>CAKAOJ020000303.1:1377500-2027668 GCA_916701645.2 Sebastolobus alascanus
ACAGCTAGACACTGTAGTTTTCGGCAACAGTTACTCAAACAGGAGGAAATTCGGCATTTGTTGGGGATATTCAGCGGCGGATTAACCCAGTGAAACCGTGTGGCTCATTGATGTGTTTTTAATGGAGCTCTGTGGCACACAGGAAGAAGAGATATGAGACTTTGATACACACACAATACTTGTTAGCAGGATCATCACATGAGATTTGTTGACAAGAAAAAAATGTAGAATATCACAAGACTTAAATGGACTCGGTAAGAATCAGAAATTGCTTGTTAACAGTGACAGTCAGCGTCCTGTTGCTCGCGCTTGCGCTACCAACAGACGAGACTGAACGTGATAGACAGGCATCATGTCGATTAGCGTTAGCAACATTATCAGCTAAAACCACATTATTACTATATATTTCACATGCTTGGCAGTAATGTTAATGCTTACCAAACGAAGGTCCCTCCATGAATGGATGTTGATCCTAGTGTTAAATTTTCCTGCTTCAGCCTCCCGACCGTGGTCAGAAGGAACAGGGGAGACACCGTAGTTTTGGTCTCCTGGGCCGGAGTCCATAACGCCACTCGCTCTGGAGTTAACCCCCGTCACTTCACTCAGCAGCAGGGAAACAAAACACATTTATGCCCAAACTGCAACTTCCACTGAACATTCACTTTATATTCTCAAAGCTAAACTAGCTCTCTTCTGCTCCGCTGCTCGCTCATTTTCTCACACACACGCCGCTCGCTCTCTCTTGCTTCACCACTCACTTCCAACGTGCACACACACTCTTCGTACTGGCTCTGCTATTCTCCCACAACACTAGTTTTCCCCCGACGTTGGTCACATTCCTGTCTTACTAGACGGGCTTCACTTGATATAACTCTCGGGTTTTTTTGTGCTTCCGTGGAGTTTGTGTTGGAGTCTCAGTTGTGGTGGAGGCTGGTCGTTTGTTGGCGTTAGCAGACTCCATTTCTAACCGAATGTTAGCTACGGTTGCACACTGTTAGCCCTGTAGTGGAGCTGAAAATAAAGGCACTTGTGAACGCGCATGACGTCACATCCGTTGGATTTTCCCAGAAAAAAACGTCCCGCATGCAAGCAGTCTACAGGCTGATAAAGGAAACCCAGAAAGTCTTAGAAGGTCTATCTTTAGGTTAGGTTACAGCCTGTTCACTCATTGGCAATAAAAAACATTTATACGTGTAAAAAGTTACATATAGTCCCTTTAAATGATTAATTATGGTTTGTATGGTTCTTTTCCATGAGTCGCATAAACATCAACACACATTAAAAAACACCTGCCATCATGTGCTGGATCAGCTGCTAATTCACAACACAGATTGACTGACTAACTTTGGCTGATAAATATTAGTAAAGGTAATATCCCTCCATCCTGCTGCTCCACAGCAGCTGCTCAGTAGCCACCCAGGCTCAGTGGGACTGTGTGGAGCCGTTTCACTCTAAAGCAGAGTTGCTAAACATGAACATGGAGCTCTAATGACTCGCCCTTAAACAGTGAAGGCTAATTGTGTCCTTGTGTGTGTTTGTATCTCTGCCCAGTGATGCAAAGTGTGGGAAGATCCAGTGCCACAGTGCTGCCAAGAAGCCCAAAGGCACCAACGCCGTGTCCATCGACACCACCATCAAGACGGGCGGCATCGAGGTGAAGTGCCGCGGCACCTACGTCTACAGCACCCAGGACGGCCAGGGCGACCTGCCCGACCCCGGCCTCGTCATGACCGGCACCAAGTGTGGAGAGGGCAAGGTAGGTCCACACCAGGCTGGGCTTTAGGGACCATGATAAGAGTCCATTGGTAATAATAGTAATATATTTTGTTTATATATATATATACATATAGTTTATTGAGACACAGGCCTGTTATTTTTCTGATTTTCTGCACCACAGCATGCAACGACCAGAAGGTTAACAGGGTTTTCTGATCAATACAAACACTTGACTCAACAATTACTGTATCTGGCCACCTGCCGAGAACATCAACACCTGCCTGGTGTTTTGAACTGGCCTACAATTGAAGAGGGTGCAGGGAGAAGGCAGCTGGCAGCACAACACATCTCAGTCACAGAGGATTTAAAGCTGTGTTTTCAATCCAAAAACACAAATGCCAGAGCAGTGTTCCTGCTCTACTATCTGTCCCACCTCTTCACGAGACATTTCTTTTGGATCCCTCCTCAAGTTTGTTGGCTTAGTCCTTCCTACTGTGATCCTGTTTGTAAAGGCTACCGTAGCTCAAGAGCAAGGAGACAGTCAGACAAAGGTTGTTGATAAAGTGATAGGATAAAGTGTGTTTAGGTTCTGACACATGTAGCTGTATAATGTGTACTGTAGCTACGATCCAGGATATCTTGAGGTTCCGAGGCTAACAAATCTATAATTGAATCTTTTGTCTTTTCCCGCTCTGTTCTACAATCAAAGAGCAGTGAACAAAACATTCATGCTTCACACTAGGAGTAACACAGCAACATGCTGCAAGTCATTATCGGTGGAAGCCAGTGACCTGAAGCTACAAACTGACGGCCAACACGTGTTGCTGTGTGACGGTCATGGCGCGCTACAAATCAAACTTTAAGCCGGTTTAAGGCGTAGACCATATAGGCGGTCGCTTAGGACGCCACCTTCTGCCTGGTGGGCGTACTTCCTCATTTTCTGTATTGAGGTAACAAATGAACAAATAAAGAAAGAAAGAAAGAAATACACTTTTCACACCTATAACTCTCGTTGTAGTGAAACTGACTAAACACTTTTAAGCCAACAATATCAGGGACCAATTGTTTATTCATATTGTAATAAATACAGTTATTTATGAAAATAAGAATCTTAATTTTTGTCTTAAAACCATTGTGATGTCTGATGTGTGTTGTGGTCTATGGGGCTAGGGTTACGGTTCTGGGGGGTTGAACCCTAACCCTAGAGCGGCGCCGGCGATGGGGGGTGGGGAGGGGGGGGCTCCAATTCCGAATTTCACCTAGGGCACCAAAACATGTCTAAAACATGGAAGAAAAACTCATTCTTGCAGTTAGCCAGTTCCCAGTGCTGTTTACCGACATAACTACGCCAAGGAGCACTTGAGCAACACTTCACGTCGACTCGCCGACAATGTAGCTGGCCACGCTGGCTGTTTTGTAGCGTTGTCGCTCGTAGTGTGAACATAGCAATAGGCTGCTCATTTTTAACCGGGACGCTTTTGCCGGTTAAAATGACAAACACGGCGTTATGTTTTTGGGTTGTCCGTCCGTCCATCAGTCCATCCATCAGTCTGTCCGTCTGTACATATGTCCGTCCGACCGTCCCATTCTCGTAAACGCTATATCTTGAGGGAATTTCTTCAAAATGACACCACCATCCACATGGACTCTACCTGTATATATGGTACAGCAACAAAATACATCAACTGTTTCGAATGTGATGCAATTTGGCCAGATGGTGGCGCTATAACAAAGAATTTTACATTTTGGTCTGTAACAATTGAACCGTAAGTCTCAAAATAAAATTTTCTTTGGTCCAGAAGAATCTATCCATATAAGCCACGCCCATTTGCGTCTAGACTGATTTTCCTCCATTTTGAATTATGTCCAAATCTGTTTTTTTGCTGCGCCTCCTACAAATTTTGAGAGATCGTCAACAAATTTGGTACAGAACATCTCTGGACCAAGCCGGGAAAAGTTACTGTTTTGGATGTTTGATGTTCCATACAGTTTTACTATAGATGACCCTCAAATGTAGCTCAAATGCTGTGGGCAGGGCTGACAAAAAATGTCATATCTCCTGAATGTTTTGTGTTATTGGGGCCACATTTGGTGGACATGTGTAGATGTGATGTCTGAGTGATCGTGACAAATTTGGTGCCATTTGGCCAATAAGGGGCGCTGTAGCAGCATCATGTAATTATAAACGAAGGAATCGCTGTCTGTCTGTGTATGTATGTATGACTGTCCTTCGCATATCTTGAGAACCGTTCATCCAGTCAACTTCACACTTGTTGGGAACAAGCAGCCATACCGCGATTCTTGACAACGCTGCAAGCAGCACCACTGGGGACCAATCAATCGGCCCGTTCCAGACGGGCACACGCTCTGAACAGGCACTGCACTAGTTCATATAAAAACACGCATTGTTTTTCATTTTATTCTTTTCCAGTAGTTGAAACCTATAAAAACTGGACAAACCATGAACACTGAAAGCATAAAAGTATTTTTTTCAGAACTTGGTGGAAACCAAACCAGAGCTGAAAAAAATCATCAGATGGACACAAACATGACTCCAAGTATATTCTAATGTTGCTCTGTGTCTGATCGATGTGTAGATTGCTAACATGTTAGCCATAACTACTTTTTAGTGCCAATGTTGTGCAATGCTAGTGCTTTAAGTTAGTAGGAGCCTTAATTTTCCTGGGAGATCGTACCCGGTGGCAGACAGAAATTCAGCCCAAAGTAACTGGTGCAATCTGGATTCACATGTTGGTTTTATTGCAACATCTGTGTGCAGAAAGAGCTTCATTTAGTCCAAGTAAAGATAGTAGCCAGTTGTCTGTGTTCCCGTTGCTATTAGTCACTAATATTCTCCTTCTGAATAAAAGATCGGGCTTTCATACAAAGCTAAATGTCACAGGGACCCAGCAGGTCTGTTGTGTGTCAGGTGTTCGTTTAAGCCACTTCCTCTGATACTCATTTGGGTTGTAATCCAGATGCTGAGTGGAATATAAATTTCCAAGTAAACCCACCTACAGACACACACAAAAATCATACAAAGTAAGGACTGAATTATGCATGTGAAATACATATGTATGAAAATACACACACACACAGAGGAGTACCTGCAGTCTCCTCAATTCCACCAGTAAATTCTATTTCTCTGTCTGTCTATATTGCTTTCCCTCTGCAGCACATTCAGCCACTTGAATTCCATTCCAGCTATTGTGCGGCCGCGCTGAAAGGACTGAATAGTGCTGCATGAGTAATATATTATAAATAGGCAGCAGAGAATATTGTCTGCCATCCAGCATGATGAATTTTGAGTCATCATATTGAACGGGCCTTTTCTCACCAATAAATGCATACATAACACAAAGCTGCTGCTTCTAATCACACAGTCACACGTTCACCTCCACTAAATTGATTCCCGTGCTGACAATAGAAAAGCCACAACAACAGGCAGAGCAGGAGATACAGTACTAATGCAAGTACTACTATTAATGCAAATACAACTCAGTGATGGAGTACTGCAAAAAGAAAGTGCTGAATTATGAGCCGCAGTTTGCAAGAGAAGCCTCCAACAAGAGTTCACAGCCGATGATTTGAATATTTCTACACGTACCACAGCAACTACAGCACTCTAAGGTTTAAGTCAGGGACTTTAAAGGTGCACAATATGAAATTCAGAGTGTATCTATTGCCTTCACATGGCTCTCAACATGTCGACAGCTGAGCTGGTGGCTAGCCACTAACGGAGCTAACAGGGCCAACAGTGCAAACAACGGCAACAGTGCTGACAGAGCTAACAGTGTTTACCTGGAGGGGAACCGGAGGGTGGGTGCTACGCTTCCGCAACCGCGTTATCAGCTGTAACCGCCGTATGAGAGCAGTGCAGAGCGGCAACCATGCACTAGCCAGTGGGCAGGGCTTGAGCTTAAGGGCGTCCTGTCTTCCCGGGGCCGAAACAAATAGGATTGGGGAGGATTAAAATTAATTTTGGGACGAATTTGGAACGAGAGATGAAAGAAAAATACCCCTTATATTAGAATGAATGAACGCACAGCACATACCGCCGGCCTCTGACCTTACGTCAGTTAACGCTCGCTAACGAGTCAGCAGCCGACTTCTGCATTTACAGTGAGTGAGCTGACGATAACGTTACGTTAACTATGAGGAGTCAAAACTCTGCAACAGCTCAAATCATGTTACTAACTATTACTTACTATCATGTACTTTACTTACTTACTTACTCCTCTTCATCCCCTATGGGTAATAAGGCTGCAATGAGATCTCTCCATCACATCTTGTCTGTGGCAACATGCTGCGTCGCAATAACAACGTTTTAACGCAAATTCGTTTTAACGCAAATGCGTTTTAACACCACTAATTTCTTTAAAGCATTAACGCAATCGATCTTTTGGAGGTTTAACAGGCTCCTCCATTGGTACCAACCGGAGACTAAATAACGCTGCAAACTTGCGCTAAATTTCGACGAGGAAAAACTGGAATGGCCATTTTCAAAGGGGTCCCTTGACCTCTGACCTCCAGATATGTGAATGAAAATGAGTTCTATGGGTACCCACGAGTCTCCTCTTTACAGACATGCCCACTTTATGATAGTCACATGCAGTTTGGAGCAAGTCAAGTCAGCACACTGACACACTGACAGCTGTTGTTGCCTGTTGGGCTGCAGTTTGCCACGTTATGATTTGAGCATATTTTTTATGCTAAATGCAGTACCTGTGAGGGTTTCTGGACAATATCTGTCATTGTTTTGTGTTGTTCATTGATTTCCAATATAAATATATACATACATTTGCATTAAGCAGCATATTTCTCCACTCCCATGTTGATAAGAGTATTAAATACTTGACAAATCTCTCTTTAAGGTACATTTTGAACAGATAAAAAATGTGCAATTCATTTGTGATTAATCACGATAAACTATTGTAATCGATTGACAGCCCTAATTAGCTTTTTTTCTATATTAGCAGCGTATCTCTTTCTGCTTTATATCTGTAAATGTGTCTCTTCATTTGCTTGTTTTGTTTATTTGCATGTGTTTTCTGAAGCTGCAGTTTTTTTAGTTATCTTGGCCACCATAAGACACACCCTTTCCACGCCCTTTTATTCAACATTCCTGACCCATAAAGATGCTGAAAAGGCTGCAACTTATCCACACCTCTGCTGTTAGACTAAAAACAAAACCAAAGATGAGCGAACACATCACTCCATTCTTAGCTACACTTCACTGTCTCCCTGTATCTGCTAGAATTGATTTTAAAGTCCTTCTACTTGTATAAAAGCTCTCTCAGCTCAGGACCGGCCTACATCACAGCTTCCCTGTCGTCTTATGTTCCATCACGAGCCCTTAGATCCTCTACTGCTGCGTTTCTACATACTCAACAAAAAGAACACTGGAGATGCAGCTTTTTTCAGCTGTGGAGCAGCCTACCCAAAGACATTAGAGAGGCTGTTGAACACATATCTCTTTAACCACCCTTTTTCGAGCACCACTTCTTATAATGTGCGTGCTTCACATGGAGTACCACATGCAGTTCTTAAATGACCTTTTTATGCCTTTAAATGTTTTTTTATTGGTTGATCCTGTAAACTGCTTGCTTTCTCTCCAACGCTAAGCACTTTCTCTTTATCTTTATTCTTTTTAATTCAATTTGTGTTTCCTGTTTTTATTATTTTTTAAATGTAAAGCTAGGGCTGTCAATCGATTGAAATCACAATTAATCGCATGATTGTCCATAGTTAATCGTGATTAATTGCAAATTACTCACACATTTTTTATCTGTTCCAAATGTACCTTAAAGGGAGATTTATCAACATGGGAGTGGGCAAATATGCTGCTTTATGCAAATGTATATATATATATTTATTATTGGAAATCAATTATCAACACAAAACAATGACAAATATTGTCCAGAAACCCTCACAGGTACTACATTTAGTATAAAAAAATATGCTCAAATCATAACATGGCAAACTCAAGCCCTCAAGTTTGGAGCCTTATTTAACCTCCTTCACGACAAGCTAGTATGACATGGTTGGTAACAATGGATTCCTTAGGTTTTCTAGTTTCATATGATACCAGTATCTTTACTCTATAGCTTTAAAACTGAGCCCGCTACAACATAAAAATCGCAAGTTGCGTTAATGCGTGAAAGAAATTAGGGGCGTTGAAACAAATTTGCGCTAACACATTAATATCGTGATAACTTTAACAGCCCTATATAAAGCACTTTGAGCTGCATGTCATGTATGAAAGGTACAAATACAGTTTAGTTTTATTGTTTGAGATTTATTTTGGTGGTGTGGTTCCATGTATTGCTGGCTGGTCGAGTTAGAAGGCTGTGTTTTTTTCAGAAGGCTCTATAATCTGTGTTTTTCACTCCTCCATCCCGCCTCCTCTTCACACAGCTGAAATGCAAACACAACGAGCTTCAGCCCCTTTCCATCCTGTTAGTCTGGTCCCAGATCAGTGTCACTGACTCGCCCTTCACACCTCTTAAATCTGCCTCTACCTGTCCCCTTATGTGTCTGTCCCAACATCTGTTCCAACACAGTTAAGGTACAAACTTCCTATAAAACAAAACGCCACTCCAGCATTGATTTAAATGGTTATTAAGAAGAATATTAGAGCAGCAGTAGAGACAAAATGTGTTTGGGGAAAGCAGCTCAATAAACATCATTACAAGCTGTAAAAGCCAGTCTATAAAAGTAGTGATTTTGGAAGTGATTTAAAACAGGATACTGATGCTACTTGGCCAATCTCCTCAGGCAGCCAGGTTGTTCCAAAGCCCAAGGGCACTGAGAGAAGGCAGATCAAAGTCTGTATATATGTGTGTGTGTGTGTGTGTGTGTGTGTGTGTGTGTGTGTGTGTGTGTGTGTGTCTGTTTGTGGGTGTGCACTGTAATCTTTAACACAGTATGTGATCATTCTGCTTGTGTTGCCACAGGTGTGCAGAGAACGCCGATGCCAAAATGCCTCTTTTACCGAGCTGGAGACTTGCATCGTACGCTGTCACGGCAAAGGGGTAAGCACACACACACACACACACACACACACACAGACTCACAAGCATACAAAGCCATGCAACAGACTCAACTCACTTAGCTGCCGGGCACGGCTCCCTAATCTTATTGTCACACTGTGTCCTTGGGCAAAGGTAGCGCTTTGCAGCGCTGTCACCAAGACTGTCGTAAAAGGCAGGAAAATAGATGGCTGGAATACAACAGCAACTGAAGTGATGAACTATTCATTGGAGCAGTACAAGCAAGCCTGAGGCAGATAAGGAGGAATCATACATAGTTTATGAGTCAGTAACCAAGCTCTGTAGTGGAGTGTTTGGGGCTTAAACACTTGTTACTTTAAGAGAAGATGGGGATGTAGATAGGGGTTATTTATCAGGGAACTCTGACTTTGACCTCTGAAATCACTGTCAAATGGTGGAGTTTCACTTTGATTGTGTCTTCTGGAGCTCATGAATAAACAGGGTGTACCACTACAGGAAATAGAATCACTGGTTTCCACTGTGGTAAATGTCTTTTTCCTGATGGCAGAGGTTCGTATTCAGGAGGGGATGTAGAGAGTCCACATGGTCTCTTGCCTCGGGTCAAGGACCATCTCCTGTGTTTTGGTGGCATTGGAAATGAGATGGTTGGTGTCGCACCACTTGATGAAGGTGTCTATCTCATCATGATACACAGAAGGGTCAAGGGTCAAAATAACAGTATCATCAGCACATTTTATAATATCATTTTCGGGGTGTAATTTCCTGCAGTTATTAGTGTACAATGTAAAGAGTATAGGTGATACTCATAGACTCTATATAAAGATGGACGATATGAAAGATCCCCAAAAGTGAAGTCAAAACATCTGGATCTCCCCCTGGTGGCTGGCTGCAGTATAGGTCATAAAGCCCGCCCCTTCCATGTTAGTGGATGGGACATGGGCCAAACTATAAAGTCAAATTACACGTTAAATAATTTTTTCCCAAAGAAGGTTTCTGTAATTTTAGGTAGTTCTTATCACGCTGATGGATGTTCAAGTGTTAATTTTTCTGATCAGTTTGGTTTTAATTAGTTATTTGATGAAAAGGGGTGAGATTGGTTGTATGTAACATTAGCTCGACTTCCTTCTTGAGCTGGGACACTACAAATTTCTCGAAACATATCATGACAATCGCGGTCAAAGCTACAGGATGAAAATCATTATTCACTATGGCTCAGGGCTTTTTATGGCCCTTTCAGACACAGCATGCTTTTAGCTGTACTTGCCGCTGTTCAGCGCACATTACAGCCAGTGGAGGTAGTGGGTTTCAGAGCGCAGTGGTGCCGATGTTGCGTTGTGTCTGAAAGGCCCATTAGGCACTATGCTGGACAGTGGGAGTGTCTAAAGCCCGGGACACACAGGGAACGTCAGGAGCGCGTTGCGGCTGCGTGATTCACGCGTTGTGTTCACAGCAGCTGCGTTTCTGCTGCTGCTGCTGTCAGCCCTTTCTTTCTACATAGAGTTTGCCTTTCATAATGGCCATTTCATTTCATTATAAATGTAATTTATATTTATTTTAGACAGAAAAAGGTTCAGAAACGTGTGGTAATTTGTAAATAATAGTAATAATCCACAATTAAAACCCCGTACTATATTCATTCCTGGAGCTCTGCAAGTCACTGAATGATCTACAACACTGTCCTGCACATATTTCAGAATAAAAGTCCTGTGTTAACAAATTAAGGAATTTTGTCCACAGAAAAAATGCTTGAGGGCTTTTATTTTCAAATGAAAGCAGGAAGTGTTGATTTAAAAATAAATCTTTCCTTTTTTCATGTCCGTGACAATTTCTACAGATTTGTAGACATTGAAACTGTAGTAATGTTGCTGATATGATCTCAATATACAGTCAATAGGTCACTTTCACTGTCTGTTGTTGCTGTGAACCGCGCGCAGCTCGCGTCAAAAATAGGCGAGACCTCGAATCTCTAGAAGAGACGCAGCTGCTCACGCAGCCGGTCTGTCCAGCCCGTAGGGAGTGTTGGAATATGGGACATGATGCTGGTTGAGGAATCAACATCAACATGGTGTCCCACATTCCTCTGTAGTGTGACCAGTCCTTAAAACCTTAAACATTTTAAAGTTTTTACTACAGGCCACTTTCATAGAGTCTACCTCTAGTTGGCGTGGCCTAGTTTGTGTTTGGACCGCTCTGTTGCTTGTTGTGACCCTGAGCGTTCGAAGCGAACTCAGCCTCGACTCAAATTTCACACCCCACAAGTCTTAACGTCTCTGTTTACCCCATCTCCTGTAGAAGGAATGGGCTTACCCGCCATTGTTATTTGATTAGGATTTGAAATATTATGAGCGAGAAGAAAAACAGCAGACATATCCTATCCTCCTTTAATCCGCTTCTCCTTCTATCTGCACCATGTTGTTTCATGCTGTTTGTCCTTTTTTGTTCTCTCCTCTCAGTGTAACAGTAGGTGGATAATGGAAGTGGCTTTGAGTCAGGATTATTCTAAATAGACAGTTTTGGCTTCTCCCAGCTTATGGTCTCCTGTGTTTTTTAATTTAGCATTATCATATGATTTATATTGATCCTCAGGCTTTTGGAGTTCACTGGATAGCCATGCAAATAAACAGGAATAATGAGCAGGGGAAGTACTACCCGGCTCTCAGAGCAGTATACTGGTTTGCATCCTTAAAAAATGTACACAGGAGATTTCCATTAAAAAAGTTTCAAACATATTAGAAGTCCTGGAGATTTTGAGTGCTGAAGGGTATGTTATATATCGATGATCGATTTCATTTCATACAGCATTTCCTTTCTTATCTCTGTATGCAATAGCATTTAAAAATATGCTCTCCAAAAACTGAATTAGAAAAGTTCACAAAGAAGTCTCACCAGGCCTCCTGAATCTGAAGCTCTAAGAATCAGTAAACAACTGTGCGCCCTTCATGTCGACCAAGTGCTAATGGGGTAAATAGGCATGTTAATCACTGATAGGATAATTACATCTGGATGTAATTGGAGCATGGCAGTATTTTCTCCTTCATTTAGGGCTGGTAAATTATACAAAATGTCTGGAGATATTAATCAAGGTTTAAATGCTAATCTCCAGATAAAAGTTTCTCTTTACAAGTTAATTAAAAACTCTTCGAGGTGTTTTACTGCCAAATGTAGTGAAGGAAAGGGAGGTTTTTCCAGTTCAGGTCACATTTTGACTCTTTACTGTAGGTGTACAAGGTGGCAGATTACTGGTCATTACTCAAAGGTCTGCTGTGGTGAAAAAGACAATGATTGGGATGGGGGCGGGGGGGGTTGAACCTAATGTCTCAGCGAGTTCCTTTCTTTTTTTATACAGTGCTCGAAGTGGGTCGGTACTCACCAACACGCAGTACCGGCACTTCTTCATTTCACTCCTTGGCGTACCGTAACTTCTTCTTGCTCACCGGAACTTCTCTCAAGCTGCCGGTGCAACATTGCCAACATTGGCTGAATTCACCCAGAGATATTAAAGGGATAACTCCTCTGTATAAACAGTGTAGCAACATTTCTGTGGTCTCATGGTAGACATGTCAAACCCCCCCCCCTCATTGGTGCAGGTTAGACAGGAACTGGAGGTCTGAAGCTGCTGGAGCTGCTGGATGATATCAGCTGAATGACACTGTTTTCTATTATACCCCCGCGACAACGTAGTCGGGGGCATATAGCGCTCCGCATGTCCCTCCTTCCGTCCGTCCGTTCACTTTCGTTTCCGGAGCAGAACTCGAAAACTTTTTAACTTAGGAACTTCAAAATTTGGTATGATGGTTGACAGGGTGGTCTAGTTGTGCCTTTTGGGGGTTAGAAGTCCAGGGTGCCCAACATTTCTGTAATTTTCCAAAAGGGCAAAAACCTTTGGCCCTACTTTAGCAGGGGTCAAGCAGTGAGCGGGGGTATGTGAGCCATGCTCACTTCTGCCTTGTTTCCCCTTTATTATTGTAAGACCAAAGCCCAATTAACCCACTAGGGGTCCCTGGGTTCAGTTGTGGGCCCCTACGAAACCTCTGGTTCCTTTTACTTTCTGTACAATGTGTGTATCCTGTGTGTGTTTGTTTTGTAAGCCCTGTTGGGTATAGGTCACTCAGCAGCTTCATTATGTGTGTTTCAATTAGTTTGTCCTAACTTGATTAAACACACATTTATTATGGATTATGGACCATAGACATATGATATACACTGAAATAATAAAGGCATGAAAACTAGATTTGACTAGATATATAGGTGTAAACGCAGGAGCCGCCTTTATTTAAGTACTGTAGTTCCATTTCAGTTCACATTGTGCTGTAGCGGTGCATAATACTAAACAAAGGAATCAAATGATCAAGAACTAATCGGCACACAAGGGGCCCTTGATGGTTTGGGGCCCCTGATGGTTTGGGTCTTCTGGGCAGTTGACCATTTTGACCCAGAAGAACTCAAGTAAGACCTGAGGACAAAGGAAGTGCACTCTCCAGTTCCAGTCAGAAACAAAAAATAAAATAAAATTGTACATACAAAGTTACAGTATACACAAATAATGGAAACACACAGGTGTGAGATATCATTGCTTTTTATGTAAGTATTCTGCAGTCTGCTCCATTTACAGCATAAGGTGAATATGTGAAGGAAAATCCCATTATAACACATACAGTGCCAATCTGTAAACAAGACATTAGTGCTTCTAATATGGCTGCTGCACCTCCAGGCACACACATACAAGATTATACTGAGAGCGAACAGCAATCACATTAACAAATGTTGTGTGTGTGTATGTGTGTGTGTGTGCGTGTGGTCATAGGTGTGTAACAGTAATGGGAACTGCCACTGTAACCGCGGCTGGGCACCACCCTTCTGTGAGAAGCCAGGACTCGGAGGCAGCGTGGACAGTGGACCCATCCAGTATGACAGTGAGTTCACACACACACACACACACACTCACACAAAGCGTGTCGTGCTATTGTGCCAACGACAGTGTTATCAGGTTGTTTTCTAAAACATCGCTCGCTGACGCACCAGAACAACAGCGTCATGTTTAAACCTCATCTGTCGGGGAGCCGCAGGCCACTGGAGCCAAACAGCTACGATCTGTTTTCATGGTGGTGCTTGGTGTTGTGCCTCAGCAAGTCAAGATTATGCTAATTGAATTACATGACAGGCAGACAATGGAGACGTGTGAGAATGTGTCACCATCTCAGTGTGGATGGAAGGTCGAGAAGGAGGAGAGAATCTAAAAAACACACTTTTTCAAATGGATTCTGGATGTGATTCTGTGAGTGTAATCGAGTGGACTTTTACACACAATGACTACTAATCAGCCTGTGAGAAAAGTTTTATAAGGAGTTTTTGTCAAGTCTGATGACATCACTATGACATCATCAGGGTTATGTCGGCATAGAGAGGCGAAGTCACGCCCCGTCTGTTGGACCACGATGGGACTTTGTGTTTGGGAGACAATTATTTTTTTTGATCCCGTCTGAATTGCTGCATGAATCACACATTATGATGTTTGTCAATTTAATAGATCATTTTGCAAGTCAAGAAAGTCACGTTTGTTGTAAAACTGTTGACGTATCAGACTGTGAAAATACGTAATTAGAAAGACGATACACCCAAAAGTGTGGTAGTGACGTCTCTCTCGCTGAAGTTACTGATGCCTGTGTGTTTCCTACTGGGATGAGCTCACACCATTAACGGGTCTGATCCTTCTTTCTCTTCCCGGCTGATAAAAAGACCAGGAGTCGCTGGATAAAACACATCAGGTCAGATAACGTTACATTTTGCGTGGAACACTAGCTAAGTTAGCTAGCTAGCGGTTTCACACAAATCTAAATGATACTACGACAAACTAACTTTCTTGATTTGCAAAATTATCTTTTAAATTGACAAACATCATATGTGCGATTCATGGCGCAACAGGATCAAAAAAATATTGTCTCTAGTCGTTGACTACCGTTCATATTTCTTCCGAAATAAGCTCCCATGGGGTCCACCGGAAGGGGCGTGACTTCGCCTCTCTATTGGCTTGGAGACTACAAATTCATAACAGAAAGTGTGAGTTACACACCGGGGATGTGGAGTTTGAAAGACATGGGTGTTTATTAGGTAGGGAGGGTCCAATAGAAAAGAGCCTTTCAAGATGCATCATGGGAATTGTAGGATTGTTCATTTAAACCATTCATTATTTAATCTGTCTCTTGGGAGTCCCCGAAATGTATGAAAATGAAATACATAATAGGTGAGTTGTCTTTTGCCTTGTGGTCTCAGTTATGATCAAGTTTTAGAGTAACTCATTTATGTGTGTTAATATTACATCCTGATTATAGAAATCTGGATAGCCTGTTTTCATAAAAGTGGATAAATACAATATTTACAGTATGTACATTCTATGGCATGCTGTTTATTATTTATTATTTGGGAGAAAATGACACCACACTGGCACCGTGTTTATGAGCAACAAGGTGGCAACAGTCTAATAATGAAATGATTCATATTTTGGCCAGTGTGTGTACAGTATAGCTCCAGGTAATAAACTCAACTCAGCAGAACTCCAGAAGGTGTCTCCAACAGCAGCATCTTTTACAAAGTGCAGGATCATTTCTCTGCTTCTGTCTCTATAGTGTTGCATCCACATCAGCAGATAAAACCCAGTCATTATATTCCCTTTTCAACTTGGACAGTTATGTGTTTTTTTAATGTTTGTTGATAAAACACACATGGTTTGTCCATTCAGCATATTTAGTTTCATCAATGTCATCAATTATCTGTTGGCCCGTAGAGGTGACAGACACACCTGCACAAATCTGATGACATGATAACCATTTACACAGATGTGACTACATGAGCTATGTAAACATCACATCACAGGTCTGATCAGACACACGCTATGACTCATATCAGGGATACTAGAGTACATGTAAACGTGTGTGTGTGTGTGTGTGTGTGTGTGTGTCTACAGGTCAGGTGGGGCTGGTGGTGGGGCTGCTGTTTGCCTTCCTGTTGGTCCTGCCTGCAGTGCTGCTGCTCTTCTACTGCTACAGGATCAAGACCTCCTATTACCATAAGTGGCTTTCCCAGAGAGAGAAGAACAAGAGCAACAAGTACTGTATCCTGTCTGTCTGTCTGTCTGTCTGTCTGCAAAAAACACATGATACACGTTAAGCTGGGCATACACTCTATGATTTTATCCCGTTTCTGGCCCGAATTTTGAGCCGCACGACTCATTTTAGAGTTGGACTGAATTTTTAGTTTCGTCGGGCGTTGTTTGCCGTGCAGTGTACGGGGGGGACCGAGGACGGATTAACTCCTCCTCCTTGTCGGCTGTCCGCAGGCTCTCACACAGTTGAAGCAGAGCCACGAGCCGACTCCCCAACGCCAGCGCCTTTTTACAGTAATCAGAGCGTAGCTATCAAGATAACAATGTACAATTGATATAGTAAAACGTAGCTAGCTCACCTCCAATTCTCTCTGCAAAATAGACAAACCGTACTGTCCACGTCTTCCTCGCCACCTGTGAGTCCACATGCGCCTCTTTTTTTAGACGTTCCAGCAGACAGGATGGCACAGATGATCAAGGCAGCACATTTCTGCCTTGTTACCTTTGTGACCCGTACAGACCTCTGCTAGCAAACAAACTTTACCTGCCTCGGAGCTTTCAAACAAATATTTATTGACAACTGTCAACAGCCAGAACGGTCTGCAGAAGCCGACGGGCCGTATTTTTTTTTCTATTTTACACGTACAGTGTGAGCACTCAGGTCGTATACAGTGTGAGCACATAAATCTTGAGCTTTGGTTTTACATCGCAAACCATCTACTTGTACAGTATGAGTAGGAATTACACAACAACATTTCTAAAATCGTACAGTGTGTGCCCAGCCAACTTTTTGACATTTCCATAATTAATCATACATTAAAGGGCAACTTCAGTATTTTTCGTCCTGGACACTATTTTCCCTTTTTTTGTGTTTAAGTGAGTAATGGGGACAACACTTTCTGAAATTGGTCCAGTATTGAGAGTATTGGGAGAACACTGCTCTCTAACCAAGTCTTGCTCAAGGAGAAGTCTCATTCTGAAGTAAGTTATCTTGATGGCTGAAGACAACGGTGGAAATGTGAGAGAGAGAGTGGAGAGAGGAGTGCCGGTGTTGTCAGAGTTTGTTGTGTTGGAGTACAGAAAGCGTAGCTTAGTGTTATCTAAAAGATTTTCAATGTCATGGCTGAATATTTAGAGGATTTCGACAATGTGGAGGCGACGGAAGATTTCAGAACGAGACTTCTCCTTGAGCAAGACTTGGTTAGACACAAAACAAGCAGACAGGAGGTTTTATTTCTCTGTAGGGTCCTTTCCATAATGTTATCAGACACTTCTAATTAGTCACTTAGACACAAAGACATGGGAGAATAGGGTCCAGGTTAGAAAGTGACACTTTAAGTAAAAAGAAATCACAGAGGTTGGGTAAGAAAAAACAAGATCATTATGTAGTTCTAACACGTGATTCTCTATCTTGGAACTTGTTTGTTTGTTGGAAAACAACAGTGTATTACTATGCAGAGAGGCGTTCACGTATCACACTGTCTGCATGAGAAGGGAGGGAAACTAAGAGTGAAAGGAGGAGGAACTGAATCATGTATGGAAGGATGAGAATATTTGAGGAAAAGGAAGGAGAAAGGAAAGGAAGGGTGGAAAAGACGGAAGTAGGGGAAATGTGGCAAAAGAATGGAGTAAAAAAAGATCAAGGAGGGAGAAATAAATAAAAGAGAAAGGGAAAGGAGGAAGGCAAGTGTTGAATTACAGGACAGAAAGAAGGAAGAAGGGAAGTGGGCCATGTCTGCCAGGACTCCAAGCAGATCGATGCATTCACCGGAACATCTCTACATCAGCATAAATGGCAGCATTTTGTGCTGCAGCTCACCTCAATCAGAACCAAACAAAATCATGTCCTCATAAAGCCCAGAGCTTCCTTTATGAGCGCTGCCATATAGCTCACCCACAGAGACAGCCTCGTCATAACACCGGCTGAGTTAGTGCCTCGGAAAATACTCAAGCGTTCCACAGTGATTTACAGAACACAAATGTGTCTGGAAAGGATCCAGCAGTACAGCAGCCTTTTAAAGAGCCTGACCTTCCAAATGTAGACCAGCACAAAGGCTAAATATTGGTGATATTGGGCCTCGGCAGAATTTTACGCTAAAGGGAGAAAGAGGGGAGACATCTAAATGAATGGCTCACGATTCGGAAAATTGAGCCGCTACGATGATTAAAAAGACTCTTAACGGCAGCAGCTACACTGAAAACCCTCTGCTTTTTCTGTTTTTGTTCCATGGCCAATCACTTGGGTTCATTTACAGTTCAACAGAGGGACAGCGGGTGGCTGGAGCTGATTAAAGGCCGCTCTAAGCATATATACATCCAGTGTGCTTGGAAAGCCTTCCAATCAGCTAAGAGCCTGCAGTGTACACTGACTGACCAGTTTATTAAGTACAGAACACCTCTACGGTCCAATTCAATCCGATGCAGCAGCCCTGCAGTAAACACTTCCTTTGTAGAGCTCCTAATATTTAGGTTGGTAGTAGTCAGCTGTGTTGTTGCACTAGATGACTAGATGTGTCTTCAAATGTATGGTGGAAGGAACATATCAAGTTTGAGGTAACCTGTTGACTTTTAAAGCTGCACTAATTCTAACATATTTTCATATGAAAGGCGTCTTCTCAGGAGTTGGTAGACCCCAAAACCAAACTAGAAAGAGAGTTAAGGTCTTTACAAACCGAGTTCGTATTTTTCGTATGCGTTTTATTAATCAGTCATGCGATAAAAAACATTGCGCACAGAAACCTTGCACACTGAGTCCGATGCGTTTTATAATTCTATAGGGAATGGGAATCGCAGAGCATTCTGGGGCGTGCCGCCAAATACCCATATAAAGAGAAGTTGACAGAGTCAAATAGACGATTGTCTACTCTATCTTACAAAATTTAAGTTAGTTAAAGCTGCAGTATATGAGATTGGCGCAAATATGATTTAAAAAAGTTATTTTTAGAAAACGGCCGCTATATCGTGACAGTAGTACATGAAACAGGTAACCTGAAAAAAATCATGTTCCTCTGTGTCCTACTGTGTCCTCCGGTGCTCCTAACGGCATCTGAAGGATTTCACTTACCGGAGGAAAACAAGGTCCGCTGTCCAGCTGCCGTCTATGAGAGCCGGCTGTCAATCACTCGCGAACTCCGACCAAACGGTCGAACTAGGCAGCGCTGATCAAATACAGTATGAATCAATATTCTGTTACCGTAATGCCTATTTCTCACCTCAAATGTTTTCAGAATCATCTTGTAGTGTACTGTTTAGCTGTAAAATGAGAAAGTTTGTGACGCAGCCGCCATGGTAAAATCTGTTGAAGGAAGCCAAGTTCTGGTCACATGACCGGAGAACAGCCAATAGTGACGCTCTCTCTCTCTGAAATGACCTGTGATCTTCCGTCACGGGCTAGATTTTCAAAAGCCTGAAAACAGAGCCATGATGAGGAGCAGAAGTCAAGTTATCTCTCAGAACACTTGAATTACAATATGCTGAAAGGTTATTATGGAATTTTTGCCAAATTATGCCAAAAAATTGTTGCCTACTGCCACTTTAATGATATCAATCCTTATGAACCATTTACAAATGGATAGGTATATGACATTAAGATCTACAAGCCAAATGCCAACTGCACAATCATCCGGACAAAGATAAGCTTCCTAATGTGATGCTAACAGAATACTAACAAAACGTCAGCTAATACTGCATAATTAATCTACCCGTATCCTGCTAAATGAAACCCATAACGTTAGCCTACCTTTGTGTCTGACTGTACATTATATATACTACAATTCGTTTTTTGAATTTTATTCACTGTGTAGCGTTTTGTGTTACTGCTTCTGTCTAATCTTTTCTACATCCTTTGTTTTGCTACCATCCCTGATTCCAAGCTGTTCTGCAATCACCTGCCGCAATCTATCTTAAAATTCCGGATCCTGTATTCTTTTATTTCTTTATCCTAAAGTGCTGTGTGCTGGGAGACGAAGTGTTTACAAAGAACGTATATTGCCAAGAAGTGAAAGTGAATTGTTTGTTCCATTGCAACATCATCATCCAGAAGCAAACCTACGCTTTCACCATTTTGGACTGAAAGCGACTACCGGACGTCAGTAAAACTTCCGCCTAAAAAGTGTCTTACAAAAGTAAAACAAAATTATTTCTATTCCATTGTCATATTCTACCAAAATAGAGTGCTCCAGGGATGACGTATTTTTATAGGCCAACCAGGAAGTTAGCATCACACTGGTTCCCTCGACAAAAAGCAAATGGGATTGTTCCATTGGGTATTGGATTTTTGAAGCATAAATGCAATCGCCAGAAGTAAAAAGCTAATGTTAGGCTATAAACGAACTACACCACGGTCGAATCTGCGCGAGTATACACAACGAGGCTGTAAAGGCGAACGACACGGCATGATGACGTTTAGTAGTCTCATTTAGCCACTTGTTAGCAACCGTCTTTATTAAGACACGTAAAGGCTTCAAAATTCACAAGTGGGGTATTTACTGACGTATTTTATGTCGTAGAACAAAACTTTTAAAATCTCTTCAGCTTGTGTTAACCACAGACCTTATTTCAGCCATCTAACTAAAAACCCATTTCAAAAATCTATTGACTTCCTGACGAGGGAACCGGAAGTGCTAAAATGCTAACTCATTTCTGGGTTTTAGGACTCATTCCTGTAGCACTCTATGGCCTGTGTTGAACAATAAGATATTATAAATATAAAAAGGGTTTTCAGTTCAAAATGGTAGCTCCGGCTGTTGTCAAAAAGACACCTGAGTTTCGTCTTTTTGCTTCTATACTCTTTGGTGTTTATTATGCCATTTTGGATGATGATGTTTCCACAGATGGTTACTCTGAGTTGTCTACCAACCTTATTTTGGCTTTTGACGGATGTAAAAAAACGCAGAAAATGGAACCCGTTCCGAAAACTTTAATGACGGACAAAAGTTTCAGTCGGTGTGTAAATGTGATTGACACAATGTGTATTTATTTTTAAACGTGCGACAATTTTGGACGAAAAATACAGACCTGGTGTGCAAAGGCCTTTAATATTTATCTTCATCAGGAGAACAAAAACACGACTCCAAATGAATGCTAATGTTGCTCTGTGTCTGCTGGATGTGTAAATAGGCAACTGTTTGCTAACACATTAGCCATACCGACTCCATAAGATGACACTATGTCAGTGTTGTGTTTTCAGCTTTATCCTCTCACATCATCCTGGATAGAGAAACTTTATGTTGACTTCTCCTCCGTCTCTTTTCCCACCTGGGGCCCTAAAATCAATGCCACATTAGGAAGAGTGATGCTTTAGTCTCTGCCTGTCCTCATCTCTCTGCTCAGGACGGAGGCATCGCTGGAGAAAGGGAAGAATGGCCATCTGAATCCTGCCTTTCACCTGAAGGTGGTCGGACCAATCAACAAAGCTAGCAGCCACAAGGGGGTGAGTGCTGTGTGTGTGTGTGTGTGTGTGTGTGTGTGTGTGTGTGTGTGTGTGTGTGTGTGTGTGTGTGTGTAAGGAGGGGAGGAAATGGGAGGGCGGTGACTGTTTCTCTTGCTGTGTTTTAGTGAATAATAGACCGTTCATGTGCTTGACCTTCATATTTAATGGCCTTATTTTACAGCGGCTTGTTATATTGTGTGACCACTTAGACTCTGTCTCCTCCCACGTCCATAACACTCCTCTCCACTAGTTCAATGTGCCTTCAGCATCATTTCATCATCTCGTTATTTCCCGTTTTTTATAGCATTTATTTAATTGGATGGGTTAGCAGCTCGGGGTTAGGGGTACATTTGTCATTGGCAAGGAAAGAAATACAACAGGAGCACAAAAGGAGACAAATACAAGAAGGAAAAGGAGGGACAAAGAATGGAGGACAAAAGGAATCAATTAGTCTTAATAAGAATAAATGTTATTCATCTAGAACCTTTTATAGACAAAATGCAGCTCAGTGTTATTTAAAGTAAGAGTAAAGGCTAGGATTGATAACTAATGACACAATCACTCAACCAAATATATAATAAAAAGAGAGCTAAACAGCAACATTGGAAATGGAATTACAAAAGAAGGACAAGGTTTAAGGGAAATATTATTGTTTCCAAACATTTTTTGTTACTGTTATTATTCAATGTTGCAAATCTCTTGCCAATAAAAATGTGAGTTACAAAAAAATAGTGATGACTGAAAACATACAAAACTTTAAAATACATCCAAAAAGAGGAGGAAAAAAGTTTACAAAAATACAAGTAATTGTAAGAAGTAGTAATAATCAATTCTAAGTAAAAGCAACACTAAAAAGATTGCAAATTTGGGGCTTCTTAGAGCTTCAGTGACATAATGGGCAACACATCAGAGTTAATGGTTACACCTACATTTCTTGCCTGATGTGTAATAATAAATATAGTGTGGTAAATTGTAGGCACAGTTTCTCTCTTTGCTCATTTGGACCAGTACCTCGGGTCTTAGCTTTGTCCTGAGTCAGTCGGAGGAAACCTTTTCTCATCCATTAAAGGGACTATTTGTAACTTATCACGCGCATAAATCTTAACGGGTCGGTATCCCATGCGCGCTCGCGTGTGGGTACGCGAGCGCGCAGCAGCGCTGCTCCTGCTGTCTGCTGCCTGCTTGCACACAGCGCTCGTTCTCACTCGCTCGGCTCGCTCCAACTCCACGTGCACGCGCGCACACTGCAGAAGAGTTAGTTTAGCTCTGAGAATATCTAGTGAATGTGCAGTGGACGTTTTTGCAGAAATAAATGCTGCCGCCCCTCCAGACCAACAGAGGTTTCCTGTGTCTTGTGAAGTGACGGGGCTCCGCAGCGAGTTACGTTATCCCGACCGGGTGTCGGTGTCTCCCCCTCCCCTCCCCTCCCCCCCCCCCCGTTCCCTCCGCGGTCGGCAGGTTGAAGCAGACAACACTAGGATCGGCATTGATCCATGGAGAGACCCTCCTCTGGTCAGCTAACATTACTGCCAAGCAGGTGAAATATAGAGTGATATTGTGTGTTAGCTGACGTGTGTCGCCTCACTGTTTAGACCGGTGCTCGTTCATGTCAATGTAGCGCGAGCACAAGCGCGAGCGCGAGCAACAGGACGCTGACTTTCGTTGACATTGCGGCCACAGGTGTCGCTGTGAACAAGAAATTTCTGATTCTTACATATAGCCCCTTTAACTGATGTCAAAGATTCAGTTTTTGAGGGAGTAAAGGGCACGGAGGTTATCAGGATCAACAGCTGCCGTAAAACTTCAATTAAAAGCCGAGCCCCAATTAGACGCAGAGTCCCTTTTACTCGCCGGGTAACTTTTGTCAATATGGACATGTTACACATCGTTAGATCGGTTAGATTCTCCAGAATTTAATTCAAACTTTATTTCCGACACACAGGAGGGTCCATAGCAATAAAAGAAAAGAGAAACAAAAACATACAAGATAAGACCACAGCAATTCATCATTCAATTCATATGTAGGCTATCTCGGCAGTGTTTTCTGAGCCTGGATGAGTACCGAGTACAGCTCTTGCTCGGGCTGGTTAAAGCCTCTATGATGCTTTTCTCTGACTCATCCAAGCGACAAATAAAATTATACATCAAATGTCTTAAAAGTGCCTCACATGTAGGAATACCAGAGGACACAAACAGTTGACTGGCACTATGCCATCTGGGAACCCGAAGCAACAACCTCCTTGCATCATTGTAAGCCACTATGAGTCTTCGCATACTATTTTTCTTGTAGCTAAACCAAAGATGAGCTGTATACAAAGGCATGCAGAAAGCTCTAAATAATGAGCATTTTACATTTACAGAACACATTCTGAACTTACGAAGCAACATATATGCCTGAGCATTTAGTTTACAGCACTGTCGATAGATATCTCTGTCATCATTCCAATTGTTCAGTTCATTTTACAGAAACCATGAGCACCAACATATAATTCATTCAGATTTATGGCGCTGTTAATGGCTGCTAGCCCGCCCTGTTAGGTGAGTGCCTCCCTTTGTGTTTGTGCACTGCAGTGAGATGGTGTTTTTGAAAGGCTAAACGCCAACAAATATGGATTGAAGCAGAGTGTTTCATTGAATGGAAGCTTGTTGTGAATTTTGGAAATGATTACATCGATTTGTTTTCAATAAATGTTGACTCTTGGACTGAAGACTGAGACAATTACAGTCAGAGACGCTGAGCGCTGCATCGCTTGTTTGTGTGAAAGAGACAGCTAGAAAGAAAGAAAAGGCACGCAGTGTTTCTGTTGTAGTTATTCATAATAATAATTAGAATATCAACATTATTAAGCGTCTAAGATTTAAACTGTTCAGTACAGCAGTAAGAGAGACGAATAAAAAGTGGCGAATCCTTACCTTTAAAGTTGTCATATTGTCCGAATATGTGTCCATTCCTTGATTATTTACATTCCTTTTGTCGGTAAGGGTTCACCGATCAAAAGACTCAAAACGTTTTTTCATTCAAATTAATCCAAAGTTGTTAATATTGTCATGTGAAGTCCACTAAGAAATCAAGGTGTCCCCACCTTTCACCCCTTTGCCATTTTGGCAGGCGGCTCGTCACTGACGGACAGCTGGGTTTAAACAGGATAAAGAGAGGTGTTGTGTCGGTATGCTGGTGCCGTAAAACCAGCGTTGTGAACTGTCTCAGAGCTAGATCAAATGAATGATTCATAGTTGATATGTTATTCAATAGCCTAATTTTTACACAAGTAATATTGATACTGGTTTAAATAATCAATTTGATAGTATTTCCCATCTCTGGGAAAGGAATTAAAGGCCCGTCCCATATTAAATGAAATAAATATACGCTGGTTGAGTTCAGCGATTGAAGCAAATAAAAGCTTGGGCTATAAACTGCAGTTTTACGGTATAGAGAGTTTGGTGTCATCTGCATAACAATGAAAATCAATAGTGCTTATCGGCGATGACCACTAGTTGTAACCTCTGAAGAGCTAAGGACCCAGGAAAGAGCCTTGAGGCACTCCATATGGAATATTATTTGTTTTGCGATCTGATAGGTAGGACTGAAACCAGATTAGGATCCATTTAAATGTTGTGATAGAACCGTATCAGAGGGTACACTCAGGTCCAAAAGTAAGAATACATTTTTACTACTACTACTTTTTTAACAATACGTAAATCTTGTTTCTGGGGTTATTTACTGCTTTCAGCAGATTGAAAGTTATTCGAAGCTATTTTTGTTTTGCTTAAGTTAAAGCTGGAGTCTGCGATCTTGGAGAGCTAGCATAATTTGAAAGTCGCATCGCCTCAGGAGCTCCGTCTAAACCCCCCCCCTCCCCTCGAAACTCCTTATAAGGCAACGCCCCCCACACACATGCACGAGCACCGCCGCATCGTAACTACTTCACATTTTTCGTAGCTATTTCATCACTAAATTCACTTCTGAAAAATGTTGAGGCGAGAAATCAACGGTGTAGATTTAGAATATTGACAGTTTTACGATGTTAGATGGCGAATCAAACATTTTCTCCACTGTTGTCGGAGTTTAGAAGCTCAACAAACTGCCGGCACAGCTAGCTAGCTCCTGCCGGGATCGCCACCTCTCCACCCGGGCATTCACTCACACAGACCCCGCTATGAGCTGGCTGGAGCTCTCTCAAGAGACCGGTCTCGTAGACGAGGGGCTTTTATTTCCTGGTTGACGGAGGGGGGGGGGGGCAGCAGCTCACTGGAGAGCCGGCCACAGAGCAGCAGAGAGGCGAGGGAAAGAGAGAGATACCTGCTGAGACAACACGACCCTTTTTAACATTACTATAATATCTGGAGGGAGATCAGTCCACTCGTTTGTTTCTGTAACTGAAAAAGCAGTTTGAGTAACGTGTTTTATATCCGCCGTCTCCCCTCGTTGATGATCCTGTTTGTCTGACTTCACTTTGAGCTGTTAGAATAAATAGTTTAAACCTGCAGTATCTTATAACGTAAACTAACAGAACATAAACAACTAAATCAAAGTTGTATTTTTCGATAATATGGTAATAGTGGTACGAGTTCGTTCTCGTTGTCCGGTGTTTTAAGAGCTGAGTTTTCTCTTCCACTCTCCAGTGAACGTGCGGCGGGGACGCGCTTTGAGTTCACGCTGGTGCACGCTGAGGGTAGAGTACGAGCAGGGAGGCAGGGAGGCATCTGATTGGTTCCTTACACCCGGGACCATTTTTACTGATTGGTAGACGTTTTTACAGGATTACAGCAGCTACAGATGACGGATCTTTTCCGGTCTTTTTTCAGTGCTCATAAGAAACGGATTGCTGTCGGGGTGTAAAGACCATTTCAACCAATATAACAAAAAGTGTATACTGGATAAATCGCATACCCCATCTTTAAGTGTTTTTGTCTTTGTTGTGACCCCAGCTTCCTCACACCAGCAAAGAGGTCCTGCCTCTCAGACCAGGCCCTGCACCCAATGGCACCCAGCCAGTCAACATTGTGCGACCTCTGAGACCCACCCAGTCTCCCCAGGGTGGTTCCCGGGACCTCAAGGTGGTTCGCCCGCCTCTGCCAGCTGGCAAGCCCCCAGGGGCCCCACCCAAATCCCCCGCAACCCCACAGAGACTCAGCCCGCCCAAGAAACCTCTGCCCCTCAACCCGACACGATCTCCACTGGTAAGGCTCTTTTCGACCAGTTTCTGAGCTGTAATTAAACATCATTGAATTTTAAAACTATAACCTAAAAATCATACGACATATTGTAAAAAACTGAATGGAGTTGAGGATTCTGGAACAACATCCAGGCAGGGAGCCACAAAGGTTAGAAGCTTTAGGAATACTCACCTTTTCATGAAGGACAGCTGTCTTTAGATTTGAAGTGTAGGGAGAATGGTGTACAGGCATCTCCATTTATAGTGGTTTAATGTCAAAACAAATTCAGTCTTATTTCCATAATTTTGCTCACCAACAAGGCATCAACGCAAGCTATCAGGCAGCCAGACAGTTGTTAAATGAATCCCCATTTTAATGATACAATGTACAGGAAGAGCTTCATAAAAACAGACTGCATTTTGTGAGCTCAGGTATGGCTGCAGGGCAGTGTAGCATACATACAACCACTCTAGAATTGATTCAGCCAGGTCAGATGTATACATTATAAAGGATACAGTACAAATTTGGCACAAACATTCACTTGGACTCAAGGATGAACTGATTGGATTTTAGTGGTCAAGGTCACTGTGACCTCACATCCGTCCCATGCTCATGAACGCGATATCTCGGGAACGCCTTGAGTGAATTTCTTCAAATTTGGCACAAACGTCCACTCGGATTTTGGTGGTCAAAGGTTAAGGTCACTCTGACCTCACAAAACGAGTCTATGGCCATAGATTGACTGGTTGGTGGAAGCATACAACCGTAAGGCAGTAATTCTAGTTTCTTTTCTGTAGTCATAATTGTTCCCATATTGGCCTTTATGTGGGTATCAACATGTTTCTGTCTGTCAGATTAGCAAATGCATTTTCGACTTTTCACACAAATGTAAAATTTCACTCTGAGCTGATAAAAAAAAGGAGGACGAGCAGCAGAAAAAACTCAGAGATCCACTTAAAAATACATGACGACGCTCCAGACGGGATTTAAATTACAGGAGGAGCAGAACAGAAAAACAGCAGGTAATTGTGGCTGTAATTATTACAGGTGGGGGTAAAAAATCACACATAGACGCTTTGGACAGGATTAAATCACTGAGCAGCACAGGTAATGTTAGAATCACTGCACCCCCGCTAGATAAATAAATCCAGGCCGGATGGGGCTTAAATGCCAATTTCCTGAACCACAAATAAATAGAACTACAACTGCATGGTCTCACCACACATTTCGTGAATTGTTGTGTTTCCCCTAGCTGCCATGTTCTTCCAGTTCAAGAGTAATCAACACTAACAATCTCAGGTGTTTCGCTACAGTGATTCCTTGTTGAGGCTCAGTGTGAAGACAAACATTTGTTCTCAGAACCAACATCTGGAAAACATCTAAGAGTTCAGGTCATATTGGGTTCAGTCTCTCAACATATCCTGTATGTACACAGATGAGGAGGGATCAGCTTAATGAGGGATTTGACTTCCACAATCAGAACATGAGCAAACATGTCTGGATTATATAATTAAAGCTATAAAGCTTCATTGTTTTGATAAATATTTGAACGTGTGGTTCATCTATACATGTAGACAAATAAACTAAACTCTGTACTCTCACACACGCTAAGACAGATGTTTTCAAACCTCACTGAGTCAGAGATACTGTGTGAGGTGGAAGGGACAGGTGCATCATGCATGTTGGACTATGTGTGTCTCATGGAGTCTCATATCTCATAACTGTCGCAATTTGTTAAAAAAAAATCATAGAAAAAATACTCTCCTTATAACTGCACAACTTGCCTGAGAATCATCAGGTTTTATGTTTTCTTCAGTATCAAATTATCCAGAGACAGTTGTATGTACACACATGGGTACACTGCAAAGAGGAGCTGCTAATCGATCATTCAGCCCAGGGCGTAACTCACGGAATCAATGGTAACATTATACTTCCTGTTTACAAGGGATAGGGTGGATATGGAGGACGGAACCTGCAAAATCAAAAATAAATGAATAAAGAAATAAATGACTTGATAAATAAATGAATATGTCATTAAATATAGCAAAAGTAGGATTAAACATAACGGTAGCCATTAATTAATTGTGACATAGATTGATATTTCTGTTTTAATTTGCTTCTTTATTTATTTATCTTTTTATTAATTCCCATATTTATGTACTCTATAAGCTCTGATGAAGGTCTGACAGACCGAAAGCTCAGAATAAATTGAAACACTGCATAGATCTAGGTGTGCGGATATCTTTTCTGCCATATTTATGTACTGAAATATCTGTTTAATCTTCCCTTTTAGTGATATATGTATAGATTTTTATTAAATTTTAAATGTATTTATTTATTTTTGCATTTATTTTTTATTTATTTCATATTTATTTTTAAATGTGTGTATTTATTTATTTATTTATTTATTTATTTATTTATTTATTTACACGTTGAATGACCCCCCTTGTTTGGATATTGAGGCAGAAATGCATAAAGAAATGTGTAAAGAAATATATAAAGAAATAAATAAATTTGGGGGATTAATTAAGGTGTGAAATGCAAAGGGAAAAGCATGCATGAATAAATAAATAAATAAATGCATAAATACATGAATAAATACATACATTTAAAAATACATATAAAATAAATGAAAACAAATGCAAAAGTAAATAAATAAATCTTAAAGAATAATACAAAATAATGACATAAATAAATAAAAGGGAAAATTAAACAGAGGAGTAAATAAATAAGGGAATTAATACAAAGATAAATAAATAAAGAAGCAAAATAAAACAGAAATATCAATTTATGTAACATTTTATCAATTGATTAATGGCTACATTTATTTGCTACATTTAATGACATTTCTTTTTTACATTTATTCATTTATAAAGTCATTTATATATTCATTTATTTTTGATTTTGGCAGGTTCTTTCCTCCATAGGTGAGGGGCTGCAGAAAGATGTCCCAATTTCATATGTGTCAGACTTTGAAAATTGATGCTCTAGGAGAACTTCTCCTGACTACAGCTGAATGTCTGATTTGTAAATGTAATTCAGAGCTATAGCCAACACATCGAGCTAATAAGAAAACTGTTGGACTGTCTGTATCAGAGTACTTCTCAGATGAATTCCATCTGAACCCTGAAGAAATACTGAATTAAATCTGCAGTGTGTTTCTTATCTGATTGCTTTCTTATTGATTTATCCTCTCTCATCAGTGCTTCTCTGTGAAGTGTAAAATGCCTTTAATGCCAACTTCTGAATGTCGTATTGCTTTTTCTTGTTTGTGTCAAATATCCAATATTTAAGTTTACTTTGTGATCTGATCTGTGTGCTGCAGTGGTGATTTTAATCTGCTGTACCTGTGTGAAGTGGGACTGAAGTTCCTCTTATCAGCTAGCTGAACAGATTCCGGAGACAATCTGGATCCAGTCCAGTAGAGAAACTGGAGTGGAGTCCTCCTCCCTGCTGGGCCCATGTGCCAGGGATTTAGTTTTCAGTACCATGTTGACGCTGATCCCACTTTTTCTCTTTTTGCTTTTTAAACTTTCGCTGTTTGTCTTTTCTTTCTACTTTGTCCTTGTATTCTACAGAAGTTTGCAAAATGAGTGTGTCATAATTATTGTTGTGTGATATGGTGTCCAGTTGAATCTGAATAATGTCAACAATCAATATTTCTGTGTGCTCTCTTTTAGTTGGTGTCTGAGCTGCAGCCCAGACCGTCCCCCTTCCCTCCCCAGAGGCCTCTCCCCCTCAGCCCAGCCAGAGGAGCTTCCCCCACAGTGAGTCCAGCCCGGATCCTGGTCTCCAAACCCTCCCCGGGCCTGCTGGTCATGATGCCCCCGGCAGTGGGACCCAAACCTGTGGGCAAAGTCTCAGCCATCCCCCCTCTCAGAGCTCTCAGGTAGGCACCGACACACTGTAGTGTAGAGTATTCTGGCTCTTCTGTTCTCTGTCACCTCTGTAAGAAGATGACAGGCTTTTATTTCTCCTGTACACATGAAAAGTGCACACGTGAGGGTAACAGAGCAAGAGTTCAAAAGGTTATAGGACAATCACATCATTTCATTGCTATGTAAATTAAAAGCTCTCTACAGCAGTTCACATCAGCCTCTCAGACATGCACACTTTTATATTGATCTGAGGCAGTTTAACCTGTTGGTCTCACATTTGAATAAGTATCCTGGGCCCAATCCAAATGTCCTCACTCACAGACTCACAGACAAAGAGTCCGTGAGGGTTCATGGCTGTCAGGTCGTCAAGTCCTTGAGGGCTCTCTCACAGACATTTTGAGCCACTTTATGAACATTTTCCGTAAATCCGCATTTCTGCAAACTTTGGCTGAGGAATTACCCACAATTCATAGCGCTGTGACGTTACACAGAGGATTATCACGGTTACCAGGGGAAGCCCAGATGTGTAAAAAGGAGGACAGCACACGGGTGTTCAGCCAGGCTTATTTAAATTTACACAGAAACATTAATATTAAGGATTTAAGATGGAACATAAAAAACACATGAAATCAGAGGAACACAGCATTTGACTATGTTACATATCTGGTATATTCATCAACCATTATGTTTTATTTTAATTAAAATGAATTATTATAATTTTAATTCAATTAATAAAACAAGTAAGTTGATTTTTTTACAGTTACCTCTAGATTCATAAGACAGGAGCCTGGAAGTCGTTCAAATAGGCAGTAAAAAACATAAAATTAAAACCCATAATTGGTGTCGTCAAGGTAACGCAATATGTCGCCGCAAAGTGCTGTCCCATTCATATTTATACCATTTCAAGCCCTTGCAGCCTCTCACACGCAACCATTTACCAGGTGAGTCCCTGAGGGTTCAGGGCTTAAGGCCTTAGAGGGAACACTGGGATTGGACCCTGGTCTCTTCTATGTGAAAGGTCAAACCTAGTAACATTTCAGCATCACTTTTAACACGGCACGAGCCTGAATGCCTTCAGATTAACGTAAAGGCTACAGCTGCACAAGGTAACACATGCAATGATGAGAAATGAGGAAGAAAGAATCTAAAAATCTAGTACCACTGTAATAAATTATGATCTCAATCTTCGTCTCTTATACACAGCGTTAATAAAACTCATCAGTTTAGCAATAACCACTGTGAGAGAGTCAAGTTTAAGTTGATGAGATTCTTATCAGATCATTTTAAAAACTGTATATAACTGTACCTATATTTTCCATTTTCATACATGCCAACTTTAGATGAATAAGTGCATATGCAGACAGACAGTCAACTATCACAGGAGCATGCAGCTCTTTCCACAAATGGAGCGCGTTCAGAACGGGCAGAGCGGCCGCCAGAAGTGCTGCTCAACGTTGTGGAGAACCGCTCATCGCTCGTTGACTCCAGGGAAGTGAGGAAGAGTTGGGTTGTAACGTTAGTATATCCAGCTTCCAGCAGCAATAGTGAACTACAGTTGTTTATTGAACGTGTCGCATGTCCAGTTACACCAGCTTTGACACTGCACGTCCTTAGGTCCCCAACAACACACCCGCCAAGTATGAAGTAGATCAGATGGACGGTTCTCCAGATATGCGAAGGACACACACACACACACACACACACACACACACACACACACGCGTACATACAGACAGAGATACTTTGCTTTATAGTTAGATGAACTAGCTCACAGGCTTCACTCCCTGTGATCAGTTCTGTCCTTATTCTACACCCAAGAATTGTTATATTCAGTCTTAAGTCCAAACTAAGGGTATGTTTATGATCATTGTTCTTTATACTGAACTCCAAACTGCTCCCAAAGACTGTGCCGTCGGTGTGTGTAATAACGCATTATCGCAAATTTCTTTAACGCGTTAACACAACTTGTGATTTTTAGGTTGTAGCGAGCTCAGTTTTAAAGCTAGAGTGATGATGGCATCACTTGCATCATATGAAACTAGAAAACCTAATGAATCTACCAACCATGTCATACTAGATTGTCGCAAAGGAGGATAAGTAATGTTAATGTAAATAATGCTCCAAAATTACGCTAAATTTTGGCGAGGAAAAACTGGCATGGCCATTTTCAAAGGGGTCCCTTGACCTCTGACCTCAAGGTATGTGAATGAAAATGGGTTCTATGGGTGCCCATGAGTCTCCCCTTTACAGACATGCCCACTTTATGATAATCACATGCAGTTTGGGGCAAGTCATAGTCAAGTCAGCACACTGACACACTGACAGCTGTTGTTGCCTGTTGGGCTGCAGTTTGCCAAGTTATGATTTGAGCATATTTTTGATGCTAAATGCAGTACCTGTGAGGGTTTCTGGACAATATCTGTCATTGTTTTGTGTTGTTGATTGATATCCAACAATAAATATATACATACATTTGCATAAAGCAGCATATTTGTCCACTCCCATGTTGATAAGAGTATTAAATACTTGACAAATCTCCCTATTTGAACAGATAAAAAATGTGATTAATTTGCGATTAATTGTGATTAAATATTTTAATCGATTGACAGCCCTAATAGAAATGCACGTCCATTCACCACTCTTACACCAACAACCTGAACAATCCACTTGAAGAACTGAGTCACTGTCATGATTTGGATCATTCATTCTTGTGCTTTTCTTTTGTTTCATTCATTTCTGTATTGATTATTTCATCCTAACCTAACTGCTGTTGATTTTAAGCACACACACACACAGCTTGTGCATTGAATGTCTGTAGCAGTGTAAGCCAACAGCATTATCTCCACCCACTCAGTGCAGCTGGACTGTATTGAACAACAGGCTTTACAGCTCTACTGCCTGTATGTTCTACTCAACACTACTAGGGAGAATGTTACTTCTCTTCATACTTGCTAAAGTTTATGTAATGTTCATAAATCAGCTATTGCTTGTAGTGTTTTTGTACATATCCTTGAACTTTTATGACCCACCTATAGAAGTACCTGGGAGGGGGGGGGGGGCTTTATCTGAGAGAAATACTGCCTCACAATATTCCCTTCTTTTCATTTCATGCTGTTTTCTGTTCAGGGGAACATAAACACTCAACATTTACAAACCATGCAATACATTGATTCAGGTCTCCATCAGCAATACATTCTCATTTTTTAAAGGCCTTCAGTCTAAAGGCTTATACTTACTTTCTTCAGATGCAGAGTCAGGCTTTTTATTACATGCCGTTTTTGTGTAAATGCAGTAAAAGTGAGGCAGGGTAACCGCCAGGTGATGATTGTTCTTCAGGTTTTATGGTTTCTCTCCTCAGCAACATGTCTTAGTGTTCAACTGTGCAGGGAAACCAATAGAACAGGCTAGAAATCAATAGTTTTGGAGCACACTCACTGATGGTATCTGTGCTTATAATACGTGTTCTTATGATAATGACTAGTTTTATGCCAGGACATTCCTGCATGACTTTATTCTCATTAGTCAGTGAAACAGCACTCCCATTATATTCTGTTCTCTGGGATAAAAACATTCATACATGCATGCATTCTTATGTAATGTCTTTAATAATGTATGTAATCTCATCAAAATATTGTTTTACTTTATTATATTTTATTATATATTTCTTTATTGCAAAAACTGGCAAATAGTATGACAGTATGTGTCTAGCAACCACTTGTTGTGAAATGAATGCAATGGAACGAGGGAGGGAAAATGCAACGTCCACCCTTTAAAGGAACACTGTGTAACATTTAGAGGGATCTATTGGCAGAAATGGAATATAATATTAAAGGTGCTATTGATAACATTGATAAAATTCAGCCACTAGACGTCGCATTCTCCCTCCCTCGTTCCATTGCAATTTATGTAACATTTTATCAATTGATTAATGGCTACATTTATTTGCTACATTTAATGACATTTATTTTTTACATTTATTCATTTATAAAGTCATGATAAATGAATAAACAACAAGTGGTTGCTAGACACATACTGTCATACTATTTTTTTCAGTTTTTTTCCACCTTACAGTAACTTACAACTTGATCACTGAAGACACAGAGATACCACGTGACACCAGCGTCATTATACTGTTGGCTCACAAGCCAAAGCCATACTTTTATTCAGCACCTTTCTACAATCTCTGTGGATGTATTATTTTTTTTTTAATATTCGTCTACCTATAAATGTTATCAATAAGACCTTTAATAAGTATGTTTTCTTTAGTGCATAATCACCTGAAACTAAGAGTCGTCGTGTTTTTGTTACCTTTCAATGAGCTGTTTATATCTACATAGGGAGCGGGTCCTCTCCATGGAGTCCGCCATGCTTCTACAGTAGCCCAGAATGGACAAACCAAACACTGGCTCCAGAGAGGGCTATTCACGTTTTCACATCGGCCACTGTAGTTCTCCTGCACGCTTGGTAAAAGATTTATATCAGACTTAGAAAATGGATCACCAGAAAAAAAAAAAATTCTCGCTTGCATTTTAGGGCTTCCGTACAACCACATACCCGCAACGTCCACAGTTCCTTTCTAGCAGAGGACCTGTGTTGCATGTCATGCTCTCTTCCCTTGTTTCCTGTCTACCGCCATACTGTCCTCTCTAATAAATGCAAAAATGCCCCTCCCTCCCTAACAAAACAAGAGATGGGAGACAAAACACCACGTTCACCGTCTTAATTTAGTATCTGGTCATTTTGAGTACGTCATAAATTAGTGTGATTTTGGACGGTGTATGTGGGATTGAGTCAGAATAAACTACAGTGTTGGTGTTCATGGTAATGAAGGAACATGTCAGCCAGTGACACAGTGAGGTATGAGGGGCCGTACAAGACATAATTCGTTCTCGCACTTGCACACACATACATTCTCCTTTCAGATACATATATTTTCACTCACACAAGAATATATGTATGTGTGAGAAGAATATAAGTATGTGTGAAAAGAATATATGTATGTGTGAGAAGAATATATATATGTCCGAGAAGAATACATCTATGTGTGAGGAGAATACATGTATGTGTGAGAAGAATATAAGTATGTGTGAGAAGAATATATGTGTGTGTGTGTGAGAGAGAGAACTTCGCAAACAGAAGAACAAGCAGAGATTTTATTCTGAGATAACGGTGACTTGATTCTGTGTGATATTTGAATGTGAGGGCAAAAACCGCTGTTCAGAAAAGACTGACAGCGCATAAAAGCGGTAACTTTAGATAGTACTGAGTAACTAATATCTCTAAATCCTGACGCGAACCTCTGCTAATTAATGCGCTTTGATATGGACTGAATGAATGAGGAAATAAAGCAGCTTGTCTGAGCACCGGTGACCGACTGTCTTCTGTGTGTGTGGTGGGGGGGGGGGGGGGGGGGGGGGAACGGGGTTTTTTACTGACCCTGCAACAGAGGAGGCATCAGGAGAGAGATGGGAGCCCAAATAAGCAACTAAACTTTAGAAACAAAAACCCGCAGCTACCAATATTTGTAAGCGACTTTTCAGGAAAACAAGCTCAGAGTCACTTATAATAAGCGGACTTTGCAACTGTGGCTGTAGTAGGCCTACTGTCGTCTTTCTTCCCCCTTCCATGCTGGCCTGCACATGACCCTCCCTCCTCGAGCTTCTCAGCCAATCCCAGCGCGATAAATGACCTGCCATCCGTTTCCACTATACTCCTTCCGTTTCAAATATGCTCCCTCTCTCACGCATACATATATTCTTCACACACACACACACACACACACACACACACACACACACACACATATATATTCTTCTCACACAAACATATATTCTTCTCACACATATATATATTCTTCTCACACATTCTTATATTCTTGTGTGACTGAAAATATATGTATGTGAAAGGAGAATGTATGTGTGTGCAAGTGAAAATATATGTATGTGAAAGGAGAATGTATGTGTGTGTGAGTGCAAGAATGAATTATGTCTTGTACGGCCCCTCATAGTGAGGCTCACTGATGTGTTTTTAATGGAGCTCTATGGCTCAGAGGAAGAAGAGATATCAGACTAGTTCTTGTTCTTATCTTAATCTGAAATATCAGAAAGTCAGTGTGCTGTATGAGTTTGACATTAAACTAGAATCTCTTCTTTTTGTCCTTCTCCTTCCAGACCGGTCCCAGGTGCCAAACCAAACACAGCCTCGCCTCCGCCACGAAAATGACCTTCTCCTCCCACCTCCGCCCTCAGAGGAGGCAGCAGCTGACAGCCTATTTGCACTAAAGAGACTTTGGCCGGTAAACCACAGAGCTGTCGCACATACCAGAGGAGGGCGAACAGAAAGTTAAAACCTGAGACACGAAAGAACAAGCAGAACTCTTACAAGTTCAGACTTCAAAATGAAACCTTACCCCCCTCTCTTTCTCAATTTTGACCCCCTCCACCCTCCTCCTCCTCCGCCCAGCGCGCTAACATTAACCACGACGACGCGGTTTTGCACGGAGGCCTTGCAGACTGAGACAAGTGTTAACGCTGGGGGAAGGTCACATTTGCCAAATCAATTTTTTTAGGATTATTGTTTGTTTTTTTAATCTGTTAATGCTGTCTGTGTATAAGAAAATGCATTTTGTAATGACTGTTGTTTTGTTTACAGTTTGTTTTATGCCACGTTTTATGATTTATGTTATGTGCCAAAGAGGTCTCTTCATACCTGGGGTGTGTCCCGAACGCTTGAAAATCTTCTTACGTCACGTTTAGTTTACCGCAAGTCAACTCCTCCATATTTATAGGTTTTATAATTTATTGTATTGTATGAGGAATGTCTAAAAATACCAATCTGGAGATACAGTGGCCTATCAGGAGGAAGGAGAGCCAATCACACAGCAGCTTCTCTTCTACACACTGTTTACATGGTGGAGGATTTGACGGATGCTTGGGACTTGCAGGACACACCCCGGGCGCTCATGTTGATTTGAATGTCTTTTGCTGTGTGTTATGACTTTTGAATTGTTACATAAAATATTTTTACAAAACTATCATCAAGTTTCTTTCATTCTGTCTTTTTTTTTCAACAATATTTAATGGAAATGTATATGTAATGATGTGATGGCAGCCTGTGGATGTGTGCATACAGTATGAATGAGCTACAGCAAGTCAGATAATGTCTCGACTTGTGAATTTGAGTCGGTCATGCAAAGTCTTTTCAAAAGAAAATTTTTACAAAAATGAATCGCTCCTCAGAGACCATTAAAGGAGAACTCAAATTTTAGACTTTAAGATCATTACTCAGCTTGTGAAAGCAGTTGTATCTTGTCTTCTGAGGCTCTGAGGACCTTTTTCAAGTCTGAGAAAATAACTCTCATGATGTCAAAGTGATGTCATTAGGGTTACCTCAGTTTGAGCTTGAAGAATGCAAATTTATAACCGAAACGCCATGTTATAAACTGCAGGCATGGAGTTTGAAACATGTGGGTGTTTACAAAGCATAGAAACTTAAAAAAATCTATACTATTCTGTGCATTATGGGAAATGTAGGATCCAGTGTTTTTGGAGCTTGACCCATACTAGCTATGGACGACGGGACCTGCCAAAAATAAATAAAAGGAAAAAAATGAAAAATAAATAAATTACTCAATAAATAAATAAATTTGACAGTACAAAATAAATGCAAAAGTAAATAAATACATTTTAAAATTAATAAAATACATACATAGAAAATGAAATCAAAGAGTACATAAATAAGGGGACTAATACAAAGATAAATAAATAAAGAAGCAAATTAAAACAGAAATATCAATTTATGTCACATTTTTATCAATTAATTAATGGCTACATTTATTTTTGATATTATTTTTACTACATTTATTTATTTATCGAGTAATTTATGTATTTATTCATTAATTCTTTATTTTGTTAAGTTCCATCCTCCATAACTATCGACAAAAAGTCAGGAAATCTCAGTCTCTGCCGCTTTGATTTTGACAATTCTTTGTTAAAATCTGTATTTTCTGAGTCCTCCAACTTTATGTAGGTGCAGTGCTAAATTAAAGGATCACTGGAGTTACGCAGATCAGAAGTTGAGAGGATGTATGAGTGCAGAGCACTGTGCCAAGTATTCAACCTTTTACTGGAACTTAGTCATTCTCTGCACAACAAGTCTCTATTTCCTGTGAAATATTTTTTGTTACTTGTTCTTAGCCAAACTCACAACTCCGTATACTTTAAGATCAACTTTAACACCAGGCTGAAAAGCAGTGTTCTGCTGCCCTCTCTAGCTGAAAGTTTACATCTGACCACAGCCACCATCACTGTTAGGTGTGAAACAATGTTGGTGGTTCAGAAATGTGCTCCATTCTGCCTGTAACCACACCCGCCCAACAGTGATGTCATGATGGACTGGAGTACACCTGTACATCACTGGTGTAAGGTGAGATGTTAAACCAATGGAGGTCAGCGAAACCAAAATTTTTGACTACTGTACGCTAGCCACTACTAGCATAAAACACCAGAATTTCCAACCAAGCTGTTGGTAGTCACGTTGCATTGTGGGTTATGTATGTGCCTTTTGACAAGGTAGAAGAATGCATGGAATAATGCATCAATTTTGATATTTTTGTTGTAAACTGTTCATCGTGACTCCGATAATGTTATAGAGGAGCAATGCTAAATATTCTCATGAGATGATGTTATCATGATTCTTAAAGGTTTCCTGTAGGAAAAGGACTTTACTTGTCCTGAAACACCAACACATGGGGTGATTGTTTTGCTGTGTTTGACCTCTGACCTCTGGAGTGTCGCCTTTTTCCTGACTTTGTATTTGGTAATTACAGACATTGCTGTTTTTTGATGCCGAGCATCAACTGAAGTTCAGTGTCGTAAAAGCACACCTGTTTCCTCAATGAAAAGGTTTTACCTGTCCGGTTGGTAGGAGGTCTGAGGAGCTGTAGGCTGTCAGTGTCTTGTTCAAAGGCACCAGTGGAAGGTTTGAACCCCTGTCCTGTGGTTGAAGAACTGTCTCTTCTTATTCCAGCCTACTGCCTCACGAGTTATACAGCCGTACAATGAAGAATAAAGAATTAAAGGTTCTCTATACAAGATTCACAGCATTAATATATCATCAACAACTATTGTCTATGTAAAGATATAGAGGAGTAATGTCTACCTCAGCAGAGAATGAAGTCCCTCTCCGTCTGTGTCTGTTGGAATCAGAGCTTCTCTGTGCTTTGTTGACATAGCCGGCCGGCCACTCGTGCTTTTAGTGAATGTTAGTGCATGTTAGTGCATGTGAGCGTGCCCCACTAGCTTGCTCACAGCCGCTGCTCTGCGCTGCTCTGCGCTGCTCTGCGCTGCTCTCATACGGCGGTTACCGTTGATAACGTCGTCATAACAGACGGCATCGTCTCAAAAGCGTAGCGCTCAGCCTCCGGTTCCCCCTCAGGTTAACATAGTTAGCTCTGTCAGCACTGTTGCCATTGTTTTCACTGTTAGCGCTGTTAGCACCGTTAGCTGTGAGCTGCCGGCTCAGCTGCCGTCATGTTGAAAGCCGTGCAGAGGCAATATAAAAGCTCCCAATCTCGCATTTAGCACCTTAAAGTAATTATAGTAGGATTGAAGGTTGAAAAATACCTCCTTTTACATCAGTCCTCTTTCATGTCTTACTGCCAGTGTTTGACAACAAAGAATCCAACTTATTTTGTCTCACAGTGGTGTCATGATGATCTTATAGTTCCAGGCTGAAGAGCAAGTATGAAGGCTTTACATCATAGATAGTCTCCACTCCCACCTGCCCTTAATGGATTCCACTCAGTTGGAAATGAGATATCAGAGAGGCAGCTCTCTCCCCCTGGAGACTAATGCATTTTGAGAGTCCACGGTTCGAGGGGAACGCTATCGGACAGCGAGGAGGAATGGCCTCGTGGGGAGATATATCGATGTAGACGTTTTCCCAGCCCATTACCAGGGCGCCCGGCGCCCAACCAAACCTGTGGGGTGAATTCCGCACCAGACAGCAGACGTGATCTAAATGAAAAGAGCTGAGTTTTTCCAGGACCTCTGTCTATAAATCAAGCTCTGTCCAGCCACAGGCCTGAGGGAGGTGAATAAATATGTTGATGTCTTCCCTCAGGCTAGTTGGTGAGCCACATCAATGAAGTGAAGAGTTTATAAAAACAGAAGTCAGTCAGGTTTTGTTGCCTCCTAAGCTCCGTCAGTCCATTCAAGATAACAGCAGCAGAGACCCCAAGTCCTGACGTGATATACTGTACAAGCTAGCTGTCGTTCTGCTAGGCTCTTCGAACAAGTAAAAATAAAAAAGAAATGAATCAATAAAGAAATGACTCAATAATTAAATAAATATGTCATTAGATGTAGCAAAAATAGTATTAAAAATAAAGCAGCCATTATGTAATTGATAAAATGTGACATAAATTGATATTGCTGTTTTAATTTGCTTCTTAATTTAATTATCTTTGTATTAATTCATTTATTAACTTATTCTTCTGTTTAATTTTCCCTTTTAGTTATTTAGGTATTATTTTTAATAATTTTTAAATGTACATATTTTTGCATTCATTTTTTATTTATTCATTTATTTTTCCATTTTTTTTATTTATTTATTTTATATTTATTTTTAAATGTTTTTTTTTTATTATTTATTTATTTATTTCATATTTATTTTTAAATGTTTGTATTTCTCAAACTCTTTTCAAACATTTAAAAATAAATATGAAATAAATAACAAATAAATGCAAAAATATATAAATAAATAAAAAATTAATTTAAAAATTAATAAAAATAAATAACTAAAAGGGAAAATTAAACATATGAGTAAATATTAAGGGAACTAATACAAAAATAATTAATGTTTAATGTTTAATGTTTAATATTTAATGACATACTTACAGATTTATTTGTTGAATCATTTATTTATTCATTTATTTTTTATTTTGGCAGGTTCCGTCCTCCATATGCTACCCATATTCTAAAATATATGATTTGACATCACTTCCAGTTCTTTCTGAATTGGCTAGCTCAGTGGATAGAGCGGGCCATCCTTTGACCACAAGGTTGGCAGTTCAACCAGGTTCCTACTGTCTACATGTCAAAGTGTCCTTGAGTAAGACACTGAACCCCAAGTTGCTCAGAGCAGCCCACTGCTCCTAACAACAAACAATTGATGCTGTTGTTTTTCTTAGGAAGACAGTCTCATTCATTTGTTAGCATTAAACATCGTTTAGCTGTAATCGCTGCTCCCAACAGTCTTGGATTTGTGGGGAATGGTGTTTGTTAAAACTGTAGTTTAATATTTTGGGGAATACGCTCATTCACTTTCTTGCCAAGAGTTAGATGAGAAGATGGATACCTCTCTCTTTGCTGTTAAATATAAGGCTACAGCCAGCTGCTGGTGAAAACTTTGTGTAAATGTCATGGAAATATGATTTTTATATTTGCTGAGCAAATCTGTTCGATAATGGCACAAGATGAAATGTGCAGGGTCATCAAAAACCTTCATCACCTGTGGAGCGCGGAGCACATTTCATGGCAATCTGGCCTGTAAATGTCAAGAATAAGCAGGGGGACCTCATGTCATCCACAGTCCAGCAAGTAGACCAGCTGCCCCTTTAGCAACACTGTTACTCCACCGTAAGTTTAACATTATTCAAGCTCTGCTCCATCATGTTGGGAGGAAGCTATGTGCTCTTTGATATCACCTTTTGGTATGTCGGAGTAACCCGCGCATACATGATCCCTCAGTGACTAAACTGACTCAAGGTTGACTCGTGGTGCTTTTGTGCAGGCTTCAGATAAAAACATGTTCAGTTCACAACCTGTGATGAAGCCTTTGTGATCCAAGAACGCTGACAATATCAAAACAGAAAGTCCTTCGAAACACACAATCCCTCTGATTCTGAGCTATCAGACTAAAGACAAAACCAACTGCTACAGACTTTTTCATCTCCTTTGCTACGAGTCCGTATAGACCCCTCTGAGCAGTCTACCCAAGGCTGAGCTGGACTGACACATCAGAGCGTAGTGGCTTTAGATGCCTCATTTAGCTAATGGGCTGAACTCACACAGGCACACACAAAGCTGCAGCATGCAGTCAGAGAACATCAAGCAAGTTAGTTAAACTGGTGGGACCAGCAAGAATTCATCTCTGTAGTAAAAGACAAATAAAAAAAAAGCCAGAGAAAAATCTGGTTCCAAGTGATAATGCCAATAAATCAGCTGAAAATGTGGCAGGTGATGGACCAACCCAGGGAAAGACTTGTGTCTCGCTCTGACTTGATAATAACACTTTATTTGAGAGGATTAGTTTTACATTTTGGGAAATTTAGTAACCTCTGAAAACAGGACATTTACATTCTCTAGGACTGTATAGAGGATTCGTTCACTGGTGTGGGCTCCCCTCGAGGTAGAAGGTTGTGGTTCATTAGATGGGCCACCATTAAATAGATCCCACCATCTGTGGGACTGGGTGCAGAGTCTCGAGCCCCAGTCCGCTCCTTTCGCAGCCGCTCATTATCAGCCCGAAGCTGACGGATCACATCCCTTAGATCTTCCAGCTCTGCTTCCATGTCTACTATGGTGAGGAGAAAGAACAGTTACTGGTGGCGACAAGGTAATTCAGGGTCCTCACAGCTCCAGCCAGGGCCTAAAGCAGCAAATGGAGCAAATATGATTAAAAAAAGTTATTTTTATGAAACGGTCGCGATATCCTGACAGTAGTGCATGAGACAGGTAATCTGAAAAAAATCATCTGCCTCTGTGTCCTCTGGTGTCCTCCGGTGCTTCTAATGGCATCTGCGAGATTTCACAGACCGGAGGAAAACAACCAATCAGAGCCGAGCTGGAGCATGCCATCTCTGAGCAGCTGTCAATCACTCATAAACTCCGACCAAACGGTCAAACTAGGCAGCGCTGATCAAATATGAATCAATAGCCTGTTACTGTAATGTCTATTTCTCTCCTTAAATGTATTCAGAAACATCTTGTAGTGTACAGTTTAGCTGTAAAATGAGAAAGTTTGTGACCCGGCAGCCATGTTGAGATCACTTGAGGAAATACCAAGCACCGCCCACCAGCCGGAGCACAGCCAATAGGAACGCTCTCTCTCTCTCTGAAATGACCTGTGATTTGCCAAAGCTAGATTTTCTAAAGCCTGAAAACAGAGTCATGAGGAGCTGCAGAAGTCTAGTTTTCTCTCAGAACACTTGAATTACAATATGATGAAAGGTTATTATGGAATTTTTGCCCAATGATGCCAAAACATGCTGCCTACTGAAGCTTTAATCCAGCGTCGAGTCCTACAGTGTGTTTTTGCCTTTCTCTTTTCTTTCTTTTGCCTACTCCTACTTATATTTTGTTCTTATGGTTTAGCAGATATCCAACTTGTTTTGTGGAATTATTTATTCCTGTTTGAGCTTGTGTGAGATGAACCATACTGTGCTCCTTCCAATCCTTTAAAATGTCTTAATGCTGTCTCTGCACTCTCTTGATCTATAGTGTAGATAACCGGGGACGTTGGCCAACTGGTTTGCTGTGCACTTGCATCTGCATCACTGCAATCAAACACTTAGGGGTGTTTGTTTGCAGTGATAGTGTGTTTGTGTTTGTTTGTTTGTTTGTATGTGTGTGTGTGTGTGTGTGTGTGCATGGTTTAGGGGGAACACATGGTGGAGCAGAATTGGATAAAATGCTAGCCCTTAACAATCAGTCTGATTGCTAAGTATACCCTTTTGTTGTAGTTGTGTTAGAATAAGGAATCATTTTTCTTACCTCCCTGTCGCCCAGAACAAGCATGACATTTTAGGATCACTATATTGCTGCTATTTTTAATCTATTAAACCTGATACCTGCTTTTGCATTTCAATATTTCATAACAATAAAGTGGTTATCTATTTATATTTCAGCATTTTAACCTTTTTAATAGATCTTTGTACAACTGCACCTGAAGCCACGTCTCTGTCTAATCTTCTTTACACTTACCTGCGTATTGACCTGTAGGCTATATAGAGGTTAGTCTTGGGTGGACCCGGGTTAAGGTGTGGTTTAGAAGTGCCTTATCCCCCAGTTGGGCAGGTCACACTTTCTTGCCTAGTGTTAGATGAGAAGATTGATACCACTCTCTTCTCAATCTTCTCATTTAACTCTTGGCAAGAAAGCAAATAAGCACATGTCCCAAAATGTTGAAATATTCCTTTAAATTGTAAAATTGGGACAGTAAATTCAGGGCTAGCTAGCTTTAAGGACACTTATCTGGGAATCTGTGGGTTTTAGCAACATGGACAAAGTTTATAGGCTAGATTCTACAGTAAAAACTAATTCTAGTAACTAATTCAAGTATGTTTTTAAGGCTCAATATATTTGAATATGATTAATTTTAGGCCAGCATATAAAAATGATTTACCCACCACAGTTTTGCTCCTAGCAGTGTGGTTAAGGCTTTGAAACAGCATTTAGTGGGAAATTTAGTTAATGGAATATATAAAATGTTTTTAAAAAAAAAAATCAAAATAATTGAAAAATAGACTTTATTTTTGGTGTTTGGTCAAATTGTTCGGGTGAAAGGGGGGGGCCCTCAGTACTGTACTAACAGTATTAACCTGTGACAATGCTCATTTTATCAGATAACGTTACCTCCTTTCGACAGGAAACGGGGTTGTGTCTAGAAGGTAACCCTCAAATTGCAAAATATGATCTGCGAAAACTTGTACAAACTCTCGCGAGTGTTTCCACAATTTGCTGGTTCCCTTCTAGATACGACCACGAAACGGCATGGAGCCAGCAGGCACCCCTTCCACTAGGACGGTAAGGAAGTTTTACCACTTAACCTAAATTACCTGGGACGATAATGGCGACATCACCTCAACACTGTTGGTAGATTAATAACAGCCACTTTTCCTTAAATTCAGCGTATTTATGCAATACTTACATTGAAATTATTTCAACAGTTGCCTCACAAACTTCCAATGGTTGTGTCCTTTATTTTAGTAAGGAGTTTGGCTTGAGTTGTCACTCGCAAATTGAGCCTTTAGCTAAGTAACGTGCGACAAGATTGAAAAGGGTCGTGGTCATATGGTTATCTGAGTGGCAGCTATTCAGCTACGGTAAAGTGGGATACAAATACAAAAGGTAGGCTACATTAAACACAAAATATCCCCTTTCCAACAACTCTATGTGTTCTAGCTGTTTGTCTAATTCAAATTAAAATGATCCAATGTGCAGACTTGTTTTATGGTAAGCTAACGCAGCTCCTTAGACATTAGCTAGTTAGACAAGTTTAATTTGCTACTTAGCTAATTTGCTGAATATGCTACTTAATTTAGCCAAAGGCACAAAGAAATCTCCCTTTTTTTTTTTTTTGCATTTTCACAAATAGAATAAAGGTTTCACAAATCTGAAAGTGTCCTAAACAGTCTCTGGCTTCTCTGGGATAATCTAACATTAGTCCAGATTTGACAAGTCTTGGTGTAGCTAGTGGTTTTTGAGAGAGACCTGGTCCAATGTGGTCTAGATGTGAAAAAAGCAGTGAAATTTCCCCCTTTTTTTTATGTATTTCCATAAATAGAATAAAGTTTTCACAAATCTGAAAGTGTGTTCTAAGTATCTCTGACTCCTCTGGGATAATGTTAATCTAGTCCAGATTTGACAGGTCTAGGTTTAGGCTAACGTTGGTGGTTTTTGAACTTTTGGGTCAGTAATCTGTAGCACATATATAATTTGATTTGTTTTAAATAGAAGTGCCTCTTGGTGAATTCTCAGTAAGCATATATCAAACAAGACAAGTTTCAGGTGAGGTGTGTCTTTTAATACACATACTTTTTTAACAGTGTTTGGAGCCAATTAAAGCCAGACACACTCAAGAAGCCATTAGAACACAGTGAAGCCACCTCATGTCAAATGCTCTATGAAAGAAGGGTTAGAGAATATAGACAATAAAATGTGAAAATGATATTAAATCTGTTATGACCCCCCTCTCTTCTCTTCCCACTCCCAAACATTAGTCCTGTAAACAGACCCCAGTGCAGCCATGAGGACATTTGTAATGCAGAGTCAAGCCAGGCAGCTTCTGCACAACAAGTTCGTGGTGGTTTTTGGTGGCTCAGGTGAGAGACATGAACAAGACATTTGATATTTAACTGTTTAACTGTACTCCAGGTTGCCTCAATGGTAAAATATTTCCTGAAATATTTAGGATTAAATTCATCAAAAAGAAAGAAGGTGGCAGCTTGGATTCAACACCCCATGTTCAGTATTTACCAGACACAGAATCTTATAAGAGTTGTATAAGAGCTTCACATCTTAGCAGCTATCTACACCCTTAAAATTCCCCACTGCTCTGTTCCTTTTCAAGTTCTTATTTTTCATCATAATTGATTTAAATCTTTGAGGTTTTTCTACTACTTGATGTGAGTAAAGCCTTTTGCTTTTGTCTTTTGATTTCAGTGCAGCGCTCCATGTACAAAGACCTGGTTCTGCTGCTTCAGAGGGATCAGTACTTGACTCTGCCTCAGCTCAAGTCCAAAGTAAATCTTTCCAGAAGCTTTTCCTTCACATGAAACAGCACTAACACACCTGTAGTCACACTTATTTTTGTCGACTTCCAAGACCTCGACTCAGTCTGACTCCCATTCCTCATTCCGTCTTTATCAATTGGAAATAAATTGTCTGTCAAAGAAACGAAGGCTGGCAGAACAGGCTCTAATAGTATGAAGTGCACAGTCATATAGTGGCAAATAACACGAAGGATAATCCGTCCTCAGAGTGGGGATCATCATAAGGCAAATAGTTACCAATATGAACAAAAAACAGTGTTTTAATACTTTCATTTCTACCTTTGAATAGACCCATATTTCTTTATAGATTGCAGTAGTTTTATATCACCTATTGCAGTGGTTCCCAGCCAAGGGGTCTCGACCCATTCAAGGGGTCACACGATATATGCCATATTTGCCAACCCTGAGACCGCAAAAATAGGGAGGATTTCAAAACCATAGCGGGAGGTCTGGGGATCCTCCCACAGAAAAATTTGAGTTACAGAGACTTTGTTTCTTGCATTCTGACTTTAAAACAATGAAAATAACAAAATAATAAGTACACTGCAACAGCATTTTTATGTTAAACTTTTAATTTTCCTTTTAATTCTCAGGAAAGAAAACTGAATAATTCACCCCTCTGATGTAAACTTGTGTGAATCTTTGGCATAAACTAATATTTATCAGTTTTTATAAATTTTTTGCTCCTGCTTGAGTATTTCTTTCTCTAGTACTCTCCATTTCTCTCTCCATCTCTCACTCACTGAAGGTCCTTTCAGACACAACGTGACAACGGCACCACTGCGCTCTGAACCCCATTATTTCCAATGTCTTGGGCCACGCAACGACTGCTTTTCGCTACGTTGAGCAAAGCCCAACTTCGGGCGCTGCACGCTGTGATGTGCGATGAACCATGAGCTCAAACTGCGCTCTGTTGCGAGGTGTAGCTCTATTGTCGTCTGGGTGGAAACAGTAGGGATTATACACACTGTACAGTGCCAGAAACAGGTTAAGATAACGAAACGGAAAAAAAGGTTTGAAAATTTGCCATAAATCGGGAGAAATACGGGAGAATTGTGACACTGGGAGGAAACCGGGAGAGGGCAACGAAAAATGGGAGTCTCCCGGGAATATTGGGAGGGTTGGCAAGTATGGATATGTGAGTGGTCCCAAGATGATTAACAGGATAAAAAAGGAAACAGCTACACAAAATATTATTATTTCTCTGTGAAATACTGAGTAGTTTTACTTCTTTAGGGGCGATATTTGTAAAACATCTTCAGACTAAAGGTAGCTCTTAATTTGCTGAGTCAGGGGAAGTCCCTAAATACCTTCTAAATAAGGAGAATATCAGTTCTAGCTTTAAAAATTAAAATTTTAAAATTTTAAGAAAGTAATTGACGAAGCATTTAGGGCTGTAAAACTAGCTTCTGACTCATCAGAAGTTAGAGGCAAAGTCACTAAAGGCGTGTCTACACAGGAAGCATTTCAGCCGTTATTTTCAGTCGTCCGTCCAACGCACCTGACGGCTCTAACAAATATGCTTCTGTTTAAATCAAGCCGTCTACACGCAACTAACGATTATTTTCATTGTCGATTAATCCGTCGATTATTTGCTCGATTAATCCTTCGATTACTTTCTTGATTAATCATCGATTAGTTATTTGGTCTGTGAAATGTCAGAAAATGGTGAAAAATGTTGATCAGTGTTTCCCAAAGCCCATGATGACGTCCTCAAATGTCTTGCTTTGTCCACAACTCAAAGATATTCAGTTTATTGTCATAGAGGAGGAAAGAAACCAGAAAATATTCACATTTAAGAAGCTGGAATCAGAGAATTTTGCCTTTTTTTCCTTAAAAAATTTATCAAACTGATTAATCAATATCAAAATAGTTGACGATTAATTTAATAGTTGACAACTAATCGATTAATCGTTGCAGCTCTACTCTACACAGCTACAACTCGCCTTCAATACACTTGTGTATTTCCTTCCATTTTCCGTTCAGAACTACGGTGATTGTGTATTGGGCTCTAACAGGTGACCTACTCTCAATACTGTGCTTGAATGCTTCCTGTGTAGACACAGACTTGTTGCTCTGCTAACGTGCTGCTTTCACTACCCATTCTGAAAAATGCAGTTATGCTGCGCTAGGGATGTTAATAATTAACCGTTTAACCGTTAACCGACATTAAGCATTCTAACCGATTAACGCTATCGGTTAAAACGGTTTAAAGAAATATCAATAATTAATGAAAAAGCTGAGCGGCTCAAAAGAGCGGCTCGTCACTTTAAGGAGATAAGCTGGTCCACCTTAACAGTCCACCTTAAGAGGCGGAGCCAGAGTGGCAGGATACAGGAAGTCGGCTCCGGTCTCTCCAGCTCGCTTGAGCGGAGGAGTAGATTCGTAGCATTTATTCACTGACAAATAAACTGTACACACACTGCTACACCTACGTTCACAGCTATAACGCCACAAACAACCTCACACTCACCGCCAGCAGACACACACAGGTGTGTCGGAAACTCGTTAAAGTTACGCAGACTACGTGTGTGGCGGCTGTGAGCACGAAGCCTCCGGCAATGCTAGAGCTGCTAACGTAGCGCAAATACACACACTGTTTGTTGGACACTTGCTAAAGTCTTGCCGGGCAGATAAAGTATCGTTACACCGGGCAGACACACAGCTGACAACCTGGTTTAGAACATCTTTCAAAATTAGCATCCCTATGCTGCGCTGATGAACTTGGCAATTCCAGCTGTCTGCCAACATAACTCATCAAAACATATTGCCCTTTTCATTGTCCTCAGTTTGTTCGACAGTTCATTAAAGCGGCTATCATTGATATTTTTATAACAATGGATCAGATGACAATGTTAAAACAACGTGACGATGTGAGAGAGGTGTCTCGTAGTGATGAACCTACAGAGAATTATCACCTGAATCTTTATCTGCCCTCGGCTTTACTGAGCTTTATAGTGACTTTCAGCTCATTGTTTATCTGTCAGGTTCACAACTTTACTGTTTTGGTTCACTCTCACCGCTCGCATATGATCGTTTTTGGCAGCAGCAGGCAGCTGTTTTCAGGGGAAAAGCTCTGATAAAGCCACAGTACACTACCTGCTCAGCAGCAAACAGCAGATAGACACAGTTAGAGTCCAGCTGGTGAAAATAGTGGAGCATTTAGCAGCTAAAGAGGCAGATATTGTTCTCAGGAGTTGGTGGAGACCAAACCAGAGGTAAAAGGAGAGTGAATATTGGATTTACATCCATCAAGTGGACACAAACACAACTCCAAATTAATGATTATATTGCTCTGTAACTGCTGGATGTGTAAATATGTGTAATGTGTTTGCCAACAAGTTCGCCATATCAGCGATATGTAAGTGTTCACAACTTGCTTCTGCTGTCCCCAAGTGAGTAAAGGGGCTAAATGCGAGATTGGGAGCATTTCTATTGCCTCCACACGACTCTCAACATGGCGACGACTGAGCCGGTGGCTCGGAGCTAACGGCGCTAACAGTGCAAACAAAGGCAACAGTGCTGACAGAACTAACAGCGTTAACCTGGGGGGGGGACCGGAGGGTGGGTGCTACGCTCCTGCAACAACGGCGTTATCAGCTGTAACCGCCATATGAGCACAGTGCAGAGTGACGGCTGTGAGCCAGCCAGTTGGGCACGCTCACATGCACTAAAAGCATGCTCGGCCGGCCCTGCAATGTCAACAAAGCGCAGAAAAGATCTGATCACAACACTCACAGAGAGAGAGAGACATTACTCTCTGCTCAGGTAGACATTACTCCTCTCTATAGTTGTTTGCTGCTCTATTAATGCTCTGGATATCGTATAGAGAACCTTTAAGTGTGCATTAGATATTCATTTAGTACAATTAATGAAAAGACAAATAAAGCAGATTTACAGATCATTGGATTACCCGATAAAATTTATGTTTATTACCAGATCAAAATAATGAAGGTCTCTTCAATTAGCTGGAAAAAAATATCACAGTATCAATATGCAGATGGTGTTCGATGCCAATATTATGTTATTGGATTATACTATTAAATCAATATTATACTGTTTCATGTATAAAATCTGTGACAGCTTTTTAAATATCTGTTACTGAAATACATCTATTGATCTATTTATTGAGCTTTCTATCAATCAAATATTGAGACCTGGTCACCTGTTTATTAATCACTGTGGACATAGTTCATTCATGAAACATGATGTAATCCATTACAATGGGCTTTAATTTAAGACGTCACAAGGAAAAGGTTGGGATTGGGAACCACTGACCTATTGTTACATAAACTATGAAATGTGCTTGTGTTATGGAAGAAGAAACACTGGTTTCCTGTGCTGGGACACTGGCATTTAATGTCTCCCTTTGTGTGGTCCAGGGGGAGTTCTCCTTTGAACAGGACATCCTGGTGGAGGGAGGTCGATTAGGTCCCATGACTAACGGCACTGAGTACAAAGAGGTCCGACAGTACCGCTCTGACCACCACCTGCTGCGTTTCTACTTCCTGACACGGATCTACTCTCCGTACATGGAGAGCATCCTGGAAGACTTAAGGCGAGGACTCAAACCTGATGTGATCATCATCGGCTCCTGTGTGTGGGACATCACCAGGTATGAAGCTTCATCCACTTTGTATTGGACCTTCAGTCAGGTGATAACAGGTGGTTATATATGGAGGGAGATGGTGCTCTGTCTCTGTTCAAAGATGATCTCTGGTGTCAGATGTGAATGTCCTCCTTGATCTTTCTCTTGTCGTCCACTGACTCCTGGTCAATGACCTTTGACCTCTTTCAGTGGATGTTGTGAGCGGTTTTGGTCTGGTGTTCACAGACAACATTCAGTTTCTTGTCCAGGGTCTTTGCTGTTGCACACAGCTGTACATGTTGTGTGGTTGAAAATGTGTTAAGCAAAAAATTCAAAATGGCTGATGTCATACAGCTTTTCAGCCAGTGAACAAACTATCAAAGCGTACACGCACTGTACGGCCCCTGGTCAGTAGCACAGTAAACACACAGATGGCGTAACGTAAACTATAGGCCGGCGTCACACGTGAAGATTATAACAACCAACTCAAGGCAATATTTTACTATGTTCATGAAAAACTGTAATGAAATCCGCATTTATGTTGTTTTTTTGAAGTCCAAGGTTTGTTTTGATCTAGCGGATCCTTCTGCTTGGTGACAAAAGAGACCAAGTTAGATTAAGTAGTCGAGCTGAGCCGTGGGATGGAGTGTGTTTGCTTTTCTGACTCAATAGTTGAGTAAATGTAACCGTCTTCTTTTTTAGTTTTTAGTGCCAGCTAGACAACAACATTGCTAGTGTGTAAGCAGAAACCCTCGGTGCCTGCAGCCCCAACCAGGTAAATAATCACCAGACACCACTGCACATGTAGGCATAATTTAGTCTTCCATTCTTCTATGTATCTTTTGTTTGGGGTAACATCTTTAAATGTGCATGTGTACCGTGCCTTTAACTGGCTCAAGCTAACACTTTTTACAAGCAACATATTTTTAATTGTATGATTGAAGAAAATGACAATCATCATGTTAAAGCATATTTTATTAAAGAAAATAAAGGTGCCCTGTTCAACATTAAATTGAATACAACATAAAAGCTAATGTGTTAATTTACACAGTTTAAAAACAGCAAATATAATAAACTATTGTTTTCATTTCCAGTTCACAGTTGCCCTCTTGCAGTGTAGTTGAACATACATATAACATAAAAGCCTTTGCTTTCATTTACACATTTCACAACTAGCAAATTGTGGCCCTGTTACAGGGTAGTTGAACAATGCATTAAAACCACATGTACACTGTTCATAACCAGAGGCAGCCTCCTATCTTTCATTTCATAAAACCTCTTCATGCATTCCTTGTAGTCCAAGGCCTGCTGCTCCGGTCCATCTATGGCCACTTTGCAACACATCCAAGTATCTCTTCTGCCGCAGGATTGGCTTATACCCTTTTCACACCAATGACCAGGTTTGACCAATGACCTCCTTTTGTCAATTCAAACCAAGCCAGTCAACCCGGGTTGAACCCTGGTCAGGACAAATCAGATACGACCTGGGTCAGACCTGCGACCAATGCATACCAATTAGCTCAGGTGTTAGAAATGGGCGGGGGGGTTACACCTCTGGAGGATTATAGAGAGATCCTCTCTCTATAATCCTCCAGAGGTGTGACATCGTCAATGTGTGCAAAAACATAAAATGTCACAGAATGATGCATGTTTTTGGGATACAATGTAAATATAGTACACACAGCATTTTTAGCTTTATAAAATGATTAACTATGTTGTATGTATGGAGCTGTAATGTATGCAGAAACATACAGACAACATACTGTACAGATTTACAGTATCTATTCATTGAACCTTATTTCCTCTGTCTATCTACAGTACACATTTATCATATATTAGACTACATTGTGTTATCTAATATGATAATATAGGCAACATTTACAAAATGATTACAGAAACGTCTGAAGACTGAAATGTATATTTCACTCACTCCACCATCCCAGCAAAGATTTGCTACATATAGTAGACCTACTAAAGTTGTTCAGCTGGACACGTGGCAACTGTTGGATAATGTAAGAGCTTGTCCAAATATAATAGAATTAGATTATATTTCAATTAGTTTGCTAATTGCTTGATAATGTAATGAACTGGGACTGGGTTTGGTTCTTTATAACAGGAGAACAGGTGACAGATGGATGTTTTTGCAGGTTTATTTGGAAAGATAAAAAGTAAAAAAAAAAAAAAAAGGTAACGTTACAAATAGAAAATGTGCAAACATGCTTTAAGAACAGATGCGCGTACAGCTGGCGGTACCGCGAGGTGGTCGGCTTATTATTAACACGGTGTGTTTCCGTGTAACGTAACGGCGGATGTCTCTGTCATTCAGCAGCCTTGTTATGTTCGTTTAACGTTACACTACGTTGTCCCTCATCGTCCCGTCATCTACCGCTTTTTTCTTCCTCACCTCCTGCACCTCAATGTCTCGCCACATGTCCATGTTGTTCTCGTCCGTCGTTCACCTCCGGTGTGTCTGAAATCATTCCTGCGGTACGTCGCTCTGTTTGTTTATGAGCCATGGCGACCTGTGACAGTTGCGTCACGGACTGTGCGCCCTCATTTGCAACCGAATAGATTTGTTCCGCCCCGTTTGTTAGCGACCCTGGTCCGTGCCTGGTTCACATCGAAATCGACCCTGGTCCGACCCACCTCTTGACCTGGGTCGCAAAGGCGAGTCGATCAACGCGGGTTAACCCTTTCATACACACAACCAACCCTGGTTCAACCCTGGTTGAGTCCTCGGTGTGAAAGGGGTATTAAAGCTAGGGTTGGTAATCTATAGAAACTAGCAAGAGCTAGATTTAAAAAATGATCCAATCGAAAAAACCCTGCCCAGCCAACTCTTTTCCAATGAAAGGAGCTAGCAGCACTAGCTCCAACAGTCCCTAAATCTAGAGAGAAAGTCAGCAACACTGACAGTCCATCCCTTCAGGCCTCCCTCCAAAGCCACTCCCCCAAAATTATCATTCCGAACTTTAAACATATCATATGATTGAAAACAATGAACAAAACCTCATGGGATATAGCTCAGAGGATTCTGGAGATACAAGCCATAGTCCAGGGATTTGTAGTAGAGCAAAGTGTGAACAAAGATGAAATTATTCTTACAAACCAATAGACTGTGGCGTTGATGGGGTAGTTAATGTAACTGATATATAGTAGCTTCAGATCAGGACTTCTTACTGTAAGAGTCTCACTCAGACACCAGGGGCCTCATTTATAACCATTGCATATGCACAAAAAAGGGCTTGAAATGTGTGTACGCCACTTTCTAAGCATAAATTGGGATTGACGGGGAAATGTGCGTACATTTAGGGAAACTTTGACCTAAAGACAAAACTTTGGAGACAGGAGAAATTGGTGACACAGATGGTGAGGTGGTGAATTGAAGCCAGCTTGCAGAAATTAAATGCGAGAGACATCATTATATGTATAATGATTCTAGGCTTGGGCGATATGACGAGATTATCTTTCAGCATGATGTTGGTTGGCCACGATAATGGTCCTCAAGTGTCCATGATAACCGAATGATATTCAGTTATGCAACACTTGTTATGAATTTTACGCTATAATCAGTCTGTCTCTCTTTCTCTTGCTTTCTCTATGCTTCACCGCATTGTTGTAGGGTATCAAAAAAAAAAAATTAACAACGTGTAGCAGTAGGTTTCACTGTATTAATTTAGATATTTTCAAAAGTAAAAGTCCCTAGAAGTGTATGATTCAACTTTTCTCTATGGTCTAGTGTTAAAAAGTATACAAAAATGCAATAAATCGTAATATCGAATCGTAATACTTGTAGAATCGCAAAACTTAAAAATCGCAATACGTATCGAATCGGCACCCGAGTATCGTGATAGTATGGAATTAGGAGATAGGTGTATCGTCCCAGCCCTACTATTTACTAGGAATGACATATAGCCAACAGCAAGTAAGCTGTTAGTAGCTATTTTCAGCTCCCTGGCAATCTCCCTCCCTCCAGCTGTGTAACGTCACAGCCACACACACCATATCATGTCGTCAGTAGAGGTCGACCGATTAATCTGTCGGCCGATTAATCGGGCCGATTTTTTGACATTTGTTCATAATCGGCATCGGCCGATTCCTGAGCATATTAAGCCGATTTGTATACAGGCACATCTGCGGGCAGCCCAGTGTTGTTGTTGCTGCTAAAAGTCTCCACCGCACATTTAGTTTAGTTTAGCAGATTTTCCGCTGTATCTGCCCGGCGTAACGACACTCTGTCTGCCCAGATTAACGATAGCGATTGTGTTTTTGTGCTACGTTAGCAGCTGTAGCTCTGCTGCTAGCTTCGTGCTCGCCGCCGCTCTGTCATTGCAGCGTAACCTTTGCGAGTGTACGACAGACTGTATGTGTGTGGCGGCGGAGAGTGGGGGGGTTTGTCGGTGGTGTGAACGTTAGTGTAGCAGACAGTGTGTGTACAGTTTATTTGTCGGTGGATAAATGCTACGAGGCTACAACTCACTCTGCTCAAGCGAGCTGGAGACCGGAGACAACTTCCTGTATCTGTAACTCCGGCTCCGCCTCTTAAGGTGGACTCTTTAGGTGGACTCTTAAGGTGGACTCTTAAGTTGGACTCTTAAGGTGGACCTGCTTTTCTGCTTAAAGAGACGAGCCGTTCCTCTGAGTTTTTCTCTGCTTTGTAATCATTATTAATATATATTTTACAGATAGCGTTAATCGGTTAAAGTTCTTAACGTTGGTTAACGGTTAAACGGTTAATTATTGACATCCCTAGAGTGAACAAAGTTATTATTATTTTTTGATCAATTAGATTATGGCCATATAGCTTGTAACAGTGTCTGTCAACAAACATAAATAAAAAACATGCTTTAGGACAGTTTTGGAAAGGTGCTTAAAAGGTTTTGAGCTCTGTACTATTATTATATTAACCATCATGCACAAAATAAAATATGCACTGCAGTGCAGACACAAAATGCAGATTGGAGAGACAGACCATAAGTGTTGTTCAATAAATGTTTACTTAAGTTAAGAAATTTTGTGTATTATTTGTTATTATTAAGCTGTTATATTTTATCCGATGGAGGAAAAAAATGAAAACCAGTCAAACATATCGGCAAAAAAAAATCGGCATCATATATCGGCCATCGGCTGTCCTGACTCTGTAAAAAATCGGCATCGGCCATAAAAAACCCATATCGGTCGACCTCTAGTCGTCAGTGTGGAAGTTTTGATGTAAAGTTAGGTATGTTGTTGTATATGTTGCACCTTTTTTCTTCTGAAACATGTTAAATGAAGTGGGATATACTGCAATTTATTTTGAGTTGGATTATATATGTCCAGTAACCTGGAGCAATTTTATTTTGAGATTTGTTTGAGAGTGAGAGAAGGTCTTGTAACTTGGTGCAGCTTTGGAGAAAATGTTATTTAATAGTCAATGTTTTATTATGAACTTAACAATTTAATTTCAATTTTCCATGAAAGAAAAGTTACAAAAATGTTGTGTATGCAATCGATGCATCTCTAGTTTAATGAATCTTTCAGCCGTTAATTTTTGGTAACTTTTTTGCAAAATGATTTTGAAAATGTAACTTCTGTGCTCCCAGGTATGTACCACCAATAGGCAAAGCAGTGTTGAATTGAATTTTTTGCTGCAGGCAAACTCTCAAAATGTGTCATGATTGCTTCAGCCTCCTTTCAAACTACTCTCATTTCTGAAGACCAAAAAAGATCTTTTCTACAGCGTCTACATTGAAAATGACTGATCTCTTGAGAGGTATGTTTCATAAGTAATCGTGATGAAACAAGATTATTTTTTCTCGCTTCCTGGACGCCTGTCTGCAAGTGCACATGCTGGTCCTCCACTCATTTGTTTGGTGTGAATTTCATTAAAGTTGAGCCTTGTTCGGGCTCAGTCGGAGTGAGAGGGAAAGGAGTATGTGATTAATTATGTACGGAGTTACATGTACACTGAATGGAATCGCTCAAGAAGCTGCCACCAGAGAAAAATCAAATGGCAGCTCAGGAAGATTTCCTCTTCTGCCTAAGAGGAGGAAATATTGAACTACAGTGCATTCAGACAGTATTCAGGCTCCTTCACTTTTTATGCCTCCGCGCCGGAGTCAACCGTGGCCGGAGGCATTATGTTTTTGGGTAGTCCGTCCATCCGTATCATTCTTGTGAACGCGATATCTCAGGAACATCTGAAGGGAATTTCTTCACATTTGGCACAAACATCCACCAGGACTCAAGAATGAACTGATTCTATTTTGGAGGTCAAAGGTCACTGTGACCTCACGTGCGTCCCATTCTTGTTAACGTGATATCTCAAGAATGCCTTGAGGGAATTTCATTACATCTGGCACAAACATCCTTGACCTCAAAGATGAATTGATTAGAATTTGGTGGTCAGAGGTCAAAGGTCACTGTGACCTCACAAAATATTTTTTTTGGCCATAACTCAAGAATTCATATGCTAATTATGACCATTTCACACAAATGTCTCACAGGGTAAAATGATGAAGTGATGACATTTTGGACAGACATGGATGTAAACTGCAACTTGACTGGTTGACGGAGGCATACAACCACAAGACGGAAATCCTAGTTTTACATTTTTTTGGCAGCCTTATGCTAAAAATGTTTCAATTATTTTTTTCCCTCAACAATCTACACTCAATATTTCCATAATGTCAAAGCAAAAACGAGATTTTAGAAATTTTTGCAAATTTATGAAAAAGAACAAAATTGAAATATCACATTTGAGACCCTTTGCTATGACACTCAAAATTTAGCTTAGGTGTCTCACATTTCTCTTGATCACCTTTGAGATGTTTCCACACTAGCCTTGGGCTTGCAGGTATGTTTAACTTTTTAACATGTTAATCCTTTCAGGCATGTACTTGCCATCGAGCAAACTGAGTAAAAGCAAGTGACATCACTTGAGGACATTTATCAGACTTAACACAGCTCCCTCTGGAGAAACTAAAGCAGTGCTGCCCAAAGTGGGGCCCGTGGGCCAAAGTTGGCCCGCCATAAGGATAGTTTTGGCCCACCAGATGTTTCTTGCAATTTCTTTTTGTTTTTAAATTAAAAGACCCGCAGGATTGCTGGCGATCCTGACCAACTTTACTGTCTTTTTGAGGCAGTTTAAGAGCTAGAATGAAGATACTGCTGTCATATGAAACTAGAGCCTAAGGAATCCACTGGTACCAACCATGTCGAGTTAGCTTGTAGGGAAGGAGGCTAAATAATGCTAAAGGCTGCATTTTGGTGAGGTAAAACTGACATGGCCATTTTCACAGGGTTCTATAGGTACCCACGAGTCTCCCCTGTACAAGCATGACCACTTTATGATAATCACATGTAGTTTTGGGCAAAAACATGCAGTTTTTTGAATGTAGTATAAATGTGTTATTTTCACCTGTTCTAAAAGTGGTCTATTTGAATATTCTGCATACTGGGCTCCTAAACAGTCTTGGAATTGCATAAATTTGGTATGACTGGAAATGAGCCACATTGTATTCAGCAGGTGGGTTTTAAGGGGTTAACTATGTAAAAGTTAAAAGAATATGCAATTACGGGAACTTGGGATCCCAGTACCATTTTGCATCTTAACAATACAATACAATACAATAGTTTTATGCTTTTGGCCTGTTGCTGACCAAAAGTTCAAGTTTTGGCCCACCAAGGGAAAACGTTGCATTAAAGCTGCAGTATGCGAGATAGGTGCAAATATGATTTAAACATTTTTTTTTTTAGAAAACGGCCGCTATATCATGACAGTAGTACATGAAAACAGGTAACCTGAAAAAAATCATGTTCCTCTGTGTCCTACTGTGTCCTCCGGTGCTCCTAACGGCATCTGAAGGATTTCACTTACAGGAGGAAAACAACCAGTCAGAGCTGATCTGAGGTCCGCTGTCCAGCTGCCATCTATGAGAGCCGACTGTCAATCACACCCGAACTCCGACCAAACGATCAAACTAGGCCGCGCTGATCAAATATGAATCAATATTCTGTTACTGTAATGACTATTTCTCGCCTCAAATGTTTTCAGAATCATCTTGTAGTGTACTGTTTGCTGTAAAATGAGAACGTTTGTGATGCGGCCGCCATTGTAAAATCTGTTGAAGGAAGCCAAGTTCTGGTCACATGACCGGAGCATAGCCAATAGGAACGCTCTCTCTCTCTAAAATGACCTGTGATTGATCAAAATCTGCCGTCACGGGCTAGATTTTTCTAAAGCCTGAAAACAGAGACATGAGGAGGAGCAGAAGTCTAGTTATCTCTCAGAACACTTGAATTACAATATGCTGAAAGGTTATTATGGAATTTTTGCCAAATTATGCCAAAAAATTGTTGCCTACTGCCACTTTAAAGGTTTTATACAACTTTTTCACTTATACAGTAGTATTCCCCAACACCTGGAAACAGACTAAATCAGTGGCTTTCCCTTTTAAACACCACCACAATATGACAACAGATTGATGACATGTACAAGGAATTCTGCCCCAGACAACAATAGTTCTATTCACAAGGAATTTGACTACTAAACTGAGTATGATGGATTGATATTTCTGCCTGTCGCTGGCAGGTAAATGAATCAAGAGAACTCTTATGCCTACTGTTTTTCTCGGCTTAAACCCAGCTCCCTTCCCTTTCCTTCTTCTCTTATCTTCCCCTCCATGTGCATCTTGGCTCATTCATGGAAGCCAGAGAGTCAAATTGTTTTCCTTCCACAGCTGCCAGAGTTGGCTAATATTATGCATGTTTGTTTTAATAGTCTTATAATATTCAGCGAAAACATTGAAAAGGACAGTGTCTCTACCAATCCTAGATTTATGTAGAGCATTTATAGCTATTTTATTGCTGCTTCATGTCTGTTCTGTTCTTTCATTTCATTTGTCAGTGTTATTTCCATTTAGTCACCGTTGATGACAAATTGTACCATTGATATTGGAGCAGCCTCCCTCACCATACTCTGGATTAAGGTACCGTGAGATACCGTTAGATGCTATAAATTTGTAAACTGCCAGAGATCTTTTGTCAGTCCACCGCTTAAGTTCAGACTGAAATATCCCAAGTATTGGATGGATTGCCATCAACACATTCATTGTCCCAAGATAATGAATCCTCTGGTGATCCTCTGACTTTTCCTCCAGCTCCACCATGAGGTTCACACTTAAGTTTTTAGGCTTTTAGTGAAATATTACAACAACTGGATTGCCATGAAATGTTATCTGACCATTTCCCCTGAGGATGAATTTTATTAACTTTGTTGATCACCTGACTTTTCTTCTAGAGCCACCAATACTGTAGGTCAAAATTTACAGTACATTCATGTTCCCATCATGGTAAATTGTAATAACTGTGGTGATTTTTTTTTCAAACGGCACCATCATCAGGTCAAAATATTTACTTTGGTTTGTGACCAAATACCTGTAAAACTCATGACATTATCTGCATATCTGATCAGCTGTACATTGTGTTTAACACGCTAAAGTAAGATGTAGGTGGGCATGATGAATATTAAACCGTTATTGCCATTGTGAGGATGTTAAACATGCTGACTTAACCACTGTGCTAGTACATTCTCACAGTGCTGCTAATATGGCTGTTAACTCATATTTCTCTTCTTGTTAGATTATATATCTGTCATTGCAACAGGCAAGACTGAACTCTGCACAACATCATGGAAAGCCTAAATCACAACAGTACTATTTAGAGCTGGATCAGTACATCAGCATGACCAACATTATCAGCCAGTTTTAGTTTCATACCAATATATTGTGTACGTATATATGCCGGCTGATAACTAACGAGAAATAACAGTACATACTGTAATAGCTTATGATATGTTCGAGGTCACTCAGAAACAGTGTCCATTACATAGTTTTTCCACCAGAGAGCACTGAAAAGTTCATTTTTACACTGTGACACGTTCCACTGAGTACATATCTTGGTAACAATAACCAAATATTGTCAAATAACCTCATTTATAGGATACATATAAACATTGTTTATGTTTTGTGTTTGTTAAAAAAACAAATACCAGTTGAGATATTGTTGTTGTTTTTTTTATCTCAAAAATGTATATTTATCAGCATAAAACTAATCCAGCTCAGCCCTGTCTCCTAAAAATTACGTTTCCATACAACAAAATTGCATTGTGAATTACATTTGGAGGGAAGCATATTATGTTGCGGATTTTTGTTTGTTTTTAACGTATCACAAGTCCGCGTAGGGAGGAGGTCGTACTGGTGGATGGGTCAACACACTCCGGACTTTCGCCCTGGAGACCGCTGTTTGTGTCCCGTGTGAAACTAAAAGTCAATGGTTACTTATTTTAATCATGATGTTTTTTTTTACTAAACCTAACCAAGTACTTTTGTTGCCTAAACCTAACAAAGTAGGTTTGTTGCATTGCATTTGTTTTGTTGTGTTTTGTTTCAGTCAACAATGTGAACCACATGTTTAAACTGTTTAAAAGTGTGACCGTAATGCGGGAGAAAATGCGTTTCCTGCATTTCGTTGTGTAACTCTGTGTTGCAGAATGACAATAAATTATCCTTGAGTCGTGGTCAGGCTTTTAATTGTCAGTAATAATTATGATGTGGTCAAAAGTCTTAAAATCACACACCATTGGTCATAAGTAAATTGTATGAATATGATTAATATTTAACATCAGATTTTTACATCATTAATTACATTAATTAATAAAAAAAAATAGCAGTCCAGTAATAATTCTACAGAACAATATAACAGTCAGAGCAACAACAATTCAATTAGGGACAATGCAAAGCACCCCTTGTGTCATAAAGATTGCACGTGGCTGCCTACTTATCGAACATGTCCACTGTGGAGTTAGCAGTGACGAGGACTGCATAGCATGTAGGCTGTCATAATGACTCATTTTGTTGGACGATATATTGTCCCAGAAATGATTATAATAAATAAATCAATATATAATAAATTATAATTATTTTAGGACCATTTAATGCTGCTGATATAATGATAGTCCAAATGCCAATGCCAAACTTGGTATGGCAGCTTCATTTTCACTTATCTGGTTTTCTTTTTTTTTTTGTCAGGTACGGCCTGGAGTGTCTTGAAGAGTACAAAGAGAACCTCCACAAGTTCTTTGGCCAGATTAAATCCATCGTTTACCCCAAGTGTCTCATTTTGTGGGTTCTGGCCATGCCGGTTGGCAAGAAGATCAATGGTGGATTCTTGGTGCCTGAAGTGAGTATCTCTCAGCTGCAGGTTTCATTCCAACGAATTACTACACAAGCTGATTTCACTCATTAGCACCTCCACCCAGAGAGCAGGGAAACGAGCAGCTTCATATTGGCATGATGGAATTAGAAGAGCTGCAGAGATAAAGCATAACAAGAGATTGGCTTCTCAAAAGATTTCCACCTTTCTGTCACGTTCTCACATTGAACCTTTGATCTGAGAGACCAAAGCAACTTCCTACCAACTCTGTCAAGATCACACTGGCCTTGACTGAATTAATGATTTCTTGTCTGCTGAATGAGAGTTGTTAACATTCTCATAAATACTGTTATTTTGTATGCTGACCACATACATACGAAATACAAATCACAATCTATGTATTGCTCCTCGGGAGGCTAATGGAACACAATACTGCAGTACTTCTTAAACAGACACTGTGATTTCAGTGTGTGTTTTCCGCCTGTCTGTCCCTCTGTGTGTTATTAACATATCTCGAGAATCGTTCATCTGATCAACTTCACACTTGGCGGGTGTATTGCTGGGGACCAAAGGATGTGCAGTGTCGAATTTGGTGCAATTTGGACATGCGACATGTTCAATATTAATACACTTTGAATAAACAAGCACACAGCGCTGCAAGCAGCAACACTGGGAGGCTACCTGGAGCCAAGCAATCGTCCCAACTGGCCACGGCTGATTGACCCCCGCTCGCTTTACAACCAAACTCTTCTTCACTTCCCAGCTTAGTCAACACGAGCGGATAGCCAACTGGAAGCAGAATCCAACCAGAGTGTATTTCATCGGTGTGACTGTGAGTAAGCTGCGACGTGTGTATTTTTCTCCCGTGAGTAAGACAGTATTTCCCCGGTGTCTGACTTGATTCTAACTTATAACATAATGTTACCGCCAGCAAATTACCTCCGCTAATTAAATCCATGCTCCATCCATAACAACAATGGTTATGTCAAAGCAGGCGACTAATGCCTATTTGGAAATTGCCTCTGTGTATTTCACTGATGTTTTTGACCGCAAGTAACAGCAACCTGGGTGTGTTTTTTCCTGTGAACCAGAGGAGTATTTCACCGGTGTTTCTGACCGCGAGTAGCCGCGACCTGGGTGTGTAAAGCAGCTATGTCATGGCAGGTGTATTGCTCAGGCACCAAGGAAGCGCAGTGTCGAGTGTGAAGTTGTTTATATGAGCGGTTCTCGAGAAAGCTGCAAACAGCAACACCACAGGCCAAGTATTCGGCCTGTTCTGAACAGGCCTCTTTTCAACGGGCACGGCACTAGATGTGGAGAATCCACAGTCCTGCCTCTATGCCAAGTTTAATCTCAGTTTGAGCTTTGAACCAGCGAGCTGTTGGAACACCATTGTCTTGTTGGGTGTCTTGTTTGAAGTGCCTATCATGAGGATTTTAATGTACAAAATATCCATCCATCTAATTAGCCTACCATATATTTTTCTGTTTTTTGCCACACTAGCTGCGTGGCTCCAGGGATGGTAATGGCGGTCTGTCGGTCAACCACTTCGACTTACCATGAAACACCAGTGATGCCAAATCCAAATTTTACTTCCAGCTACTGATGACTATTTTAAAAGGTCTTTAAAACATTGGCCAGTTGGCTTGACCTCCTCACCACCTTGCCCCACCGTACAGATACTGTACTTAGGTCTGAGGTTTTACTATTTGCTTTTGGTTCATGTGCTGTCAAATTCAGTAAATTTGACACTTTGGGCCACCAAATATAGATAATATTCAATTTTTAATATACTTAAAATTTAACATTTTAAAGACCGTGTTTAACCAAAATGAGTGCAAATTTTAACAGAATTTCCAGAAAATCTGCAAAAGAAAATACAAATGAATGCGTGTTCCCATCCACTATTCACATTCATCAAGAGAAACAGCAGGTGGAGCTATTTCTCCAGTCAGGTGCCGTTAAACCATTGCAGAGGAAGAGGGAACAATGAGGTTCACATACTGTAATTGAAAGAGCTCAAATGATGGAAAACCATGTTGAAAACATGAAGGAAATCTCCATTTGTTTCATGTATTAATGTGAGGAAGGTTACAGTCTCCTCTGATTGTCAGGACTCAAGCAACAGATTTTGATGAAATGTAACTTATTCGAGAAATATGAGACCAATGAATCACCAAATCTCCATATAAGAGTTTTGTCTCAATAATATGTCATATGCAGAGACAAGAAATGATACTATAGAATTATTGACCAGAATTACTACCAAACACTGCGTTTAGAACAGCGAATGTAAAATTATTCATGAAGCGGTGTAGGTTGAATCAACTGTTACTATCATTGATTCACCACAGGTGAGCCACTTGGCTGCCACGCTGCGTTATGACATCATTGAGGCCAACTTTTACAGCTGTCGGCTGGCGGAGGCCTACGGCTTCGACGTCCTCGACCTGCACTTCCACTTCCGCTTGAGCCTGCAGCACCGCATGCCAGACGGCGTCCACTGGGACGCACTGGCCCATCGACGCATCAGCAGCCTGCTGCTGCAGCACGCTGCTGATGCGTGGGGAGTACACCTGCATGACCCCCCCTCTCCTCCAGGACAAGGTAGGTGCACACTGACTCTGTGGTTCAGTCCAGTGACTGCTTCTCCTCTCTTATGGCATAACTTATTGACTCCATATTTACTGTGCTGTATAACAGATCAATACCACAGTGGTCGTCTATTGAAGACCTTTTACGGAACCAATGTCACACAATATATGCTTCATTTGTATACTATGTGGAAGGTTTTCATGTCTCTGTGTCTGTCTGAGATTTGTTTTTATTCTTCAAAATCCTGTATCCGTTTCACCCGACTGACAAAATGGTAATGATAACAATGTCCTCTATTTCTGGGAAAGCAGCCCACACAACATGAAAGAAAAAAAATGTAAAAAGAAAATGCCAGGTGCTGCAAAAAAAACATGTTTTACTTGCATGATGACATTTAGAAAGAAAGAAGACAAGTACACAAACAGAAAATGTTTAAGTCAAGAGATTATCATCAGTACATCATCAATACAAACACGGCATTTTAAAGGAACAGTACAGTAGACCGTTATGGTGCTGTTCTGTTGGATTGAACAATTGTCTGAATGTTAAGTGTTTCAGGGTCACAGAGGAGACTTTGGACACCACAATATCAGACCTGAGTGGCCCCGTCTGAGGCCCCTGATGGTATCAGGTTGGTAAAATCAAAGTTTCTCTTATTGTCAGTCATGCAGAGGTTAGATCTGCCAGTTAGAATAACTGAAGACTGCAGTATATTCTAAAAAGAAATTAGCCGGTAGTGACTGTTTGAACCAGTATTCATATACTGTATACATGTTCATATATACATCTTATTCTGTCTTTATCTCAGTACCACTCCAGAGACGTGGCCCAGTCCAATACCAGCGGAGTCACAGATCAGACCGATTTCAGCTGGTTCCACCAAACTCAGGTAACAAACCCTCTCTGTCCTTCTGGTGGTCATACAGGGTGCGCGTGTTACTCTTTGTCAATATGTTGGTATGTGCAGTAACTACTTTGTAACTGATGTAACATCAAATACACATGACCTCTGGTATAAAGCCGTACTACATGTAGAATTCGAAAATGCCCAACATTGGTGCCCTAAAGTGGCTAAATCAACATTATCGGGCTCGCCTCCAAAACAACACACCTTCTACATTTAATCAACAGTGCTATATATCTGTTTGAGTGTGTCCTCATTGAACTGTGCTCACTTACCACACTGTAAAAATGTGCGAAAACACACTCCTCCTACCATTAAAGTGAAAAAGTAGGGTAAAATGTGCAATTTGAAAAAGTGGAATTAGATTCAGGGCTTAAAGTACTCCGGGGCCATTTTAGATTCGATAATAGATAAGTATGTCTATGGAAAATATTCTTTTGAATTTTTTTAAATGTAGCTTAGCAAGAATATATCTGTATATGTATGTGTACGATCAGCCTGTTCGCATTCCCAGGGTGCCAAATACTGACGCTTTGTCACGGCCGTCGGCGTTCGATACCGTACAAGGCACCCTTTAGCGTCGGTATGACATGCGGCGGCCTTTTCCATTTACAACAATGTAAACCCATCCAAGTCAATATTAAATGCTCAGAGAAAGCGCTGTGGTGACGTAGTTTAAAGAACAAAATACACACACTGGGCAGGTGGGAGGGGAGGTGGATGGGTCCAACAAACACAAGGCTTTCATCCAGCTGTTTGTGTCCCGTGCGTTACATTTCACTTTCACTTCACAATCAGCTGTTCATGTCCCGTGTTCACAACGTCAAGTCACATTTTCACTGTACAAACCATATTGTTTTTTCCTAAACCTAACTAAGTGGTTTTGTTGCCTAAACCTAAGCAAGTGTTTTTGTTTAATTCACAGCATTAAGCATGTGTTTACTGTGACCGAAAAATGACGTTGAGGGGTCTGACAAAGCGTCCTCATGTGACAAGTTGGGATGAGAACGTGTTGGTATGATACAAGTGTTAATAGAACGAGGTTGCTGTAATTTATCAATACAATGTTCACGTCGTGCAAAAAACAGTACGTAATGTCGCAGATGACAGCGAATCATCTAAAACCATGTCCATCACACTAATTGAGTGCCAAATAGCCAGGTTTTCATGGTAGCCCATCTATACCGTACGCACCGCTGTCATCGTCATCAGTTTATCGGCTCTGAGCAGTGGAAAATAAATTAATAACACAACAAAAGTAGCTAGTAGCATCCTCTTCGCATAATGTTTTGAACACACCTGATGCAACTCAGCAGCCCTTCCTGATGGATCAGGGCTGAGCATCAGAGAAGTGGAAAATGGGCAGGTAGGGGGTCTGGAGCTGGGAACCCAGGGTCTAGGCTATAGGCTATTATTATTGTTTTTATAATATCATTGTTGTTTTTATCATTAGCAAGCTCCTTTTTGTGAAATAAGTGAACTGTTCATCATAACTTTTTTATTTGTGAATAAATATAATAAATTAAACATTATTTAAAACTAATCTGCTCTTTTACTTTACAGAATATAATTTTACAGGGCAAACATTTCCAGAAGAATTTAAGCTTTTTGGGCGTTATCTATAGTAATAATATTGTTCCAAAATTATGTGAAACTGCAAAAACCTTCAAATTTGCTTGGGGGAGCCCAAACAATGCTCTCTCAGTGAGCAAGGCTCTCACCAATTCCTAGTAGTTCATGCCAGAGATGATAACGGATAAGTCGGGATAAAAACAATTGTTTTCCTCTAATGCAGGGACGGATACAGTACAACTGGTTAATGTGAACATATGTCACTCCAGTAAAATTAAATCAATAGGATACAGTAGAAACATTCCATTTAAATAATACAATGGACAAGGGAAGGGAGAATAATAGAGGTCTGATTGTCTGCATGGCAAAAGACTGATTGCACTGTTTTGGAAAAAGACGTATAGACTCTGTATTAAACAATGAGCAAGGCACATTTTCTTAAGTCTTCCAATTGAAAACTACTTGTATGTTAAAAGGAGAACAGGTTATGCTTGAAAAGGTTTTGGGACCGTGTATTGTTTTTGGACAAGAAGAGTTGTTAACTTTACATAATGTTTTGTGTGAGCTCTCAAGACTGTTATTATGTGAAGTTAATTAATGAAACATCATTTGATAATTAATTTTCAATTTACGATATGAAAAGGCTCATTTGTTGGTTTTTAAATATCTCTATGTGGGCTTTTTTCTATGTGTGCATTAGGGCTTTCAAAGTTAACGCGTTAACGCAAATTCGTTTTAAAGCCACTAATTTCTTTAACGCAATTGATCTTGTTAGGATTTGAGCATATTTTTTATGCTAAATGCATTACCTGTGAGGGTTTCTGGACAATATCTATCATTGTTTTGTGTTGTAAATTTATTTCTAATAATAAATATATACATTTGCATATAGCAGCACATTTGCCCACTCCCATGTTAAGAGTATTAAATAATTAAGGTACATTTTGAACAGATAACAAATGTTTGATTAATTTGCGATTAATCGCAATTAAATATTTTAATCGATTGACAGCCCTAGTGTACATAAGACAATGAATAACAAATATATGTTGTTGATTGCGACGTAAAGAGTTGTGTTTTTGTCTTGTATGTGGATTGAAGACGGAGCAGTGAACATCAGACCCCTGGCGCTGACATGGTTCGCCAATCAACCTGCACAGACTGCTGGATCCCACTATGGAGGTGATTGATTGATCAACACTTCTTCACACTATTCACACATTTTCTTTATTATTCTCTCCAAAACTGAGGACTCTGCCTGCCTTCACATACTTGCAGCCACAAACTTTCCAATTTTAAAAGATACAGCAGGTTTAGGAGATGTGCTGATGTGTGTAAATGTGTGCGCATACAAAAATTTAAAAAGTTGAGTTTTATTATAAACTGTGCCACATAGAAATAGATAGCAGACTGGGTAACTATTAACTTTTTTAACTTTTCCAGCTGTCTCGTCTGTTATTTTTCATTATTTTCTCCACATTACATCTCCGGTAAAATTTAAATGTTTAGCTACTCTTAAGCTAAATGTGTTAAAATTTTCAGTGTTTCTGGTACATAAAGAGACACTCCTGCATTATGTATTTGTTTTTTCCATGTAGTCTATTTTTGAAAAATTAGACATCAGAGTGAGTAGTGACATCTGGTGGCTAGTACCAACACTTTCCAGCCGCTCTCATCTAAGCTGATGATTTATGTCAAAGTAATTGACTGGCTTATTTGAATCAGAAATTGAATCTTAATGTCCTCATCTCTTGTCTATATGACACTCATTATCCTTTCCCAGTCAGACCAGTATGAAAGTAATTCGACCCCTTCATTATGTCCACATTTTTTTGAAGGTTTTGCTTGGCCTACACTACACACAACACATCAGGGCAAAGTTGTTTTTAGAAGTTAACATTAAAGATAGGGTTGACGATCTTGGAGCGCTAGCATAATTTGAAAGTAGCATGCCTAAGAAGCTCCGTCTAAACCCCCCCCCTCCCCTCGAAACTCCTTCCAAGGCAACGCCCCCCACACACATGCACGTGCACCGCCGCATCGTAACTACTTCACAGACACAGAGTGGAGAGAGGACCTCAACTCAACAACGCTACCTCATGACAAGTAACCTGTGCAGTGCTACTGCAGGGCTGAGTTTTCTCTTCCATTCTCCAGTAAACGTGCGGCGGCGACGCGCTTTGAGTTCAGGCTGGTGCACGCCAAGGGTAGAGAACGAACAGGGAGGCAGGGAGGCATCTGATTGGTTCTTTACAACTGGGCGCAGAGGCAGTGATGGGTAGACGTTTTTACAGGATTACAGCAGCTACAGATGACGGACCTTTTCCGGTCTTTTTTCAGAGCTCATCAGTAATGGATCGCTGTTGGGTTGTAAAGACCATTTCAACCAATATAACAAATAGTGTATACTAGATAAAATCGTCAACCCTGCCTTTATGTGAGGTTGCATGCTGTTTCCTCTGGCAAACTCACCTGATTGCATGTGATTTAGAGTTACACACTGGTCTGTATGAAGTTCCACATTTCATAGTGAATGTCTGAACAAAAACAATCAAGCTGTGAAGTCATATACACTCTCCGTAGGGCTGTAGCTGTCTGGACAGACTGGTGAGGTTCAGTGGTGGCCGAAAGGTTAGAGAAGCAGGCTTGTGACTGCCAGTTAGATCCCCGGACCAGCAACTGAAATCTGGGTAAGGGAAGTGACAGAGCTGCACTTGCCACTCCCCCATTACCACCACTGAAGTGCCCTGGACCAGGCACATAATAAGCCCCAACTGTTCCAGTGGAGCTGCTCAGTGGCTATCAGATCAGACTGTGGTTGTACTGGGCAGCTTCCAGGTGTGAATGTGTGTAACTGCGTTAGTGTGGTCAGGAAAATTCCTGCAAAAAAGAGGCATCAGCAGCAAAGTGGAAAAGCTTCCGAAAGCTGGAATTATGCTTCTGTGAAGATGCATGCTTCACCGAACTTACATCAGTGTTATGGGTAACCATAGGTCCTAGGGAAGTCAACTGACACGCCTTCCAAATCTCAACAACGTGTTGTGTGGTCGGAAGACTAGAAAAGCGCTATAAAAATGCAAGTCCATTTACCATTGGATGCCACAACAGTCTTGAATTAAAATTAAAATTAAACTGCAGTCATGAGTGACTGTTGATGCATTATTGTATGCAAATTAACCATGGCTGATGTTTGTGCAGGTTGGACGGGGCCATAGTGGAGTCGTGATGGTGCTTGGGGGAGTGAGGGAGGGCCTTGAAAAAGTTGTAGCCCTGGGGCCTATGGTACTTTAACGTGGTCTTCACAATCAGCACAAGTCTGTACCAGAGACCAAAAAACTTCACTAGGGACTACAACAGTGAATATTCACATACCTGTAGGGAAAGCTGCAGTGCTTGATTACTAGCTCATCTCTCAATACCATCATTACATCAGAAACATACCTCTCAGTCTTGATCCTGTTCACTTTAGTCTTGATTACTTCTCTTGTTGTGCTGTAGCTCTGATAGCTCTCCGCTTTTGCTAGCAGGCATTTGTGCCGTGTTCTTGTGAGGGTAGGAAGCTTCCAAAACTACATGTAGACCACAGTGGGACACTAACACTGAGCGCAGGATGACTAATTACCAGGAGGCTAAGGATTAGGTGATTGAAAATGAAGCAGCTTGGATTCAAACGGCTTCAGGGAATCACAGCAGAATCTGTGAATATTGCTCATCAATGCTTATTCATTTCTACCTCCAAGTCAGGACATGGACACCAGCAAATCTATCCATATCGGCCCACGTCACTAATTCTGATGATCAAACAGGGATTTGGGAACCTAATGCGGATCTTCTGAGTTAACCTTTAACTAATGATGAACCACTGCTTTAAAATATGCCCTCCTTCTAGAACAAAAAGGAGCCGGAAGCATGAAATGGAAGGAAGACAGACAGACAGGCAGATAAACCCCAGTGAAGTGTGGACAAGCACCGTCTCACCGCATTACACCGGGTTTGAGCAAGACAGTAAGCAGGCTGCCTCTGTGAACTTCCCATTTCTCCAACAATAACCTCTGAGGCATGCTTTGCATACTTCTACTTCAGTTTGAGTGAGTCCGAGCTGAAGCTGGAGTGAACACTGGCCTCCTGACCGCCGGTGACAGCCGTGGCTGGAGGCATTATGTTTTCGGGTTGTCCGTCCGTCTGTCTGTACGTACGTCCCATTCTTGGGAATGCAATATCTGAGGAAGGCCTGGAGGGAATTTATTCTTGGCTTGGCTATTGAATAGCCATTATTGGTCGCTTTAAGCACAATAGATATGGGTCAATAGGGGCCTACTACACCCATTAGTAGGGATGCACCGATCCGACTTTTTCAGTCCCGATACCGATACCTGTGCTTTGGGTATCGGGCGATGCCAAAAATTGTTGCCTACTGAAGCTTTAAAGTGGCAGTAGGCAGTATATTTTTGGCATAATTGGGCAAAAATTCCATAACAATCTTTCAGCATATTGTAATTCAAGTGTTCTGAGAGATAACTAGACTTCTGCTCCTCCTCATGGCTCTGTTTTCAGGCTTTAGAAAAATCTAGCCTGTGACGGCAGACTTTGACCAATCACAGGTCATTTCAGAGAGAGAGAGCGTTCCTATTGGCTGTGCTCCGGTCATGTGAGCGGAACTTGGCTTCCTTCACCAGATTTCACAATAGCGGGGGCGTCACAAACTTTCTCATTATACAGCTAAACAGTACACCACAAGATGATTCTGAAAACATTTGAGGAGAGAAATAGTCATTACAGTAACAGAATATTGATTCATATTTGATCAGCGCTGCCTAGTTTGACCATTTGGTCGGAGTTCGCGAGTGATTGACAGCCGGCTCTCATAGACGGCAGCTGGACAGCAGATCTCATATCAGCTCTGACTGGTTGTTTTCCTCCGGTAAGTGAAATCTTTCAGATGCCGTTAGGAGCACCGGAGGACACAGTAGGACACAGAGGAACATGATTTTTTTCAGGTTACCTGTTTCATGTACTACTGTCACGATATAGTGACCGTTTTATAAAAATAACTGTTTTTAATCATATTTGCTCCAATCTCGCCTACTTCAGCTTTAACGGCCTGATAATCGTCGAATCGGGTACCAATAAGATCCAATAATTTATTCCACTTTTGACTCTGTATCTTCAGAGGTCAGCACTGTCAGGACGGCTTGTTATCGCTCAATGGTGCAGCTCTGTGCGTCAAAGTTAACCAAAATTTTGTCCCACTGGTTGTGGAATTTATATTATATAAAATGTTGTAACCCAGTGTCCCTACACACAGTCGAGGGACGCTGGCTGAAGGCTAAAGAGCTTAGAAGGCAGATTGAGTCCCTCTAGTTAACTTTTGTCACTCCCTGTGTGTGGAGTGTACAGCTTCAGGAGAGATGGGAGGCTCTTATCAGCTGCAGCCGCTCTGTGATTGATGCTAATAAAACGGCTGATTTGTTTTATATAAGAATGCTGGCTTGAATGTCTCCAGATGGCTTTCACCACAACAGTTTGATTCCACGTGGACAGAATTTTTACATTATTGCTCAATGAAGCTTAAACACGACTACACGTTTTCATTATCTCCAAACATTTGTGATATAGGAATTCAATATTTTTGAAACACGAGGCATTTTTATCAACAAGCCCCTTGCGGAAAGCAATACTGCTATCTATAAAATTCCCACGAGCCCTGTGTCTACTGTTTTCCCTCAAGCATTTAATATTTTTCAAAGCTGTACTTGGCAATCAGACATGTCTGCCCACTCGTCGGAGTCCATTGATTGCATCAGTACATTATTCAGCTCTCATTCAGAGCCTTCACCTGTTTGCCAATTCACAATGGCCAATAAAGAGCCTTTTGAGAGTTCTAAAAGCTTTTAATCAGCCAGAGAGAGTAATAAACCAGGTCATGCTCTGTTTTCTCAGCTGCTATTTGAATTTCAAGAGAGACTGGTTCAACTGGTCTTATTTTTATGCCTCCGTGCCGGTGGTAGACGTGGCCGGAGGCGTTATGTTTTCAGGTTTTCCGTCCGTCCGTACGTCTATCCGGTCCATTCTTGTGAACGCGATATCTTGGGAACGCCTGGAGGGAAATTCTTCAGATTTGCCAGAAACGTCCACTTGGACTCAAGGATGAACTGATTACATTTTGGTGGTCAAAGGTCAAGGTCACTGTGACCTCGCATCCGTCCCATTCTCGTGATATCTCAGGAACGGCTTCAGTGAATTTTTTCAAATTTGGCACAAACGTCCACTTGGACTCAAGGATGACCTGATTTGATTTTGGTTGTTAAAGGTCACTGTGACCTCACTGTTTTTGACCATAACTCAAGAATTCATATGCTAATTACGACAATTTCACAAAAATGTCTAATAGGATAAAATGATGAAGTGATGACATTTTGGACAGACATGGATGTAAACTGCAACTTGACTGGTTGGCAGAGATAGTAATTATTTATATTCTTTTCTCTTTTTTTCATAAATTCCTCTTCTGCTTTTTTAAATACACCCTACCAATGCTTTCATATTGCTGATTTTGAAAGTTATTTTTATAAACTGTCACTATATCCTGTCAGTAGTGCATGAGACAGATCATGTTCTTCTGCCTCCTCCTAGTGCTCATATTGGCATTTGCAAGTTTCTACCTAAAAAACAGCCAATCAGAACCGAGCAATCTCTGGACAGCTGTCTATCACTGCTTGTGAAACTCGCAAACTCAGATGAAACGGTTAAGCTAGGCAGCGCTGATCAAATATGAATCAATATTCTGTTTCTGTAATGCCTATTTTTCTCCTCAAATGTTTTCAGAAACGTATTTTTGACAGTTTCATCATAGTTCTCAAGTTTCGCGAGCATTGATTGACAACTGCTATAGAGACTCCCCAGCTCTGATTGGTTGTTTTCCTTCGGCGCTGTGAAATCTTGCAAGTGCCATAATGAAGACAGGAGGACACAAAGTGAATGGTAAATGGTAAATGGACTTATATAGCGCCTTTCTAGTCTCCCGACCATTCAAAGCGCTTTACACTACATGTCACCATTCACTCATTCACACACACATTCATACACTGCTGGCAGAGGCTGCCATACAAGGTGCCAACCTGCCCATCAGGATCTAATCTAAATACTCATCCACACACCGATGGCTCAGCCTTCAGGAGACATTTGGGTTTCAGTATCTTGCTCAAGGATACTTTAACATGTGACCAGAGGAGCTGGGGATCAAACCGCCGACCTTCTGATTGGTGTACGACCTGCTTTACCTATGAAGCCACAGCCGCTAATGTAGTGTATCTACTGTCAGTTGGGTTGAATTTTCCTCATGAACCCCCCTTTTATACATGTTCTATTTTTATTGGCTTTATCCTGTTACTATTTTTTGTGGTTTCCCCACTGGGACAGTTAAGTTGTATTTCTTTACATTTCCTATCCTGCTCCTCTAAACCCTTACTAGGTTTCCATGTGCTCCTCTTCAATTTGTACTTGCCAGCATTAAAGTCACAGGAAACTAAAAGTGTTAGTTGAGTTGGTGGTCTTGCAATCAGCCCTAGAAATCTCGTCAATTGTTGTTAATTGCTTATGTGTTGTTTATTTACTTAAAGGTGCAGTGTGTAAGATGTGGCTAGAATTTTAGTTTAAAACATTAAAAAAATGAACCATCCCTATCGGCAGAATGTGAAGAAGTTACAGTGTTGACGTTACGTCAAAGACGTCTATCTATTGTGTTGCGGAGACACACTGAAATGAGCATGCTAATCAGCTTGCCCCGGCCCGTCCTGTCTTGTAATACCCCTTGTACCCCTATAGTAAGTAACTGTAGCGTCCAGTCTGTCCTCAGTCCAACATGAGAGGACGGAGAAGTAGAGCTGACCTGAGGGCTTGTCAACACGTTGAAGGTACAGGGTCCGTGTACGGTTTAATAGTTTGTTTATTGGATTAAATCCAAAGTGGCAGAAACGAGACAACCACGTGTATCTTCGTTTTGTCCTCCCACCCCACCAGGAGACTACTTCTGGTGGAGACTAAAGTTTAGGGGAAAAAACAGCCATATATATCATTTTTGAGTTTACACAAAAACAGGTCAGAGACACCTGCTCACAGATGGACTCCATGTTCAGTGCAGGTATCTCTATTATAATTTTAGTATCAGCTGCAGTTTTACTGAAGCACTGTGGTTCTTTTATTAAGAGGAGATGACACAGACACCTTTGCATTATTCAGCAAAACCTTCTCCCATTCATTTGTTGACTGAAAACATGTATTTGCTTTGCATTGAGTAGCTAAAATTCTTACCACCAGAGTCACGTAACAGCCAACATCCATTGTTAACTAAGGAGAGAATAACAAAATAAGTTGAAACACCTCCACCAGAGGACACTGGGGAAAACATTTGGGCAGTGTTTCGTCTTCCCTTTAATGTGGCAGTCTGACTTCCCACTTGCTGGTTTTTCTCCATTAATCTTCTACGGAGCTTATTCCAAGTGGCATAGATGTATGCAGCACAAATTTCAGCAGAACTGGATACAAAACAAACTGGACCCCCCCGCCCAATGTCTGTCGTCATATTTATTGACGTTATAACCCTAAAAAAAATGGTGAAAATACGATTTTGTATTGTTTTGGTTATATAAATGTAATTTATGGTGCAGTTAGATTGCTGCTAGACCGCCCCGTTAATACAAGTGTGTGAGAGAGTAAACAGTTTTTGACAAAAGTATAAATGTTGTTTCTGAAAGGCTAAACGCCAACAAATATTGACTGAAGCAGAATATTTCGTTAGATAAAAACATGTTGTGAATTTTGGAAATTATTACATATATCATTTTTCAATAAATGTTGACTTTTGGACTGAGTTGACCGACTTGTTCATCTCCAAAGCATCGTCTGTTTTCCTTTCTGTCCCTGTCAACTATCTGTCCATTCTGTAAACCTACAGACTATCTGTCTGAATGAACACCATTGTTATAGCCAATTTGTTTACTGTTCCGCCTTGAAAAAAATTCTGACGTGAAAACATTTATTCCACATCACGTTCCCCCCCCGGTCATGTGCGCCCCACTTGTCATGCCTCACACTTTGAAAACCACTGATTTAGCTCATTCTTCTCTCTGCCGCAAATAAGGTACATGCAAGATAAAATCTAGAGCTTAGTGTAGTCTGTTGTCATTGTGGGTTTTGTTTTGATTTCTAATGAGACCTAACCTTGTTCTCCTGTATGTTCCAGCTGTAGATCCAGCCATGCATTACCCACAGCAGCACCACCTCTACATGCAGCAGAATTCAGCTGCTGCTGGAGTCCCTCCTCCTCGAGGTCGAGGTTTTGCTGCTGCTGGAAACTGGACACTCTGCAGTCAGAGTAGGTACAGCACAGTCATCAACACTTTGCCTGCATGTAGTCAAAGACTTTTTGGCAGCATTGTTGTGACTGTGTTCTCTTCTTCTGTTGCTGACAGATAATAACCCTTTGCCCCCTGACAACCTGTGGACAGGGCAACAGGATTATCCTCAGGTCAGAGACACCTGCTCACAGATGGACTCCATGTTCAGTGCAGGTATCTCTATTATAATTTTAGTATCAGCTGCAGTTTTAATGAAGCACTGTGGTTCTTTTATTAAGAGGAGATGACACAGACACCTTTGCATTATTCAGCAAAACCTTCTCCCATTCATTTATTGACTGAAAACATGTATTTGCTTTGCATTGAGTAGCTAAAATTCTTACCACCAGAGTCACGTAACAGCCAACATCCATTGTTAACTAAGGAGAGAATAACAAAATAAGTTGAAACACCTCCACCGGAGGACACTGGGGAAAACATTTGGGCAGTGTTTCGTCTTCCCTTTAATGTGGCAGTCTGACTTCCTCCTGTTAAATGTTCAACATTTACAGTAGTACATTTTTCTCCATTAAACTTCTACGGAGCTTATTCCAAGTGGCATTTCAGCAGAACTTGATACAAAACAAACTGGACCCCCCGAATGTCTGTCGTCATATTTAATGATGTTATCACCTTAAAAAAATTTGTAAAATAAGATTTTGTGTTATTGTTTTTATATAAATGTCATTTATGGTGCAGTTAGATTACTGCTAGACCGCCACTAGGTGCGTGCTGGAGAGTAAACTGTTTTTGACAGCAGTAAAAATGTTGTTTTTGAAAGGCTAAACACAAACAAATATTGACCGAAGCAGAATATTTCTTTAGATAAATACATGTTGTGAATTTTGGAAATGATTACGTCTATCTTTTTTCAATAAATTTTGACTTTTGGACTGAGGACTGAGACAATTATAGAGACAGATTGAGTGCTGTGTTGCTTGCTCTGTGTGTTTGAGAGGGGGGAGAGAAGGTGGAAGGTAATGTTTCTGAAAGTTATTAATAATAATAATTTGAATATCATTGTTATGAATGAAACTTCTAACTATTCGGTGCAGCCCTACATATTTTCTTTTGACTACCATCAGCTGAGCACGTTGTCTTGTTCGTCTCCAAAGCATCGTCTGTTTTCCTTTCTGTCCTTGTCAACTATCTGTCCATTCTGTAAACCTACAGACTATCTGTCTGAATGAACACCATTGTTATAGCCAATTTGTTTACTGTTCCACCGTGAAAAAGATTCTGACATGAAAACAGTAATTCCGCATCAACTCTCCCCCCCCCCCTCTGCTACAAATAAGGTACATGCTAAATAAAATCTAGAGCTTAGTGTAGTCTGTTTTCATTCTTGGTTTTGTTTTGATTTCTAATGAGACCTAACCTTGTACTCCTGTATGTTCCAGCTGTAGATCCACCCATGCATTACCCACAGCAGCACCACCTCTACATGCAGCAGAATAATTCAGCTGCTGCTGGAGTCCTTCCTCCTCGAGGTCGAGGTTTTGCTGCTGCTGGAAACTGGAGACTCTGCAGTCAGAGTAGTTACAGCACAGTCGTCAACACTTGGATGTAGTCAAAGAGTTTTTATCAGCATGACATTATTGTGACTGTGTTCTCTTCTTCTGTTGCTGACAGATTATAACCCTTTGCCCCCTGACAACCCGTGGACAGGGCAACAGGATTATCCTCAGGTCAGAGACACCTGCTCACAGATGGACTCCATGTTCAGTGCAGGTATCTCTGTTATAATTATAGTATCAGCTGCAGTTTTACTGAAGCACTGTGGTTCTTTTATTAAGAGGAGATGACACAGACACCTTTGCATTATTCAGCAAAACCTTCTCCGATTCATTTGTTGACTGAAAACATGCATTTGCTTTGCATTGAGTAGCTAAAATTCTTACCACCAGAGTCACGTAACAGCCAACATATCCATTGTTAACTAAGGAGAGAATAACAAAATAAGTTGAAACACCTCCACCGGAGGACACTGGGGAAAACATTTGGGCAGTGCTTCGTCTTCCCTTTAATGTGGCATTCTGACTTCCTGTTAAATGTTCAACATTTACAGTAGTACATTTTTCTCCATTAAACTTCTACGGAGCTTATTCGAAGTGGCATTTCAGCAGAACTTGATACAAAACAAACTGGACCCCCCGAATGTCTGTCGTCATATTTAATGACGTTATCACCTTAAAAAAAAATTGTAAAATAAGATTTTGTGTTATTGTTGTTATATAAATGTCATTTATGGTGAAGTTAGATTACTGCTAGACCGCCACTAGGTGCGTGCTGGAGAGTAAACTGTTTTTGACAGCAGTAAAAATGTTGTTTTTGAAAGGCTAAACAAACAAATATTGACCGAAGCAGAATATTTCGTTAGATAAATGACACAGACACCTTTGCAGAGATGACACAGACACCTTTGCATTATTCAGCGAAACCTTCTCCCATTCATCTGTTGACTGAAAACATGTATTTGCTTTGCATTGATTAGCTAAAATACTTACCACCAGAGCCACGTAACAGCCAACACATCCATTGTTAACTAAGGAGAGAATAACAAAATAAGATGAAACACCTCCATTGTAAAAGGCCTGATATTATCAAGGCACCAAGTTTCCAAAGAGACCTTCCCAGGGGAAATTAGTTTATTTCCCTGTACTCCACCACTGCAATAAGCACCTCTCAAAGAACTATATATATAATATATGGATATAGATATGGCAGAATTCCAAAATCCTACCATTCAATGTTGTTATTCAGTGTTTGAACCAGGCGTTTTTTCATCTTAGTCCCTACTTGGTCCCTACGTGTCTTAGCTAAGCATGTCATATATGTGTTTATTTTAGGATAAGGTAGGCTCCTCAGAAATGAAGTTAATTAGTTAACCTAGGTTCGGGAGCAGAGCCACGCCTCAACCACACCTCTAATTACCTGTCGAGCCTTCTTATACCTGGCAGGGTTTACGTTGGCCGGCATATACCGGCTTTTCAAATTCAGCGAATATCTCCACCCGGTCCGCTTGCTGTCGGTTCTATGTGCTGAAAAAAGCCGGTCTTCAAACACAGCCAGCCGACTGTGTAAATACGAAACAAACAAAGTGGCTTAGACCAAGCCACTATAATGATGATATAAATAATGACTAATGACTTTTGGACTTCAGACTGAGACAATCACAGAGACGACACGCTCGCTGTGAGTGTGTGCGTGCTTGAGAGGGGAAGAAAAGATGCACTGGGGGCCAGGTTGTATTTCCTCATGTGCCTGCTCTGTATCTGAAATGTCTCAGGACAGGTCAGCAGATCCTTTCTGGTTATTACGTAGATTTAGCCCAGCTCCTTCATCCATTAGCATAGCACCCCCCCCCCCCCCCCCCCCCAGGTAAACACTGTTAGCTCTGTCAGCACTGTTACCGTTGTTTTCACTGTTAGTGCTGTTAGCACCGTTAGCTGCGAGCCGCCGGCTCAGCTGTCGCCAGTTTGAGAGTGCTGCAGAGGCAATAGAAATGCTCCCAATCTCGCATTTAGCACCTTTAACATACATTACCATTGCTGATTTGGAGTTCGAGGTGAACTCATGGAAGACATTACCGTATCTTAGCTGTGGTGATGCGGGCTGTGGGTTCAGAAGAGTGCCATTCTCTGCCCCCTTCCCGGCAAAACGGTGACAAAAAGTTGAAACTGAAAAAAAATTGCAAAAAGGAGTGACATGAAGAAAAACTCTGAAGATTGTAACTGAAAAACACATCAGAATGCAAAAAAAATATCTAAATAAAATAACAATTTTTAATGCCTGACTGGAACAATGGCAATGTTTATTCTTTCAATACCAAAGCTTACTGTCACACTAGCTCCTTATTACTACCTGTTGCTCTGTGACTGCTGGGGGTGTTAATAGGAAACTGTTTGCTAAAAAATTATAAACATTGAATCGCGATTAATCGCAAATTAATCACACATTTTTTTATCTGTTCAAAATTTACCTTAAAGGGAGATTTGTCAAGTATTTAATACTCTTATTAACATGGGAGTGGGCAAATATGCTGCTTTATGCAAACTGTATGTATATATTTATCATTGGAAATCAATTAACAACACAAAACAATGACAGATATTGTCCAGAAACCCTCTCAGGTACTGCATTTAGCATAAAAAATATGCTCAAATCATAACATGGCAAACTGCAGCCCAGCAGGCAACAACAGCTGTCAGTGTGTCAGTGTGCTGACTTGACTATGACTTGCCCCAAACTGCATGTGATTATCATAAAGTGGGCATGTCTGTAAAGGGGAGACTCGTGGGTACCCATAGAACCCATTTTCATTCACATATCTTGAGGTCAGAGGTCAAGGGACCCCTCTGAAAATGGCCATGTCAGTTTTTCATCGCCAAAATTTAGCACAAGTTTAGAGCGTTATTTAGCCTCCTTCACGACAAGTTAGCATGACATGGTCTGTACCAATGGATTCCTTAGGTTTTCTAGTTTCATGTACTTCGCTCTAGCTTTAAAACTGAGCCTGGTATGATCTCAAAATTGCAAGTTGCGTTAAAACGAATTTGCGTTTTAACGCCCTAGTCATTTTTAATGTTTTTGGACACTTGTGCAATAGAATAAAAAACACTGGTGTTGACCACAACCCTAGCTCATGAATGCAAATGGATCCAATAGGAAAAAGTTTTGCTGTCTTTTCCGTCCAGGTGGAGGTTTCAGGGTCCGTCCTCATTTCCAAGCAGACGATCACTGCATGAGGAGGAGGAGGACTGACTTCAGGACTCACCCATACCCGTCTCACCTTCCCCGGGTGACACCCAGACACCCTGCGTATAGATAGTGAGCTGCAGACACAGAAACCCATTACAGCAGAAACACGAAGACGCTGGATTCAATATTAACGGAGTGATGTCCACAGATGATGAATCACTGTTGGTGCTCAGAAAACTTGTTAGGAAATAAAGCCGATAAGGGGAAAGGAGCTGAATTTGAATTTGATGTCGCCGGCTGTTTCTGGATGTTCATGAGATTAGTAACTGAGGTTGGTTGGAAGCACAGTGACACATAAAATACCTGCATTAATACACTGATCAGTTGTTCTGCATGTTCCCAAATCCAATCTAATTTAGATTTTAGTCGATGGAATTTTTACATGTTTTTGACACAAGAATGGTGATAATAAATTGATTTTCTACTTCTTGTTTGTGGAAAGACTCAGTGCTTACTAACCCTGTTCTTTCTTTGAATCCTATCATCAGTACAGACAGATTCATGCTCTCCTCATGTAATGCCTTGATCTCAACAAGTAAAAGTCGCATATATCTTCTCATTTTTCACAATGTTATGCTTTAAAGGAGAAAAGTTCCATTTCTGCTGTTTCTAAACTCCGTAAACTTGAATGTCAAAATGACAACAGCTGATTTTCATCTTTGCATTAGTTTCAGCTCATGATAGTAATTGTGTTCCATATAGCTTTCAGCTGCAGACGATGTGACCAGAGCCTGCCCTGTGGTCCCGCCCACAGTGAGTCACAGCACACTGACTCATAGACCAAGTGGATCGCAGTGTGAAAACAGACTCCGAGCTGCTGTTTTATCAGTATCTTCCCCATTTAACAGTCACCTTCTTCACCTCTTCTCAGCCTCGTCTCACCGCAGGCCGATGAAGCAGGACAGCAGATCTGCTGCTGGCTGATATCCATCTATGTCGGAGTGTGGGGGTTCATACCCATCTTCAATTACATCCCATAAATGTCAGACTGCCTCTTCAGTCGGTTAGCGGTAGGCCTCGTGGGGGCATCCGCTCGGACGTGACAGGAATCAGGCCGACGACATTTCCATACACGAGTGTGATCATTCATTAAGTGCGTCTTATCGAGAAGTGAGACGATAAGCTGGCAGCAGACGGTCCTCCAAGGCGGAGCGGCATAGAGCAATTAAGATGATAGTCAATTAGGCCACGCTGCTAATTGACTTGTGATTAAAGCCAGAGCTGATTAATGAAGGGAAGGCAGCTCTCTTCTTCTCGGCCTTGATAGGAAGGAGGTGTGACAAACAGAGGAGCAGCTGGGCCTTTGTATCAAGCTGTATGCTGGATAGTTTAGCACTTAGCTGAAACTGTTTTTGCCCAGGTTATTTGCACCCCAGTACAGTGGAGGTCGGTGAAATTGCATTTGTGTTGCTCAAAGCAATGACACATTTTAAACAGTTCAACTGCAACATTTTTTTCTGAAAATAGTGGCCAAGGCAGGTACATAAAGACACTATATTTTAAAATGATTTTTAATTAGGGCTGTCAAAGTTAACGTGATTAATGCAAATTCGTTTTAACGATACAAATTTCTTTAACGCATTAACGCAACTTGCGATTTTTAGGTTGTAGCAGGCTCAGTTTTAAAGCTAGATTGAAGATACTGGTATCATATGAAACTAGAAAACCTTGTCTCGGAGGCTAATGCTAAATGTTGGCGAGGAAAAACTGGCTTTGGCCATTTTCAAAGAGGTCCCTTGACCTCTGACCTCAAGATATGTGAATGAAAATGGGTTCTATGGGTACCCACGAGTCTCCCCTTTACAGTCATAGTCAAGTCAGCACACTGACACACTGACAGCTGTTGTTGCCTGTTGGGCTGCAGTTTGCCATGTTATGATTTGAGCAAATTTTTTATGCTAAATGCAGTACCTGTTAGGGTTTCTGGACAATATCTGTCATTGTTTTCTGTTGTTAATTGATTTCCAGTAATAAATATATACATACATTTGTATAAAGCACCATATTTGCTTAGTATATATATATAGTATATACAGTAGGTAATGTGTCAGATACATTGAAAGTTTCTTTTTCATTACACAATGATTGAAGCTGTGATGATTAATTTGACGCAGCCCTAACTCATAACCTTCTGTGGCCTGTTATTGGCTGATTAAATGCTTGGGCAAACACATGTAGTTCTTATTTTACAACACTAATAGTCACTGCAGTCAGCACTGATTTAAAGAGTCACACTTAGACTTTAAGACCATTTCTTCTAGGTTATATATATACTGTACCACAGATCTCACTGTAAACAGTTTGCATTGGAACTACTTTCTACAGAAGAAATAGTCCCTATGAATATTGTGTGTTTAATGCTTTGAGCACCACAAAATGCCATTGGCCTCCATTATTGATATCTGTCTCAGACTGCATGTCTAGATGCCACAAAAGGAAAGTGAGAAAATGTGTGTTTTTTTTTATTTGGGTGAACTCACCGTTTGAGAGTCAGGTGGGAGGACTGGTTGTGTTTGGCAAAATGTTAAAATGAGAAAGAAACTCAGGAGATAGCTTCACCAGTTCCATCATCAGTCAACTGATTCACAGGATGCTCCATGTGGTGCATTCAATGTTTAAAAAAAAATCGAATTTCTTCTTTTCAACTCGAGCAGTAGGCTATATTTCACCCTTCCTAGCAGCATGTAACACTTTGCAACAGCCTTGCAACAGATGTGTTTACTCCTGTTGGACGAATGAGTCAGAGGTGAAAACAGTGTTCTCAACAGACACCAACGCGCCTCGGATTGGAGCGTTTTGCTCCGTTAATTAAACCTTTCGCTGTCGGTGTTGTGATAAGTGCCCAAAGAGGACACACTCAGCTGTACCCATTCACTGCTGCAGTAGTGACTGGAACCAGCGCTTTAAAACAGGATGTTCACTTCAACGCCCCGTATATTTAGGACGTTTTGCTACGCTTTGGCAGCACTGAACGAGACACAGGTTGACTCGTTCACAGGTTTTCCAAAAATAAACCTGTATTTCACAATCCTCACCATGTCCAACCTGGTCGCCTCTCTCATCTCCCTTTTTGTCTGCTGCTGCTGATAAGTGCTGCTATTTTACATGCTGTTAAAAGTAGTATGGAGATGGTTGTAATGTTATAGTTCCATTTAGCACATTCATATCCTGTTTTTCTTTAGTACTGTACTGTATGTTATGTCTGTAATTCCACTTTAGTTCAACATTTTTGAAAATGCACTTTCTCTCTGGCAGCTAAATGAGAGGATTAATATCACATTTATTTCTATGAATACTCCACCAATTTATGATGCAGCAAAACCAGATATTGTCTTTTTTATCCCATGCATTCTTCTTCCTTGTCAAAACCGGGCACCTACATTACCCACAATGCAATTCTACCACTGACAATTTGGTCGTAGATTCAGATGTGTTATCAAAGAGTATAGAAGCAAAGAGACGAAACTCCGGTGACAGCCGCTGCCGCCAGAAAACGCTTATTATATTTATATTATTTTATCGTTCAACACAGGCCATTTCGATAGAATATGACAATAGAATAGAAATAATTTTGTTTTACTTTTGTATGGTACTTTGTAGGCGGACGTTTTACTGGTGTCTGGTAGTCGCTTTCAGTCCGGATGCAATGGCGGATGCACACGGCTGCTTACATAGACAATGAATGGGAAACCTGGAAAGGACGGCGGCTGTGGACATGTTCCATTAGTCTTCAGACCCAACCGACGCTGAATCAAGTGACATCACTTGAGGACATTCATCAGACTTCACACAGATCACTCTTGAGACACTAAAGGCTTGATAGAACTTTATTCACATGTACTGTAGAACTCCCCAACACCTGGAAACACACTTTGATGTGTAAGATCGGTGGAGTTCCCTTTTAAGTAGCCTACGGAGCTGCTACCTGCGATGGCCTAACATGTCAGGGAGAACAGCTAGCCTGGCTCTGTCCAAAGTTCTACCAACAACTACCAACACCACTAATGAACATGTTGAATCTCATTTGCGTAATCTGTACACAAGCAGAAATGTAAACACTCCAATGAGCTCATGGTTTTAGAGGGAGGTATGTGATGGAACTATTTCTTGGTGCACAACAGCTGGCGTGCGTAGTGACTGTGTGCTGCTTCCTGAAGTCCTGTTGTGGCAGTGAGGTTGTTGGGTTTACCTGAACTGTAAACAACTGTATCTGGATAGCCGCGCTATAGCCAGAGAGGCACTGCGCGGAACTGATAGGAGGATGGATAAACCGTTTGTCAAGAAATAGTTTGTACTTTTCTGTTTGTGCACAGATTCAACAAACAACATACAACGTGTTAATCAGTGAGTTTAGAGGTGTTGGTAGGTGTATTTTGGAACTTTGGACAGAGCCAAGCTAGCTGTTTCCACCTACTTCCAGTCTTTATGCTAAGCTAGGCTAACCAAAATCTGCCTCCAGCTTTGCACTTGACACACAGACATGAGTCTGATAATGATCTTCTCATTTAAATCTGAGAGAAAGCGTACGTTGAATTATTCTTTTAAATTGTGTAAATTAATATTTACTATGAGACATGAAAAAAGACAGCATGAAGCTTGAAGGCATTTACAGTTTGTCTTTTTATTGCAGCCATGTATTTGATCTTTGGACACAGTAACGGTAAAGTCAATGTAACGTTAATGAACGTGTTAAAAACTAGCCCTGAGATGGATCTCTTTGTTGTAATACTGGTAAATCTTTGCAGATGCAGCTACGCTGTGCCAGCAAACGTTTCCTGTTTGGGGACCCGCTGGGAGCCGTCTGCCAGGTTGACCAACACTTGGACGGTCTGGGCCAGCCGACTCAGCCCCTCGTCCTCTATGATGAGCTGGGGGGAACACAAGGAATCCTGGGAAGGGAGGAAGAAAGGAGTGAGCAGATGCAGGTACGATCCATACATACATTATGTTTTATGGCAGATGTTTTCAAAGTGTGAGGCGGGCCTCCCGGGGGGGCTCCAAACGGTTTCAGGGGAGGCTCAGTGAATGGAAGTGAAAAAATATTACGTTAGTTATCAACAGAAGATCACATAGAATAGCCTAAATGTGAGCTAGTTCAGAGAGATACAGTAATTTGGGGGAATTTGACTGTTTTTTCCTAGAGTCAGAAACTAATAAAGGCCTTAGGACAGTATGTGTGTGTTTGGTGTAGTCTGAAGTTATGTCAAACAGCATTATTAGGCTGTCTTGGCTCAATTGTTGAGTGTCTATGGGATCAAGTAACATGATCACGATCCCATAGGCCTCCAGGAATTGAGCGAAACTAAACAAGTGGTGAGCTTTGTCTGCGGGGAGGCCCACAGTCTCAGACTTTGAAAACTCCTGTTTTATGTCATTAACTGGAAACTTTTCTATATCTATAGAGTATTGACCCTCGTGTCATTTGCCCTTTCTCCTCCTGGATGTGCTGAACTGGGCAGCACACATAGTGAAGCTGCTTCTTTTCTGTAGTGTTAGCCTAATTCAGCGCTGTAGCTCCAGCATGCATCTCCCCCAAAGAGCACAATGTGTTGTTTTTATATTTCTGTATGTATACAGATTAGACAAATGAGGTGCAGTGTGATCTTTGGAGGCCATGTTGGTAGTTTGGCTGGATTAACCTGCTAGGGGACCATCTACATCCTGCATTCTGTGAAGTCTGTATAGGGAATGGGAATCGCGGAGCATTCTGGGGCTCGGTCACCGGTCCATTAATCTTTCATCTGTCAATCGTTTATCATTAGAAATGTATAAAGCTCATGTGAAAGACAAATACCCATATAAAGAGACACTGAAAGAGGTAAAGGGGTGATAGGCTATATTACAAAATTTAAATTAGTTAATGATATCGATCCTTATGAATTAGGAGGATCTTGACAGCTAGCCACCCATTACGGTCACTGATGTGTTTTGTGGTTAGTCAGCAGTTCAAAATATGTAAATTTTTGGAGGCCGATGTCCAGTTTACAAACAGGTAGGTATATGACATTAAGATCTACAAGCCAAATGCCAACTGCACAATCATCCGGACAAAGAGAAGCTATCTAATGTGATGCTAACAGAATACTAACAAAACGTTGGCTACTACTGCATATTTAATCTACCAGGTATCTTGCAAAATGAAAGTGCAGTGTTATCGTGCTATCTAACAGCCTGCGGATGGCACTTTCACCGTTTATCCTCCAAAAATGGCCGACTCGCTGTTGGTGACGTCACATTCCCGTTCCCTATATGCTGTTGCCTCCAAGTTGTTATTAACACGTCAGACTATACATGACATTTATTTTACACTCAGAGACCCAGAAACCAACCACTAATGCTTTGCTTTTCTGTGTCAGTTAGTGTGTGGTAATTTGATGAAATACAACTTGTATTAGTGATATGCACCATAAATTAAATTAATAAAGATCTTTCAAATAAGTTTTGAAACAAGACAAGCCCACGAGATTAAGAAATAAAGCAGAAACAGCCTGTACTGTGGTGGTTTAAATTCTCTTACAGTTTTGCATTAATCGGATTGTCAAAATAAAAAATGGTCTTTTTGATTTGGCATTTTGGGGCCCCAGAGTTTCTCTCTCTGTCTGGTTGGTATTTCAGCCTTAGTTGGTAGGTGTATTTTTGAACTCAAGACAGAACCAGGCTAGCTGTTCCCAGTCTTTATGCTAAGCTAGGCTAAATATGACCCCAGTTTCATATTTATAGTGAGACTGTAACTTTTGCTGCGCAGCAAGTGATAATAATCACAAGATAATGAAAATTGATCAGCAATGTCAGATGCACAACTACGTCTACGGTTTCTAAAGTTATCCAACCGTTGCTAACATTAGCCACTATAAGCTACTGGTCATACCTGCTACCCACAGATCCAACCCAGAGTAAATGCCGTCACATTAGTCTGACAAGATTCTATTATCACATAAAAGCAGTTTGGGATTTTAAAATATATTATATAGAAGATAAATGATGTCCTTTTTTAATTCTCTTGTTGTTATTAATCTCCAAATAGGAGGCTCTGGTTTTAACTGTTACAGGAAATAGTTGTGATTGATGAAGTAAGATATAATCTATATAGGCGATATAGGCTACAACCCGTCTGTATACTGTAATAGATGTGTTGTCTTCTTCTGAACTGTGATGTGTGAATATAAAAGCCAACCTGGCGGTGAAGAGTTAACACATTTATAAGACGTGTTCACTGGCTCTCTGTAGCGCAGCATGTCATTTCAATCTTCTATACAGAAACATCCACACAGTGTTGGAGTGTTTATTGCCTCCAGGGCTGAAATGAAAATCTATTAAATCAGACTTACTTCCACTTTCTCTTGGAACAAGCAACCAGGTTGCATCAGAATGAAAAGAACCACATACTCACTTACAGTGTACAATAGAACAGCTGTGATGTTAAATGGAAAAGATGGATCTGTGATCTGAATTATAATGAAGTGTTTCTGTCATTCATACCACGGCAGGCATGAATACTGTGGCTATTTCAATAGATATAGGCTAGTGTGAACATGGTCAGATGGGCTAAATATTCAATTCAATTTATTTTTATATAGCGTCAAATCATAACAGAATTTATCTCAGGATACTTTTCATATAGAGCAGAGGCCTGAGGCCTGTACTACGAAGCAGGATTTGGGGTTAGTGAGGTAACTTCAGGGTTTTCCGTCCTACGAAGGTGGTTCCCTTCCTACCTGGGTAGATCGCCATGGTGACTGATGCTGAACAGCTAACCTGCTCTGGAGCAGGTTATGTTCCAGATAAGAGATCAACTCGTATAAAAGCACCGCATACTGACCAATTAAAGCTCGATGCGGGGATTTTATGATAATATTACACACATACGAAGAAGTTTAAATCATAATCCAGGCTAAAAACACCACAGTTTAATCTGACAAATGCAGGAAGGACAGCTGGCTGTATGCTGTGGGAGCTTACCGCTTTGATTAGCTTTGAATTATGTTTTTATATTTATTTTTTTCCTTGCTCTCAAGTCCCTTTCACACCGCCGGAGTCAGGGACGCAGCTGAAAGAAGGTTGAAATACTCACACATGGCACAATTTTGTCAAAGTCCTTAATGAAGTGTAATTAAATCATCCATTACACATCTAAAATCTACTTATACATCACTGCCCCATCTAGACGACTATATCTGACTTTTGAGTATTTCGTTAAATTAATAAATCTGCTATTTTACGCATTCACACATCTGCATTTTTTTCTTTTGTCAGCTGTCCTTCCTGCATTTGGCAGCTTCAACTGTGTTACTATTAGTCTGGATTATGTGTTTAAATTCTTCGTATTTGTCTAATATAGTTTGCTCTTCCTTTGTAAAATGTGCCGCTCTGCCTGTCTGTCTACAAGTCTGTAGACTTGTCCATGTTTGTGATTGGTCAGATGCTGCAAACACCGCCCCGTTCATGTGAACGCGCTCGTAACCAGATTGAGAAACCCTGGGTTGATTTACCGAGTTGATAACCACCGTCGTAGGACCGCTTAACGGGATCTTGGTTGTTAGGGTTAGTTAAACCAGAAGATACCCTGGGTATGATGAACTCACTTCGTAGTGCAGGCCTCAGGTCTAGACCGTCCTCTATAATCTAGAGACCCAGCAAGAGATCCCCCATGAGCGAGAGTGGCAAGAAAAAACTCCCCTTGTAGGTAGAAACTTTGGGCAGAACCCGGCTCTGGGTGGGCGGCCATCTGCCTCGACCGGTTACACCAAATACACCAGTTTTGGCAAATGTCCCACAGTAACTTGGGCCCTGTTATTCAAACCTGACTCAACTAATCCATGCTAACGTGATGTTCGCCAGCTAAAATTACCCTGTTCATTCTTATCCAGCTAACTGTTGTTAGAGTTTGATGAAGTTATTTTGAATAGCAGTGCACTCTTATTGTGAAATAAAGGCAACATGCGTAGAGTTGAAACCATGATCAGCATTCCATGACTGGATGACATGGCACCATGTCCACACACAGTTTAACACTGATGCCTCTATATGACCTACAGAAGTAAACGTGCCAACGGGTGGGATTCCGCGCAAAATCAGGCTCAGATCCGGCTTCGCTGCTGCCGTGCAGTCGGAGGTGGAGAGCTCCGCGCCCGGCAGTAGTAGTAGTAGTAGTATTAATAGTAGTTATGAATGTCTGGTGAGTGTAGCTGTATAACAGTGTCTGGATCATGTGTGCTGTATGGTTTGTTTAAATAGCCTCTGATGTACCAATCCAGTTTCTGAGCATGCGTGCATGTTGTGGGCGTGAGAGTGTATGTAGCCAGCCCACTCAATCATGATTTTTGAATTATTGTCTTTGGTGGGTAGTCTGTTAATCCATTCTTATTTGGTGATGAAGTGGTTGTTTTGACCAATAAACTGGTTGAGTTACTATTAAATGGTGATGTGACAGTTATATATATTATTGTTCAGGGCAATGCACAGGGTAAGAGATATGATGGGTCCCAACAGCTAAGTTCTGCCCCTGAGCCCCCATATACAACTCCCCAAAAGTGAAGCCAAAACATCTGGATTGCCCCCTGGTGGCTGGCTGCAGTATAAGTCATAAAGCCCGCCTCCTCCATGTTAGTAGATGGGACATGGGCCAAACTAAAAAGTCAAAGTACACGTCAAATACAATTTTTCCCAAAGATGTTTTTTGTCATTTTAGGTAGCTCTTATCACGCTGATGTTTGTTCAAGTGTTCATTTTTCTGATAAGCTTGGTTTTAATTAGTCATTCGATGCTATAAAAAGGGGATTGAGGCGTCATGATTGACAGCTGCGAGTCTCTCTTGCTGACAAGCTGCAGCCGTGCTCGGCTCGGCTCCGCTCGGGCGGGTGACCTCGATACCACGGCTCAATTACTACTGCGCAGACTCTGGCTCCCGTATCGGGATATTCTAGCTTCACTTCTGTACGGTGGGAGGAAGTGGAGACGCGTCGTCCATCTTTATATACAGTCTATGGGGTCCTCGATGAGGTTAACCCTGTCCTGCCTACTCTGATGTCGTATAACTTTGATCATGTGTTGGCATAGCTCGATTCAGATGGTATTCACACAATGAAATGACTTAACCTTGAGAATCAAGTATAGAGTTGTTGTTTTTTATCTTGCTGAGATTATTTTTTCTGTTACTTTGTGTTGCCAGAACTCTTGTGACAGCCATGGTTAAAGGCTCCACCATGATCCACTAACACTTTCTATTATTGCATGTTTATCCTGATAGTTGTTCCATCAAATCTCAGGCTTAAAAATCAATCTGGATGGATTTGTAGTCACTCTGCAGGGCTGATGTCTGCTGTAATGGTTCTCAATCTTTTCCATTTCACAGACAGTGAGTCAGATGGGCCCCCTGGATTGTCCTCAGTGACCCCTGAAACCCCCCAAGAGGAACTCACTCACCCACTAAAACATTTGCCGGTACGTCTCTGAGATTAAATCTACATAATCAGTGCTGCTGACTCTGTAATGATTACTTGCCTATACGCATGACATGTAAATAATGACAATTGACTCCCAGCTCCAGTGGTGTGTGTGAGCAGAGCAGCAGGATGAAGTGATGCAGAGAGGGAAAACCAGAAAGGTGACAGCGCTATTTATTGAGTCTGCTCCTTGTGAATGGTGCAGTTTACAAACCTACAGGCTGATTCCTCCTTTTCTCTGACCTTGACTCAACACACTCACCTTCTCCAACATGGGCCAGCTGGAGTTTATGATGGTAAAGCCGCTGTTTGGAGAGCACACAGGAGCTTTTGAGGAGGTTAAAGCACAGGGCAACATCAGGATATCTGCACGCCGGCTCACAATCTGACCACATTTCATCAGTGTCAGTGTGTTGTGAAATTGACTTAAAGCTGGTAAAATCAGAGGGAGCTATTCTGTTAACTCTGTCCTGCACTGATCTGACAGTGTCTTCCTTTCCAACTCCACCAATTACTGCTGCATGTTGTATATTTAAAGAATAAGTCTGGTGATATTCTATATTTGTCTTATTGTCAACAAATCCCATGTAAAGACCAAAAACAATGTTGTTAGTCCGTCTCTTACTTTTAACACCCAAGCCGAGACCCATTTGGGACTGTGGGGAAGTTAACCAGTCACACTCTTGCCAAGCCATCCACTAACACCTTGTCCTTGCACTCTTTTCTCTTGTTAAACCAGAGCACACTGTTTGAAAACACATTTGATAAAGCACAAATCTCATCTTTGTGTGGCTTGCTGCCTCCCTGTGGCTGGTGTGGGGAAATCCCCCCTACAACTGTTGTTCTGACCAGCTGTAGTGTCTGTGTCTTAAAACATGCTTCTCCTAATGTCATAATGTAAGGCAATGTAGGGCAATGACTCTCAAAATGGGCTCCGTGACACTCTGCCAGGGGGTCTGTAAAAATCTTTCATTTTCACTAATTTATATTATCTTGGTAAAAGGCTGTTTTACAAAAGGCTTCATAGTTCAACGAATAATATTAAAATTTTTAAATCTACAGCCTACAAAATGTTGGCGTTGTACGTTTCTGCAAAACACGGATATGTTGAATGTGAACGTTTTTGCATTCGGTCAGAGCAAAGTTTCGTGGTATAACGAGTATAAGCAAGAAAGTCTACAAAGGGCGGGAGGAAGGTGTGATGGACGGGTCAAACAACCACAGGACTTTCACCCAGGAGACCGCTGTTCATGTGAAACCACAAGTAAATGTTGACTGTGCTTTTCACGCGAGGTTGGTTCACGCATCGTTGTTTCAGGCATCGAGGCATCGTTGTTTCAGGCATCGTTGTTTCACGCAACGTTGTTTCACGCAACGTTGTTTCACGCAACGTTGTTTCACGCAACGTTGTTTCACGCAACGTTGTTTTTACGCAACGTTGTTTTTACGCAACGTTGTTTTTACGCAACGTTGTTACTCAACATTACGTAAGCAAGGCTAAGTTGGGTTGTTGTTTATTTACAGTAGTTGTTACGTTATGTTACGTCACGCCACGTTGTTACGTCACATTGTTATGTCACGCCACATTGTTACGTCACGTCACGTTACGTCACGTCACGTTACGTCACGTTGTCACGTCACATTGTCACGTCACGTTGTCACGTCACATTGTCACGTTACGTCACGTTATGTTAAACGTTGTTACGTCACACTGTTATGTTACGTTCTTACTTTATTATTTTAACACAAACCATGATATTTTTTCTAAACCTACAGTAACTAAGTAGTTTTGTTGCCTGAACCTAACCAGACGTTTCACAGCGTTGACCACGTCTGTGCATTTCTGCAAGCGTAATACGAGGCTGATATGGAACACATTTATTAAACTTTCTTTGGTTCAGAAACTTCCACATTCAACGAATCTCGTGGTTTGCAGAAACGTCCAATATTTTTTCTGGCGACTGGGTTGGTATAATAGTTCATAGATAACCTTCTATTCTAACAAATCTATAACTCTTAGAATCTGCAAATATGTTTAAAACATGTCTAATATCTTTTTTTATACATTTCTCTTGTATTGTTCTTTCACATAACTAAGACTATAGAAGTGTAAAAAATAGGCTACGTCAAGTTATTCCAAGGAATATAAATGAGGGGTTTCCTGGTATATTCTTTTAGGGGGTCCTTGTTGTTCTGCACATGGGATTTGTTGATGAGAAAAATACAGAATATCACCAGATTTATCCTTTAATGTACATTAGTTTGAAATTAAAATCTAACTTGTCTTGAAATGTAAGACTTGAAAATAGTAGTTTGACAATAAATAATTTCATACTTTACGTATGACAAGTCACAGTAAGATGTCAACAGCGGCAGATACCCTGGTGACATTAAAGTTCTTGGCTGATGAAGCAAAAGCACAACAGGCAAGCAGACAAACAGCACATCGTGAAAGTTGGTTTTTAATAATTTCTTTACAGCGGGAGGAGGAAAAAACTTTACATATAGATTTATATAAACTCAAGAATGATTCTCAATAATACAAGGGTGTCATATAAATATAAAATACAGCTGTATTTCTGTTCCGCTAACATATTAAAGAATATAGCTTGGTCTAAGCCAGTGAATGGATTTCTGTTTGTTGCTTATCCAGTTTCATTTATAAAATATACACATTTCATTTTAACAGCAGGCTAATAAAAAACGTGAGACATGGTACGGGAGGCTTTTACAGTGGACATTCTGACCTCTAGACAACAGCAGAGACGTGGACATGAACTGGACAGTGGACTAAAATAACCAGTGTGTAAATAAGTAAAGTTAATAGTTAGTTATAAAACTAGATTGCAATTTCAACAGAATGGCTTTTTTTATTTTAAATGTAGGTCCCCAAAGTGTTTAACATTAAATAAATAAAAGACATTATGGAATAAATATTCATGAATATATTGTGTGAACTATATACATGAACCAAAAATTTGTGAAATTTAAGAAAATATTAAAACTAAACTTTTTTTTTTCATATGAACAGTTTTATCTGAGTTAACTTTTATTACATCATCATAGACATTTATCTCAAAAGTCTGTTTAATTATTTGGCATTTTTTCCAGTGATATTTTTATTTTCCCCAGCAAGCTAGCTCAACAACTGCTCCCACATTTAGCCAGTTAGCCTGTGTTAGCTAGAGCAACAATGATGCTAACGTCATTTTCAACCAACTAGAGGCTGATAACCAAACAGTTTGAGATTAGATTTACTGCTGTAAATAAACAAAGTTAACGTAGAATTAAAGTTATTATAATAAATATGTTATAATTAAGTTAAAGTAGAATAACTAAGCCCTGTTTTAATTAAGCTTAACAAGGCTGCACATGCTAGGCTAGGCTGCTAACATGGTCTCTTCACTGCTAGCTCACAACCCCGGCCAGTCAGATAGGTAGAAGTCTAGCCCAGTTAAGCCAAATACAAAGAGAGTTAGTTACTGGGTCTGTTTATTTGCAGCAACAGCTAGTTTGTTGATTCAGATTCACCTAGGTGTTGTGGTTGCTCTAGCTAACAGGAGCTAACGGGCTAAATTTGATAGCATTCGTTGAGCTTGCCCCTAGCTGACAGGATATAGGGAAAATGCCATTGTGAAATAAAGACAAGCTTTAAAAGGGCATTTTGAAAGAATAAAACTCTATTATGAAAATTAGAACGACAAAATAACATTCCATAACAATGAGTTTAGTTTTAATCATTTCTTATATTATTAATTTATGGGTTCATTTGTATGTTTTACACAATTTTTTCATGTAATTTCATTTTAATTATTTAATATTGGACACTTTGGGGCTCCATATTTTAAGAGAAACAGTTGTGCTCAACTACATAAGAGTTGGGTTAGACCAACATAAATATCAGAACTGTTCACCTCTGATTGTATGATGCTCCTCTCTTTCCACAGTTACAGGAATAAAGCCTATAAAATGCTGTTTTATGTTATTGTTTTATGTTATTAATTGAATTAATAACATAATAATTAATTGAACATTTTGTACCTGAAGTCTTCCCTATAAATAATTCATGCTGGTCCCCCACTTTTACTCGATTCATTTGAGTTTCAGTAGAAAGTTTTAGTGTCCCATTATGGCTCAAATGTTTTTTGAGGCCTTGATAAGAAACAAATGATGTAAATTTTTAGGGCTTTGCCGGTTGAATCCCAAACATTTCACTATTGATATGAGCTTTCAAAGCCCACATCAGTCCAATAAGCGTTATAATCAGATTCCAATCTGTGTTTAGTTGCAGACATTGACCTTCTGTGAGCAATAAGCCAGACACAGCGTGTGGTAGAAACAGCAGAGGGTTGATGCTCTGTTAAATGTGCAGCCTCCAGGGAATCAATTATTTACCAATCACATGAAGGGGAAAACTTTTAAACAATCAATGTTATTTTAACTCTGAATAATTGAATATTGATTGCATCTAATTTGCCTGTGTGTGTGTGATTTAAAGCACATACATTGATTTCACAAAGCTTTATGAGGCTTTAACCAAATTAGTGACACCTCTGCTGTTTCACCTCACAAACATAACCAAAAACGGAAACCTAAATAAATAAAAAAAAAAAATAACTTAATAGCCTGTTTACATTTATACAAACATGAAGTCAGCTTGTCAAACGGACCAGTGACGACGACAAAAAAAGACTTTACACACACGACCTCCTGGAGGTGTTTGTACCGTCTGGAGGGAGATCGATGCAGCCACATCGCCCCCTGCTGCTCACAGCGAGCGCAGCAGACATTAAAAGAAGCAGTCTCTGCTGTCAGTGTTCAGTAAGAGGCACTGTATCATCTGTCTCACTGTCACATTGTTGAGTTCTGCAACAATCCAGGTTCCACATTGAGCTATCTGTCTCGAAGCTAAAAATCACATTCACAGTACAGTCTCAGGGTTACTTCACCAGCTTCTTTCTCAGGACAAACACACAGCAAGGAGTTTAATATGTCTCAGAGGTAGAGCTGCTCTGAACGCACAAATAATCTCAAGTTCAAACTTGGTGAGCAGAGCTAAAGAACCACAGATCACAGTCTCTTTGGCTCAGTGAATCCAGCCATATAACATTTTCTAGGATATCTAGTTAGAACTTGCAACATCAGCATTCATGTAAGCTACTTAACTAGTCTGCTGACCTCCTGAGATTTATCACTGTTTCCCAATTCCATACTATACTCTAAAAAGCATACACTATGTATGGGTACTCTTTTCGCTCGTTGTTTTATAATCCGCAACATCAGTGTTCTGTTTTGAGTGAAAAAGTCTCTGATAAAGCCACTGTACACTACCAAACAGCAGACCGACACAAGTTCGAGACTAGCTGGTGAACATAGTGGAGCGTTTAGCAGCTAAATAGACTGATATTTCTCAGGAGGTGGTGGAGACCAAACCAGAGCTAAAAGAAGAGAGAATATTGGACTTATGCTCCAAATATATGACAACACTGCTCTGAGTCTGCTTCATATCACTTTATGAGGTGATAATATGTCAGATGTTGTGTTCACAGCTTGTTGTACTGCCCCCAACTGGCCAAGAAAAATCAATTGATGCAGCTTTAAGTTTAACTGTGCTTTCATATGCACATATCCTGCATTTAGAGCGTAGGTTGTGCTCAGATATTAACACTCAACATATGAATAGTACAGAGTATCTGAATGTTAAGTACGGACAGCAGCAGACTCTTAACTAACAACAACATAGGAGAAAAGGCTGAAGAGAAACAAATGTAGCCTGTTCCGCTGCGGTCTCAATATTAATACAGAAACCCTCTCAGGTGTCACCATGTTTAGTCATGTTTACAATGTTGCCACATTAGACATTCTCAGCAAAGATACTGAGGTGTTAGCCAGGATTGACTGGGCCCTAATCTGTCCTCTAGTGGCTACAATTTTAATCTTCCATGTACACAAAGTCTGCAGGCAAGTACATGACCACTGAAGCTCACGTCACAGCTGTTTGTCTGCGCCTGTGCACTGGTAAAGCGAAGGTACGAATGCAAGATAGAGTACGGAACTGGTATTCAGCTGAGGGTCCTTTGCCCCGCCCATTCATGTCTCAACCAATGAGAGAGAGTTTGTGCCTGTGGAGCAGCTCTGCCTCAGACAGTTAAACAGAAAACTCCTCCAAACATGCTGTCTGTTACAGACTGAAGGCTAAACTAGGCTAAGGCCCCTGTTCATCTCACGTAGTATATGTGTCAGTATCAGTATCAGTATCAGTTTAGTGCTTTGTACTCCTCTAAACGTCTAAGTGAAGAGCTTCAGTGTGCTGTAGTGTATTCTGTTTCTTAAAAGGTGCTCGGCCGCATGCTCTCTATGGCTCTAACATCCAACCAGTGCAGCTGTGAGTGTCAACACACACTACAACCACGGAGGGTATGCATGCTGAAAACACACACACAGTGCAGAGTATTGTCTGAGAGGACAACTGTGGAAGCAGCTGTGTATGTTGGCCTCACACTCTATAACTGTGACAATGAGTCGGCCTGTAGAGCAGTTCAACAGTCGTGAATATAAAAGCACTGTGTGTTGTGTGTTGCTCCTCTAGGTGAGCAGGTAGCAGTAGAGGACGTAGAGCAGGGCCATGGCCACACAGTAGAAGAGCAGGAAATCTGTGGAGAGCAGCGAGGAGGAGGAGGAGGAGGAGGACGATGAAGACGAAGGTGAGGAGTGGTGGGGGGACCGGTCCTCCGCCGTCTCCCCCCCCTCAGCAGCCGGCAGGGCCGTCACACAGCGCAGCACAGCGGGCAGCTTACACAGAAGCACATCAGAGGACACACACACGTCCGTCTGGACAGGAGACGGAGGACAACACACATACAGGAGGAAAATACAAGTAGTTATATTGTTAAAACTAAGAGACAAGAGAAGGACAACACAGAGTCAGGGTTGGGCTGATATATGGGCCAGATGCTGGCATTTGATTGAAAACGTTATTCAATTAAGTACAAAAGGCTTTCAGTCCAACCCTGACAGGAATAATAGAGCAACACAACTGAGCTCAAAGCGCATGGAGAATTCCACCTCAGCTGATTTCTGTTTTAAACATTGCATTATTGCGAAGAACATTACATTTAGATGTATCAAGGTTGTAAGAGCTGTAATGAAAGGAGAGGAGAGGAGAGCGAGACGCGGTCTTTACCTCAGGCACTCCCAGCTTGCGACAAGCGACAATGAAGTTTTCCACGTTGAGTCGACACTTTGCTGAGCTCAGTTTTGGCTGAAAACAATATTAGAAAAACACATTTAGGGAACTTCATGTTGGGGTGAAATGATTGCTTTTTTCATTAGTTGGGGATTCTCACATAATTACTTTTATTTACCTCAACTGCAGAGAAAAATACCTTTGATCATATGTTAGTAAGAAGCCTCCCTGTTTTCTCATCTGTTTCCCATTTCCATATGCGGTTACAGCGAGGGTTGCTAGTGTTCTTCAAATACATTCTTGTTATATTTGTTGAAATTCTCATTATGTTCCGACAGCAATCAATAAATCAAATACTCTGACAAAAAAAAAAAAAAATTATCTGGTATCTTTGGCTGCTAGGGTGAGGGAGACTTCATTCTCTGCTCAGGTAGACATTACTCCTCTAGATCTTTACATAGACAATAGTTGTTGATGATATATAAATGCTCTGAATATCATATAGAGAACCTTTAAAGGGAGACTGTTCATTTAGCCTAATAATGGCCACTACAGGATAAATGCACTTCCCATGATTCTCTGGAGTCAATCACTTCAAGGACATTTAGTGACCTGCTAAACGTAGTGTAACTGTAGCACAAGTAGATGTCAGTTACACAGTAATATCTCTCTATCATAACTTTAGCCACCATAAGCTACTGGTCACACCAGACCAACTAAGGCTGGAGCATCAGAACCCAGGAGTGTATTAACCAAAGCTGTGTGTTATTACTTGTGAATTTAATTTGTAAGAGAAATAATGTGTTATTTCTTCTTTTGAAGGTTACACAGCCTTGCTTTAATACTACAGTGTAAATACCAGTCTGGAGTGGAATTATTCAATAAACAAGTGATAAGAACATCATCATTGCTGTTATGTGTCGTGATCGTTCGCCTAAGGAAGCTGACTGATCACTGAAAGGCAGAGAGGACTCACCACTGCTGGGGAGGGAATGTGGATGATTGACACGGAGCGTGGTCTGATCTGGTTGACCAGCTGGCAGAGGACTGTGCCGTTGGACAAGGCCTCGCCCAGATCCTCCGCTAGAGTGATCTTCAGCCGAGACTCCAGCGTCTGAGGACGGAGTATTACAACAGATCAGCATTAAAAAGCTTCTCACAGAGCGTTTACACCACAGGACACAAACACAGGATTCTCGTGATGTTTTGCATATGTGTATAGAAACATCATACAAATTCAAATGGAAGCTGATACAGAATATAGCGTGATACTGTCACAGAGTGGAAGAAGGTAGAGAGTTTAATAAGTTGTAATTAGGGCTGTCAAAGTTAACTTGATAACTCGTTAACGCATATTTGTTTTATTGCCACTAATTTCATTAACGCATTAACGCAAATTGCGATTTTTCTGTTGTAGCAGGCTCAGTTTTACTGGTATCAAACTAAACTAAAAAACCTAAGGAATCCATCGGTACAAACCATACTAGCTTGTTGTGAAGGAGGTTAAATAACGCTCCTAACTTACGCTATATTTTGGCGAGGACAAACTGTCATGGCCATTTTCAGAGGGATCGCTTGACCTCTGACCTCAAGATATGTGAATGAAAATGGGTTCTATGGGTACCCACGAGTCTCCCCTTTACAGACATGCCCACTTTATGATAATCACATGCAGTTTGAGGCAAGTCATAGTCAAGTCAGCACACTGACACACTGACAGCTGTTGTTGCCTGTTGGGCTGCAGTTTGCCACGTTATGATTTGAGCATATTTTTTATGCTAAATGCAGTACCTGTGAGGGTTTCTGGACAATATCTGTCATTATTTTGTGTTGTTAATTGATTACCAGTAATAATTATATACATATATTTGCATAATGCAGCATATTTGTCCACTCCCATGTTGATAAGAGTATTAAATACTTGACAAATTTCCCTTTAAGGTATATTTTGATAAAAAGTATATTTTGATAAAAATAGATAAAAAAAAGTGTGAATAATTTGCGATGAATCGCGATTAACTATTTGAATGGATTGACAGCCCTAGTTGTAATAATAAATAGATTCATGCATTTTTGTGAACAGAATCACTTGAACTTTAAGTCTGCCCTCAGACAACCAGTGTAGTATCAACACCTTTTACAATAAACATATCAGACTACGTCATCGTATCCAATGACTGAATCAAAAACAGGTAGAGGTAGGTGTGTGTGTGTGTGTGTGTGTGTGTGTGTGTGTGTGTGTGTGTGTGTGTGTGTGTGTGTGTGTGTGTGTGTGTTTTGTGTGTGTGTTGGGGTTTACCTTGCGTAGCTGTGTGATGTCCGGTCTCTCCTCTTTAGGAGAACGCAGCATGGTGCGAGACTCACTTCTGCCAGACTCACCCAGAGTAAACACTGAGCCCGATAAAAAGACAACAGACAGCGTTGGAACATCTCTGCAGCACTGGATGAAGGTGTGAAGCGTGTGTGTTGTGACGTTGCGTACCTGCGGGTTTGACGTTGCTGCGGGAGGAGGTGCGGAACAGGAAACTGTTGGGTCTCTGGGCCTGACCGGGGGGAGGGGACGTCTTCGGGGAGGACGAAGCATCTGACACAAACATTCAGGTCAGGGTTTACAGATTCACTCACATACAACAGCATTACACCACTGAACTCCTACAGTACGACATGACAGGACAGAAGTAGACCTGCAGTTGATGTTTTTGTCAAACTACTGTTTCCAAGATCAAGAATGAACTTTCACGCTCAGATTAATAAAACAGATAATACAGAAGTTCTTTACCTTTTCATTCAACAAAATGTGTAACGAACGGCTATAAGAGACTTTAACCTAAATATAAAACTCTATAAAATTAACCAAAGTCTAAATCATATACGGAAATACCATATCAAAGAATTATTAACCAAGACTACAAATCTGACCGAGCATTAGATGCCAAACGTTGGTAGTTTACCATAATCTGGCTGGTATTTAAATGTAGGTGGTGAAGAACACGTCTCTCTTCCACAAACAGCGTGATAAAGTAAACTGAAAGAATAGTGTTAAATTATCATCATCTATCATCGTCTCCACTTTTAAGCCAACATGAAAGTTTCTGTGCTAAAAAAAAAAGGAACATTTTTAGGACAAACTCCATCTGCTGAGGACGGTGGGTGATATGATCAAAAGCTCCACAACAGCTATGACAACTTTGTGACGAGATTTGTTTTTGTCAACTGCTGTTTCCTGGGTCAAGAATGAATCTCATCATCTCTGCCAGGAGATTATATATTCGGTTGTGTGTGTGTGCATCTCTGTGTCTGTCTGTCTGTTCACGGCTAATCTCACATACTACTGGACCATCACTTGATATTTTATTGTGCTCATTTATGACTGTATGCTCAAGGAGCCCCCATGGTTGCAGTGATTCACACTTTTCCAAAACATATTTTATTGACTGTTTTATATAACCATTGACTGCTGACAGAGCTAGCAACAAAATAATATGTAGCACATGACACAGTAGCTACAGCAGCTCCTTTAGCTCTTGTATTAACCCATTTGTGCCACAACGGAATGTTTTAATTTCCTTCAGTGTAAGTGTTTTCTAGGCTTGAAAAATGTGAAGAAACTTTCAGAATCGGTCAAACTGTTTGGCTGAAATGTGAGTTTTTCTTATCATACTATATCTAGTCTAGTCACATATGCAGAGTAAAAATATATAATGTGCAGTGAAAATATTTAATAAACACATATGCTAACATTTTCCTCATTTTTTGAAACATCCTGACTTTGTCTATAAATAAAGGTGATTTTTCATGTGATCTAAAAATTTCAAAGTTGTACTGTTGTGGCATTTTTCCTTATCATACTAAATATAGTCTTTGGGCACAAATGGGTTGAGTAATGAAATAATAATTATAAACTCCTGCATGTTTAGATACATTTAAATAAAAGGAGGTTTGTACCTGATCTGCTGCTGGAGCGTTGCAGAAGTATTGAAGGAGACACGGAGCTCATCTGATCAGCACTCTAATAAAAGAGGAACACAAGTCAGATTTTCAACAATGGAAAAGTCACAGTCCAGCTGTGCAGCTCTCAGCTCTGTTTCCTGAAGGAATACGGGGCACTACTCACTGCACATCGCTGCCGAAGGCCTGAGTGGGAGTTGCTGTTCTCCGGAGAGGCACCACTAGGGGGCGACAGACACCAGAGTTTGATCAGTACAGAAAGGCAACACTTCCCACACCCTCAAACTTCCCTCCATTTGTAATTCAGCATCGACTGAGGAAATGCAAAAACGATGGAAGTATGTAGAACGTGGACAGTATCTGATTCTCTGCTGCTGCTCTGCTGTGTTGTGTTTTTATTCTGTTCAACAGGCCTTACTTACGCTGAGCTACTTCCTGTCTGTGGTGCAGCGGCCACATGACTTCCTGCTTTGGTGGATGACTTCAGCAAACTGCAAAATTAGAGTTTTGACATGGAGAGCGTATAATTAGATGTGACAGACAGAAGGGAGTTGCCTCTGACAGAGAGACGGTCCTCTCTGTGTGTGTGTGTGTGTGTGTGTGCGTGTGTGTGTGTGTGCAACACAAACTGCTTTACACATGACAACGTATACAAGCTCATATTTGTTCCTGTGGTAGGAGGAAATACAGAGTCACACTCATATGACTGCTGTCATGTGATATCTGTGTCCTATACATTCATACACTTCAAATGCTTCTTCCTCCATCATAAAGGATCAAAACCTTCACACCAGAGTTTACTGCTGACAAACATTTGCTTTTCAAAATAAAATCAGCACAATTGGTTTCAAGTGTTTACCTGGCCTTTTCTCTCTGCTGCTGCTGATGCAGGCGCTCTCTCTCCTGCCAGATGAACAGGGTGCCCGGCCTCCTCCGCTCCTCCAGGGTGGGGCTGGAGGGGGAGAGCGGGGAAGAGGAGGCCGACGATGGGGGGGCCACCTCCACATGGAGGCTGGACCTGGAAAGGAGAAAGAGTTATAGAAGGCCAATAAGGCAAATAAGAATTAAATAGTTTGATGTGAATATGAAACAACCCCCATTGTTTCCCCAATTCAGAATGGCCAGTCCCCATTACTTTGAGCAAGACACTTAACCCCAAATTGCTGCCGAAGGCATAGCCATCGGTGTGTGAATGAGTATTTAGATTAGATCCTGATGGGCAAAGTTGGCACCTTGCATGGCAGCCTCTGCCATCAGTGTATGAATGTGTGTGTGAATGGGTGAATGCTGACATGAAGTGTAAAGCGCTTTGAGTGGTCGAAAGACTAGAAAAGTGCTATATAAATGCAAGTCCATTTTCCATTCACCATTACTGCCAGCTCCACTGTTGGCTCCAGGAAGGAGTTGAGAGACAATAACATGTACATGTTTTGAACTTGTTACACCCCCCAGGAGTGAAATAACACCCAAATAGTATAGGTTAATAAAGAGTTACTGTTGTCAGATTTGACTGACAGCAAACAGCCCAATCACAGCCTCAAACCCAACCAGTCCTCATTAGTAGACCCAAGTACTAAGGTAGCCCAAGCCAGATTCTGCCGAAATGCGATATGCCGACTTTTCCCAACTCATTTTGGCAGATTGCCGATATATGCACATATTTATTTCCACCTAATTGCAGAGAACATTAAGTCTCTCTTGTAGTGGAATTCACATATTGTATTGCCTACTGTTATCGTGATGGCCCACTGACAGATGCAGACATAAAACACAATGCTTTTCAAAATGCACACATTCAACTTCAACTTAGGTTACATATAAAACATGACTCCAACAAGCTCATGGTTTTCATCCAGGAGACCGCTGTTCGTGTCCCGTGCGTCACGTTACAATCGTACAATCAACGTTCAGTGTCATTTTCACTGTACAAACGTAGTAGTTCTTTCCTAAACCTAACTATAGTGGTTTTATTGCCTAAACCTCAAGTGACGCCAAGGGGCGGTATGTGACGAGTTGGGATGAGAACGTGTTGGTGTGATATAATAACTGTTTTGTCTGAAAAATAATGCTATATTATATAATATGCTTTGTTATAACACACCCATGCAACCTAGCTGCAAATATGCCTCCATCTAGACAACATTAAGCACTTTACCTTAATAACAATGTAACACAGCTATAGAAATGGCTGTTATAGGGGTAAGAAAAATAAAGCGCTTGTCCCGAGACACACCTCCGGGTTTTACTAGTATAAGTTCAGGCGAAACCAAACATGAAAAGTCATATAAACAGAAGCTTTTATTACAGAGCTATCTCTGAGCCAAGTTACAAAAACTGAAATGAAATTTGGAATTGCGCTGTCAACCTGTTTTTCTTCTTCAAGTTACAGACAGCAGCGACAGTGTCCCTGTCAATCTCAAGCATACCTATTCTTATTGGAGGAGAGGAAGGAATGCAGTCTTTACAGTAGAATGGGAGCCAGAGCCTTCAGCTATCAAGCTCCTCTTCTGTGGAACCAGCTCCCAGTTTCAGTCCGGGAGGCAAACACCCTCTCCACATTTAAGAGTAGGCTTAAGACTTTCCTCTTTGATAATGCTTATAGTTAGGACTGGCCCAAGTCTGGCTCAGGCTGCCTTGGACCAGCCCCTAGTTCTGCTGCTATAGGCCTAGACTGCCGGGGGACTTCCTATGACACACTGAGCTCCTCTCAACTTCTCTCCCTCTCCATGCATTCATGTCCTATTCATACATGTTACTAACTTGATTTCTTCCCCGGAGTCTTTGTGCTTTCTCGTCTCACAGGTATCCATGGATCAGGGCTACACATGGATCAGGGCTACACCTGGATCAGGGTTACACCTGGATCCTGGTTGCGTCTGCTGCTGCGTCTGCTGCCTGCTTGACACCCACTGCTACTATCATTGCTATTATCAGCCTTATTTCTATTATTATTACTGCTATTAGTATTATTAGTAGTCATATTTCTATTATTATTACTGCTATTATTATTATGATTTATCACTCTATTATATCCACCACTATTGATTATTGTTATTAGTCGTATTTCTATTATTACACCTGTTGTGCTAGTATTGTGGTTGCTGTGCCTCTCTCTCTCTCTCTCTCTCTCTCTCTCTCTCTCTTTCTCTCTCTCTCTCCCTCTCCCTCTCTCTCTCTCTCCCTCTCTCTCTCTCTCCCTCTCTCTCCCTCTCTCTCTCCCTCTCTCTCTCCCTCTCTCTCTCTCTCTCTCTCTCTCTCTCTCTCTCTCTCTCCCTCTCTCCCTCTCTCTCCCTCTCTCTCCCTCTCTCTCAACCCAACCCACCCCAACCCAACCGGTCGACCCACTGTCACACCGAGTGCTTGCTCATGGGGGATCTCTTGCTGGGTCATAGAGTACGGTCTAGACCTGCTCTATATGAAAAGCGCCTTGAGATAACTTCTGTTATGATATGATACCATATAAAAATAAACTGAATTGAACTGAATTAAATGCAAGATTGGGAGCATTTCTATTACCTCCGCACTGCTCTCAACATGACGACGGCTAAGCCGGCAGCTAGCGGTGCTAACAATGCTAACTGTGCAAATAACGGTAACAATGCTGACAGATCTAACGGTGTTAGCCTGGGGGGGAACCACAGGGTACGTTTCCGCAAGGGCGCCGTCGGTCGGGACGGCGTTATCAGCTGTAACTGCCGTACGAGAGCAGTGCAGGTTGGCAGTCGTGAGCTAGCCAGTGGGGCACGCTCACATGCACTAACACTAAAATGCACACAAGGCCGGCCCGGCTATGTCAACAAAGCACAGAGAAGCTCTGATTCCAACACACACAGAGGGAGAGAGACTTCATTCTCTGCTCAGGTAGACATTACACCTCTATATCTTTACATAGCAAAATAGTTGCTTGCTGCTATATTAATGCTCTGGATATTGTATAGAGAACCTTTAACTTTTCATTGGGGGAAATCGCCAAATGGTGCAAAAAGAAGCCCAAGTTATCACAGGCCACAGAAAACATCTTTACCAGACCAATCAAGTCAAAAGTAAACCGACTGGGCAGGAAATTTTGTTTATAACACAACGTAATCTCAAGTTATAGTAGTTTTTGTGAAATGGGCTCAACCTTTCAACGAGAGTCCAAGTTGCAGTAAATATCAAACAATCCATTTGATAAAATTAAATAAACTCAAGTCTATTGAAGTGATGTGATAGATTTGCACCTTTATTCTGAAGGCTGGTTTGTGTAAGATCATTGCATCATTTAAATGTAAAAGTCTGGTTAGAAAGTGTGTGTTTAAGTCTCAGTATTCTACTTTTAGGAGTCCCAAAGGAAGTGTTGGAAGCCAAGATTTGGAGCATCCGTTTGTTCAAGCTGATTGTAAAGTGTTTGTAGAGGAGACAGAGGATTGTGTAACCGCTAAACTAAATCTTCCTCAGTCAGAAGGACCAGACTGGTAGTCCAGTTACCAGATCTAAATCATGTCCAGTATACGAGGGTTAATGAGGGTTTAAGTGCTGAATGAATGGTAGTAATTTGAGAGAGGACAGTTAATAAAACTAAAAAATTTAGAATAAAGCATGCTGCTTGTTGCTCCAGAAGCTGAGAACAATGGCTCTGTGTCACATATTAATACGTAGCCAATGGGACTGCCGGGACACTAAATCTCAACAATGTAGTTATCTTGGTTACGGAACAACAGAGCAGCACGATAAAAGCTGCCTGCTGGGCTTGAGCACAAACGGGGGCTGCTGACAACACTACATCTAAAAGGACTATGTGGCTATTAAGATACAAGTTACTAAGTTTTAATACAGTGTTAAGAGTCGGTGACCCAACCACAATGTGACAAAGGCCTACAGCAACACAAAAAACATGTAGCTGTATGATTTTCCAAAAACAGCCTCTATTCTTACAATGTTTTAGCCTGATAATCAGACTGATATTTTGCTCCAATTCCTTTAGAGTGATTTCATGCTAATAAAATTGTTGGCAAAGAAACTACAGTACCTTTTCCATTCGGATTATGCCACAGCAAGCCATGTGAAATATGCTTTTATTAGTCTGTATCATTAATGCAGTTGGAACGCCTGGTATTTTGTTTACGTGTATTAAGGTGTTGATATAGCTACAGGTGCTACAGCGTATAAAATGTAACTGCATGTCAGGGCTGTGGCAGCTACGGAGATCCCCTCACATTTGAGAAGCTGGAACCAGAGAATGTTGTTTTTTCTTGATAATTGACTTAAGCGATAGATCGGTTATCTAAATTGGTGGCATACATTTTCCTAAGCAATCATTTTCTTAATTAATCAACTAATAGTTTCAGCACCGTATAATGCCGTGACTCCACTGGTATCTTTGCTCTTGCTTTGTTTTACATCAGCTTTCAAAAGATACGTGGAAATTTAGACAATGCTGTTACATGTATGTTGCCACAATGTTATAAATGTCTTGGCAAGTCAGCAAGTGACGACTGTTAACCTCCCAAGATAACAGCACCCACAGGCACTCAACATGCAGAGTTTGAGGGCCACTGTAAGTAATGGGAACAGCAGTCTGTTGACTTTTCCCAGCTCTTCAAACCCTGTGAAGTGACCTTGTAAAACAAGGAAGGAAAAGAGAGAAAAAGTGATAAAACCTCATCTGTCTTTGTCACGTGGAATGCCTGAGTGAGTACACAGTTTTCAACCAGAGGAACCAACACACTGCTGAGTTTAGATGAAGAATTGTCACAGAAACAGGCGGAGTAGAATTAAAGGTGATATGGAAATGCTTTTCAAATGAAAAGCATTTCCATATCACCTTTAATTCTGGAATACCTTGGCACAAGAACTGTAAACAAATGAGACCTTGGTAGAGGTCAGTACTAGCGTCCCACAACCAAACGTGTTACATAAAGCTAAGACATTTCCCATAAACCCTCTTGTTTCCTCCCTGAAGAGGATTAACACATTGGCAGTGATGTTTTTCAGTCACCTTCTATTCCTTCCATTATCTGTCACTAGAAACTCTCACATCCTTATCCATTTTATTCCAGTGTTCTGCTGTCAATCACTATTCCTATTTTGCTCTTTAAACCAATGTTATTGTTTTTTGCTTTGATCAAATATTATTGTATCGTGCTTTAAACTATTTTGATTTAGTTGGCTTTTTAAACCAATATTACCATTTCTGCTTAAACTAATATTACAGGTTTGTTCTTTAAATCAATATTCCAAATTTGCGGAGTAAACCATTTTTCCAGTTTTTACTTTAAACCAATATTCGACTTTTTATGTCAAACCAATATTCCAGTTTTGACGTCAGACCAATATTTCAGTTTTTACTTTAAACCAATATTCCAGTTCTTACGTCAAACCAATATTCCAATTTTACGTCAAACCAATATTCCACTTTTTACGTCAAAACCAATATTCCACTTTTTACCTTAAATTAATATTCCAGTTTTGCGTCAAACCGATATTCCATTTTTTATGTCAAACCAATATTCCACTTTCTACGTCAAACCAATATTCCACTTTTTACGTTATGTAAGGCCAATATTCGAGTTTTTACTTCAAGCCAATATTCCAGTTTTTACGTTACGTCGAACTAATATTCCAGCTTTTACGTCAAACCAATATTCAAGTTTTTACGTCAAACCAAAATTCCGTTTTTTACGTCACACCAGTATTATTGGTTTGCGCTTTAAACCAATATTCCAGTATTTACTTCAAACCAATATTCCAGTTTTTACATTATGTCAAACCAATATTCCAGATCTAACGTCAAACCAATATTCCAGTTTTTATGTCAAACCGGTATTACTGGTTTGCGCTTTATACCAATATTTCAGTTTTGAGCTTTAAACCAATATTCCTTTTGTTGTGCTATAAACTACTATTCCTAAAAATTAGCACTACCATGCAAAGGGTATATTTTACAGTATGTTACCTGCATATTGTTGTGTCCTGGGTTTGGGATGGTGAAGATGAACTCTCCTTCTGCTCCTGGAAATCAATGGCACAATCAATAACTTCCCTGTTCTGAGAATGCATACAAGGCAGGATGTTAAGCAACAAGCCAATGTGCCACAATTGCTGATCAGTCTGTGAATGAATGGTACCAGAGGAGGCGCTGTGAGTGGAATGGTGGGTGGATCCATCCTGATCTCCTCCTCCTCTTCCTCTGTCACACTGCTGTCTATGAAGTCCACATGCTGAGCAACCCCATTCACTGCAAAGAGAGAACAAGAGTCTTAAGATTTTCTCTATATGTGAAAACAAATCTTCATTTCAGAGAGACCTACATTTTTAACAGAACACTGTTTAATGTGCTTAATTACATGAAACAGGTTAGAGAAGGTGTGTCATTCCTCACCTTTGTTAGCTTTCAGATGAGATCCATCCTCCTCCTCCTCCTCCTCCTCCTCCTCCTCCTCCAGGTTCCTCTGGTCTCTGCTGACCTCAGCCATGCGAAGGGAACGCTCTGAGAAGTCATCTGCTGACTGGACACACAGACAGATCACAGTCATTGATCTGTAGTCGGTTGTTAACACCAGAGGATAGGTAGGCTGTTTTTGTATTGTTGTTGTATTTGTATATGTTGCATTTTATATATACAGTATATATACTGTATATTAAGGCTGTCGATAGATACAAATATTTAATCGCGACTGTGCTCTGTAGTTGCAGGTAGCTTTGGACAGTTTAGTCAGCCTCTCTGCTGCTGCATGGCCAAACAATGCTGAGGTTCAAATGCAGTTTCAACCAACAGCAGTGTGACTCTATTCTATGTTCTAATGTGTTCATTATTAAAGTACTATGCTATTTTCTTATTGTCATATTTTGGCTGACATATTGTCACTTCTTACTATATATTCTGGTTCACCAATTATCATATTGCATTGACTCTATGTTGGGGTCAAATATGTCCCGGTCCACCTCTAACTGTTCATCAGGGTCATCAGACCTTAAAGCTAGGGTTGGTAATTTTTTCTTCAAATACATTTTTTGTTATATTTGTTGAAATTTTCCACAAGCTGCTATTGGATCATTTTTAAAATCTAGTGTACTCTTGCTAGTTTCTCAACATTACCAACCCTAGCTTTAAATGCAGCATTAGTACATTTACACACTTCTGTTTGATAAACATATAATGTATTCACTCAGCACACATGTTAGGGCCGTATAGAAATGACTGAGCGTGTCCAGTAGCTTTACCTCATTCCCAGACCACCGTTTGCTGCCACTGTCGACGCTGTTGAAGCCAGAATCCAGCCCTCCGAACTGACCTGTGAACAGCTCCTGGTCTGACAGACTATAGGGAAACATGCAGAGCACACATTAGGATAAGTTCAACACACACACAAGCAAATACACAGCAGTTTTGTTGGCAGACTGTTACATAGTGGTTCATCAGTCTAAAGGGCAGTGACTTCTCCAGAACAGACTCAGAGCTCTTCTGTCTTCTCTCTTATCTCTGTCCTTGGTCCTGTCTATTCCATGGAAATGGCTCACTAGGTAGCTAAAAGGGGTCCATTCAAGTATATAAATATTTGATAAACCTTGCTTCCTCTTAGTTAACATACCCTTTCACTATCATCATTTATCATCCATTTCCCTGTTCTACATTTACTGTACCTCCTGCCATTTATCCTCTCACCTCATGTTCACATTGTTCCTATTTTGGCATAAGAGTGCGTCCTCGAGTGAATGTTGTGGTGTCGAAACATATTTATTTTCATAACTCCATTATCCTGTAATGACTAGCTGCAATATTTACCACCATCAGTAAACCGTACTTATGTCTACCTTTCACTTAAATATGACAGCAATGAAACAGGTTGCAACTACTGTCTCCATTCTTTTTTGGGTTGTGTTAATGTTGTAGTCAAGTGTCAGCTATCTACTTTACTGTAAAACACTGAAATACAAAGTGCAGTATCTATTATAAGGGGCTACTGAAACCACTTTAGTTTCCACCATTTGTTATTGAAAAACTCAGTTTGATAGATCGGAGAAAAGCACTGCCTCCATTTGACTCCACTGTATCTCTATAAACCAGCCAACTGATGTAATATTCCATAACTATATGACTATGAAGAGTGCCTCCATGAAACACTCTTTCCTACTGGTTTTACTAAAGGAATAGTTCAACATTTTAGGAAACAAGCTCATTTTCTTTCTTACCGAGAGTGAGATGAGAAAATCGATATCAATGTATGTTACGAACAGAGCTGGGCGAGGTTAGCCTAGCTTAGCATGAAGACTGAAAAATCTACCAACTCTTCTATACTGTAGCTCCCTGATCAATACGTTGTATCTCAATTTTTTAAATGGTACTAGGGCGGTCAAAGTTAACGGGATAACATGTTAGCGGAAATTCGTTTTAATGCCACTAACTTCTTTAACGCATTAACGCAATTTGCGATTTTTAGGTTGCAGCGGGCTCCATTTCAAAGCTAGAGTGAAGATACTCGCTCCAAACTTGTGCTAAATTTTGTCGAGGAAAAAACTGGCATGCGTACCCACCAGTCTCCCCTTTACAGACATGCCCACTTTATGATAATCATATGCAGTTTGGGGCAAGTCATAGTCAAGTCAGCACACTGACACACTGACAGCTGTTGTTGCCTGTTGGGCTGCAGTTTGCCATGTTATGATATGAGCATATCTTTTATGCTAAATGCAGTACCTGTTAGGGTTTCTGGACAATATTTGTCATTGTTTTGTGTTGTTAATTGATTTCCGGTAATAAATATATATACATACGTTTGCATAAAGCAGCATATTTGCCCACTCCCATGTTGATAAGAGTATTAAATACTTGACAAATCTCCCTTTTTTTTGATTAACTATGGACATTCGTGATTAATCACGATTAACTTTGGACAATCATGTGATTAATCACAATTAAATATTTGAATCAATTGACAGCCCTGATTGAAGCACAAACAAAGTAAAAAAAAACAATTTGTGGTCGTAGTGGGAGTTAAGTGCTGGAACTATTTCTTGGCGAAGAACAGTTTATCCATCCACCCAGCACTTCCACGCAGCATCTCCAGCTACAGTGTGGGCTGCCAGATATGGGTTTAGCACAGGTATTAGCTTGTTCCTTCATCCTTTCTGCTACTCCCTGACCATCTCCTCCCTGAACTGCCTTCTCCCTTTAGCTGCTGCTTCCTCCCTCCAGTCCCTCCCTCACCAGCTGTTGAATCCAGTGGGCCTCAGGTGTCTCTCCAGCTCCTCCTGGCTCCTCTTGCAGGCCTCCATGTTGAGGTACTTGAAGATGTGGTATTTGCCCTTGGAGCAGATCTGCGCAGGCGGCATTTGCAGCGGATTGTTGTCCAGCAAGATGCTCTGAAGATGCCGGAGGTGGCGGTAGCACAAGGGCACGTGGGAAATGCGGTTGCAGGACACATCGAGCCGGACAAGGGGGAGCTCGGATATTTCTGGATGGTGCAAAGAGGGAGAGGGGAATTTATTAGTCAGAGAGTCATTTGGGCCTCAACTGGTTGATACTTAAAAATCTTTCTTTCTTTTACTCATACCAAGTTAAAACCAGCTTATTTCAGTGATTACACTTAAAGTGGTAGTAGGCAGTATATTTTTGGCATCATTGGGCAAAATTTCCATAATAATCTTTAAGCATATTGTTAGTCAAGTGTTCCGAGAGATAACTAGACTTCTGCACCTCCTCATGTCTCTGTTTTCAGGCTTTAAAAAATCTAGCCCGTGACGGCAGACTTTGACCAATCACAGGTCATTTCAGAGAGAGAGAGCGTTCCTATTGGCTGTGCTCCGGTCATGTGAGCGGAACTTGGCTTCCTTCAACAGATTTTACAATGGCGGCCGCGTCACAAACTTTCTCATTTTAAAGCTAAACAGTAGACTACAAGATGATTCTGAGAACATTTGAGGAGAGAAATTGTCATTACAGTAACATAATATTGATTCATATTTGATCAGCGCTGCCTAGTTTGACCGTTTGGTCGGAGTTCGCGAGTGATTGACAGCCGGCTCTCATAGACGGCAGCTGGACAGCGGACCTCAGATCAGCTCTTACTGGTTGTTTTCCTCCGGTAAGTGAAATCTTTCAGATGCCGTTAGGAGCACCGGAGGATACAGTAGGACACAGAGGAACATGATTTTTTTCAGGTTACCTGTTTCATGTACTACTGTCACGATATAGCGACCGTTTTATAAAAATAACTTTTTTTAATGATATTTGCTCCATTCTCGCATACTTCAGCTTTAAAGGGTGCCCTTCGGAGTTTTCTTGTTAAGAAACAAAAGTTCTGTTTACATTCAGTTTCTCACACTCATTGTGTGTACCATCCAGTGGGCAACCTGCTGGGTCTGAAAGTGAAGCCAATCCTAAAGTGCCTTAAACTTGCATTCTTTCTAATAGCCAGCAGGGGGCGACTCCTCTGGTTGCTAAAAGAAGTCTGATTGTATAGAAGTCTATGAGAAAATGAGCCTACTTCTCACTTGATTTATTACCTCAGTAAACATTGTAAACATGAGTTTATGGTCTCAATCTCTAGTTTCAAGTCTTCTTCAATACATCATGATGTTCATTTAGTAAATTATGGCCCATTTAGAGTCAAATAGACCATAAAGCAGGGTATGCTTTAGGGCGGGGCTACTTTGTGATTGACAGGTCGCTACCACTGTGTTGTCCGGTCTGGGAGTTGTCCGTGTGTTCATCTTAGAAATTAACTCTTTCACAGTGTGTTTTCAGTTCATGAAAGTTAAAGATAGGGTCGACGATATTGGAGAGCTAGCATAATTTGAAAGTATTATCGCCTCAGGAGCTCCGTCCAAAACCCACCCCCTCCCCTCGGGACTCTTTCCAAGGTGCTCCTCCAAGGCTCCTTCCCCCACACACATGCACGAGCACCGCCGCATCGTAACTACTTCACAGACACAGAGCGGAGAGAGGACCTCAACTCAACAACACTACCTCATGACAAGTAACCTGTGCAGTGCTACTGCAGGGCTGAGTTTTCTCTTCCATTCTCCAGTAATCTTGTGGCAGCGACGCGCTTTGAGTTCAGGCTGGTGCACGCCAAGGTTAGAGCACGAGCAGGGAAGCAGGGAGGCATCTGCTTGGTTCTTTCCAAGTGCACCGCGAGGCAGTGATTGGTAGACGTTTTTACAGGATTACAGCCGCTACAGATGACGGCTCTTTTCCGGCCCTTTTTCAGAGCTCATAAGTAATGAATCGCTGTCGGGGTGTAAAGACCAATTCAACCAATATAACAAATAGTGTATACTGGTTGAGAACGAGGGTGCTGTAATTTATCAATACAATGTTCATGTCCTTTTTGTAAAATAATTAGTGAATTGTTCATCATAACTTGTTTAATTTGTGAACAAATAATTAGTGAAACATTATTTAAAAAATGTCTGAATCTGCTCTTTTGATTTACAATATATGATTTTGCACAGTTTAAAATCTAAAACCTTAATATTTTCTTGGGGGAGGACCTCCAAACCCAACATCTCCTAGTATCTTTTATTCACTGTAATAGCGGCTGATGTACACGCCAACATGTAAATAAGGGGAGTACTGGCACTTATTTCTTTCCACTTCAAGCACTGACTGTCAGTAACTTCTGTCCGTGTACTCTATTTGTAATGTTTCAGCTGCAATTTTTCAGCAGCTCCTGCACAGATGTTTCACATTTAAAGTCTTAAGAGTCATTTCCTGGTTGGCTGTTTGATGTGAAAAACCTGCAGGAAGTGTTGAGTTTCATTGACGGTAGAGCAATTAACAACTAGAACTACCGCCTCGCAGTATGCCTCCGCCAACCAGTCACGTTGCAGTTTACATCCATGTCTGTCCAAAATGTCATCACTACATCATTTTATCCTGACATTTGTGTGAAATTGTCATACTAAGCATACAGTATGAATTCTTGAGTTATGGCCAAAAATGTGTTCTGTGAGGTCGCACTGACCTTTGACAATCAAATTCTAATCGTTCATCCTTGAGTCAAAGTTGATGTTTGTGTCAAATGTGAAGAAATTCCTGAGATATCGCGTTCACAAGAAAGGGACGAACGTACGGACGGAAAACCCGAAAACATAATGCCTCCGGCCACGGTTGACACCGGCTTAGAGGCATAAAAACATTTAGGAGTTATCATTCAGGTTACTTATCATTTAAAAACAACATTATGTATCACTTTTGTGCATCCAGTTCTTTTGTAACGTATATATTGTTTTGTTCATATGGCACTTAACGATTTTAGGAAAATATCTGATTGCGATTTTTCTGACCAATATAGTGATTTACGATTTATATTGCGATCCTTTTGTATAAATTAAAAAACAGTCCCATATTTGTGATTTACATAGTGATGCAATATCTGATTGTGCCAAGTAGGGATGTCACAAGAACCGATACTTCGTTACCAAGTCGAAGCCAAAACTCTGAAATCGTGACTGTACTTGTTATTATGACCTGTTAAACTGCCTAACAAAAACCAGTCTGCAAACAGTAATAAAGGAGTGAATGTTTAAGTACATGCTACAGACAAAAAGAGATAAATTGATATATCAAATTAGTGGTATACTAATACTGGTAGACAATCAATAATATTAAAATATAATCTTGACGTGGCGTTATATTTATTGATGACAGACGGACGGACGGACAGACAACCTGAAAACATGATGCCTCTGGCCACGGCTGTCGCGGATAAAAACAAGCACAATGGAGGCAACTGGAAGTAAGAAATGACTGTTTGATGTCAGAGAAGAGAAAGTGAGAGTAGCACTGGTGAGTTTGGCATGACTCTGTTCCTGTTGTACTGATGGAATGTAGAAATGTACATTATACTGACTTTACCATGTGAGCCGTTATAGTACAGGTAATTCCACCGCACTTAATGTTTTGGGTTTTTTTTACCCCGCCTAAGCCTTTATTTACATTTGAACACTTAACATAATTTTTAAACACTATTTCAATCAAGTGTCAGGTCAGATGTGTCCACCATATTCCAGAAAACCTCCTCTATTCTTCACTTTAACCAGTGCATAGATTAGCAGGCTAGTTTTAATTTAGCAATATCTAAATATCCACTTAGTAAACACTTATATCAAATATTACAAACACAATTGTAGCCAAGTTTAAATTTAGGAAAAGCTGCTGCTGTCCACTTAGAGTCTGTTTACTCTTGTTTTCATTTACATTTCCTCCTAATGAGCTCCAGAACAAGGCACTAATGGTGTCAGATCCATTAGCTTGCAGTAAGTTCAAAACTTCTGCATGTAAACAATCGATAGCTCACAATAATGATGCAATTACCGTCTAACCTGTAGAGATTCTACATTACATTACAATCCATGATATAAAGAGAGCTACAATTGGATTAGAGTGTTAGTTATACTTTGCAGGCTTAACGAAGTTTAGAAATAGTGGAACAGTATGAGCGGAGGTGATCACACGGGGGTCTTTACAGAGATAACCAGAGGAGGTTTGAGGTCAGTGGATGGAAGTGTGTCTATACCTTCAGGCAACTTGGTGAGCTGGTTCCTCCTCAGGTTTAAGTCCCTCAGACACTCTAGCTGGCCGAGCTCTGCTGGCAAACACTGCAGCTCATTACAGCTTACATCCTGAGAGAGAAACACATACAGTGAACCAAGAGCAGTGATCTGAAACTGACCACTGACATGTTTCATTACCAGGGTTCCTACACATTTTCCATTTCAAAGTTCTATACTTTTCCAGACTCAAATTTCCAGACTTCTCGGTAGATTTTTCAGACCATATTTGACTTTGTGACTCAGGGTGAAGAGGATGCTGTGACATGACTACAGAGCTTCGGCGCCTCCCCCCCATGGTTGAGATGACTAAGGATTTGACACAAAATTTGCATCCAGCTCTGTTTTCCCATTTGGAATTTTTAACCAATCAGGCTTTGTATTTGGGATCGTCTAGCCAGCCCTCGGAAAAACTCGCATTCACCCATTGTGGCCGATCAGTCCACAGCCCTACGATGTTCCACTGTCAAACATCTGGCACTTGGGGTAATGCCGCTCTAGGTGAAAAACAACTATGCCGCCCCTCTATTAGCAACAGGGACAGACTGGGACAGAAATCCATCCTAGAACGTTGAGATGGAGAGGCCTTTTATGTGAGTGCAAATTTTGGGCAGTAATTTTAACACTAATACAATTTTTGTGGTATGAAGAGAATCTGATGATGCTGAAGACCTTCAAGACTCTTCATAGTGGATGACACATCCTCAGTTTGTATAATCACGTCACCACTGCACAGAATCAAAACATGACCGGCCAGGCGAGCTGGAACACTAGTCACAGTTCATCACCTTCACGATTTAAATGACTGAGCCAATCAGATTTCAACAAAATCGAAGATCAGTCCAAATTGGAAGGGGCCGCACGTCTACCCCCTCAATATTGAAAGTATTAGACTGCCCAGTCTGACAGGCAGCGTTCCGCTCTGTGCTGTCTGCCTGCAGTTTTTGGTTACTTTTTAAAAGTTGAACCACATTTTGCCGCCCTTGCCAAAGTGCCGCCCTAGGCGATTGCCCTAGTTCGCCTATATGGACGCGCCGGCTCTGGCTGTGACGTACAGGTGTAGAGGCAACTCTGTAGGAGTGTGCGTTCAGTCGCACGTCATAGCCTACTTCTTGCTTTGCTCTGGCCCACGCTAACTCACACAGTGGTAAACATTTTGGCTGCAATGGCTGCTCCAAACACCATGAAAAACACTCTGCTGCCTGTATGAGCAATTTACTTTTAGAAATTCAGAATTTTAAATTTTAGAAAAAGAATAGGGGCAACAGTCTGGTAACACAAATGTTTTCCATACTCTCTTTTATTTTTTTCCACACTTATCCGGACCTGGAAATTACTAAAATCAAATTCCATACATTTTCAAACTGCGTAGGAACCCTGCGTTACATCAGAAATGGTAACACCGTAAGGTAACACGGCCTCTGGCTTTAAAGCCAGAGGCCGTGTTACCTTGAAGTCTTGAAGAAAATGTTGTTTTTCTCGCATGCTTCCACGGTGAGCTAAGAATCCAAAAACAGAATAAATCCTTGATGAATTGAGGTAACTTGGGGTTGAAAAACTATATCAAAAACATCCGTTTAAAAAACTCTCACACAACTCGTGCAGTATAATCCAAGTCTCATTTATCCAGTTGTATGCTCATTACTTCCCAAACACATGCATCTTTGCTAAAATCGTACTACTTATAACTCTTCGGAGCACACCTGGGCAAGTGTGACACTGTTTAGTGTTTTAACATGGATTAAACTGCACGAGTTGTGTGAGAGTTTGTAAATTGATGTTTGGATATAGTTTTGCTGTTGTTACACGCTGTCCCCATTCACTTCAATTCATCATGACTTTTCTCTGTGTTTGGATTCTTCCTTCAATGTGGAGGCAGGAGAGAAAAACAGTTTACTTCAAGAATTCAAGGTAACACTGGGTGAGACATTGATATACAAATGGTCATTTTGGTATTCCTATAACTCAGTAAAAGTCCACAGTGTGTTTTACAAGGACATAAAAAGATCTGGACTGAAGGAGTGATACTAGTGGAATTTACTCTCCCTCTATCACCATAGAAACCAGCTGATGTTGCTGATAGTTCTATACATAGAAAGATAGCGTTGATGAGAGACAGTAATGTGTGTGTGAGCAGGAGTGTGTATATCATACCAGCTGTCGGAGGTGTGTGAGGGAGAATATGGAGGAAGGCAGTGAGCACAGCTTGTTGTTGCTGACTATGAGCACCCGAAGGAGGGGAAGCTGAAACACCGACGGGGGCAAACTGGACAGAAGATTACGACTGTGGAGAAAAACAAATGCACACGCACACGCACACACACACACACACACACACACACACACACACACACACATTACATTGATGTCATTCAAGAGGCACATCCAACTGGGCCTGGTGCATCAAACATCTAAACACTGATACACTCTTGGTTAACTAGCTAGCCTATTAAGAATGTGCAGCCACAGTTATTTTTATTGATCAGTATATTTGCTTTGAGCCTACACTTTTGCTGCCTGTATTAGCAGCCACCTGGAGGGCTTCTCTGGTCTCCTAGCAACAGTAAAATGATAGTGGAGATCGAGGAGAGAAGAGTGTGATGTAAGAAGGTTTGGACAGGTTTTGTACAGCCTCTCTTCATCTCCAGCAACACTGAAGTTCAAATGCAGTTTTCAAACAATAGCTGCGCTCTAGAGGCATCATGCACCTGCAAATTGCAGACTGTGAAATGGATTTAAAGTGTTGACTGCCGTCTTCGTGGAGTGCTAAAGTGCAACTTTTAAAGGATAATTACAATTTATCCCTACTTTGGATTTATTCATTTGAGTTTTTACCAAGCCCCCAGGAAGAGCTCCAGGCTTTGAAGCTAATTTTACACAGTGGTCAAACGGTGGAATTACAACTTCTGGGTCCGTCACGTGATGCCATTGGGCCCAAAAGACTTTTACATAGACTTATATTGGGAAAGAGACATCTGTAACTCAGCAGATCATTTTTTTTTTTTTAGGTAAATCAACTTCCCAGTAAAAAAACCTATTGGGCCAGTGTAGGATGTCAGGGGATCTATTAGCAGAAATGGAATATAATATTCATTTATAATGACTTGAAAATAAGAATCGTGTTTTCGTTAGCTTAGAATGAGACCTTCATATCTACATAGGGAGCAGGTCCTCTTCCAGGAGTCCGCCATGTTGCTCCTCCATGTTTCTACAGTTGCCCAGAACGGACAAACCAAACACTGGTTCTAGAGAGCGTTTTTTCGTTACCTGAAGGCCGACGTAGTTCTCCGACACGCTTGTGAAACTGCGTCTGACTTCCGTTGCTCCAAAAGTAGAGTTATTATGTCAAGTCAAGTCAACTCAATTTTATTTGCATAGCCCAAAATCACGAATCACAAATTTGCCTCGGGGGGCTTTACAATCTGTACAGTATACAACACCCTCTGTCCTTTACAGTGCGACCCTCTCATCGGATAAGGAAAAACTTAACCAAAAAAAACCCTTTTAACAGAGAGAAAAAAATGGAAGAAACCTCAGGAAGAGCAACAGAGGAGGGATCCCCCTTCCAGGATGGACAGACGTGCAATAGATGTTGTGTGTACAACATAATGAAAATACAACATAGACATGGTAAGGATGACCTCGGAGCGAGGCCAACGGCATTACCACGGTTTTGCACTCTGCGGCTCACGTTAACACAGTCTTGGAAAGGGAGGAGAGAGCTGAGGGGTATTCAGTTGGTTGCAATCTGCAACCACACAACTAGATGCTGCCAGATCCTACACACTGTCCCTTTAAATAGCCCTTATTTAAATCATTAGGTCCTAAAAGTTGTCAAATGCAGGCTGGAGCGAGGGCTGGGAGGCGGGGTTAAAGGAAACGCAACTGCGCCTGCTCTATGGGCCGAATAGATGTGGAAGATTACATTCATGGTTTTTACAGAGCAACTTCCTGGTTAAACTTTGACCTAGTGTACCTACCACAGTTGTGTGCAAACAGTTTTCCTGTGCAATGTAAGATTATTACAAACATTTTGGGAGCACTAATTATCAGCTTTTCCAAATAAAGTTATATGGCCTACATTAGTCATTCCCAACCACCACAGCAGACTGCTACAGACACGAAACTCAGCTACAGGGCCATGGCACAATATAAATTAAGCTAAAAAAAAATGCTGAATAACAAATTCCATAACTTTATAGGCTATTATTGGTTCTTTTTGTGTTAATTACCCTTAACTTGCTGCAGTCTGTTGCATTTTTCCTGATCATTCCCCGTCCCAGTCCCCCCCAAAAAATACAGATTCTGAACTAAAGCGCTGATAGAAATGATGGCCAAAACTTTGACATGTCTCCCTTGGAACTTTATAAAACCTGTAAAACGAGTTTGAATGAAATAGAAGCTACAATAGAATAGACCCAGGCCGTGAGTATGGTGTGGAGTTACCTGAGGTTGAGGTAGGTGAGGGCCTGGAGGTTGCCCAGGCTGGAGGACAGTGAACGCATCCCATTGTGGTAAAGGCTCAGCGTCTCCAGAGAGATGAACTGACAAAGCTCCTCCGGCAGCTCACACAGGCGGTTCTTAGACAGATCTGACAACACACACAATGACCAAACATTAGACTGCTTTCTCCAGGATTCATACCGCTACTAAGTTAAGAAAGACATTTGCTGGTGGAAAATAATGACTAAAAAAAACAAGAATCAAGGTTATAAGCTAAAACAGATCTTTGGAATCACTTGATCAAGGGATGGACATTCAGTAGGGATGGGAATTAGCAAAAGAGCTTCTGACTATAATTCTTTGGGGCAGATTTGTGATTTCGCAATATTGCAATTTGATATTCAAAGGCTGGGTGAAGCATGTTTCATGTTCACAAACGGAAGTTAAAATGATACTTTGGGTGTTTTGAAGTGGGGTTGTATGAGGTACTTATCCATAGTCGGTGTATTACCTACAGTAGATGATGGTCAGTGTGCCTCCAGCTTGGAGAAACCGACACCGGAGCAAAGCAATGCAGTGCTGTGGATGGGGACGGCAGAAAAACATATTTTAGCCACCTAAAAGAAAGGCTCACCTGAAAAATATTGATATCCGTTTAAGTGTACTATATAGAATATTTTCTGACGGCGAACTCAACTGAAAGTGAAACATATCAATACTGTTTTTGTCATCTGAGCCTGCTGGCTTTGGAGAGATCATCGCTAAGTCTCACTTTCAGTTCAGTTCCCCGTCGGAAAGGAGAAGGAAAGGCCTGTCTGACGGCAAGATTAAGCAGTGAAAATATTCTAAATATAGCGTACATTTAAACGGATATAATTTTTTTTAAGTGAGCCTTTCTTTGAGGTGGCTAAAATACATTTTTCTGCCATCCCCGTCCACAGCACTGTATTGCTTTGCTCCAGTGTCGTTACTCCTGTCTGTTTCTCCAAGCTGAGGACACGCCGACCGTCATCTACTGTAAGTAATACACCTACTATGGATAATTACATACAACCCCACCTCACTACACCCAAACTATCACTTTAAGAAGAGAGCTCTGGGGCATCCTGATGATCCAGCTCTCTAAAACACACACCATGTAAAGTAATGTACTTCCCCCACTTTGAACCCAGCTGTAAACTGCTGTTCCATGTCATTCACCCCTCTCTCCCCTCATGTTTCCTGTCACTGTCAACTGTCAAATAATGGCAATATGCCATAAAGAATAATGATTGAGAGCTTTCACAAAATATGTAATATAATAAATAAATCATCTTAGCACTCAAGACCAAACAAAGGACAAAGAATGGAGGTTGATGGAATCAAAAACAAATGATTCCAAACCAAGAAAAAAAAGACTTCGGAAAGCAAATGTGGGTGAAGCATCAACTTAAAGAGGTAACCAAGTGAGTATCTTCTATAAAGTTGGAGTATTCACAGGAGACAGAAAAGAATGGTCAAAGTCGAAGCAGCAGAGGCCCAGATATCCTGACTTGTATTCCCAAGTATGGGTCAAGCACAATCCTACAATTCCCATGACACCACTTGATAGCATCTTTTGTTACAGTTCTCTTGCCCCCGGAATGTAATGAAAGCTCTCTGTGATAACTTTGTAGTCTCCAACCCCAAACAGAGATCTTTACCCTGATGACATCAATCAAATTCATTCTTTGGTTTTAGATTCTATGTGTCTTTGTGCCATACGACAGCATCCACACTATTTTCAAAAACCACCAGCCTAAAATGAGCAAACGGCTTCGAGCGGTAACCCACACTGCTGTGGCAGAATGTTGGCGAGGCCGACACTCGTCCACTTCTGACCAAACTGGGTGAGCATTTCCAAAAGTAGCCGGCTGCTATTGGCTGCTTCCTGCTTTCAGTTTGCACAGTTACTGTATGTAGGCCATTCTCATCCACCGAGAAGGATACAGGAACACCAGTCAATTAACCAGTCTGTGTCAGAGCATGGCCCAGATGTACAATTTCACAACTTACCCTAACGTACTGTAAGTCATTCATTGGGAGAATTCTCTTTTTTTCTTACTTCCTAGTTTGTAAATGTTATATTTTAGTCTTGTTGCCACTATAATTGGGCATAAAACAGATCATCTGATGAATGCTTCAGACAAAAATTCATCCTGTTACACATCAGTAAATGACTCCATGACAGCCCTAGAGAACTGATCAGACTCCGATTTTCCTCGTTTGAATATAGCCCTCCAATTTAGAGAGATTTTTCTCAGAAATACTGGGATTAGACGTTATAATCATGAAATTGATCAGGTCAGTTTATTTTCTGCCATTGTTTACAATATATGATTATTTGATTAATCAAGAAAACAACAGACCATTCTCTATATATAATAGTTTCAAAACAATTTTGCAATTTTTTTTGATTTGTCATAAGTCAGTTAAGAGCCAGTGGAATTACAAAAGAAACAACACATTCTCAAAGTTCTAACCATGTCTCCCAGTATTATTTGTTTGGTTATCTCAGTATCAGTATATCAGTATATACCATATATATGTAATAAAATAATTTTTACATCAAAATACCTCCTATTACTTTTCCTGTAAACAGGTAAGAATATTTTTAATGACTGCACCTGCACTATGGATTTGGGCCAACTTACTATATGATAGGCAGGCAGGTTTATATACATAGCTTGTGGGTTGCAGCAGCTAGCAGAGTGATATCATGGGTCACAGGCACATGTTTGGATATCAGTTGATAGAGTTGGGTCGATTTCCGGTTTTACCAGTCCGATTCGGTGTATGAGCTTACATCGGTTTGATTTTATGCCAACCGGCTGAACTCTTAGCAAGTGTACGGTCAAGAGACAGAGAGGGAGCGAGCATGTGACTGATGGTGAGTATGAAGTTAGCAGTATCGTTTTAGCTGTGAACGTAGCAGTAGCAGTGTGTGTACAGTTCAGACTGTCTGTGAATAAATGCTACAACTCCTCAAGACCCATGCCAAGTCCCCGTGTCTTGCCGCCTGCTGATTAAAGTGAACTAGGTTAGCCCCGAAGCAAGCGACAACTTCGGCCCAGGCTCACTTAAGGTGGGCTGTTAAGTTGGTCCAGCTATTCTCATTTTAGTGATAAGTCGCTCCTCTGAGTTTTGGTGGAGAGGCTGTTGAGTCAAGTGCAAAACCTAGTGGTCCGGTCCTGTGTTGTGGCTTAAAGGTCCAGTGTGTTGGATCAGGCGGTATCTAGCGGTGAGGTAAGGAAATTGCAACCAACTGAAGCCTCTCCCGTGTGCCAAGCGTGTTGGAGAGCTACGATGGCCGACGCGAAAACGTGAATGTCCCTCTCTAGAGCCAGTTGGAGTAGAGTCAGTGCGTAGAGTGTGTATGTACGTGGGAAGTGAGTGGTGAAGCTAGAGAGAGAGAGCGGCGGCGACGGAAGGGAGTAACGTTACCGTCTTCGGCCCAAGCAGGAAAAGTTAACAGAGTTTGGTTTGTCCCTACTGGGCTACTGTTGAAACATGGCGGTGCAACATGGCGGACTCCGTGGAGAGAACCCGCTCCCTATGTAGATATACAGTAAACGGCTCATTTTAAGGTAACGAAAACGCAACGATTCTTATTACCATGTGATTATACACTATAGAAAACATATTTATTAATATTATATTCCATTTCTGCCACTACATCCCCCTAATTGTTACACACTGGTCCTTTAATATCAAACCGGTTTGAAAACTTGAAAAATCTGTTGACAATAACATTGTTTGCACTCCAAATAGAGTGTGGTTGTGGTCCAATTGATCGGTTTAGTGTTGTCCTCCACCTCTTGATCTAACAATGCTCCACATGCAAGAGTCCCTGGGCCACGCCCACTTTTGATAAAACAAATACACACCCAATTTCATCAAATTCCTCTCGAATATAACACCCCACCCCTCCAGTTTCACTCAGAAAAAAACACATTACTAAGATAAAGATGTTCTAACTGCCATTTCACAAGGATTCTAACGCCCTAAAATAATCTAGTTGATAATAAACATGATCTTCCACCATCTTCTCTATTTTCTGTCTCTTTATTTTCTTTCCTCTCTCCCCTAAAAAATCTCCTACCTTCCAAGCAATGCCTCTTCTTCCCAAACCTCCCCCTTTCCTAACAACAGTATTAGTGGGCGTGTATTGACAGTATTGACCCTGTCATCAACATATCCTCTTCTCTGTATCACTTCAACGCTACATCGGGCTTTGTGTGGGATAAAAGAAATGTGAACGTGCAGCAGACACAATAAAGCACCAATTGGTTGTCTATAGAGCTCCAGTGATTCCAAAAAGCACCATTATCACCGAACGTTCACTGGCAGCCGGATGAGACAGAAGTCTGTCAATGGCAGACAGCCCAATGGCTCTTTATTGATTGCTGTTGGAAGCAGCAGGGCTAGAGGAGGAGGCACTTCCTCTCTTTGTTGTTGGGGCTTCTATGGAGGCTTTTATTTTGGAAGACTCAAACTGAAAAATTCAGAAAGAAAACATAATCTACACAGTTAGATGGGCTAATAACAATGGGAAATGGTCACTGATTTGATCATAGTGCAGCTTCATTGTGTAGATATTTATTGTAAAGCTGAGTGAGCATTAATGTTTTTTCCATTATGACCGTTTTTTAGTATCCTGGTTTTAGAATTTTAGCTTCCCATTACATTTAAAGTGTTCTTCCTTTCTGGTCCGGATCTCTCTTTATATCAAGATTTACACAGGATTCAGAAAGCTTCTTTTAAGACTTTCCTTAGAAGTCGTTAAGTTTTTCTTCATCAACGTTAGAGCTACAACAATCAGCAGCTATTCTGATAATGAATTGATCATTTTTAAGGAATTTTTTTTCTAGCAAAAATGCCTGACATTGATTGTTTCTAGCATCTCATTTGTGAGAATTTGCTGCTTTTCTTTGTCTTCTGTGATAGTAAAGTAAATATTTTGGGTGTTTAGACTATTTGTTAGACAGAAAAGCAATCTGAAGACATTTTATGGGATTGCGATGGCCATTTTTCACCATTTGTTGACATTCTATTACCAAACGATTCAGCAGATTAATCGATAATGGAAATAATTGTGAGTTTCAGCCCTAATCAAGCTACTGACCAATTTAAAAACCAAAATAAAGAAAAAAAGATGGCGAAACCAACCTACTTGCGGTCTGTAAAAATAGCTAATAACAGATAATAACTATGAATGGATGGAATAAGAAAGACAACACCAGTAAACAAGAGGACATGAGCTCTCAGGACTAAGCCATGTTCTACATCAATGTAAGAATGAACAAAGAAACCCACCAGACCAAGTGTTTCATTATCAGGACCATTTCACATGGCCTTAATAACTACAGCCGCGTGGTTCAATGTGTGTGTGAGTTTTCTGTAAACAGTAAATGTGAGAGTGACTAGATACTGTACTGTAGCGCTAACGCTTCATCTCCCTCCTTCTCCACTGTCCCATAGCTGGAGGGGAGCTGCCTGAACAATAGATGGGGGGTGGAACTAGTAGTGTGTGTGTGTGTGTGTGTGTGTGTGTGTGTGTGTGTGTGTGTGTGTGTGTGTGTGTGTGTGTGTGTGTGTCTGTGTGTGTGTGTGTATGTGTGTGTGTATGTGTGTGTGTGTGTGTGTGTGTGTGTGTGTGTGTGTCTGTGTGTGTGTGTGTGTATGTGTGTGTGTATGTGTGTGTGTGTGTGTGTGTGTGTGTGCCTGCTCTGGGGGATGGAGAGGTTGTCTAGCCTCTGTATCCGTTGTAGCAAAAGACAGACAGATATGTGGGAGATGCGGTTTGGTTTAAAAAGGGAGTAATGGTTTGGATGGAACTTATTTCTACTGCAAATACTATATGAGAAAATGCTAATACTCACACATTTGTAATACTATACTTGTGAGCGCCTAGCAATGACTTCATTCATTCCCTAACCTTAACTTGTATCCTAAACATATTCCAGCTTTTAAACCCATGCATTACTACAGAAATGGCCCATATTTGGTCTTAATAAGTACAAGTATATAAGCCCTCCTGTCCTGGTAGCTGTTGTAACACAGCCAGACTGACTCACTATGAGCATCATGGGAGAAGCATGTGCTGTGGAATGGGCACTGGGCTGCCATGGTTCAGACAGTAGGACGCTGGCTTTAAACAGACGTGCTCTACGGTCCAGAGCCAACTCTGTCTGCTCAACAAAGCTGCATGAAGGGGAGGGCCAACATGTGTCATGATGACATGAACTACAGTAAGATCCTTCCGGTTAAAGAGCTGACTCACACTGGCGCTTACATCTCGTTTCCAGATTGTCTAGATCCAGCGGAGACAGTTCACAGCTGGCGTTATATTGAGTGTCCATTTGTGACTACATTAGTCGTCTATGGCTTCCTGCCCCATGCTAACAGAAAGCCTTACAGCCAAACGCTTTGTCAACGAAGACTGGGAAATGCAAATATATAGGCTAATTGTTATAGGCTCAATCTACAGCCAATGGACTTTTGTGGCTGATTTAAATGACCAACTTAAGTGTCTATATGCCATACTTGCCAACCTTGAGACATTAAAAATAGGGAGGATTTCAAAACCAAAGAGGGGGGTCTGGAGGTCCTCCCCCAGAAAAATTTGAGTTTCAGAGACTTTGTTTCCTTCATTCTGGTGACTTTTAGAGAATGAAAATAGCAAAATAGCCTAATAACTACACTGCAACAGCATTTTTTTTTGTATCTTAATCTTTATGTGGCATGAACTTATAAGAATCTCTTGCATAAACTAATATTATATTCATTAATTTTTTGCTCCTGCTTGAGTTTTTCTTTCTCTTAGTACTCTCCATTTCTCTCTCCTTCTCTCACTCACTTAAGGTCCTTTCAGATACAACCCGACACTGGCACCACTGCGCTCTGAAACACATTATTTCCAATGACTTGCGACTTTTCGCTGCGTCAAGCAAAGCTCAGCTTTGGGCGCCCTGCACATTGTGATGTGCAGCGAGCGCAGCTCAAACCAAATGTGTCGCGAGCAGCTCTCTTCGGCCAGTAAACAACATTAGGTGTAGCTGTATTGTCGTCCGGATGGAAACAGTAAGGCTTATACACGCTGTACAGTGCCAGAAACAGGTTGAGATAACGAAAAGGAAAACATTTGTGAAAATTTGTATAAATTGGAAGAAATACGGGAGAATTGTAAACCCTGGAGGGAACCGTGAGAGGACAGTGAATAACGGGGGTCTCCCGGATAATAGGGAGGGTTGGTAATTATGCTATATGCTCTTGACTTAAAGGTGCTTTATATGATATCCAGGGCATTAATACAGCAGCAAACAATTATTTCCTATGGAAAGATATAGAGGAGTAAGTGTACCTGAGCAGAGATTGAGAGAAATTTGTGCATGTGAGCGCGCCCCACTAGCTCACGTCCGCCGCTCTGCTCTGCTCTGCTCTGCTCTGCTCTGCTCTCATACAGCGGTTACAGCTGATAACGCCGTCCTGACCCACGATGTTGTTGTGGAAGGGTAGCCCCAACCCCGGTGAGAACTTTGTTGGTAGGCAGGGTTGGAAATTAGCATCAGCCACCAGCCAAATGTTGGTAAAATATGCAAGTAGGTGCTAGATTTGCTTCACTCACCAACCAAAAAAACAATGGTAATCTATTGAGTGGCTGAAAGGTTTTGGAATCCACCAGCCACAGTGGCAAGTGGACAAAAAAGTTAATTTCCAAGCCTGTTGGTACGATTAAAAGTTAAGTCACCTTCATAGCTACTGAGCTACATTCATAAGAAATGACGACAGAAAAATGGCCACATGAGGATGAGATTGACATAGCTGTTAAAGCAACATATTTCTTCAATCATCTTGAAAAACGCTAGCAACTGCTACCACAGCTACCATGTCAAGAGTAAATCAATCACTACTGATTGGTTATGGCAACACTAAATAATCGCCCCTCCCAAACAGAAACCAGCTAAGGTGAACATGATGTCAGGCTGGATGAATGAGGGGAAACTAAATGGCATGTGACTATATCCATACTGCCTTGGCTCCAATGTGTTTTCACCCACATTCAAAGCTCAACAAACAAAAATAACTGTCAGCCCGCGCGGTCGAAAAACACTCAGTCTACTCGCATTTTACCAGTTGAATCACTGCACAGAGCAATGCAGGAGCAACAGCATGGCAGGCTGTAAACTTCACAAATTCAGTCTCAAAATGACCTAACCACAAATCTACCTGTGATGGAGGTAGAGAGGGGTAATGGAAACGAAGGGCAGCATGATGCCGGACAGCGTGTGGCAGAGCAGCATGACCTGTGTCTGTTGAATGCTCCGATGCTCTCAGCTCCAGTGCTGACTAAACTACTTTTGAACCAGACGCCGGTAGAGCCTCCTCTACTGGCGTCCAGTGTGACTGAGTGTTCAACCAACAGCGCAGTCAGCAGCCCGGCAGGAGAGACGTGTGGTGTGCGAGGATTTTATAACTGCACTATGAGCAGGCCAAAAACTTTTACTGTCTCTGACTGTGTGGAAATCTGATGGTGATGAACGAGCGTGCATCTTACAGGTAAAACATGAGACTAATGTAGGTTATAGGAGTTTAGAGTGGGGCGCTGAAGTGACACTAACTGGGCAGGAGAGTGAATAATATAAGGGTGTGTTACAGAAAAGACATCAGTAATAATGTGTGTTTCTAAAAATCAACTAAAAGTATCTATAGATAAGAAAAAGCATGACCCAATGACCAACGTGCGCATTTCAGTGTATGCTGGTTGGATCCACACATGGACCCTCTCTGACAGCTAATCGAAACCACCTGCTATGAAATCACTGATGTGGTGTTGCCAGAAATGCAGCACGCTTCACACGTTCCAACCCACCCAGCAGTACAGCAGCAGTCTCCTGCAGGCTGCTGATGGGCCTATTTGTTGGACCTGCATGCAACTTGGAACTGAGTTTAAAGGTGCCACATGCAAAAAACTTTATTGTGAAATTGATTGTGACATCTTGCTCCGACTGCCATCAACATGCTCAAGGCTATCAGTAGTAATAGTCAAACCAACACCAACTAAATGGTTCTGCTTACACTTATAAAACTTAATGATAAATTACGTTCTTTTTAGGGCTGTCGAAGTTAACTCAATAATAACGCGTTAACGCATATTCGTTTTAACACCACTAATTTCTTTGACACATTAACGCTAGAGTGAAGATACTGGTATCATGAAACTAGAAAACCTAATTAATTCATTGGTACCAACCATGTCATACTAGCTTGTCGAGAAGGAGGCTAAATAACGCTCCAAACTTGCGATACATTTTGACGAGGAAAAATGGCCATTCTCAAAGGGGTCCCTTGACCTCTGACCTCAAGATATGTGAATGAAAATGGGTTCTATGGGTACCCACGATTCTCCCCTTTACAGACATGCCCACTTTATGATAATCGCATGTAGTTTGTAGTTTGTCCACTTTATGATAATCACGTGTAGTTTGGGGCAAGTCATAGTCTGACATATATTTTTTATGCTAAATGCAGTATCTGTGAGGGTTTCTGGACAATATTTGTCATTGCTTTGTGTTGTTAATTGATTTCCAATAATAAATATATACATACATTTGCATAAAGCAGCATATTTGCCCACTCCCATGTTGATAAGAGTATTAAAATCTCCCTTTAAGGTATATTTTGAACAGACAAAAAAATGTGTAATTAATTTGCGATTAATTATCAGTGGATGCTGTCATGAAGATAAATGAACAGCTACTGAGCTCGCATATCAACAGATCCATCTCCATGACAACTGAGCAAACCCATCTGCTGATGCAGATCTCCAGACAAAGCAAGTGGATGGGCCTTGTTGTTGGATTTGGGATTGTTTAGTCAAAAAAATCTGGTATTATGTAACTGATTTAACTGCAGATAGAGCTGCCTCTTTAAACTTAGTGAAGTCATTTTAAATCAACCTTTCCTGTGACTATGAGACCAGGTCATACAGCCTAAAACCGTGTGACAGGATTTCAAAGGATCAGCAGAACGATGAGGATTGACCTATCACAGCACAGCACAGTGTCTAATGAGGGAGCAGGATCCACTTCAGACAAGAACATCACTGCTGACCCACTGACCTCTAGTAAAGTCTCTTAACACTTGAGGAAAACCCCATCAGTACATTAAAACAGGTCGGCAAATTCATTGTAAAAACAACGCAAACACAGGCAACAACAGTGTCATATTCCAGATAGTATTGCATAACGTGGGGCCTCACTCAGGGATTGTTCAACACACTGACATCATCAGCCAGTCTTTACTCTGCTGCTCCAAAGTCTCACTTCATTTTGTAACAAAGACTATGTCTTCAAATGTTTGTGGATTCTTCATATACTATTCTTCCAGTTGGACATGTATACTGATAGTTCAGCACTGATAACACAGTGATCTTATTTTCCATTCTAAAAGGAGGTGTTAGAAGTCTTCAGTAAAAGTCAATAGAACGTACATGCCTGCACAAACTGCTGTGTACTGATAATTAACACACTAATCTGTTTGCAAATCTCATTACCTTTTCAAGTCACAAGACAGCTCCTGTAAACTGTCAGTACCGTAAGAAGCTACAGTCTTCCCCCCCTCATGCCATGTTATGTGTCTCTGAAGGCCAATACAGACATCTAACTAATCAACTTCTTGTTGCTATGGTGTGGTTTATGATTGGGTGTGGTTTGGTGCATCAACAGCTCACCACCATACTGGGGACAACAAAGTCACGTAGGAGCTAAAAATTGCATAACTGACACATTTTGGTGCTAGTCGAGACACGCTAATAATCAAGCTCTGCGCTCACAAATCTGTGCCAGTCAGAAACAAACATATAATACCTGAAGTCACCTGTCTGTGCTCGGTCCTGTATGCTTTAAGAATGTCCCGATCAAGTACCTAAATGACAGAGCTAACCAGTGCACAGTCAGGCTATAAGCTGAACATGTGATAACAGAAATAAAAGAAATTGCACCAAATAGGCTCAGTATACATAGTAAAAATAATTATATACATATCAGCAGAAGATATGCAGTGTTGAATGAAATATTTTCCGGGACACGGATATAACATGATAAGATTAAACTATAGATACGATATGAATGAAAGTTAAACTGGAACTCCTGAAACTGACAAGATGCGATCAGCCAGAGAAGACGTATCATATTGGAGTTGTTGGGACAACAGAAGCACTCAGACCGAGTACAAGTATTAGTTAGCCGAGTATGAGTATAGACATTAATCTTTTCCACTCCCCCATCTTCTTCACAGACCCATTTTTGTCTTTTTTAGGGGGGTACAGGGAGTCTATAGGAGGAGATAGCAGGTCAACAGTAGATGTCACATAGAAGTGGTGTACATCATCTGAAAGCTGGGAACCTGAAGATTAATTTGAGATGCTTCAAAATAAATTTTGAACGTATATAAGGGCTTATAACATTATGATAGGAGTATATGATGGTCATTCCCATGCTCTATTATGTCTCATAGGTTGTTGCAGCAATTTTGCAGGTTGATACCATTTGTTTACATGGATACTAGATTTAACTGGGTTTTTTTAACCACTGGAGAATTGATAAAAAAATGATCAATAATCCCTCCAAAATACCACATTAAGACACCAAGACCTCGAGGAACACCATAGAAAAAGCCATGCTGTGATTTGGTATCAAAACTTTCGACATTTGGAGATTTCTGCAAGAATTGCATTTTTTGGTGATTGGATGGCGAGCACTTCTGTTTTGTAAACTGCTAAGAAACCCCCTTATTATCAATCTAGCTAGGGAAGCCATCCATCCTCTGAATGCCCTAGGTCTCTAGTTTGAGAGTTTTTAAGAAAGAGAGAGGAGAGATAAGAGGTTCCATCACATATGCAGTGAAATGCTCACACTTTAGAGGGGTTGTTGTAAAGGAGAGCGGCTGAGGTGGATAAAATCACAGAAGATTTTTTTTTAGCTGGTACCGATCCATTAAAGTATGCGCAGATCAGGAGTGAAGAGGTGTGAAAGTGGGCAGAGTTTGAATTTCTCTCTCAAGCTCTCTTTTTTTCATTCTTCACACAGCTATCCAGAGTTTAGCTTGTAACTCCTTACACAATCTAAAAATAGTGAGTGAAAATTGCAAGCCTATAATAGGTAGTATTTACTGCAGGGCTGTTGCACTGAATAGTAAAATACTAGATGTTCCTGTTATTTTGTCCGTCTCCTGTGTTTTTCCGTGTTCTGCCACGCTTACCCAAGAAATACCTTCAGAAACAAGAGGATATCAGGTTTCTGAATGCCTTACCTGCTCTAGGGTTAGGACTGAGTTCTAAGGAAAGCGTGATGAAGGCGTTAACAATCTGTATTTTTCCATGAAAGACTAAAGTAAAAAGAGAAAGAAAAAGTAAAAAGAGTGGAGGATTTATGTTATTGTGAGCAGCCGATGAAGATCTGACCAGAACCGGAGAGAGACAAAGGTAAAAGGAAGGACAAGGAAAGTAAACCCATGCTGGTAAATTCATGCTTTTCTCCCTGAACCCTGGTATGCAAAGAAGAGGAATAAGGGGAGAAAAAGACAACCTCTCTTAAACACCCCAAACCAGCTTCTTAAAGCTGGTCGGGTAGAACGTGTTCACACTTGCAGACTCTAAAACTCTTCTATGATTTACCTGTTATACATTCGAAAGTTTGCAGGTTAGTGTATGTTTATCCGAGTTCATAAACTGTACCTCCATCTCATCTCACAAGCTGTGTGGCGTTGATGAAGCACCAACGATGTCAATTTCAAAAGCAGCAAGCTTGAAAATGTATTCTATGTCACTCAGCCAAGAAACACACACACTCCCAGTGCCCTGAGCCCTCAGCGTGACACCGGACTGGAAGAAAAGAGGGACCCTGGGCCTCCCGGTGTGTACAGAGGCGTGTTTGTGTGTTCCCAGAACGAGACTCTACTCATATCACGTTCTGAAGAGGGGAGGTGAGGTTCGGGAAAAAAAAGGTACAGAGGGAGGGGTGGGGTGAATGAGTAACAGGCAGATAATACCAGCAGGAGAGCATGGACAAAGGAGGCGAGGAGCAGCCAGAAAGAGGAGGAAAAAAACAAAGAGGTCGACCATGAGGACGCCAAGACAACAAAACCCCCCGAGAGAGAAGAGTGACTCAACAAGAAGGAGAGCTCCTTACTGGTTTAAAGCCACGAGGCTGAAGGGACTGCTGGGAAAGACCTGTCTCTGCAAACCCATAAATAACTGAATCACACTATGAGTGGACCTCAAATACTGCTAAAGCCTGTACAACACTTTCTGTAAGAATAGTAGGGCTGAACAAAAAATGCCTAATTGTGATTATTTTGACTGATTTGTGATATTAAAGGGATTTTTTTTAATATATATATATATATATATATATATATATATATATATATATATATATATATATATATATATATATATATATATATATAACATATAGACTAATATGTTTTTCTAATTTTCATTGAAAAACATATTAAAATGATTATGATGTGATGTTTGCAGGGATCTGTACCAAACAAAGATGTTTTCTGTCCTTTAGTCTGTAGAATATGATGAGTAGGCCAGGACATCTCTGCAGCACCACAATATTGAATTCAGAAATCGGTATTTTGACACACATATCGCCTTTGATAAATATTGCGCCTCCTGCGATTTGAAAATTACAGTAGGCCATTTTGTGATTTCGATAATTTTTTTGTATTAATTGTGCAGCCCTAAATAACATGCAACATTTTTAGTCAAAAGTATTTCCCACCAGTACAATGTAGCCATAACCAACAACGCAACCATTTATATTGTGGTGGAAATGAAAGGTTAAATTTTTTTGCTGCCTAATTCAATACACTTTACAGCTATAGTCTTACTTGGTCTGGTATGACAAGCAGCTTATAGTGGCTAATGTTAGTAAACGTTAGATAGATATTATTGTGTCCACTTGATTATAATCCATATATATTCTCTTTAAGCTCTCTTTTTGTCTTCTTCGCCGCTAAATGCGGCCTTGCGCTCACCAGCCAGTTAGTTGCAGCTAATTGTCTGTCTGCTGTTTGCTGCTGAGCAGGTAGTGTACAGTGGCTTTATCAGAGCTTTATACTGAAAACAGCTGCGGCTGCTGCTAGAAATCAAACCAGGCTGATGAGAGCGGTGAGAGAGTGAAACAGAAAATAAAATTGTGGGCCGTAATCCCAAAATAATGAGCTGAAAGACACAAAAAAAAACTGAAAATTGAGAGGAACAGTAAAGTTTGTGATAATTCTCTGTGGGTTCGTCGTTATTTCACATTATGCATAGTCATTAGATCCATTGTTAACATAAAAATATTGATTAGTGCAGCTTTAAAAGGGGAACTATTCCCATTTTGTAAATTCATACATGTTATTCCTATGGACTAAAAATTAGTTAACATGACCAACTCTCTCCCAAATCCAAAAACTAGAGTGCTAAAACTCAAACTTTAATCTAAGATTTAACAGGTTATTTCAAAAACCCACGATTGTTCCCCTACATACAACATAATCAATATAGAAATAAAAACATGCCCACTTTGTTTCAGATCCACATCTATCGTTATATACCAGCCACACCTTACCATTACCATTACCCTATCTTATTTCAAATGCTAGAGTAGGATTTGAGTCCTCAATTCTGTCTGGTGCTGTTTGGGTTTATTTCACAATGCTGCCAATGACAACACAACTCTGTGTCTGCAGTAAGACAGGATGTGGCGGTGTGGATTCCTGTTACAGTGTTGGTTACAGCTGTAGACAGAAGCTCTGTTAGTACATATGTGTGTGTGGGTGAGGCGGTTGCATGACTAGGCCTGAATGGAGAGAACAAGTGATGGAGATGTAACTGGTGTTGGAGACTATGAGAGAGTTAACATTCAAATCAGGGCAAGCTATTTGGATGTTCATTCTGTATATTATCTCTATGTACAGTAATTTTTATATTCTTCAGATTTTCCCAATCTGATCAAAAGAAGTGTTGTTGACATGCCTTACCCTGACAATCAATATCATCTTCATTGAACACAGAGCTTCATTCTTAACCATGGGAACACAATCTGCATCAGTGACACGGCTCTAAACTAACTTTTTTTTTCATCCTCCCGGAACCGTCCCGAAATACAACCCAAGCCGTCCCGAAATGAATACGGACTGTCCCAAATTTTAAATCTTTGTTTTTCTACATTATCATTAGTAAATCATTCAAAGTGACCTTCAACATAAATCGAACATCAAAAGCGATTTATTATTGTTCATAAATTTACAATATATCCAAAACTTTTTTTTTATTTAAAAAAGTCATTTTATTGGTTTTTTTTTATTTATAATTTGCATTTTTGTTTTGATTTCGATGTTAACAATGCAGCTAGGTTAAATTAAAATATTTCTATGTGTAAAAAGTAGCATTTGGTCAAAAAACAAGATTTTCCATATGGGCCCCCAAAAAGTTAGAACCGGCCCTGTTGGAGGGGCTGCTGGACAAGATGCTCCTGTCACGGGGAGAGGAGCAGCATGTTGCCACGGACAAAATGAGATGAAGAGATCTCATTGCTGCTTTATTACACATAGGGGATGAAGAGGAGTAAGTATGTAAATATTTGGTTAACATTAGTAACATGATTTGAGCTGTTGCAGAGTTTTAACTCATCATAGTTAACGTAACATTATCATCAGCTCACTCACTGTAAATGCAAATAACGGTGCGCTACACAAAACGTGAAGTCATTTTTATGGCCGTTCATTCTTATGTAACGGGTATTTTTCGTTCAACTCTCGTCCCAAAATTAATTTTCATCCTCCCCGATCACATTTTTTCAGCCCCGGGACGACGGGACGTTCTAAGCTTGAGCCCTGATCAGTGATAGAAATAACATTCTAAAGTCAAGGTTCACTTTAAGAGTTTTCTACCGTATCTACTGACTTATGACAAAAAAAGTGCACTCTGCTAATTCAACAAGGACCTCCAGAAACATGCCTTATTTGGCTGGACTGTCTGAACATCTAGTCAGTCTCCAAGGCAGAAGGAATCAGCACTTACCACAAACTATTCAACACCTTAAGATCTCTGGTGATTCACACAGCTGTTTAATGTACATGCTGTATGACTTGTCAAACACACAAATGTATGTTTTTTTAACATCACGTTGAATGCACATTGATATTGGGAGAAGTTAGCTCTTTTCTTCTGCTGGGTGCAGTGACTGTGTGCACATGCTGTTGTGACTAACCAAAAGCCAGGTGACGCCGCTAGATGACAAGACACAACTTGTAAATAAGATTGTTTGGGGTTTGTTGGAAGGTAATTCTTTCAGTTTTGGTGGAGCTACACTGGCAGATTCCCCTCGTCTTCCAGACTTTGTGCTCAGCTAAGCCAACCATGTCCAAGATCCGCCGACTGTGGTTTTAATGGCAAACACGCTCACTTTCCAAAATGCAGGGGTGTTCCTTTAATGCTTTAGGCTAAGTATCGTCCAGCTAATATGTTTGTTATAAATATTGTATTATTGTTGACACCTTTGTTTGCAGTGCCTCTCGTTTTCACCCATACTCTGAATGTAGAGTACTGATGTACGGTACTTGGCAGAGCTTATTCACTTGGCCTCCCCTCAGTCTGTCTACTTCCTCCTACACCGACTCCTCTCCTCTCCCCTTCCATCTTTCACCCTTATTTCTTTCCACTTCCTCCTCTCTCTTCTTTCCCTCCCACAGACTGCAGGGTTTGCTTTAGCACTCGTATGCAAAGCTGTGTCTGTGTTCATGCAAAAGGGGAAATACACTCAGACCTCCTGACGACACCTAACAAGTACACAGAAAACGAGATTTGCCAGGAACTACAGCTTTTAAATTTTGAAAATGCACTGAAGGCAGAGGGATGTACCGTATCTGGAGCTGAAACTTCTCTAACTCTGAGAGCTACAGAGTGAAAAGTGACAAACAGATTAAATAGATGGTAGAGGTGCAAAAGTGTTCAAATCGTCATGGCAACGGCATGCACACAGCAGTAGTGTCAAAACCAGTTACAGCACACAAATACAGTAAGTATTTATGCAATTCCAGCATGGTTCCTTAAACTTGGGAGGCTGGCATTATAGATCATTAGATTTGATATAAACTGTGAGATGAAATGGTTACAGTTAGGTTATAGTTCAAATCAGTGGGGTTAGCAAAGGATATGTTGTTTGAAGGTTAACATAAGAATCTATGAGGGACCCTAGGCTCCATGTGAAGTTGATTCTATAATTTGGACGGAATTATTGGAGTAGATTTTAAGACTTTCTGATCACAGAGAAAATGCATTTACATGGACGATGGGGAAGTTTAATTTCTTAGCTAATATAGACTAAAAATAGAGATGAAACACAAAGTAGGATAGGACAATAAACACATTATGACAAAAGGCCAAACTATACAAAAAAAGTATTTGAACATGATTCAAACTTTGAACAGAATCAGCCATTTATCATGATATGGTCAGCTATTCCAGAGTTAAGGTGACCTGCTTACCAATGCTTTGTCCCCTTTAGATCTGAGTCTAGTTTGAGGCACACTGATGACCTCAGACATTGTGAAGTAGAGATCAACCTAGATAGCAGATTTTTAAAGACAGATATAATAACGATAATTTGGAGGAGGAAAAAGCAGGATAGCCGATTAAGTGGGCGATATCAATCAATGACAATCTTATCCAATTAAAATTACATCGACAACACAATAGCGTTGCAAAAAGTGAAGGGGTCTGAATACTTTCTGAAGCCACTGTATGATAATAAATACATAAAAACCAAAGCATCCACTTTCCCACCACAAGTACGTGTGTACTACACATATAGCCTGTATCCCAGTAAGAAAGGGGAAACACTATAGTTTTAATATTAAGTTTTTACTTGTTTATCAATTGATAGTTTTTATAATACCTGGTTTTAGGAGGTGCTGCAGCCCCCTCAGCACCCCTACTTCCCACGCCCATGCTATGATGTGCAAAAATAATAATAATAATAATAATAATAATAATAATAATAATAATAATAATAATAATATACAAATATATATATTTAAGTTAGGGCTGTCAATCGATTTAAATATTTAATCACGATAAATCGCATGATTGTCCATAGTTAATTGCATATTTATTACTCTTATCAACAAGGGAGTAGGCAAATATGTTTGTTTTATGCAAATGTATGTATATTTGTATTATTGGAAACCAATTAACAACACAAAACAATGACAAATATTGTCCAGAAACCCTCACATGTACTGCATTTAGCATAACAAATTTGTGTCAGACTATGACTTGCCCCACACTACATGCGATTATCATAAAGTGGGCATGTCTGTAAAGGGGAGACTCGTGGGTACCCATAGAACCCATTTTCATTCACATATCTGGAGGTCAGAGGTCAAGGGACCCCTTTGAAAATGGCCATGTTAGTTTTTCCTCGCCAACATTTAGCGTATGTTTGGAGCGTTATTCAGCCTCCTTCACGAAAAGCTACTATGACATGGTTTTTATAGTTTCATATGATGCCAGTATCTTCACTCTAGCTTCAAAACTGAGCCCACTACAACCTAAAAATCACAAGTTGTATTAATGCGTTTAAGTAATTAGTGTTTTGTATATGTATGTATACAAAACACTAATTCAAGGTCTCCCTCCTCACTCACCAGTGCATCTATGGCAATGCCCCCCCCTATCTGAAAGAACTCATCACCCCTCTAACCTCAACACGATCCCTCCGCTCAAAAAACTCAAACCGCCTCCTCCCCCCCAGGACTAAGCTCAGCACCATGGGTGATCGGGCTTTCTGTTCCGCAGCCCCCCGTCTGTGGAACTCCCTCCCTGACCATCTGAGGGCTCCACAGACTACTCACAGATTTAAAAAAGGACTTAAAACCTTCCTTTTTAGCAGAAGCTACGACTTTCAATTAACCTTGCTGGTTGCTGCTTTTACACTCCTATTTTTATGATGTTAGCTTTTTATCTGTTTTTACATTGATGATTTTACCTGCTTTTACCTTGTAGCACTTTGAGATTTGTTTCAAATGTAAAGTGCGTTACAAATAAAATGTATTATTATTATTTGTAATAAATACATATATTTAAGTAATAAATTCCTTTAAATGAGTCTCCAGTCAATTAGTACATTATGGCAGAGGAATTAACCAAATCAAGTTAGTTAAAGATGGGGTCTGCGATTTATCCAGTATACACTTTTTGTTATATTGGTTGAAATGGTCTTTACACCCCGACAGCAATCCGTTTCTTATGAGCACTGAAAAAAGACCGGAAAAGATCCGTCATCTGAAGCTGCTGTAATCCTGTAAAAACGTCTACCAGTCAGTAAAAATGGTCCCGGTTGTAAGGAACCAATCAGAAGCCTCCCTGCCTCCCTGCTCGTACTCTAGCCTCAGCGTGCACCAGCGTGAACTCAAAGCGCGTGTCCGCCGCACGTTCACTGGAGAGTGGAAGAGAAAACTCAGCTCTTAAAACACTGGACAACGAGAACGAACTCGTACCACTATTACCATATTATCGAAAAATACAACTTTGATTTAGTTGTTTATGTTCTGTTAGTTTACTTTATAAGATACTGCAGATTTAAACTATTTATTCTAACAGCTCAAAGTGAAGTCAGACAAACAGGATTATCAACGAGGGGAGACGGCGGATAGAAAACATTGCCGAACAAAATTTACGTTACTCAAACTGCTTTTTCAGTTACAGAAACAAACGAGTGGACTGATCTCCCTCCAGATATTAGAGTAATGTTAAAAAGGGTCGTGTTGTCTCAGCAGGTATCTCTCTCTTTCCCTCCCCTCTCTGCTGCTCTGTGGCTCTCCGGCGAGCTGCTGCCCCCCCCCTCCGTCAACAAGGAAATAAAAGCCCCTCGTCTACGAGACCGGTCTCTTGAGAGAGCTCCAGCTCACAGCGGGGTCTGTGTGAGTGAATCCCCGGGTGGAGAGGTGGCGATCCCGGCAGGAGCTAGCTAGCTGTGCCGGCAGTTTGTGGAGCTTCTAAACTCCGACAACAGTGGAGAAAATGTTTGATTCGCCATCTAACATCGTAAAACTGTCAATATTCTAAATCTACACTGTTGATTTCCCGCCTCAACATTTTTCAGAAGTGAATTTAGTGATGAAATAGCTACGAAAAATGCGAAGTAGTTACGATGCGGCGGTGCTCGTGCATGTGTGTGGGGGGCGTTGCCTTATAAGGAGTTTCGAGGGGAGGGGGGGGTTTAGACGGAGCTCCTGAGGCGATGCGACTTTCAAATTATGCTAGTTTTCCAAGATCGCAGACCCCAGCTTTAATTAATGCAACGACCTTCACACTCCAACCATCCAAGAGCAGAATTTGTGTAGTCACTACTACTACTACTACTACTACTACCACTACTACTACTACTACTACTACTACTACTACTTCTACACTAATCCACTTCATACCACTTCCACACACAATGCAGGATAATGAACAAGCATTCAACTCTCATTTGACCCATTTTAGCCAGACTATTGTCATGGGTTAATCCCTGGTCATCACAGTTCCCACAAGTCTGCTCCCCACACATCACTGCTCAGTTATACTACTTGTATAAAAGTCTTTCAGTTCATTAAAAATAGTCTCTGGACTTCCTTTAAGTTGTATGCTTATGAAAAGTGTCAGCAACATCCTTCTCTCTACAATCACATCCTCTGAGACTGAGAGGAGCAGATTTTATTCCCTAAAATGCTGCAGTAATCCCATGATAACTAACCTTAGCATTTCAACCCCTCCTAGGCCCCATGCCTTCTCTATGGTGTACCCACTTCCTCAGTGAATCGGCCATCTGGACACCAAACACTGAGGGAGTTAATGGATCTGCTGGGTTACATAAGACAGACAGGGCCTCGGCTTTCATTATTCACCAGGCGGGCAGTCCACTCCACACCATGAGATTATTTACACACACACTCTTATAGTGTTACATTGTGTTGCAAGACAAACACAGAGCCAGGAGGAATGGGACCGAGGCCCATTAACTAATGATTGCCTGCTGAGCCTGGAGGAGACAGTAGCTACAGCAGATAAAGGAAATAAAGAAAGTAGAGACGCTTTCATGCATCCATGATGTCCTGGTTTCAAATCCAGCCTTGGACCTTTGGTGTGGGTCAGCTGTCCCCCAGCCTCTCTATCATCTGTTCTATGAAATGTCAAAAGTTTAAAGCCAGATTGTGCAGCTTGGCTGGGTTCCTGTGGTAGCTTTACGGATGCCTCTTACATTATTCTTGAGATAGATGTGATGTCAATGTAGAGAGATCACAGGAGGATGGTGGAATAAATGACACACTCCCTTACTTGCTTTTAAAAGCCTGTTTGACATACAGTTAAAGGATAAGACTAACAATATTCTATAGTTTTATTACTGAAAAGAACCAAACCAACAATGCAAATATCTGCTACCAAGTATTGTGTGTGCATCAGAGTCTGAAGGAGGTTGAATAACGCTCCAAACTTACACTTAATTTTGGCGAGGAAAAACTGTCATCGCCATTTTCAATGGGGTTCCTTGACCTCTGACCTCAAGATATGTGAATGAAAATGGGTTCTATGGGTACCCACGAGTCTCCCCTTTACAGACATGCCCACTTTATGATAATCACATGCAGTTTGGGGCAAGTCATAGTCAAGTCAGCACACTGACACACTGACAGCTGTTGTTGCCTGTTGGGCTGCAGTTTGCCATGTTATGATTTGAGCATATTTTCTATGCTATATGCAGTACCTGTGAGGGTTTCTGGACAATATTTGTCATTGTTTTGTGTTGTTAATTGATTTCCAATACTAAATATATAGATACATTCGCATAAAGCAGCATATTTGCCCACTCCCATGTTGATAAGAGTATTAAATACTTGACAAATCTCCCTTTAAGGTACATTTTCAACAGATAAAAAATGTGCGATTAATTTGTGAATCATCGTGATAAACTATGGACAATGATGCGATTAATTGTGATTATATATTTTGATCGATTGGCAGCCCCAATAAAAACAATAGCGGACAGCTATGACTAGGGCTGGTACTCAAAACCTTTAAGGTATCGACCGAAATAACCCAGTACCAAGAAGTATTGAAACATCTAAGCTTCCACAACAACACTGTCACGCCACCGTGGGTCGGGGAGGCATCATCAGAGGTAACTGCCGTATGAGCGCAATACAGAGCGGCGGCGATTAGCTAGCCAGTGGGACACACAGACAGCTTCCACTCACATGATGGGTATCAAATGAAGTACTCTTTTGGTATCAGTATCACTTTAAGGGTACTGGTATTGTAATTTTTTAAACGATATCCACTCACTGCTTTCTGGGATTGGCCGATATTGAAATTCCCCAACTGACGATATTGCTTTAAGAAAAACGACATACGGAATTATCGTCCAAAATAAAAGCTGAAGAGAGAGATAAACATAGATATAAATATCTATAGACTGGGGATGCATATGTTGCAATACCCATATATGGCCACAATGCAGAGGCAGTAAGCGCTATTTTACACAAACTTACACTTTTTTAACTGTATGGATTGAAACCATTTATTTTCCAATGAACCTGGTAACCTCCCTCGTACAGTCTCAATACCGTTTACTGTCACGTTTATACTGTATGTTGTTGTTGTTGCCTTTGCAAAAGCCCCGATGATTGAGAGTTGATTGCTCGACGTGGTAGGAGTTTTGTTCTGGCTGCTCTTTGTGGATGGAGTCGGTGGCAGACTTGTATTCTATTGGATGGTGAGTTTTAAGATGGGAGCGGAGATTTGTGGTGTTTCCATCTTTAGTCCCGACTTGTTCATCACTCAGCTAACAAATCTCTTCGTTCATGTTCTCTGGTTCTCCTTTTTCGTTTGGTCGAGGACAGCCCTACAAATGCTCCTATTTGGCAATTCTAGAATCGCCTGTAGGGCTGTCCTCGACCAAAGAAATTCTTAGTCAACTAAAATTCAAACGATTTTGTGGACTAATTGTTTAGTTCGTTTCATCAACAGATCTGTAAAACTGAGTTTCTCCACAAAGAATCACACAAAAGCACCACTTTAAATCTTGTGTTAACCAGAGATGTGCACAGAAGTTTCTTGGAAATAAGTCATTCAGCATGAAAAAGCATTAAAACGACTAATTGACTAACAACCGTTTAGTCAACTTATCGACCAAGAGGGGGCAGCCATACACATTTGCATTCTTTATGCTAACTAGAGGTGACATCTTTCCTGCTAGCGTTAGGGCTAATAATTACGTACAGCGTCAGAAGTATGTTAGCGTGTTATTTTTTCATACGCTACAACAATGCGATGAAGCATAGTGAAAGCAAGAGAAAAAGAGAGAGAGACTGAATATAGCGCAAAATTCCTAACAGGCGTTGCATAATTGAATACTGTTCTGTTCGTGGCCATCGTGGCCACGTGAGGACCATTACCATGGCCAACCAATATCGTGTTGAGCGATAATCTCGTCACATTGCCCAGGCCTACTGCTTCTGTTGCTTGGCTGTCTCATTTGTAAAGCCCTCCAGTAGCTGATAACTGGTTGTGCAGGGAGAAGTTCACACCTTAAACCAGCTACATGCTGCTGACATCCAGCTGACAACATGCTATCCACCTCATGACACAAGAAACAGAAGCTATGGCAACTGTGGAGTAGTTGTGGCCCATGCTCCCTCCTCCACACACGTACACACATCCAGGCTCCAGAGCAAGCTATGTATGGCCCAGTGTACGTTTGTTGGCAGACTGCTAGTGTTGTCCTACAGCCTCCCTGTCTGTGTCTCAGCTTCTCTCTGGTTACCTCCCACGGGACTGAGGAGGGATTCCCCCCCTCCCCACCAGCTGCTGCGCTCTGACAGAGAAAACACACCGGCAGCTTCCAGACAGAGAGAGAAAGGTTCACACATGAAACTAAAAATACTGTAAATTAAACCATTACAAAAGCATTGAGCATGCTACAACCATATTTACCCTCCATTTGAATGAATAACTGACTTCTGGTCCCTGTTAATGCAACAATGCATGAAGACACTACAAGAGGGGAGCTCCATTCTATAAATACACAAGCCATGGCATTCATTAGCTGACACTTGTCCAGTATTTATCAATTCATGAAAGATTCCTTCCAGTTTCCTCATGAAGATCTTTTTTGAGGAAATAGATTCATCTGGCATTTTATGCTCTGTGACATTTACAACAAAGGTCCTTTAATAAGTGGATTGAATTCGATGGAAACATGTTGGCTGACACAGAAAGTGTGGGGCAATCAGAGAGGACTCCGAGAAAAAGACAGACAAAGCAGAAGTGAAGACTGAGAGAACAGGCAGCCCACATCCGCAGCACAGAGGAAATAAAACACACACACACACACGCACACTCGCACACACTGCACCAACATGCATGCACACAGTCTCATTTAATGACACAGAGCAGATGTAAACAACTGAGAGAAGGCTGCGGCCATATGTTGAGCTCAAACTGCACACGTGTGCACACACATACACACACACAGAAAATCAGGGCTTGCTCAAACCGACCATTAAAGTGGCAGTAGGCAGTATATTTTTGGCATCATTGGGCAAAAATTCCATAATAATCTTTCAGCATACTGTAATTCAAGTATTCTGAGAGATAACTAGACTTCTGCACCTCGCTCTGTTTTCAGGCTTTAGAAAATCTAGCCCGTGACGACAGACTTTGACCAATCACAGGTCATTTCAGAGAGAGAGAGCATTCCCATTGGCTGTGCTCCGGTCATGTGAGCGGAACATGATGTTCCTTTACCAGATTTTACAATGGTGGCGCCGTCAGAAACTTTCTCATTTTACAGCTAAACCGTACACTACAAGATGATTCTGAAAACATTTTAGGCAAGAAATGGTCATTACAGTGACAGAATATTGATTTGATCAGCGTGGCCTAGTTTGACCGTTTGGTCGGAGTTTGCGAGTGATTGACAGCTGGCTCTCGTAGACAGCAGCTGGACAGCGGACCTCAGATCATCATTTTTTTCAGTTTACCTGTTTCATGTACTGTCACGATATAGCGACCGTTTTATAAAAATAACTTTTTTTAATCATATTTGCTCCAATCTCGCCTACTTCAGCTTTAACTGACAGCACAGTGTTGTTTGTACTTTCTAGCAGCTTAACCAGTGAGCTTTTCAGCAACACACTTAAAACCAGGTCATGTGACAGCTTATTTACTGGATCACTCTTTAAATGTCATTTTAAAAAAACACATCAACCACATGAGTTTTTCATGGGAAAAATGATACTTTTACTATTTTATTTCCGTGTCCCTTGCAGCCTCTAGCTGCTACAAGAAAAACTGGTGCGATTGGCTGGCAGTGCTGGAGTCTCTGTTTCCTCCCATACACATAAGAGGATGGCTTGCCTCAGCAATGTAGGATTTCTACAGAACTGGACTGTGGTTGGACTGGCCCACTGCACAGAGAACTAGTTGTTTTTACTAACATTAAGTTAGGAGTGTAAACCCATAAAAAATGGTTTCAATGTAAATTCAAGGAAGATGGGGAAAAAAAGGCTACAGTCATGCTAGCAGCTATGTAAGATATGTTAGCATGTTAACATGTTGATGCTTTGTGGGTATAATGTCTACTATGTTCACAATCAAGTTCTGTTTCATTCCTTCCTGACGGTCTCCTCCTTTTGTTGAGTTGCCTCTTAGTGAAGACTCTGAATGACTTTAGGTTCCCTCTAGTAAGCAGTGTTTCAGTGTATATGTCTGGGGAGTTTATTGCGAAGGGTGGAACAGAAGGAGTGAAGCGGTGATGCACTGTTATTGACAAGGTTGGAGGCCGTCTTGGTGCAGACTACGAAGCCTCCGTGTTATTATCATAAAGTATAGGCGCAACGTAACCCTCAGCAACACAAGCTAAAACAAAAACTGTCTGTATATTGTGGTAACTGTTAACTGTTTAGCTTAGTTTGCCACGTATCTTAAAATTCTGGTAAACTTATCAGCTGGCTGAGACAAAGCAGCCCCCCCTCTCTACCAGCGGTAACGTTACCTGCAGGCAGTGAATCACATCATCAGAGGGAGGAGGACAGAGGACAGGAGGAAGGACTGATACTGACTGTGTTCTTCAGTCTTTATAAACTTCACTCAGGAATATTTTTATTTTATTGACATGTTAGATCTGTTTTCAGTGAGATATAGTTTATATAGTGACTTTTGTGAACATTACGCTACTGTTGCTGTTCTAGAAACAATATTTAGCCTAGTTATATTAAAAATATTCAATTCTAAACCTGAATTTAAAGATAACCAGACTGACATCGGAAATGTATAGATAATATGCACACTTCAATATTTTTTTTATTTATCGCAAGTCATATCGTCATTGCAATATTGAACAATGTTATCGCACATTGCAGATTTTCCTCATATCCTGCAGGCCTAATGGGAATGTCATTAGTTGTAGGTAGGGATGTTAATAATTAACTGTTTAACCGTTAACCGACATTAACAGTTTTAACCGATTAACGCTATCGGTTAAACGGATAAAATAAACATTAAAGATTAAATAAAAAGCTTAGCAAAACTCAGAGGAGCGGCTTGTCACTTAAAGCTGCAGTATGCGATATTGGCGCAAATATGATTTTAAAAAGTTATTTTTAGAATACAGCCGCTATATCGTGACAGTAGTACATGAAACAGGTAACCTGAAAAAAAATCATGTTCCTCTGTGTCCTACTGTGTCCTCCGGTGCTCCTAACGGCATCTGAAGGATTTCACTTACCGGAGGAAAACAAGGTCCGCTGTCCAGCTGCCGTCTATGAGAGCCGGCTGTCAATCACTCGCGAAGTCCGACCAAACGGTCAAACTAGGCAGCGCTGATCAGATATGAATCAATATTCTGTTACTGTAATGACTATTTCTCTCCTCAAATGATTCAGAATCATCTTGTAGTGTACTGTTTAGCTGTAAAATGAGAAAGTTTGTGACGCAGCCGCCATTGTAAAATCTGTTGAAGGAAGTCAAGTTCTGGTCACATGATCGGAGCACAGCCAATAGGAACGCTCTCTCTCTCTCTCTGAAATGACCTGTGATTAGTCAAAATCTGCCGTCAAGGGCTAGATTTTTTTAAAGCCTGAAAACAGATCCATGATGAGGTGCAGAAGTCTAGCTTTCTCTCAGAACACTTGAATTACAATATGCTGAAAGGTTATTATGGAATTTTTGCCAAATTATGCCAAAAATGTTTTGCCTACTGCCACTTTAAAGGAGAATACTGTAGCTTGTCCACCTTAACAGCCCACCTTAAGAGAGTCTGAGCCAGTGTTGTTGCTAACGCCGGGGCTAACCGCCTTCACTGTTATCAGCAGGCGGCCGGCAAGACACGGGAGCAGTAGCATTTATTCACCGACAAATAAACTGTACACACACTGCTACTGCTACGTTCACAGCTATAACGCCGCCGATAACCCCGCACTCACACGGTCTGTCGGACACTCGCTAACGTGACGCCGGGTTGACAAGAGTACACCGCCGCCATAGACAAACAGCTGACAACCTCGCAGCTAAATGATGCGGTGGAGACTTACTGGGACGAAATACACGCAACAGCGGGGCTGCTACAGTAACTCTCCCGGACGGGTGAACTGGGGACTCAGTTGTCTGTTGTGCTCATACACTGCAGCTGGTGATAAATGATGGATTTAACCCGTTTGTGCATCGGCTTTTCGTTGCAGCTGGGCTGCTTGATAGGCACTAAAAATAGCACCGCTGCATGAAACACACTAATCTTGTCGGTTAACGGTTAATAATCGGTTAACGAGGGTCGGTTATCGGTTAAAAAAAAAATCTAAATTAGCATCCCTAGTTGTAGGTATTTAGTCATAAACCATAATACTGGAAGAATGGGAACTTTGACCTGATGATGGCATGAGTCAGAGGATCACCAAAGTTATTATAATTCATCCTGTGATGGACCTGAATGTCAAGTCACTCAAGACCACACATTACAGCCTCATGGTAGTGCAAAAGGTCTCAGAATACACAATCTGGAGACCCTGGATATCTGAAACTAATTTCATGACAATCCATCCAATATTTGCCGACATATCTCAGTCTGGACCAAAGAAGTGGACAGACTGACTGACCAATATCGCCCTCCCTAGTACCAGGACGCTAACATGGCTAAAATGTCCCACAACTGCACATGATGAAGTTCACACAAACTCCCATGGCAACAGCAACAACCTGCTAAGAAGAGATACAGTCTACCATCCCTGTTGCAGCACATCAGTGAGGAGGTAAGGACACAGATGACAGCATCAGACACACTTGTTTTATCCACTGGGCTAATTTAGTCTGAAAACAGCACCAAATGTGGATCATAATAAGCACAATCACATCCCTAAACCTTATTAAATAAAGTCACAAAGAGGGAGGAAGACGGAAATAGCATTTACGAGCTAGCTACTAGCTATCTACTAGCATCCATCTAGGTGCTCTGGTAATGACAGCCCTGTTTCTTGGTTAGCTATTCTAGGAGTTGTCAAAACTGTATTCTGCACCATGTTTTGGTTTCTTTGCACCAAAATAAACTCTAGTCTCAGTTGTAGCATACAGAGCTGGAGCCAGGAGATTTGTTCACAATTTGAGTCCAGTGTAACTGTAGTGAATCCAAGCTAACCGCAGCTGGCGTCCTTCACAAAGGAGAAAGCTACAAAGTTGTACAGAGCCACCTTTTAATCTATACTACTGGAGTCCCTGCAGACTCAGCTGAAGCAGTCCTTAGCAACAGCTGGACTTTCTCTACGTCTTTGTGCCTGAGAAGCAACAGGAGGAAATAAACAGAAATTTAGGGATTTGTGTTTTTAAACAGTGAATAATGACGATAACAGAGCTTAAAACTGCTCAACCTAAACAACACAAACCAAAGGACCAAGGTGACTTTAAATCACTACGGACAATGAAGTATTTCACTTAAATCTGAAGAAATTAAATGTTTTTCAGAATGAGACCCTGGGTGTAGACTGATGGAAAATAATAAAGCCTTTCTAAATTCATTCTATGAAATAAATAAGGCTGTCAAAGTTAATGCGATAATAGCGCGTTAACGCAAATTTGTTTTAACGCCACTAATTTCTTTAACGCATTAACGCAACTTGCAATTTTTAGGTTGTAGGGTGCTCAGTTTTAAAGCTAGAGCGACTAAATAACGCTCCAATCTTATGCTAAATTTTTGGCGAGGAAAAACTGTCAAGTCAGTACACTGACACACTGACAGCTGTTGCTGCCTGTTGGGCTGCAGTTTGCCATGTTATGATTTGAGCATATTGTGTACAAGAGTATTAAAGCTGAAGTAGGCGAGATTGGAGCAAATACGATGAAAACATTTTTTTTATAAAACGGTCGCTATATCGTGACAGTAGTACATGAAACAGGTAACCTCAAAAAAATCATGTTCCTTTGTGTCCTACTGTGTCCTCCGGTGCTCCTAACGGCATCTGAAAGATTTCACTTATTGGAGGAAAAGAACAAGTCAGAGCTGATCTGAGGTCCGCTGTCCAGCTGCCGTCTATGAGAGCCGGCTGTCAATCACTCGCGAACTCCGACCAAACGGTCAAACTAAGCAGCGCTGATCAAATATGAATCAATATTATGTTACTGTAATGCCTATTTCTCGCCTGAAATGTTTTCAGAATCATTTTGTAGGGTACGGTTTAACTGTAAAATGACAAAGTTTGTGACGCCGCCGCCATTGTAAAATCTGGTGAAGGAAGCCAAGTTCCGCTCACATGACCGGAGCACAGCCAATAGGAACGCTCTCTCTCTGAAATGACCTGTGATTGGTCAAAGTCTGCCGTCACGGGCTAGATTTTCTAAAGCCTGAAAACAGAGCCATGAGGAGGTGTAGAAGTCTAGTTATCTCTCAGACCACTTGAATAACAATATGCTGAAAGATTATTATGGAATTTTGACCCAATGATGCCAAAAATATACTGCCTACTGCCACTTTAAATGCTACCTTTAAGGTACATTTTGAAGAGATAAAAAATGTGCAATCAATTTGAGATTAATCGCAATTAACTATTTTAATCGATTGACAGCTTAAGAGATACACAATGTGGAAAATGAGACAGGGTTGGATATTTGATGAAAGGCCAGCATTAGGTCTGTCAGCTGCTGGCCTTCTCAGTTGTGGTATGGAGTGCGTGTCCTGGCTGTCCAGCTCTCAACAACAAACTCTTGTCTCTCACATCCCCTGAGGTCACACGAGACTGAAGGTCAATTTATTAACTGTGTGCCCATGCAACAACATTTCCATTACTACTGCTTGTGAACAAATTAAAACTGCAATTACATGAGCTGCTGCTGGTCCCACTCCCAACAATGCTTTTTTAATAAAGTTAGAAGTAAGACCTCAATATCTAGTTTATTACTAAGAAGGATGTCCCGATCCCAATCCCAGTGCTTTAATATTGAGTATATCTAATATTCTCTTTTTCTACAGTGCTCACTTAGTAGGCCTAAATTAAAATTAGAAAAGCAATTTCAATCCATGGAGAGGAGACACAGTGTGGATCTGGAGGTCTGGATGGATATGGACAACATGGACACAATGCTTAAGTTCAAATGCAGTTTTCACCTCGCAGCAAATACAAGGTGCAGTGCCCTGTAGAATGTTACTGACAAGCAAGCAAAGGGATCCTTCCTTTATTGCTTTTTAAACCAAAGCATCTCTGCTTGCATCACTCCCTGACCTATCATTAACGGAGACTGCTGGCTGCTTTCTTTTTCATGTTATTCTGCGTGCTGTACAATTCACTCACTTGATTTATTTTTACAGCAGACTGGGCTTTATATACCAGGCTGGCAACAAGTTACCAGGTCCTTAAAATGTCCTTCAAGCAAACTAGGTCGACGTCATGTCAGCCAACCTAATCTAGAAGCAAAGTGTTTTACCTGCTCTGAATGGCCACACTGAAAGGTGGAGCACAGTCTTTTGCATCTTTGTAGTCTCGATATAATGAATTACAAATGAGGATAACAGCATCAACTTTTGGACGGTCTCTCTTTGAAGGCATTAGTGTTCCACTCTGTCGTACACAAGAAAAGTGACAGTAATAGTTGTGTGAAGAATGAAAAAAAGAGATAGAGAAGAAGTTCAAACCCTACCTACTTTCAACTTTCCACACACCTGGCCAATCATTGCAAAAGTAGGCATGGCTGTCAGATTGTTTCAGAAAAATTGTAGGACACAGCTCCCCTCAAGTCTGCTGTTGGACTGTGGGTTTCAAATGCTATTAGATTATCTGACAAGCACTTCATCTGAAGCATACTGAGGCCTTAAAGAGGTACTGCACACTTTGTGTGTGTGGTGTTTTTTGAGCTATAAATTAGGGCTGTCAATCGATGAAAATATGTAATCGCGATATCTTAAATGAATCGCACATTATTTATCTGTTCAAAATTTACTTAATACTCTTATCAACCTGGGAGTGAGCAAATATGCTGATTTATGCAAATGTATGTGTATATTTATGATTGGAAATCAATTAACAACACAAAACAATGACAAAATATTGTCCAGAAACCCTCACAGGTACTGCATTTAGCATAAAAAAATTATGCTCAAATCATAACATGGCAAACTGCAGCCCAACGGGCAACAACAGCTGTCAGTGTTTCAGTGTACTGACTTGACTATGACTTGCCCCAAACTGCATGTGATTATCATAAAGTGGACATGTCTGTAAAGGGGAGACTCTTGGGTACCCATAGAACCCATTTTCATTCAAAATTTAGCCTAAGTTTGGAGCGTTATTATCCTTCTCGACAAGCTAACATGGTTGGTACAAATGGATTCCTTAGGTTTTCTAATTGCATATGATACTAGTATCTTCATTCTAGCTTTAAAACTGAGCCCACTACAACCTAAAAAATCGCAAGTTGCGTTAATGTGTTAAAGAAATGAGTGCCATTAAAACAAATTTGCGTTAACGTGTTATTATCACGTTAACTTTGACAGCCTACTATAAACTAAATGATATGACAGAACTTTGATGAAACACATCAATGTTGGTGTTAATATTGACGTTTCTTACCAAATTTATAAAAATCGGCATTTCATGATTGAAAATGGCTCATCGCGACATCAGTTTTAAATCAGCCCTGAATCTTGCAAGGCCAATTCTGAGATAGAGTCGACCGCCCCACTCAGCCCCTTGCCCACTTTTTTTTGCATTAATCAAAATGATGCAATGGGTGGAGTTAGGCTCAGACCTGGGGGTGAATTTACTCTTTTTTTTTCTCTAAATGGGTCTCAATGATCAGCAGTAGCTACATGAACCTCCTGAATTTGCAGCTGAAATGTTTTTAAAGCTCTCATTAATCAGTTCCACTGCAGGCTCATCATTTTCCACTTCGAAGAGAACAAAGCACAGAAGACTGGAGGAATCCAAGCCAAAACAGACAATGCTGAATATTGTGTTGCAGGTAATTTGTAGTTGAATAGATTATCCAGAACTGAATACTTTAGCTAATTAAACAATTATATTAGCTATTTTAATAGTCAAATAGATGTCAAGCAAAAATGTCAAACTTGTGCTGTCTCCAGCTTCATAAATTTTGCGTTTCCTTGTCATATATGATAGTAAACTGAATAGCTTTAGGTTTTAGAGATAAAACAAGCAAGCTGAATACATCATTTTGGGATTTGGGAAACTATAAAGGGCATATTTCACTGTTTTCTAACATTTTATAGAAAAAACTCATGCATATTAACCAATAATGAAAACAGGAAACAGCCCTTTTTAGACTCCATACACAGCTGATAAAAACGTACTACCTCCGTAATAAAACATGAGATCCCCAGGTAATACTAGTCCGATGCAAACTGGGCTCTTGCCTCTTTTATGACATATCAGACAAGCTCTCATACATCAGACTTGATTCTTAATATTACGGAAGTGCCTGAAAACCAAACAAACATGGATGCCTCACATCAGCCAAGGTCTGTCATTCAAGGTTACTGAACCCAAATGTAATGGGTATAGTGTTATATTGTATAACATTATACAACATTATATTATACAACATTTCTACCATCCATCACCATGATGTGACCACAGCATTAAGGTATTTTGTCACTATAGAGCTGCAACGATTAGTCAATTAAACGATTAATTAAATGACATCAATCGGCAACTGTATAATCAGTCAGTTGCAGCCCTATGTCACTGTAAAAGATCCAACGTGGTATCCGGATTGTAATTTGGAATGAAGAGACTATACCAAACAACTCGATAAAGCTGTTGAAAGCAGGTAACATGTCTTCTTTATCACAAAGCTTTCTTACAGACTGTCCTACAAGAACTCTGTGCACAATACAGCAATAATACAATCAGGGCTGTCAAAGTTAACGCGATAATAACGTGTTAACGTTAATTAGTTTTAGCGCCACTAATTTCTTTAACGCATCTTGCGATTTTTAGGTTGTAGCGGGCTCAGTTTTAAAGCTAGCTAATCCATTGGTACCAACCATGTCATACCAGCTTGTCGCAAAGGAGGCTAAATAACGCTCCAAAGTTACGCTAAATTGTAGCGAGGAAAAACTGTCATGGCCGTTTTCAAAGGGGTCCCTTGACCTCTGACCTCAAGATATATGAATGAAAATGGGTACTATGGGTACCCACGACTCTCCCCTTTACAGACATGCCTACTCTATGATAATCACATGCAGTTTGGGGCAAGTCATAGTCAAGTCAGCACACTGACACACTGACATCTGTTGTTGCCTGTTGGGCTGCAGTTTGCCATGTTATGATTTGAGCATATTTTTTATGCTAAATGCAGTACCTGTGAGGGTTTCTGGACAATATCTGTCATTGTTTTGTGTTAATTAATTTCCAATAATAAATATATACATAAATTTGCATAAAGCAGCATATTTGCTCACTCCCATGTTGATAAGAGTATTAAATACTTGCCAAATCTCCCTTTAAAGATGGGGTCTGCGATTTATCCAGTATACACTTTTTGTTATATTGGTTGAAATGGTCTTTACACCCCGACAGCAATCCGTTTCTTATGAGCACTGAAAAAAGACCGGAAAAGATCAGTCATCTGTAGCTGCTGTAATCCTGTAAAAACGTCTACCAGTCAGTAAAAATGGTCCCGGTTGTAAGGAACCAATCAGATGCCTCCCTGCCTCCCTGCTCGTACTCTAGCCTCAGCGTGCACCAGCGTGAACTCAAAGCGCGGGTCCGCCGCACGTTCACTGGAGAGTGGAAGAGAAAACTCAGCTCTTAAAACACCGGACAACGAGAACGAACTCGTACCACTATTACCATATTATCGAAAAATACAACTTTGATTTAGTTGTTTATGTTCTGTTAGTTTACTTTATAAGATACTGCAGATTTAAACTATTTATTCTAACAGCTCAAAGTGAAGTCAGACAAACAGGATTATCAACGAGGGGAGACGGCGGATAGAAAACATTGCCGAACAAAATTTACGTTACTCAAACTGCTTTTTCAGTTACAGAAACAAACGAGTGGACTGATCTCCCTCCAGATATTAGAGTAATGTTAAAAAGGGTCGTGTTGTCTCAGCAGGTATCTCTCTCTTTCCCTCCCCTCTCTGCTGCTCTGTGGCCGGCTCTCCAGCGACCTGCTGCTACCCCCCCCCCCCCTCCGTCAACAAGGAAATAAAGCCCCTCGTCTACGAGACCGGTCTCTTGAGAGAGCTCCAGCTCATAGCGGGGTCTGTGTGAGTGAATGCCCGGGTGGAGAGGTGGCGATCCCGGCAGGAGCTAGCTAGCTGTGCCGGCAGTTTGTGGAGCTTCTAAACTCCGACAACAGTGGAGAAAATGTTTGATTCGCCATCTAACATCGTAAAACTGTCAATATTCTAAATCTACACCGTTGATTTCTCGCCTCAACATTTTTCAGAAGTGAATTTAGTGATGAAATAGCTACGAAAAATGTGAAGTAGTTACGATGCGGCGGTGCTCGTGCATGTGTGTGGGGGGCGTTGCCTTATAAGGAGTTTCGAGGGGAGGGGGGGGCTTAGACGGAGCTCCTGAGGCGATGCGACTTTCAAATTATGCTAGTTTTCCAAGATCGCAGACCCCAGCTTTAAGGTACATTTTGAACAGATAAAAAAAATGTGATTAATTTTTGATTAATCGCGATTAAATATTTTAATCGATTGACAGTCCTGAATACAATACAAAAATAATTAAACAGATAACACCAAGATATTGTATTTCTGTCAGCGGTTTTGATTCATCATCTCTATTTTAATTTTTGTAGGGCTTTCATAAACAAAACATCATATTACACTAGCAATTTTCTTATTTCATTGCATATATATATATATATATGTCATTTTGCACACCTATGTGGGACACTGGACAAAACTGACCACATTCCATTTAAAGATGAAGAATTTTGGCACCAAAAATGGCTAATTTCATCGCTTCAATCCAGTAACATCAAGAGCTGGTCAACCTAATTATTAAAGCGACAGCCTCAGGGTGGGCTGTGTATATTCACTTGTGGGTCCACAAGGTGCACACAGCATACAATAGCTGGGCTTTGTTCCCTTCAAGCGCTCTGAGCTACCGGGAAACACTCTGGGGGAGGCAGCCAAGTCTCCTTCTTTGTGTGCGCGCGTGTGTGTGTGCATGTGTGTGTGTGAACCTTTGACCTTCCTGGGGGAAGCTGCTCCAGCGGGGCAGAAGGGGGGTGGTGTTATCATAAACACTGCTGGGCCTCTTATTCCAGTTCAACCACCATATTCATGTCTTTCTGTAATATCCTGCCTGCTATAACTCACTCTGGATACAAGACGAGCTGCGTCTTTACTTGTGCAAATGCCTGGTTGAAACTTAAATATGAAAATGAGCCTGAAAAAAAAAAACAGCAGTCCAGCATCGGCCTATAAATAATTATACATGGAGAAAAAAAAATAATTTCTGATTTGTTTATCCTAATTATTAACTGTATGACCAGTTCAACTTTGGGCTGATTGGTTGGTTCAACTTCTAGTCCCTCTACTGCATGGTGTTGCCATAAGGGTTGTAATTACTTTATCTCAATTTTACTAAAAGGCAGTAATATAAAATCCATGTTTTGCTGCTTAGTTGTGAAAAGGAGGTCTTCTACTTTGATATGACAAATAATTGATTACATCACATGAGCAGGAAATCCTGTTTACACTTCCTTTTTCCATGGACATGTGACACTGAGAAGGTCAAGATCTGAGGCCTCCCAAAGTTGAGTCATTGTTCAATATTTAGGCAACATTCCTTCATGAAGAAAAATTGAAATAATATTTGTGGTAAGTTAACTTTTCATTTTCATCATTAAAATCAGTTTAGATGTCATACGTTTTTTTTTTTAAATGGTAAAATTAGGTTGTCATATGGCAACTATATGCTAATATGTGTGATCGGTGTTCTCTCGACCTATTAGACTGTAATAGACTTTCATAGGAATAGGCTATTCTGAGACTATGTTTACAACTTTTGATTACATTTAATAAGGGAAAAAACATATTTTTACTTAGATTTTGTAATTGTACCGTGTATCTGGATTATAAATTAGACCACTGGCTGTCCTGGGGAAAAGAAAAGAGGGGGCCACAGCCTTGTGCCACCTGATCTGGTCAGAAGGGACAACACAGACCGCTTGCCATGCAAGCACAGGAGAAGGGGAGATACCAGCATGCAAAGGCATCGTGTTCCTGTGCTTCTTCCACTTCCACAAGGGGTTATATTGGGTCAGAATGGAAATGTAATATGAATTTGATTGAAAAACATATTGATGATGACTAAATAAAAATTATTAAATGAAATTAAATAGGAAAAATGTGATTTTTTTGGGACTTCCCACAATTACTTTTTTTCCCCAAATATTTTCATTATTTAAGCAATTTTAAGTAACAAAAACACATTAAAACAATTTTATCACGTTTAAGTAATAATTCATTCAGTAGAGGGTTAACACTAGTCAGGTGGCCAGAGAGAATGACTTCAATGGGACGCTCATGCTGTCCTTTGTCTACTGGATGAGCAAACAACAATGGTACGTTAGAATCAAAGGCATTAGGAGTGGTTGATATAGCACTGACTTATATGATAGCAAACTGAATATCTTTGGATTTTGGACTGTCTGACATTTTGATTAATCAATTCATGGAGAAATCAATCAGATGATTAATTAATAATTAAAACAGGGGTGTAACAATTCTGAAAGTGAGACTGGAACCGCGACACAAACGTCCCCAGTCTCGTGTCATATTTATAACAATGTGACACATGTTACCGAGGTCTGAACCGAACCGTGGATTTGGGGAATCATTACACCCCTAAATGAAAATAAATGTTAGTTGCAGCCCTCGACTCACAGTATATATTGTCATATTGCCCAACCCCTGTTATTTTCAGTGGTCAGGTCATAAGCAGGCACCTCTTCCAAACTTTACATATTAAGATGCTTCAGTCTTTCTCAGCTTTAACCTTACTACAGATTCCTCCAATATAAAAGCAAAGTATCATACAACGCTATATATGCTCCAGCCGGACCAAACGACACCGAGGGCGGTGTGACCGCCCCGGGAAGAGAGGGACGAGAGCCGGGATAAGAGCTAGGACGGCCCAGCTTGGACCTAGGTCTGTTACACTGCCCAGCCTGCTCCTGGCTGATGTCCAGTCACAGGAAAGAGGAATGGATGAAATAGAACTCGGGCTGGCCCAGCAACGGGAGATCAGAGACTGTTGTGCCCACATCTTACAGATGCCTGGCTCCATCATGGCATCCCGGATCAGGGTGTTCAGCGCCGACAGAGCGCAGGACTCCGGTGGGACGAGGGGAGGCGGACTCTATGTTTGCATCAGGGATGCTGGGTGCTCAAACGTAGTCAAAGTTGATGGACAATGTTTCCCTGATGTTGAATTTTTAATGTTAAGATGCTGGCCATATTATCTACCCAGAGAATTCACCCAGTGTTTTTGTTGCTGCTGTTTACATTCCTCCTGATACTAATTCTAAAAATGTACTACAGGAATGCGCTACTGTTTTTTATTTTTTATTTTGTAGCATAAAGGGACTTGAAATGAACCGTGAACTTATGTGAAGCCCTTCATTAAACCTGGCTGCTATGTTCTCAGAGGACATCATCTACCACAGACCGCACATCCATTGTTTCAACAAAGCTACTGGAATTGCAAATTTTCTCTTGTCCTAATTTCAACAGTGTTATCCTGTTTTTGATTAGGGGTGTAAGAAAATATCGATACACAGGAGTATCGTGATATTATGTTTTGCAATACTGTATCGATTCTCCAAAACACTGCATTGATTTTTAATTACCCTCTTAAAAATCCAACGGCCGGCGGGCGGACTTTTATTCTGTCTTTCGGAGGTTGTAGCGGGTTCTTACACCTAAGGAATTCATTGGTACCAACCAGGGTCTGAAATTAACCTTTTTTCTCACCTGCCACTGTGGCAGGTCACTGAACATTTCTACCGGCCACCAGACATTTTTTTGTCTGCCACTTCTGAAATCTAGGTAGAACGCTTTAAAATTGTAAACACGGAGTCAGTGGTACCGGACCGTAAAATTTTGGAATATATCATGTAACCTTAATCCATGACTATATTTAATTTATGCTTTAGAATTGCTTTTTAAAAATAATAGGAAAACCTGTGGCAACATTTACCCTGTATTTTGCAGGTGGCAGGTGCTAATTTCATTCCCTGGTACCAACCATGTCATTGTACCATCCATGTCATAGTTGCATGTCCGGAAGGAGGCTACATAATGCTACGAATTTACGCTAAATTTTGGCAAGGAAAAACGGGCAGGGCGATTTTCAAAGGGGTCCCTTGACCTCTGACCTCCAGATATGTGAATGAAAATGGGTTCTATGGGTACCCACGAGTCACCCCTTTACAGACTTGCCCACTTTATGATAATCACATGCAGTTTGGGGCAAAAACCATGCAGTTTTTTTTAATGCAGTACAAACATGTTATTTTCATACTGGAGTCACTAAAGAGTCTTGGAATTGCATTAATTGAAAGCTGAGACTCAACTGAGTTCAACTGTATTCAAGTGCAATGTTAGTCCCCATAGTACCCTAGCCATTTCACGTAGTGACGTTTTTTACACAGATTTTATATATGTGGTGGTGTGTCTTTATACTATGACAGTTTTCCTAAAAATTTGATTTGAGAAAAATCACAATAGATCGCCTTGCTTACAGTATCGCAATATATTGATTGAATCGTTACCCCTGTATCACAATACGTATCGTATCACCAGATTCTTGCCAATACACAGCCCTATTTGTTATTTCAGGTTAACTAGCAGAAGCGTATTAGGTATGAGCTTGATGCACTGTAATGCTCTCGCCCTCTCCCTGACTCTGCTGAGCTGTGTGTCTGCAGGACTAGAACAAATCACTTCAACACTAAGAGGCACACTATTTCATTATCATATATCAAACTGAATCCAGTTTTCCAAAAATGTTATCATTATCCTCAGAAAAAGTTTATGTATGCATCTAAGGAGATTACAATGTGCTTGAAATACATCCGATTCCACTTAAGTATCTTCCCTCATTCGCTTAACATGAGTTTTAGATCCATGGCAAGACCATATCTGACAACCATCATGACAGTTTGGTGAATCAGCAGGGACTGTTACCACCCACACGCACGCACGCACGAACACTTGCTGTATCTCTAGCTGATATAATGACTGTCTGGCTTAACTAGCAGGTATCTCAGTGAAACTAAGAGCACCTCATTACTCACATACTAGACATTACCACAAAGATAGCCTAGGTGCTGCAAAAACATGTATTCAAGACTAAATGTCTACAATTGGGCCAATAGAAGAGCACAACCTAGAATTAGAGCTGAATGAATAACAAATGAGTCACAACGAGCCAGTGTGAATGACAGGGATGTCAGCAGCTGCATGGTTTAATGTGGAGGTGAAGCCGAGGCTGATTGAAATGTTGAACACATCCCATTTGGACATTTTTTTATGATATTTCTTGACTGGAATTTATTACTTTTCCTGTCATTAATAAATGTAAAAAATTCCAAGGTCCTTCAGAATATGCCATGTCCGGTGACAGTCTTCTTGTTGTAGACCTTTCTTACAGCAGATATTTTGACTTGACTTGGTTATAATTATTATTTTGATAGTCAATTAATAATTTTTCAGTTTAAAAAAGGATCAACAGAAATGCCAAAAGTTCACTGGTTCAAGCTTCTCAAATACGAACATTTGTTGGTTTTCTTAGTCCTCTGTGACAAAAACAAAATAGAATAGCTTCTACAGCTCAGTTCATGTGAGACGCAGTTGAAAGCTCCAAAAAAGCCAGTAAGTGGACCACTGAGTTGACATTATTTTGTCACATTTGACTTATTTGAGGTTATCATTATTTATTGAGTTTAAATAATAATAATAATACTTCATAGCAGTAAAAGCACAGGTGTAATTAATAGCATTATTGATGGCTCCATTCCATTTTAGTGTCCCAGTAAGCCATGCCAGTAATCAAGCATTGACCTCAGCCCTGGAACTGGAACACCTAAAGGATGAAGCCATCATTAATAGAATGAATTACACCTGTGCTTGTCCTGCTATGATGTGTCAAAATGTCTGCCATGGAAAACATCTATATCCAACCAGCTCTGGGAAGAATCATAGGTGGAACTAATGACATTCATGATGGCTCTGTTGCATTGAAGTACACCAGTAGGTGTGTCAGTGCACAGAACCAGCAGGGCTCTAACAATGGCACACCTGAATAGATTGCTGTCATTACTAATTAATGTTATTAGTGTCACACCTGTGACAAACCAAAATGTCAACTGTGCCAAAGGTTTCTTACAGCTTAACAATGCAGGGCTCTAACCTAGCCTTATGGTCACCTACTGTGTGCTGGAGTTCAAGACCCCCATTAGTCCACAGACTTCATATGAAAAAATATAGCCGTTGATTTATTAGTATTAGTAACACCAATGAGAGCTATCATAAGTATTACAGAGACACTAACCTGGTCCTCGTTTTTCTGGGGACTCCTTTAATCAACTCTGGATGCCCCTAGGACCCCCAAAAGATAACAGACGCACCTCAGAGACTCACTGGACTCCTTAAGTCCCTGACACACCAAGCCGACGGTCGGCCATCAGACAATTTGGGGCGTCTGTCTGCCTCGTTTTCACACCGTCTGCTCTAGTCGGCCTGTGTCGGAGGCTTTTCGGCCGATTCAGTATGCTTTGTTTCATGTACGGATCATAACAACGGCTTGTATATCCGCAGTCCTCGGTCTTCCGGTTTCCCTTTTTGAATGACAAATACAGACTACCGCCGTGGCGTGGAGAGTCATTTACTCTCACGAAGGCGCAGGACGCAAGTGCTAACTGGCGGTCGGCTGTAGTCTTTACGGTGTGTTTGAGTGCAACTTTTTGGCCAAGACAAAGGCAATGTGACGCGACGCAACTGGTGGCCTTCGTCGCCGCTAGTTCTTTGATGTCGGGTTGGTGTGTCTGGGCCTTTAAAGACTTCTTCAAGGATTCCTGGAACCCTCTCATGCACCCCTGGAACCATGCCTTCGAGACCAATTTTAAAATAGACTGGTCCTGACTTTTAGTCCCTAGTATGTGTCAAGCACCCAAAAACACAGGATCCTACACTTCCCATAATGCAACTCAATAGCATCATTATAGATAAGATATAAGATACATTCCCAAGTCTTCGAACTCCATGTTACCAGTTTCTAACACAGGTTTTCTGTTTAGTCTCCAAGCCCAAGTTAGATGACCTCACTATGACATCATCAGGGTTATTTTGTCAGACAGAGCTCTACAGGGTGAATAACACACATGATGAGTAAACTGTACATGTATAATCAGTGTGTGTCCCTTTAAACATAACTTTGAGAACCACAGTTGTATCTACTAACTTGCCGAGCTGGATTATTAGTTTATCCAAGAACCTCCGCTTGGATAAACACATCTAATCAAGTGGCATTACCGCAGCTATGGGATGTATATTCATCGCTTCCATAGTCATTAGGGTTGGGTTGCTCCATGGCAGGTGCCTGTGTGTGTGTTTATGTGTGTTCAAGGCCTTCTCATCCCACAGGGCCTAGACCTGGGTTGTTATGAGCAGATGGTCATAATTACCAAAGCACAGAAAGCAGTAAGAGAGGATAGGGGGAGCTGCTGTAAATCCCTGCGTAGCCAGATTGATTTCAGCAACCTGGATGGGGTAATCCTCTTTTCAACAAGGCGAGGCCAAGGTAGTTCCCTGTAATCCACAGTGTCATCCACACCTACACTGGAAGTTTTACTCTCTGTTGTTGTTATCCTTCAACAATGTCCAAGCAATTTAGCTCAATGAGATAAAGTGTGACACACATCCAGAGAGAGTCCAGGAGGCTGGTTACTAAAAGGTTGCCATGTTGTTACACTGTGGGCTCATCACTCAAAACTGAAAATAGCCTACTAAAAACTAGGCTACCAAAACCACTGTTACAGCCAGTAAACAATAAAGCTGTGAGCAACACAAAACCGAGCGAATGAAGCTGTAAAACGACTCAAAGACTAACTGGCAATGTAGAAATGTTTCAGTCGCTTATAAGAGCATATGTTGAGGAAGAGGAACTCGCTTGTCTGACGATTTTTTTCCTTTTTTTTCTTTGAAGTTCACTTTAAGAGAACACGTCAAGTTTCTTTTAAAAGCTGGAAGTTCATGTGGATTTGCTGTAAGAGTAGTAAATACCCACCGAGTCCACTAAGCAGGGGATTTTGTGTTTAAAATGTAGAAATCTGGTGCACATGCTAACAGCAGCAGAGCTCACTGCAGTTTGGTAAAAGGACACTAACGTACGTTAAGTTTGAATAAAAAAATCGTATTAATTTAAACAGTTTGGTGGGACAACCATATGCCGAAATAAGAGTGAGATTCTGGTGATTTGAAAGAAGTGCTAAAACCTAATTTCCTTGGAATAGAGTGGTGACAGTCATGAAGGAGTTTCTTCAGAGTCTTGTGAAACGTGTCGGCTTGAGGAAGGATGTGCCTTCTCCGTTAGAAGAAAGAAGCAGGTGGCGATAAAACAAAAGGCGGCTCTCATAATAACAGCTAGCTCGCTTCTACTGCTTTGGAAGTTGGGGGGGAAACAGTGAACAGCAAACTGACCTGCATGTGTGATGTCGGACAGGTCGTAGTTCCTGGCGCTGCGGGGAAACTCCTTCAGTTTTCGGTTGGACAAGTTAAGAGCCCCGCTGGCGGCAGCCTCCTCCAGCGCCTTCTCCACGCTGCGGCTGGCCGCTACTGTGGCAGGCAGCTGGGCTCCATCCCCAGCAGCCATCAAACGGACCCGTCGACCTCCTCTCTTACTTTGTTTTGAGCGTCCGCTCCACTTTCATACCCTGCAGACTGCTAGAAACTCCAAACTGAGTGCGCTTCTTGTCAACTTCTTCAAAAGTACAGCATTAAATCCGACTAAAATCAGTGAGTTGTGATTGCGTCCCTCACACAACGGGAGCTATCGTTTCCACTAGTAAACGAGAGCGGCATAAGCTGTCAGTCTTTCAGGAAGTTGCGTCAAGTTAGCACATTTCACAAGAATATTACGGGAGCACTATGTCTTTCCTTCAAAATAAAAGCGCATAACTTGACACCTCAAAAGAACACACTTTTGATCACACTATTTCACAGAATTGACTGCAGCTCTGTACGTGGCCCACTTTTAGGCAGAGCAAATTAAAAGTAGTTTATTGTAACAGCATACAGCTGAATTTAGCATATTTAAACCCAATAGCTAAAAATCATGTTTACTTATTATTGTGGACACACGTTTTTAAAATGATTTCATGTTTCATGCCAGTGCTGCATAGAGCAGATTTGAGGCTATGACACAACATGCAGTTAAGAGAAGAGGATGTTTTGGAGACTCTTTCCCAATGATGTCATGTGATGTAATATAAAACATTTTTTGCTGGGTCATAGTTAGCCTTTTGTTGATCTTTTGGGAGTGATTTTTCAGCACACACACACAACCTTTTAAACTCAGTATAGCTTTCGCAGCTGACTCAAACGTCAGGAAATATCAGATCTTCCAATAGCCTAAGCACCTGTTTACCTTCTACAATTAAAAACGTATGCAGTTTAAACTAATATCCAATAATATCCAATATTTTGAGACCCAGTGTTTTTCCACCAGGATTCAGAATTTCACCATCAGATTGTTATTCCTGGCGACAGAATAGAGCATTAAAAGAACATCATGTTGGCGAATAAAATGGTAACACTATATTGTATGGGTCCATAATTTCCTATTCATTCCCTAGGAAGTTTCCAAGAAAGAACTAATCTGGTAATAATTATAGGCTAGTGACTTGAAGTCTAGTGAATTTTAGTTTGACTTAAGTATAGAATAAAACTAAAATAAATAAAACTTGAAGAAAATACATTGCAAAAGCTAACTCAATGAATGAAATATAAAAATCTTTACTCACTTTCTCCTCAGAGCAATTTCTAATTTTATTTTGATAGTTACAAACGGAAGTCTTCCAAAATCGTTTTTCGTTCTACCTGGCTTTCGGAAGGGTGCAGCCAGCGCGAGGAAGCGAGGAGGAATGGGCGTGGTCACAGCGCGAGTATTTTTGACTGACACACATGGGGGCGGGGTCTCTGCATGCACATTGACTATAGCTTGAATTTCCGCAGAAACGATGTTCTATTGATCATAATTTTTGTGACATAATTAAAACATTAACCAATCATAAAGCTGTATGCATAATGAGGTAGCAGTCCGGTGATCCAATTAATGGCCCTTTTATCATGAATGAAAGCTCATGTCATGTTAATTGAATTGGTTCAATTGTTGTTGATCTTTATTCTTCATTGTAGTAATACAAACTACAAGATCAAATTACCCAAAATAAAGTACTAAACTAGTGTATGTCCAGTGTGTTCATGTGAGTCTGAATGCATGCACGTGTCTAAACATCCATATAAGTCCAAATGCAGCGTCAGCAGGACTACATTGTTCCCCCCTCGCCTCCCATGAGGTTTATAATCCTTATTCTTATTCTTCCATTCTTTCAGGAACAGATGACTCCCCTCCTACACACACACACACACACACACACACATGCACACACTTTTGCATCCATTAGCATTGTCCCCTCCTCTCCATCCTCCATCCATCCTTTTCCTTAGCTCTTGCGTCCTCCCTCCCTCCCTCTCCAGCGTCCCATTGGACCATCTGTCAAAGTCCTGTCGGACTAGTTGTCCAGCTGCGACCAGGCCTAGTGTATGTGGGGGGGGGGGGTTAACTTTCACTCAATGCACTTGTAAAATCCATTAACAGTCACTGGTTAACTCATTCTGCCCACTGTATTTCTCTGAGATTGTAATGAAAGGACAACACCTCCCCCACCTATGGGGACATTGTGATATTGCTTGGTCTGCTATTGAGTTCACCTTTGTTTGTTTTTTTCCCATCTTATCATATCATGGGGCCACTAAATTAAATGCTGTTTGCTTTAAGTCAGGTTAACTAATCTATTAATTATAAATGAACATAAATGAAAAATAAACTAATAAATCAGTGCATGCATTTTGGTTATGGTGGTAATACTGTGACAAAATAAGTTTGCAGCGCAATGGTCAGGCAGGACTGGAGGGTTTGACCATGGCCTGGAGGTCAGAAGGTCAGCACCTTCTTGAACTGAACATGTTGTACAGCAGGAGGAATCTACAGGAGCAGGCTACTGCTGCCATGTTTACTGAGAACAACAGTTCATCATTCAATTATCCAGGGTGACACCCTCGCTGTCCGAGCTGGCACCACCACAGTACTGCCAATGGTGATGGACAAACCTCGGCACAGGCATCCTTCCCACTGAAGGAACTGTTGTGACTTTTTTTGTCATTGTGGCTAAGACTTTTTAAGATTTGTCTTGTGAAAGAGTTTGCAGGTTTTGATTTGAAAGAGGACGTATCATGCACATTTTCAGGTTCATAATTGCATTTGAGGTTTCTGCTAGAACATGTTTACATGCTTTAATGTTCAAAAAACACATTATTTTTTCTCATCCTGTCTGGCTGAATATACCTGTATTCACCCTCTGTCTGCTCTGATTGGCTTGAGAGAAAAATATGGTGCACCTTTGCAAAGGTAGTTCTCAAGCTGTGGGTGGTATATTCTAATGAAAAACCTGTTCAGTGCTTGTGTATATACATCTTGGTATCTGGAGTGCCTACCAACCCACAAACTGTGAAATAAAACAACCCGGTCATTTTTTTGTTCGCTGTCTAGATCAGAAAACATGTGATTCAACAAGCCAATCAGATTTGGGTCCCCTTCCTATGTCACATACAGGCTCATTAGAATCATAGACTGTTTAAGAAGTAGACATAGTCACCATGACATCACCCATTGGTTTGTGGACTGCCGTTTTGAAGCCTCAAGTTTGGCATTTTGGCCGTCGCCACATGGTTTTTGGACGTCACCATCTTGTTTTTTTGCAACTAGAAGTGACACGAGAGGGTGGAGCTAAGTACAACCGAACGCTGAAAGACATTTTTAGGCGACCGAAAAGGTCATGATTAACTTTCATAAAGTGAAAACACACTGGGAAAGGGTTAAAGTTCTACGACGAAAACACAGACAACACCATGCTAGCGACCTGTCAATCACAAGGTAGCCACGCCCTAAAGCATCCCCTGCTTTATGGTCTATTTGACTCTAAATGGGACCATAATTTACTAAATGAACATTATGCTGTATTGAAGAAGACTTGAAACTAGCGATTGAGACCGTAAACTCATGTTTACAATGTTTACTGAGGTGATAAATCAAGTGAGAAGTACGGTCATTTTCTCATAGACTTCTATACAATCAGACTTCTTTTTGCAACCAGAGGAGTCGCCCCCTGCTGGCTATTAGAAAGAATGCAAGTTTAAGGCACTTCAGCATTGGCTTCACTTTTCAGACCCTGAGTTGCCCACTGATATACCGTGCACCACCCCCCCCACCCCCCATCTGAGTATCTCTGCCCACAGCTTGAGAACGGAGCGTTTCAGACAGAGTGTGAATACAGGTATATTCAGACAGACAGGATGAGAAAAATAATGTGTTTTTTGTACATTATAAAACAACTATGAACCTTAAAATGAGAATGATATGTCCACTTTAAATTCAGTGATGTTAGCAGCTGCTAACCTGTTCATATAACAGCTTGACGCAGGGCAAAAAAAGCTAGTTAGAGGGAAGTCTTATAGTTTCCAAGCAATTATAGTATGTATGTCAGAGAAAGACAAAATCAGTTTGTGCTAGACATATTGTTTGATTGACACATTTTTCTTAAGTTCAATGTTGTGGATGATACACTTTGTAGCTTATTTTCCATGAGAAGATTGATATCGATCTCGTGCCTGTGCGTTAAGAGCTGGAATCTGGACTTAGCCTAGCTTAGCATAAACACTGGAAGCAGGGGGAAACAGCTAGCCTGGCTCTGTTCAAAAATACACCGACCAACTCCTCTAGAGCTCACTGATTCACACATTATAGCTCATTAATTTCATCTGTACACAAACAGAAATGTTAAAACTACAATTTTTAATTTTAGGAGCAGTTACGTGATGGAACTATTTCTTGACAAAAGACTGTAATGACTGCATGACCTTAACCCTACTTCTGTTGAGGGTTTTAAGAGTGGAGAAAGCTTTACTACGCAGTTCACTCCATTCAACACTTTCATATTGTGGGGTGTAATGAACATACTGTAGCAGCTTCTAGGAGCTTTACACTGTTAGCTTTGATGAATCATGTATCCCGAGCAGCTGTGGATCATCTCGTTTTAATATAAACATACCAGAGGAGACATGAGGTCAGGAGATGAGCTGAAACACACACTCATGATCATCCTGGTCTCTCTGAGAGCAACACGACACGAGCTGACCACAAAAGAAGCAGTGACATAAACTAAAGCCTGCTAATGAGTGTGAATATTCATGCTCTTCATTGACCCACATGCTTTAGGAACAATGTTATCAAATGTCTCCGCTTGTTTTTCAGACCAGTGACCCAGTAATCTGGTCTCCAGTCGAAGAGCTCTGGAGTCTTTTCCCACCAAACTTTTTTTTCTGTTTTTCTTGGAGTTCCACTAGGCGGAGTGACATCACAGTTTCTCACGCTCTTTGTCCATCCCTTCTTCCTCTGAGCGCTCCCTCTCTTCCTCTCCCATCTTCTTGTTTTTCCCCATGTGGGTTGTAGAGACTTAGTTGGTTTCCTGTCACTTCTCTCTCAGGTGCAGACGGACATACATTCACTGATCCTCTCTCAGCTCCATAAACCAGCTACGACTGCATTATGGGCTGTCATTAACATATTAAAGGGAAGTTTCTCTCTGCTCAAAATAGATCTCAGTTCAACACACGGACGCACCAACAGGAGTCAGCCAATCATGGTCCAATATGAAACTAGAAGTAGAGACATCTAGAGTTAAGCAGTTCAACTTCTGAAATAAAAAATATTTGTATATGGTTTCTGGATTTTTAGGGGAAGATGTAATTTAAAAAATTTTTAGCAAGGTAATTGTATTCCCACATCTTAAAATTTGTCTAGAGGGGATCTTTAAAGAAAGGGTGGTGGATGGGTCAAACAAATACAGGACTTTCACTCAGGAGACTGCTGTGTCCCGTGTGAAACATAGACTGTATATACGAAGTGGACGTAGTCACCGTGATGTCACCCATTGGTTTGCGGACTACGGCGTGGTAGTGACCTGTCAATCACAAGGTAGCCACACCCTAAAGCATCCTCTGCTTTATGGTCTACTAAATGAACATCATGCTGTATTGAAGAAGACTTGAAACTAATTATTGAGACCATAAACTCATGTTTACAATGTTTACTGAGGTAATAAATCAAGTGAGAAGTATGCTCATTTTCTCATAGACTTCTATACAATCAGACTTCTTTTAGCAACCAGAGGAGTCGCCCCCTGCTGGCTATTAGAGAGAATGCAGGTTTAAGGCACTTCAGCACTTGTCAGACCCTGAAGTTGTCCACTGATGTGAAACCAAAAGTCAGTGTTCACTCATTTTAATTTACATCCATAACTTCAATAACGTGACATATTTTAAGCCAAAACATGATGTTTTACTAAACCTAACCAAGTAGTTTTGTTGTGTTTTTGTTTTGTTTCAATTTACAGCGTTGACCACATGTTTAAAACTGTGAGCGTAATCCTGGAGAAAATAGGTTTCCCTCAAAACGTAATTGAGAATAAAACCTGTAAAAGGGTCCAGTTCAATCTTGCAAATTTTCGATTCATTAGAAATCAGATGACATTCTATGATTATTAGTCATCTACTGTTGAAGAAGCTGGTCACAGGCCAACTACAGTACACTGAAACCACTCTAATCACTATACAAACAAGCACTCAAAACACTAGATAAGAAATAAAAGCACTTCCATCACTGCCCAATTCTAAAAAAAGGTATCAGATCTTAAGCTGGGATGACCTAATAAAATATGTGAACTTGTGCTTGGTATACAAAGTCATCCATGACTTATCTCCACCGTCACTTCTAGCCTCTATCAACAGAAGAACCGAAACTAATAGTATCACTCGGGGGTCTATAAGAGGAGATTGCACTATTCTGTTGCGGAAAAGTGCCTTTAGCCAGTCAGCCAGGTCTGTCAGAGGTTCAAGAGAGTGGAATATATTTTCAATTCACATCAGATAGCTAAACACCTATAGATCTTTCAGTATTAAAAAAAGGATGATTAATATATACACGTCAGCACTAAACTCTCTTTTTGCTGCTTCTATATGTCCTGCTTGTCTGCATTGCTGTTTTATATGTATATATGTCACTACTGTTTCTACTGTTTTTAACAACTGTGTGTCCTTTTCCAACTTTTAAACTGCATGTACTGTTTTATGTTTTTGTTCTGATTCTGATGTATTTTAGGATGCCTTCTGTAACCCCTTGGCCAGGGACAACAGATGAAAAATAGCCTTTTGGCTAATTCTGGCATTTGTTATACCATGGGTATTTATTAATTTGCACTGTCCCTTCTCAAATAAACTAAAGTAAAAAAAGAAAAAGAAAGAATGCAGTTTAGTTGTATGGGAACATAATTAAGCAGGAGACAGGGTTGCCTTGAGTGTGTATGGGCCCTTTCACATGCTGCAACTGATCAAACATTTCACACAGACCCGAGTTTTGTGAATGTTAACATCACCACGTATTACAAGACAGTCAAAACCTGTTGCGAAAACAGAAAGCAGCTCAGTGAAGTTGTCAACCAATTGTATAGGACTTTATAAATTGTTAACAGCAAGGTTTTTAGGTATACAGATATTCAAAGGAGGCATTGAAATGAGTCTTTAATACAGCAGCAACACCACCTTTCCTTTCAGGTCAAGAAATTGAAAGTTTGGAGGGGCTGACTCAACTGGCGCACTGCTATTATCAGCCAGGTTTCAGTAGGTAGTGATAAGATCATTCACTGTTGTAAGAGATCAAATATTCAGCAGGGCTACCTTTGAGGATTTAGTGTAAGGGCTCTTAGCCGACTGAATTGGTAAGAGATTAGTCCGATTTGATGACTGAGCAGAGTGCGCCATTCTCTTTCTATTGCCTATCAATACAGGAACAGAGACAGCTAGTGGCACACTGGGGTCCTGGCGGGTCCTGGGGACATTCATGATGTCGCCATCGTCCCTCTGGCCTGGACCCAAAAGGTATCAGTAAGAGTTTGCTTCATTTTGAACACAATCAGTTATGCACAACACAGAAAATTGAACCCTGGATCCCCTTTTTCATTGTTTAGACCTGAACTCAAAGAAATTCCTGTTTTGTGAATATGATTGAGGACTGGTCCCCTTTGTCCCACCCAAGTTCATATCCAACAATATTTGTGATCCCCTGTATGGAACTCTGAGGTCAAGAGGAACAACTTCAAACCATATACAACAAGATATGTGTTGAAATTCTAAACAACCACAAAGAATCAGAACTTTTTCCAAGTTCTATTTCCAGTTTAATTCAGTGGGAGTTTTATTTCTGCAGTGGGTGGGTTACTTTCACTTCCTAGTTCACTGACACCGCTGTTAAACTTTCAACCAATGACCAACATCCTGCGAAAAGTTCTCGGTTGTCTCTGACCTCACAGGAGACTGAGAGAGTGACCTAAAGAAATACAGGCCAACAAGTGGAGGAACAGATGGAGGGATGGTGGAGGACACATGGAGAAAAAGACTTCCAAACTTTCAGGAATAGGCTGTTAAAAGCTCAGTGGCAGAGGCAGGAGAGACTGGGAGCTGATTGGCGGTGACGGAGGAAGAGAGGGAGAGGAGAATGAGCGAGTGAGGTGGAGGTCAGGAGAGGGAGTGAGTGAGAGAGTGCTGAAAGGGGAGTACGCCTGGGAATGAATGGTATGAGATTTAGACGTGACCATCCCACCACCAGCTGTGCATGTTGTCCCAGACACACACACACACACACACACACACACACACACACACACACACACACACACAGATTGTCTTATCAGGTCGTGACACACACCCTTCTGACTGGAGCCTGTTACACATTAACGCTGCAGTAAAACAGGATGAAAAGGAGACTGAAATCTCTCTGGTTTCATGACTCCTCCAACTGCTGCTGATATCAGGCTGAACTAGAAGCTCTAATATGTGATCACTATAACGCAGCTAACCACTGTCACAAACCACTAATGTGGTCTAAAGCAATAATGCATCTCCCACTACCATAAAAATAAGAGGTATACGGACTTTGAATATATATATATATAATAGTTTTTGATTATTATTGTACTTTTCATCATTTACAGATATGTCATCTTTTTTTTGAGGAATATAAAATGAACAATTCGCAAACAAATCACACATCTTTTATCTGTTCAAAATAGATTTGTCAAGTATTTAATACTCTTGTCAACATGGGAGTGGACAAATATGCTGCTTTATGCAAATGTATGTATGTATTTATTATTGGAAATCAATTAACAACAGAAAATAATGACAAATATTGTCACGAAACCCTCACAGGTACTGCATTTAGCATGAAAAATATGCTCAAATCATAACATGGCAAACTGCAGCCCAACAGGCAACAACAGCTGTCGGTGTGCTGACTTGATAATCACATGCAGTTTGGGGCAACAACCATGAATTTTTTTAATGCAGTACAAACATGTTATTTTCTACCTATTCTAAAATGGTGTATATGAATATTTCTGCATACTGGGGTCCCTAAACAGTCTTGAATTCCATAAATTGGGTATCACTGTAAAGCTGAGACTCTTGAGGATCAAATGAGCCCAACTGTATTCATGTGTGATGATGTTAGTCCCCATAGTAGCCATTTCATTGTATTGAGACCATTTTTTTTAAATTTGACCTCACTGTATAAAATGACCAGTGGTGACCTCTAGGATAATCACAGCCTCATCAAACTACAGCCACAAACTATAGACCTAGAGCATTCAGAGGATGGATGGCTTTCCTAGCTAGATTGACAATAAGGGGGTTTCTGAGCAGTTTCGACAACAGAAGTTCTCGCCATCCAATCGCCGAAAAATGCAATTCTTGTAGAAATCTCCAAATGTCAAAAGTTTTTTAAACCAAATCACAGCATGACTTTTTCTATGGTGTTCCTAAAGGTCTTGGTGTCTTAATGTGGTATTTTGGAGGGATTATTGATAATTTTTTATCAATTCTCGATTGGTAAATAGTTAGATTGGTTTAATAGATTAGCACCAAATCTGTGTGACAAATGGTATCAACCCAAAAATTTAAACAACAACAACAACTCATGAGACATAATAGAGCGTGGGGATGGTCATCATATACTTCTATCATAATGTTCTAAACCCTTATAAACTTTTATAATTCATTTTAATTAATTAATTAATTATTTCGTATTTATTTCAGATTTATGACTAGAACGACTTGTCACATAGTGCTGAGCTGCATCTCAAAATAATCTTCAGGTTCCCAGCTTTCAGATGATGTACACCACTTCTATGTGACATTACTGCTGTTGACCTGCTATCTCCTCCTAAAGACCCCCTGTACCCCCCTAAAAACGACAAAAACAGGTATGTTGTGGGTCTCAGAGGGTTAAACTAGATTTGTGTAGCAACAATGATATTTTTTGCATCTAATAACATTTATTAGTGTAACTTGCAGTTATACTATAGTGAAGTAGAGTTGGTGGCTTTAGAGCAGAGACTGCATGTACAATCATGTGCATTCACTGCCCTCATGTGGTCTGAGTAAGAAACTGCAATAGGACAATAAACATGGAAATGTAATGAAATTAAACACTTGTCCTGCTTATTCAACTCAGGCTTTCAGTTTAGAAAATGGATGGATGGATCATTACTGTAAGAATATTCAAGTTTGTAGAAGAGACAAGTGGAAACAGACGGGTACTATAGGGATGTGGTAACACATGAAATGGCTTCATTTAGGAGAGAGGTACTTGGCAAAATAAGTTTTAAATCTAAGAAAATGTCATTAAAACAGGAAACGCAATCAACAGCAACAGATTATTTGCAAAAATACTACTTTTGTATTAAGAGTTTTTAATCATAAAACGTAGGATACATTTGCACAGAAGTTATTACCACAAATTCGGGGATTTTGCTGCTTTTATAGTAAAAAAAAATGTTTGTGTATGAAATGGACCACATATTGAGGGTCCACTGTGTCATTTCGATAATATTAGTGGGCAGTTTTTAATGTCGAGGTTCATGTGATAATAAATGAAAGCTTGTCCAAACAAACACATGTTGCCCTTATTTTCACTCAACATATCAATTTAGCCTGATGACACAACTACGTTAGATTATATGTATTTTCTTTCGGTTTTAAATAAAATAAGGAATAAATTACCTGTGAAAGAAAACAGTTTTAAGAGTTCAGAGTAACTTGTTCTTCCATAACGAAAAAGACAATGAGAATAGACCGTCTAAATGTCGGAACTACATTACCCATCATTACTTATCCTGAAAAATGAGGTCCTTTTCGCATTCATTGGGTGAACGCCAAAGCAGGAAACACATAACGAAACATGATTGGCTACTGCTCCCCCTGCAGTTACCCGGATGAAGATTTGCTGTATATTAAGGACAATTGAAGGCGGGGGTTGTAGTTCAAACCAACAGCCGATACTCCCTAGGAAGATATTCAATTTTGTGCCGCAGCAACAGTAATTATTTGTGGATTTTAAATATGGTAAGTATTTGATAAACTGTGTATGCGAGTAGTTTGTTGGCAATACATTTTAAATAGCCGCTAGTGCATTTCAGTGAGTAGCTAACTATTAGCCGCTAGCGTTAGCTGTTGTACTAGCTTTGAGTGCTAGCTAACTTCTCGTTAGCGATAAGCGAGCAGTAGAACAGGTTACAGAAAGCTAAACGGGGCGGTAAAAGTGGCCGCCTTTAGGTGATGTTGTTCCACGATAATACACGATTTGGCGGCTGTAAATGAATGAACTGTATTGGTGTTTCCAGGCTGGTGGTAAGGCAGGTAAAGACTCCGGGAAGACCAAGACGAAGGCTATTTCGCGCTCGCAGAGAGCCGGGCTGCAGGTTTGTCCACCGAAATTCATTCATTGCTTCAACAAGCTACCGTTAACAACCAGACGTCGCAGAGGTTATCCAGCCGGCCGTCTCTCACCGGCAGGCCAGTGAACCCTTTGTTTCTCTGCACCAATGTCTGCTCTCTTTCTTATCGCTGCAGTTCCCTGTGGGTCGTATCCACAGACACCTGAAGTCCAGAACCACCAGCCACGGCAGAGTGGGAGCCACTGCAGCGGTGTACAGCGCGGCTATCCTGGAATACCTTACCGCCGAGGTAACGCTCACCTCGTTTATCTTCCGCCGTATCCCTCTGAGAGCTGCTCTTTCCTGGCCTATGTAAATGTCCAAAGCCTGGCTATCTTTCAGGTTCTGGAGTTGGCAGGAAATGCATCGAAGGATCTTAAAGTGAAGCGTATAACCCCACGCCACTTGCAGCTGGCCATTAGAGGAGATGAAGAGCTGGATTCACTTATCAAAGCCACTATTGCTGGTGGAGGTAAGAAGACAGTTTTGCACCTTGGTGGCATTGAGAAGTTCACATTGTTATTAAGCTTTAAGCTCTATCATTACAATATAATTTAAATTTTAAAATTCACATTCCTTTTTTTTTTTTGTTATACACATAGCGACTACAAAATATAACTAAATGTAGCATTACAATATATAGAAACGTGTCTTACTTAATACATCATTCGTTGTCTAGCTTGTGTTGCTGCCTCTTCAATTACTGATTATCAAGTAACTTAAACAGTTAGTGTTTTACTGCTCTGCAACACTGTTAATGGCTCACCCATTGTCCTGTGTCCAGGTGTGATCCCTCACATCCACAAGTCTCTGATTGGAAAGAAGGGCCAGCAGAAGACGGTATAACCTGAAGTGCTCTGGAAGTCGTGCCATCTCAGGACGAAGTCTGCATCAAGTGGTTAAATGTCTTAGATTAGAACACCTGTAGGAGTTATTTGTATGGTTGAGCTTGCATTTACTCACCTGGGGTATTTTTTAAAAGTGGCTTCAGAGAAGCTCATTTTTTGTCTTTTGGCTTTTTTTTCTGGTGCTGCAGTTTGTGTTGAAACTTGCTTTTGTGGCGTTCATATGTTTAAAGTGGTGTTTTAATAAAGCTCTTATTGGGCATTTGCAGTTTGTTCTTTCAGTTCTTGCATTTTCATGGGCTTGTTATCATTTCTACACTGTAGGTATTCGGTTGGCTGCTCCTGTGTGGATGGTGTACATGTGTTTGGCTTTAGTGGTCTTAATCTTCCCAGTTTGAAAGAATCCACCTTGATCAACAAACCACAGCCTGCCATCGGAGAGAGTCATGGCCTGCTTGGAACCATCTTAAACATGCAAACCATTAGTTTCAGCCTTCTGTAGTTGCATGAATTGCAAAGCATGTTTTACATTCGTTTACCACTGGACTGACATGAACTGGGAAAACCTTGTAGTCATTTTGGATTCCTCAATAAAGACTGGACTGGCACAGTCACACTGTTTGCATATTGTGGTGTATGAATGGCTTATTGCATGAAGGCAGTTGGACTGCACTCCTGGTTTCAAGCTGGTTTGATTCAGAGTTAAAACCTCTGTAGTGTACCTCATATATGATGTAGTGTGAGTAGTGTTTACAGGTAGCATTTAAAATCCAACCATCAATGTAACCAACCTGCCCTTAAGCACCAATAGGTTTTTGAAAGGCACAAAATGTGTTTTGTTAAAAAATATTCAGTACTTAAATATAATATTCAAGGGGGTCATCCAATGTTCTATAGGATTTTTTTTTTTTTTTAAGGTATGTGAAACTTCTAAGTAATTTTTACAATGAAGTTTGTTTCCACCTAAAACTATACTTGATTTTGAACATATTTTAAGGAAATGCTCATGGACCAAACACCACTAAAGAACAAATCTCAGAAAGAAAAATCTTGGAGTCAACTTACTCTTCAGCCATCCTTTAACCATAATGTCAGACCACCACTAGATGACACTATGACACCACTACAAGCCTCCTACTGGATGAAGTCCCAACCATGGCTTACATTATTCTGATATATGGAGCCCCTGTCACTGGAAGTCAGTGCCCGTATTTATCAAGCATCAGACTCATTCTTGGAAGGTTCTGTGAGAATGAATGGAATCAGTAATTATGACACTCAGAAGCTGTTAAAGAAATAATGTGGATTCAGCAAACTGAAAATACTGACAAGTAGACCTCCATTATTCCAACATCAGTGGTGTGTCCAGGCAGACAAAACCATGTCCAACTTATTGACCTGGGTGACTGAGTGGGGGTTTCTGGCAAACTGGAAGCTGCACTTTAAATAGACACTGATTCATCCTTTAGGTCAGTTTAAAGCTGCATTAACCAACACAGCAAAACTTAGTTAGAGTGAGAGATTTTTAAATTTATTTATAGGACTTCATTACCCAGAAATCTTATGTGATGTTTTCGGTAGTCAGTCACAGTAAAATAGACTAGACACTGTCATGTTGTAGCCCCACTTTTGGGGGGCTTTATTGGACATACACAATGTAAAACAAATTCAACAACAAACAAACAGCAACAGTTCTGAAAATTAATAAAAATTGAAAAACTAGTATAACAGGCTTGGAAAAGTCATCAGTCCCCTGATTTAATAGTTCGTAGAGCCACCTTTTGCTGTGATTACAGCCATCAGTCTGTTTGAATATGTCTCTACCAGTTTTGCACACCTAGATTGGGGGATATTTGCCCATTCTTTGTTGCAGAATTGTTTGAGTTCAGTTAAATTTCGAGGTGAGCGCAATGGGCTGCTCTCTTTAAGTCCATCCACAGACTCTCTGACTTGGCCACTCAAAGACATTCACCTTCCTATCCTGAAGCCTGCATGGTTTTTTTTTTTGGTGGTGTGTTCAGAGTCATTGTCGTGCTGGAAGGTGAACCGCCTGCTCATCTTCTTGTCTAGCAGAGGGCCGCAGGTTTTCATCAAGAATTTGGGTGAACTTGGCAGCATCCATTTTTCCTTCAATCATGACCAACTGCCCAGTCCCCACTGAAGAGAAACACCCCAACAACATAATGCTGCCACCACCATGCTTCACGGTAGGTATCGTGTGTTTTGGGTGGTGTGTTGCGCTTGTGAGTTCAAGGTCTCATCTGACCAATAAACCTTTTGCCACATGGCATCCAAGTGACATTCCATCTGTTTCTTTGCAAAGCGCAAACAAGTGGCACTTTTTCAGAAGAGGCTTTTCTCTTGCCACCCTGCCATAGCTAGGATATGCCATTGCATAGGCCAGCTTTGTGTAAAGCTTGTGAGATTGTTCTCACAGACCGACCAATCTCAGCCATAAAGACTTGTAAGTACTTCAAAGATGCGATTGGCCTCTTCATAGCTTCCCTGATCAATATCCTCCTGGCTCGGTCATCCAGTTTGTAGGCAAGCCCAATAGGTATGGTGTTGGTGGTGCCATCTCTGCCTCCGTCTGTCTTATAGACAAATGGTTCACATTGGTTGGTGGGGGTTGCACTTCCTTTAGTGGCTGTGGAGTCCAATCCTTGAGCGGCAATCCTTGCTGCACTTGCTGCATATGTAGTCTGTGGCTTGGGGGTTGCTGGCATAAGCTTTCCTCCTTTGCCTCATCTCTTCCAGTCGGTTCTGTCATTCCTCCTCGGCTCTTTCGCAGCCTTCTTTCACCAGTCTTCTCCACTTGGGTCTGTCTTCTGCGGCTTCTTCCCAAGTGTCTACATTGATGGTGGTGGCACGGAGGTCGCGTTTTCACATGGAAAAGCTAAACTTTCTGGGTTTCACAACAATCTCACTTTATGAGTTTTTAGCTGTTCTGGAGCTTTCCATTATATCACATGACCATGAATGACAAATCAAATTTCAATTAGTCTTCTCATCTCACTCTTAGAAAGAAGGCAAATAAACGTATTTCCCAAAATGTTGAACTATTCCTTTAACAACCTGGCTGTTAGGATTTCTCTGAGTTTTATAGGGCCATTCATTTTTACTTCATAATGTCGTGCTGTGGGCAGGCAGCATTGTTAATCTTAGATATCTTTTATCAAGACAAATAGGAAGGAAATCGAAAATTCCTTGTTCATTAAGGGGTGCCAGTTCATAGGCTTAGGGAGTTTGCAAAGTCAAATTGTTTTCTTTTCACCCTTTGTGTCGGTGAAATCAGATGTGGCATTTAAAAATAATTGAGACAACTTTCCAGAGTGCCACAGACTTGGCTTGCACGCAGCACCGGAGCTGGTCTCGCTGGCTTGTCCAAACTAATCAAACGTGCAGGAGAGGCTGAGGTCCTTAACTGGACAAATGAGTCCAAACACTACCTGGGTGCTCTCGTCATTGTGCCTCATTTATGTGGAAATAATGAGAGGAATAATTAGTAAACTGATCCCATATGTGACAGCACCAAAACTCACAATGGTCCTAGTTGGTTTATTTAATCATGGGAAAGGGTCAGCTCAGTCTACTTGTCAGTTTTCTGGGATTGATGCAGACATTTTTGCTTTTTTTCATTTCATCAAGACGTAATATAAGTTCTTTTTTTTGTCTTGTTTAGGGTTTCATGAGGCTAGAGCCCTTCCCAGCATGCACTGGATGAAATAATGTGAATTATTCCTTTTTCTTTACACAAAAAGACCAAGCATGCAGGCCTTTTTAATCAAAGTTTAAAGAAACATTTAACATTTTGGGAAATTAGTTTATTCACATTCTCTCTGAGAAACGAGGAGATTGATACCAATGTCATGGTTTTGCATTAAGTATGGAGCTGAGCATGGTTAGCAGCTAAAGATGAAGCAGGGGGAAAAAGCTAGCCTGGCTCTGCCCAAACACCTACCAACACCTCTAAAGCTCACTGATTAACATTGTATCTTATTTGTTTTTATCTGTAAACAAACAGAAATACCAAATCTGGCAACCTCACTGTGATGATAAAACTTGGTAGTGCTGCACACAGTCACTGCAATCGGCTTTTGTCATTGTAAGCATGCTAACATGCTGATGCCTGATTTATACTCCTGTGGCTGAGGCTAAACTCCCAAAAAGTGAAGCCAAAACATCTGGATCGCCCCCTGGTGGCTGGCTGCAGTATAGGTCATAAACCCCGCCCCCTACATGTTAGCAGATGGGACATGGGCCAAACTAAATAATCAAAGTCACGTCAAGTAAATTTTTCCCAAAGATGGTATCTGTCATTTTAGTTCTCATCACACTGATGTATGTTCAAGTGTTAATTTTTCTAAGTCTGGTTTCAAATAGTTATTTGATGCTATAAAAAGGGGGTGAGACGTCATGATTGACAGCTGTAATACTCTGCCACTAACCAGCTGCGTCCGTGCTTGGATCCCATGGCTCCACCGCCCGATCACTACTGCGCAGACTCTGGCTCCAAATGACGTCATAATCTCAAAATGGCAGCTCTCGTATCCGGGATATTTTGGCTTCACTTCTGTACAGTGGGAGGAAGTGGAGATGCGTCGTCCATCTATATATAATGTCTATGACTTGGACCCGCTGTTTTCAAATCCTTTGGCAGGCCATCTTTCATTTATTTGATAGGCGTGATTCAACAGTTCCATAGCCTATAAATTTAACCCAACAAAATTCCATGGCTGGAAAAAAATGATGGAAGAATTGGATGATGAGGAGGAGTTCCTGTGCCTAGAATTAATAAGGTTGTTGCTGTAATGAATGTGAGGTAGGCCTGCTTCTACGGACACCTCCTGGCTCTGATGTCCGATCAAACTTCTGCGGCGTCCGTGGTGCCTGGTGCATTTTTCAGGAGGTGCACGGCGCCTCTCTGCAGCTCTCTGCGAGCTCCGCACACCATCTCTCTCTGTGGGAGCTCTGCGCAAGTTTTCCACAGAAGTATAAATTCAGCATGACATTAGCATTTAGCTCAAAGCACTGCTGAGCATAACTGCAGAACTTCTGGCAATGCTGTAGCTCTTTGTCTGATCACATTTCTGTTTGTTGGTGGATTAAACAAATTAGATACAACGTGTTAATTAGTGAGCGTTAGAGGTGTTGTGGTGTATTTTTTAACTTGAACAGACCCAGGCTAGCTGTTTCCCCCTGCTTCCAGTCTTCATGCTAAGCTAGGATAACCACGTTCTGAATACAGCTCTGTTCTTTTTAAAAAGTCTTATTCTAAGCATTTTACATTTATTCAAAGATGGACAGAAGACAGGTGACAGGAAATGAGGGTGTGAGGTCACATGCAACAAAGGGAATAAGCGTATTTACCAAAATGTTGAACTATTCCTTTAAAGGCCTTAATATTTCCTCCCAGGTCTCTGTTGAGGATTTGCAATCCAACACAGTTCATAGTTTCTAAAGGAAAAACATTTAAAAAATTGAAATTTCAAAGATCAACAGGGAGCTGAGAGGAAGTTTGGGGGCACTTGAACAAATTAAGGATTGTATCTTAATAAAGTTGCTGTAAAATGGGGACACTGCCTAATGTGGGACACCTAAGCTCCGGTGGGTGTAGGTCTTTCCTCAAACAAATAATTTTCAATAAAACTATTGATATTTGATGTCTTTCTAATATCCCTAAAAGCTTCAAAACTATTATAGTCTTTATTTGTTATTCTTTATTTATTAACTACTATTTATAGTCTTATTGTTTGTTTGATGTTGTTCGATTCTCCATGTAACATCCACACATAAGCCTCGGTTTTATAACAGCAATCACATTGTAAGTGGTAAATTTACTGAACATGGGGTTGCACATTTAGCCTTGAGTGTTTCCTACACTAATTAAGGTGAGTTTTAAGCCTTTTAACAGAGTTTCTTTAAACAGACGTCTCAGTGTCCCACATTTCAGACATGACTGTCCCACATGAGAAAGCCAAGATTTGTCTGAGAAAATTTGGCATTAGAGTACTGATATGTCCACCATTTCTTTTATGAGTGTGATATCTGCTTTTTTTGGTTTTGGTTTGATAGGACACATCCTGGTGATTTCAGAGTAGTACTGGGTTTGGATTTAATGTATTGGCTTCATATCACAATATATTCCAGAAATCTGAAATGTAAAAATGTCTCACATTAGGCTAATTCACCCTATGTTAAAAAAAATTCCAAATTAAGGAATTGTTTTTCCTTTCTGCTTCTTTAGCTCTGGTTACTTTTGGATTCATGCACACTGCAAATTTGCCCCAGTTTATTTCACCCAAACAGATGAGGACTTAGTATCAAGTGTCTGTATCAGAACTAATGGATCAGAAGCCTCTCCAGAAGTCAAAATTGGTGTAATGAACTTCAACATGTGGTCAGTTTGTGTCTGCTCGGCTACTGCTGATTTGTTTTGTGGGCCTGGTTTAAACCGGAGTGCTGATGAGGCTTTCCCCCCCACGTAACCATTAAGTCAAATAAGCGTAGACTGCGGGGGGGCTCATTTTAATTTGGTTCTAATTAAAGTGCAGGAAGTGAAATAACGGCGTTCACCTACCTTCCTTCAGGCTGGACGGTCTCTCCGGTGCTTTCTGGAAGCCATTAGCACATCTGGCCTCACTGGATGGATTTGGTTTTACAGAGCTCATAACAGCATGTCATCACAAGTTAGATGAAGAATGAAGAAGACTGCTGCTCACTTCCACGTCTCTGAAAATACTTTATTATGGTGGTTCTGATTCGCATACTTTATACTATATAATATCAATGACATTGTTGGCAGGTATTTAAGAAACAAATGTCCTATATTGTACTGCATGTACAGGAAATGATGACTTTGACTTTAAAGGAGCATACCACTGGTTTGGCATGTTTGAGCCCATTTACTACAAGCCACTCATACTTTACATCACAACTAACCATTTTCTAAACCATGCGTTTTGCACCTTGTTACATAAATGTGTCTTTTAAATTTGATGTCAGTCTCATGTTTGAAGTGAACTAAGCATCCTCATGAGTGCATTCTATAAAATCCTATCCACATGCTGGTCATTGAAAGATATCTCAGTGATTTCCTGAAGCCTCTCATAAGCTGCCTGATCAGCAGCTGCTTTGTTTTTGGCCTCAGCACACAAAAAGTTCCCAGCATGAAATATTCTGCACCGAGCGACTGTAAAAGCTTGTCAACTCAGCACTGAGCGCGCTACAAAGCAGATATAATGCTGGGTTTGATAACACAGTTAGAGAGAAAATGAGGCGGCTGCCGGGAGGGCTGGGAATTGAAGTGTTTTTTTGTTTTTTTCCTTCTTCCTTGTTCAAGTTCACACTCGGGTCCATCTGGTGGCAGGTGGTTCAGAGCAGCTGAATAGGCAGCGGTCCAGACTCTCCTCCTCGCCCATCACACATGGCTAACTTATCAGAACAGACACAATGAAAGCAGCAACGACACTCACCGCGCCTGTAATCTCTGTCAGGGATGAGACTTTGATTCACAGATGCTTTCAGCACATTTGTCGACATTTTTTTCTCCATTTCCCCCTCCTTTCCTGTTGGGTTCTGTGGCGGCTTGGCATTGTCTGTTGATGTGTGCGTGTGTGTGTGTGTGTGTGTGTGTGTGTGTGTGTGTGAGAGAGTGTGTGTGCGCTCACACAGGCGGGGTGGGCTGGCAGGGGTCACGGTTCGCCGGCCCGCCTAGATCCATCAAGAGGAACAAAGCAGGGGGAGAAGGAGCAGTGCCAAGCCCCCCGAAATCAAAGACCAGGTCTGGGATTGGGATCCGCTCCAAAAGGCTGGACCCATTTTGGTGGTGCAGGGGGTCTCGGGGAGCCAGGGGGAGGGGGAGGAGAGGAGTTAAAAACAATAATCAAATCCACCACAGCGTCTGAGGACGGGGCCGGTTGAGAGAGCTGACTGAAGCCTCTGCGTGCAGCATCCCTCCTCGTCCCTCCCCTTTGAAGTCTGCTTTGCTTTTGTTCTTTACATAACTTGATCTGATATTTGAAAGGCTAATTTGTATGCATTCTGTGAGCGGGGGGTGGAGGGAGGAAGGCAGAACCGCCTGCCACCCAGAATTCCACAGGGGAGCTGACAGGAAGGTCAACACGATTGGCCACAGGGGGAAACGGGGGACACAAGCAAGCTAAAAGCATATGATAAGTGTCTTTGAATTATTGCAGCTCTGTGCAAATTTGATGACAATGGCCAAGTGGTCAGGGGGCTGAAATCCCTCTGCAAACAGAGGCCGCGCATGCTTTGGTGGTCTTCATTTTGCCATCAGCTTCCCTAACGGAGGGGACAGCAATAGGCTGCTAAAGCAAATATGAATAAACACTTCATAGGAGAGCTAATGTGGCTGACTTACATGAACTGGACCCTCCACATTTTATACTTTAATGCTATATTTGTTTGTACTCAAAGTAATTAGTCAGCTCCACACAATAAACATACTTCATCTGAATTAAAGGTACTATATGTAACTTTCAGGAAATCCTTAATGACACCTGTGGTGAGCGAACTGCAGTCAGCAACCTGACATCCCTCCACATTGTCCATTAATACCTGACAATGGACACCTCGTCGGGCATTATCCCTTACATAATGTTCTGTAATGTTCCTATATTTTATTTGGACCATTGGCTCCAAGCTACCAACTAGCTTGCAGTTTGCAAATCACTTTAGTAGCTAATGTTACGAAGCAACCAACGGCAGATCCATGTCACGTAGCTAAGTTACAACAAACTGGCTAACCTTAGCTTAAGCACTCAAGACAGTATTTTATAGTCCTGTGATTAAAGGGGGTTAAAGCAGTGAATATGAATGCCTATGGTGCGTGCATATTAGCTCGTGCATGTGCGCGCATGGGCATGCATGAACATGCGGTACACTCAAGGGTCCCGGTTTGGGGGTTTGAAAATATGGTCACCCTACTTTAAACTTACTTATTGGACATAAAGTGAATGTATTCAATGTTTACACCAAGTGACCAAAACGTTTTTATGATGAAATGGAATGAATAGAAAATGGAAACAGATCTTCATCTTCTAGAAATAATTAGAAATACATCATCACAGCTACTAGGAAATCTGCACTTTATCTCTTCTTCAAGCAGTAAACCAATGAAAGACAAACAGCATTAGTAGGCTAGGACGTACCATAGTTTTTATTAAGACTTCTTTTTCAGAGTAATGTCTACCTGAGCAGAGAATATGTGTGTTATAATATGAGTTTCTCTGTGCTTTTTTCTCATATGAGTCTCTCTGTGCCCAACTGGCTAGCTAAGGCTAGCTAATCGCCGTTGCTCTGCACTGCTCTCATACGGCGGTTACAGCTGATAACGCCGTCCCGACCGACGGCCTCATCACAGAAGCATAGCACCCACCCTCCGGTTCCCTCCCAAGTTAACACTGTTAGCTCTGTCAGCACTGTTGTTGTTGCTGTTAGCACTGTTAGCTGCTAGCTGCCTGCTCAGCTGTAGCCATGTTGAGAGCTGTGTGGAGGCAACAGATATGCTCTGAATTCCATATAGAGAACCTTTAACTAAAATGCACTTAAGCGAGCGTAAAAAGCACTTTACAAAGAAACAAGTCTAAGAGTCTACAGCTATGTTGGCGGCACTGTGAAGCTGTACTGAGGCACAGCAGTGCTAACATCAGCATGCTAACATGCTCACAATGACAATATTAAAGAGGACCTATTATGCTCATTTTCAGGTGCATGCTTGTACTTTGGGTGTCTACTAGAACACGTTTACATGCTTTCATGTTCAAAAAGCGCTTTACTTTTCTGCTGCAGCACCTCTTTTCACCCTCTGTCGGAAACGCTCTGGTTGAGCTCCTGAATAGCCCAGTCTGCTCTGATTGGTCAGCTGGCCCTCTATTTTGATTGGTCTACCGAACACCCCTCCAGCTCTGCTCTAACTACAGCAGGTATTATGCAAATGTGTTACTTGGTGACATTACCACGTTACGGAAGAAAAGGCTTCAAGCAAGGCGTTTCAGGCAGTTCAGGAGCAGTGTTTCTGTGGGGGAGAGGAACTCCCTTTGGCCTGGACTTTGGGCTTTGTAACTTTGCAGACCTTTGACATGCACAAAAATATATAAAGGAAAGGGGAAAAAGCACAAAAGCATAATAGGTTCTCTTTAACATTCTGATGTTTAGCATCTATATTGTTTACCATGTTCACCTAGCTTTTTAGCATGCTAACGTTTGCTAATTAGCACCAAACACAAAGTAGGCTACAGCTGAAGCTAATGGGAAGGTATGTGGTCATAAACCAAAGTACTGGACAAACTGAAATTTGACCTTACAACAGCGCTAGGTGAAAAGTTAAGGGATTACCAGTTACTACAGTTCATCCTGAGGGGGGCATGAATGTCTGAACCAAATTTGGTGGCAATCCATCCAATAGTTGTTGAAATATTTTATTCAAAACCATAAATGTAAACCTCATAGTGGAGCAAGAGGAAAAGTCAGAGGATCACCAAAATCAGTAGAATTTATAATTAGGAAACCATGAATGTCTGTACAATTCAATCTCATTGATGTTGTTGATGTTGAGATATTTTACAGAATAAGTGACAATTCATTAGGATTCATCCTCTGGGCATATACATCTGTACCAAAATCAAGTATTTGGATGAGAAAAAGAAAACAGTAACACTTTTACCCACACTGTCTATTTTAAACACCCATCACAGTTTATAATCCAACTTCCTGGTGTAACTTTGACCTACTGTAGTTACTGTAGTTGTGTGCACATAGTTTTCGTGTGCAGTGAGGGATTATTTGCAACCCTTTACCTTCACATAAAGTAGTGGCTAAACTGTTGGCTTTTTACAACAGGTATGATCACCAAATGGCTAGTGTTACTTTTAGTGATGTTGCCACATTTAGAGCAGGGATGGGCGGATCAATACTAATGATATCGATACTTTGATACTGACAAGCTACTCATCTGGTATCGATTACTTAAAAAGAAATATCAATAATAAAATTTAATGAATAGAAATGTGGGTGGCTGCATCACTTCCAAAGGTTTGTTTGTTTGTGCCAAAACAGCCCTGACATATTTAGCCACATTAAAGCATGTGACATCAGAATCTAGCGCGTGGCAGCGCACACTTCCACATCAAACATGAGAGAGAACGGCAGAAAGGAAACGTAGCGTGGTGTGGTGCTACTTGTAACCTGTACATAAAAATACAGCAAGATGCACTATTAGTGACAATAACGAGTAAGACCGCAACACGAGCAACCTCCTCAAACATTTAAAGACACCCTGAAGTTATAATGAGCCTTATTATTTAAAGTGGCAGTAGCCTTTACCAGATATTGCAATGGCGGCGGCGTCACAAACGTTCTAATTTTACAGCTAAACCGTACACTACAAGATGATTCTGAAAACATTTGAGGAGAGAAATAGGTATTAACGTAACATAATATTGATTCATATTTGATCAGCGTGGCTTAGTTTGACCGTTTGGTCGGAGTTCGCGAGTGATTGACAGCCGGCTATCATATACGGCAGCTGGACATCAGACCTCAGATCAGCTCTAACTGCTTGTTTTCTTCCGGTAAGTGAAATCTTGTAGATGCCGTTAGGAGCACCGGAGGATACCTGAGGACACCGGAGGACACCGGAGGACACCGGAGAAACATGATTTTTTTTCAGGTTACCTGTTTCATGTACTACTGTCAGGATATAGCAACCGTTTTATAAAAATAACTTTTTTTAATCATATTTGCTCCAATCTCGCCTACTTCAGCTTTATTCATAGTATTTCTGTAAAATACTGGACTATTTTTTACACTTAGTGGCACAAACATTTTTATTTAATTGTACTTATATTTGCTTTTGTGCTAAATTTGTTATCAATGGCCGGTGTGTGTTATGGGATCTTTTTTTTTTTTTTTTAAATTACCATGATTTTTGAACAATCACTTACCCATTTAAGAAATTATCGGTAACGGTATTGATAAAATCGTAACAAAAAGTATCGATATCGTATCAAATGAAAGAAGTTTGGTATCGCCCATCCCCAGTTCTGAGGAGTATTACTTTGGTGAGTACAGCGTCATCATAACCGATAGAACCAGAGCTACGAGAATAGAAGCCATTTGAAGGAATTTGAATTTGCATTTCTAGGTTTTCCTTTAACGTCTAGGTGTCCACGTTGCCTATACATATTCAATGCAGTAGCTAGGGTGTTGCTAGCTACCACTTGCTAAGATATTGTGACAGCATCAAAAGCTGTTGCTTGGGTATTTGGCATGGAGGTTGGTGTAATAAAGCCCCAGTGAAAGAAAACTGCAGTGTATGAGTTTTTTCTATAAGCTTGAAGTTTGTGTTTGTATTAAGGATTTTTTTTTTTATCTTGAATTTGGATGAGCACCTTCATACGAGAGAGTATTAGGGCCACAATGACAAAAAAAAAATCTGAGATTTCGAGAGTAAAGTCATAATATTACGAGATAAAGTCATAGGTTTATGAGATAAAAGTCGTAATATATGAGAATAAAGTCATAATATTATAAAGTAGTAATTTTACGTGTTATTTTAGAGGGGAAATAGAGCAGCCGTGCCGCCTGTTGGAAAATGAGGAACGTGGAGCATCTTGTGAAGTTATTCTTTAGTTTAGGTTTCACAAATAACCAAATACTTAATCTATGGCACATCAGCACCACATTATCATCAGTATCAGGACTTTGAAAAGATTGTGCAAGAAACTGCGTTTATTCTGAAGAAAGAACCACACGGACCTGATGGGGAAACTGCCTCTTTTGTGGAGGAGGAAATGACTTTTTTTCTCGTAAAGTTATGACTTTATTCTCGTAATATTACAACTTTTTCCTTGTGAAGTTATGACTTTATTCTTGTAATATTCCGACTTTTTTTTCTTGAAATAGTATGACTTTATTTTCATTAAATTACGACTTTTTTTCTCGTAATATTATGACTTTATTCTCGAAATCTAAAAAAAATTTTTCTCTCAATGTGGCCCTAATACTCCGTCGTACCTTCAAGATATTCAAGACATTACCTAAAATGTGTCAACAATAGAACAACAGAAGGCATTTAGTTCATTATATCTCCATCACATGGCCCTGGCTGCTGTACCTGCTTCTGTGCAAATAACTCAAAATGGCCGGAGCAGCGTGCCTTCAGACAGCGCAGGGAGGTGAGATGAGGGAGGAAGGAGAGACTTTTCATCAACCTTGAGCTTTAATGACTTCCTCGAGGTGCTTTTTGACTACCGTCCAGAGGCTCGGTGGGAGGGGAGCCTTTCTCCTCCGCCTTGGCCTCGTGCCAGGGTGACAATCAATGTCTCTGTGTCTCTTCTGTGGGAGATTATTTCGAAGGTCTCCCCCTTTTTATTGGAGGAAATGGTATTTGGAAGCTCAAACAGGATGTCCTGCTGGCTGGCCTGGACTCTGAACCATTCCCCCACCCCACCCCCCCGGGCTCCATTCTTCCTCTGTACCCCCCCCCCTCCCTCAGCTCCATTCTCTCCCAGGAAAATAGCTTAAATTAATCCAGGAGTCTGAGCAGCCACTTTCTCCTTTTCTTGTCTCCATTTGGAATGCCAGTGAAATCATTCACAAATGAAACTTTCCTCTTGTACCGAACTCTTTGGTAGGTCTGCTGTGTACAGGAGATGAGGCCATATGAACAAATGAATACAGTATGGCTCCATTTAAAGGTGTGGAATAGAGAGAGTTTCACTGTCCTACCACGAAAAAGACAATGTGTTGTGAAGCTGAACTTTTCCAGTGTGCTGTCCAGATTGGCTGAATTTCAAAACAACAGTCTCGTGTTAGCAAAAATGAAAACTGTGACGTGCTTTTGAAATGTCCATAAAAACATTCAGTCATACAGTCAGGGTGACAGTATGAAACTTTACCCTGATGACCAATTATATACAGGAACGAGTCCTAAAACCCAGAAATGAGTTAGCATTTTAGCACTTTTAGCACTTCCCTCGTCTGGAAGTCAATGGGTTTTTTGAATGGGTTTTTAGTTAGATGCCTGAAATAAGGTCTGTGGTTAACACAAGCTGAAGAGATTTTAACATTTTATTCTATGATATAAAACACTTCAGTAAATATCCGACCGGTGAGTTTTGAAACCCTGCTGTGTCTTAAAAAAGGCGGTTGCTAACAAGTGGCTAAATGAGACTACTAAACGTCATCACACCGACTCGTCCTCCTTTACAGCCTCGTTGTGTATACTCACGCTCAAGTGACCGTGGTGTAGTTCGTTTATAGATTTAGATTATCTTGCCGAACAAAACGTGTAAGTATCATAAATGTTAGTTTACCACAGAGTTTATTTTCTGCAATAATCCAAAACCCAATGGAACAATCCCATTGGCTTTTTGTCGTGGGAACCAGGGCGATGCTAACTTCCTGGTTGGCCTACAAAAATACGTCATCCCTGCACCATCTATTTGTATGAATGATGTATGTTCAGAAACAAGCTGAGAATGCTAACACGGACAGATCAGTGTTTGAGATGTAATCCACATGTGTCAATTACAGGATAACAGTGAATGCTAAAACATAGCATAATAGCCTGCTAGCACAAGTAGAGAAAAGTTATAAAGTCAGCAAAGTGACTCAATAATGTCAGTTATATGGTAATATCTATCTATAGTTAGCTAACATCAGCTAACATTAGCCACCATAAGCTACTGGTCAGACCAGACCAGTAAGACTGTAGCAGCAAAAGTGTATTAAAGTGTACGTGTCAGTGTGTTTTGGGTCATTCCTGTTATGCAGCAACATTTCTGTCCCCATGAATTACTTCCTCATATTTTCTTTAAAATGTGTCAAATATTTATAACAAATGGCTTAAATTATAGATTAAGGTACAAAGAATAATGCTAAAAATAAATACTTTTTTTTTTTTCTACTTTACTGAGCTTTTTTTGGTACATGTGCTCGATTTTACCATGTCCCCAGTGCAAAGTACTTATAAGTAATAATTATAAAATATGCAAAATATTCTTTAAATAATATGTAGGCCATATTAAACTATCTCTGATTATTTATACATATTAGGAAGAACTACAGTTATTATTATTATTATTATTATTATTATTTTCTTTTACCATTTTCATCACTTACTATGTGTACCAATATATATATATATATATATATATATATATATATATATAACACGTCAAATTACTACTTTATAATATTATGACTTTATTCTTATATATTACGACTTTTATCTCATAAACCTATGACTTTATTCTCATAATATTACGACTTTTTTTCTCGTAAACCTATGACTTAATCTCGAAATCTCAGATTTATCTTTTTTCCCTCAATGTGGCCCTTATACTCCGTTGTATAAAAGTTCTGTTTATGTGTAGAAGGTTAGTTAGCTAAACCTGGATCACTCACAGAGCTATGGCTGATTTGGCTCCAAATTTTCCACCTAAAGTTGTTTTGTTTCAATCCACGTTACATGTAAGTTTCACTTCACTGCGTGATAGGTGCAGTTTGTCCCCTCTGAATCATTAGAATGGTGGTGATAACAACTGGTAACGCCTATTCAATAAGCTGAAAACATTTAAAAAGGGTCCAAACACTGTAGAAAGACAAAAAAAAACAGATAGAAATGAAAAGGTCTGAACCCAGAATGGTGGCATGTGGTCCAAACCCAGCTGGAGCTCTGCAGCCGGTGTGCTGCAAGACCTGAACAGCTCAGCTGTCAATATGATGTTAATGAAGAGGTATCTGATGGGAGGGCCATTTGAAACAGGTGTCCACCATGCAAAGCATGCTGAGGCCTTTACACAGTAAACATGTAAAGCTTGTCCTGAGGGTGATGCTGGAGGAAAGGTCACGGGGTCAATTCAAATCAAAAGGAAATTTCATAAGAAAGGGCGACCTTTAGATTTTGATGTAGTGGAAATGTTCGCCTGAAGGCGGCGCTGCCAGCTGACGCTGCCATGACGCCCCGCTGCTAGTACGGCAAACACATGAAAAGGATGAAAATGGACTGGAACAGCACAGCTTTACACCAGGACTAAATATAGAAGAACACCTACCAACTCCTCCACAGAGGCATTTTTAACATGTATCCTTCAGGCGGCAGGAACAGGTTGTTCCAGCGCAGAGACGGAGGAAAGCGATTCTTCCTCGCCCACAATAAATGGGGAAACTGGAGGACTTCCAACTTCTCTTCTATCAGACCACCCACTCTGACTGACATAAAAACAACACGCATGGCACAGTTTTTGGGATCCACCAGAGGCGGGAGATCAACATTTTGATCCCAGAATCCAGGAATTCACCATCACTGGCCTTTTACCCCCGTTACACTTTGGTTCTGGTGGGTTTAATCAACACTGCCTGCAAGACAGATAACTGTCGTTTATCATTGTATTGAAGGTTTTAAGCCACAACTTGCAAGACAAATATTTCATATAAGGGTTTCTCCAGACAGAAGGGATCCTCACTGCACTGTTTGATAAGGCCTTCCATCAGGACCCTTCATACAGTCAACCAGGTCACACGTTGAGCTCTTCAAGCCCTTTTCTGCACTTTCATTTAGTTTTGACAGCTGGGGGCTCAGTGTCAGACAGCGCTGTGATAGAAGTGGACTGGAGAAGATGAATCATTGTCTCAGCAACAATAACTATGACACTATGGCATCATTGTGGGTTCTCAACTTGAATTCTTGGTTGTTAGTGAGCCGAATCCTTGTGAACTTGTTCATTTTAACAACCAGTTAAATTTACCACCAGAAAGTAGCGTGTGAATGGGAAACAGAGCGGTTAACATATCTGAAATACTGTATTGACTTTTGGTGTTACGTTTCTGACTGAGGGCTAACCGCTAACGTTAGCTAGCAACCAGCAACGCGCTATATAATAGAGAGCCGGAAGGGGTCTAATGTTGATGTTCACCTGCCCGACACACATAGAGCTGCTGTGTGACTGGTTGTCTCCAGTTTTATATTAACGTTCTACCTGCTGAGGAATCGCTGAGGAAAAAGTGTCTGGCTGCGGCCATCGAGAGGGACTCGCGTAACTTGAACTACGACCGGAGTGTCAACCAGAAAGACCCTTGTCCACCAAGTCACATCACACTTATGTCTGATCTAACGGTACCCATTTCATAACAGGTTCAGTTTATTGTTGCTCACATTATCACATTTGATATACTATATTAGATATTTGTTAATGATTACCAAATGATTTGTAAACCTTTGAGAAATTGTTTCTAAAACATCCATAAACATTACATAGATAAATGGACCAGACACCAATTATTAACCACTGACAAAGTATTAACTATCTATCTAAATAATGTTTACAGATGCTTTACAAAGTATTTATTTAACATTTAACAAGGTGTTATAATCATCAGTTGCAACTTTATAATAGTAATTTATAATCGTAATAATTAACAAATATATATACATATTATATAAAAAGTTATGTGTGCAACAATAAATAAAATAACATAAATTATAGCATTACTAATAATTAGTCAACATTATTAATTATCATTTCATAGTTTGTTAACAGTAAAATAACTATTAACTTTTAACAATTAATTTAAGTTTATTTAATTATCAATTTATCATTTATAAATGATGGCTATTGTAAAGAGTTACCGATATCGCACAGGGGTTTGAAAGACTGAGTTTGTGTGAAAAAATTAATAAAAAGAAAAGAAAAGGAAAAACTGTGCCAAAAAAGCTCATACACACGTGACTTAATAACTCATCTGTACATCATACAGAATATTTATTGTATGTCCTCAAAATACACAAGAAACCATAAGACAGAACACCGTGTAAGAAAAACCCTTCAGGGTCATGTGGAAAGGACCCCGACTGTTTACCATCCTGAACTTTAGTCTCAGACTGGTACAGATCAAACAAAGGCCTTCTCCTGGGAAAATTAATGCTGAGCTTTGATTGAACAACTCGAACACCCACTAAATAAATAAAAGATCTGTTTTTCTTACACCGTAACAGTACCTGTCAGCCAAAAGTCCCATCGGCTTTCTCTTTTGTTAAATTTACCCAAAATATTTCACACATTTCAGAAATGCTGAACACTCTTTTCTCCTTTCTGACATCATAAAGGGAGTTTTTTCCTCTTGCAGGGCTCGATCTGTTCTACAAATCCATTTCCCCCGATGGCAAATTGATCATGATTTCCTTTCAATCATATTCTGTAGAAGTTTCCTAAAGCAACTGGAACTATTAACTCTGCTTTTGGCATGTTCCATCGGCCCTGTAGTAGAAAATGAGCCAACACAACAAAGCTTTCTTTACGTTGCAGCCAGTGAGCCGGTCGGCAGGACCTGCTGCAGCACTTTATTCTGGATTTGGTCAAAATGTTTTTTTCCATTGTATCATGAGAACTTTGACCTTAGTGATTTGTGCTCAGCTCACTCCAGCCTTTATACTTTATACAGTGTCAAAATATGGGAACAAAAAACTGCCAAATGATGTTGCACCTGTATGAAATGATGTGGTGGCGTGCTCCCATCCTTACAGCTGTCTGTGCAATGTCATTTAAAGTTTATATGCATGTGGAACACAGATATATGTATTGGTCTAATGAGTTTGCAAGTGGACTTAAAAATAAATTCAATAATAGAAATACATCTTTTAACAAAAGATGTATTTGATACCCAAAAGATTTAAACTAAGATGCGGGGATTTAAAGCCATCATGTGTAGAATTTCTATTTTATGATACAACCTTTAAAAGTTGATCCATGAGGCGGAGGGAGAGGGAAATGATGATTTTCTTTGCCACTGCCACAGTGTTGTTTTTTATACAACCACTGGGGGCGCCAAAATAGAACTCTACACATAACAGCTTTAAGTGGTCACAAAAGAATCGCCGATTTTTAGCTCAAATTCAGATGCAAAGCTCTTGCAAAGCTAGAGTAACGCCTGCACACTGAAGGCCTCGGTATGCTTCAAGCAACGTGCTTGTCGGATTGTCTAACAGTCTGAAACACCCTCGCAATCTTTCTGAAACAGACAATCTGTTAATCACAGCCACTGTACGCAGCGAGGCGAGGCGTGCGCAGGTGTGACAGTGAACAGCAGGGTTGGTGTACAACTGAGTTCAACACCACCAACGGGACGGAACGCCTTTGCCGGGAGATGTACAAAAAAGACATTTACTAGTATAGGCAATGTCTTGAGATTCCAATTAGATCTTTAAGGGGGCAAAGCACACATGCCGCGTCTAAAAACACGCGGAAAACGCCAGCCGTGCCGCTTTCATCCGTTTATCAAAGGCGCTTGGGAGGTTGCGCTCCTGTTGGGCCTGCCGTTACTAAGCAACCAAAACCTGCGTGCTGCGATGACAATGATGAAGTTGTGGTAATTTAGCAGTAAAAGCCTCACTGACTAAACTAAACTAAACTAAGTCAAAACAAAGATAAATGGATTTCTAGCACCGTAAATCCTTCACAGTAACTTTACTGCTGGATTTCTCTGTCAGTCTGGCTGACCTTTCAACAGGATGATGTGACGTCCTTGGACAGAAAGGGTGGAGCAGTAAAATAGTCCGTGGGACAGATGAGAAAGCAAAGTAAAGATATCTACCGTCTGTGATTGGTTGTTCCTCGTCACATGACATGCGGTGCGCGCTGCAGCGTTCCAAAAGTTGAACTATTATCTCGGGTCGCAGCCGTCGTGCCCTGAAAAATAGCTGCTTCTGCGTTGCTCCCATGTTTGAGCGCATCTACACTGACAACAATGGATTTGAGCGTGCAAAAGACGCGGCATGTGTACGGCCCCTTATCTTTCACAACGGTGGCTCTTTAAATACATTTGCGGTTTGTATTAAGTGTGCAGGCGTTTTCCAACTACAACTTCGACTGGATTGGACTTTAAAGGGACTGTATGTAAGTTTTTACACGTATAAACGTTTTTTTTCTTGTTTTTATTGCCAATATGTGAACAGGCTGTAACCTGACCTAAAAATGAGACCTTCCATGACTTTCTGGGTTTCCTCTATCAGCCCGTAGACTGCTTTTAATGTGAAGAACGTGGAACGTTTTTTCTGGGAAAATCCAACGTATGTGACATCATGCACGCTCGTGAGTGCTTTTACTCTCTTCAGCTCCGCTACAGGGCTAAAAGTATGCAACCATAGCTAACGTTCGTTAGAAATGGAGTCCGCTAACGCCAAAAAACGGCCCCCACCACAAACACCCCGGAAGCACAAAAAACACAAAGTTATATCTAGTGAAGCCCGTCTGGCAAAACAGGAATGTGACCGACGTTGGGGGGGGGGGGGGGGAAACTAGGATCAACATCGGCCGGGCCTTCGATTATTGGATGGACCTTCGTTTGGTTTTGGGTATCAAAACGGACCCTGAGCTGACAAAATTCCTATTGGACAGCATGTGAAATATATAGTGATATTGTTGTTTTAGCTGGCTAATAAATCACGTTCAGGCTCGTGTGTGTCACCTCACTGTTTTGACCGATGCTCGCTCGTGTCTACGAAGTGCGAACACAACCTCGAGCAACAGGAGGCTGACTGTCGTTGACTTAACGGCCACAGGTGTCACTGTTAACAAGCTATTTCTGATTCTTACATAGAGCCCCTTTAACGCGACCCAGTCCAAACCCCATTTTGTATTTTGTTATCCAAACCGACCCCCTTCACTGACTGGCCGGGCCTCGAGCTGGATTCTCACAGAAACTGACCTCTCCAGATGTAGGAGTGCTTCTGCAGGCTGTTCTTTCATAGACTGGAATATAAATGTATCAGCGTCACCTTCACACCTGCTGCTGCGGCAGTTTTTTGTTCCCATTGAAATTATTCAGTATGACATTCGATTTCAATTCAAGTCCGTGACTAACGGAGTGTCCTTAGTGATGCTGTGACTCACTGTCACACAGATTCAGAGATATGCCTGTTGTGAAGTGCTTCAACACAGTCTCATTCTGCTGCTTTTCTTCTTTTTGCCATTTCAAACACACACACACACGCACACGCGCACACACGCACACGCACTCACACCTGCAAATTAAATTCAATAAATAAGACTTACAATGTTGTAAGGCAATGTTGACCATGCATTTGTCACAATGAACAACAAATCAGGAACATACATGGTAACAATATGCACATTCATTAAGAGCAACAAGGTCGCCACTCCCCACTTCTTTTTGTTTTTTTTTAGAAATCAAGTGAAGTTTTCAAGGCTTTCTGGGTGGTCTCCTGATCCACAGGGCTCATCCCCACAACACCGGGCTCTGGGTTCTGCACGGGACCACCTCTTCATTCAGAGGGCCCGGTCCAACCAGCAGGCTGGACACACAGCAACTGGACCCGGCCACAGTGGGGCGTTTGCATTGCATCCAAAGTCGGAGTTTGTTCAAGAAAAATCAAAAGTCTGCGTGGAGACAGAGATCCAGCAGCCAGCTGCTCAGAGCCTCAGGACAATCCAGAGGTGTCCAGGTAACTCTGGAGTTTTCTCACTGTACTTCTGTCCAAGGAGCAAAGGTCGAAGTCAAAAGTAGTGTTTGTGATGTGGAAGTGTCCCGTCTCTTCAATGAGGTTCACAATCTGGAAAACAGAGAGGACAATGGTACTATTTCTGTTCACACCTGTAATCAGGGTGAAAACATTTGATCTTAAACGAATATTTGCACTGTATACAGGTTATGGTTAATGAAATATGAAACCAAAGAGAGAACATGTCAGGAACTGAAATAACATCAGTTCACAGGGATCCTTTCTTTTACTGCAATAAATAACCACCTCAACAATTCATGTCATCATGTACCCAGCTTTACTGTACATGAGCAGAAGGTGTCAATGTGAAGGCAGCGGTGGGTTTTTACAGGAAACTACGGCAGGAAATCTTTAAAGGAAACTTATCGTGCTCATTTTCACATTCATACTTGTATTGTGGGTTTCTACTAGAACATGTTTGCATGCTTTATTGTTCAAAAAACACATTATTTTTCTCATCCTGTCTACGATATATGATAATGATCTAATGTCTTTGTTGCACCTCATACCTGCATTCAGAGTTTTTGAAGCTACTGTGTTTCAATACAGAACGTGATGGTGTTATGGTGCGTACACACCAAGAGCGAAGCAAACTTTTTTCGCGGTGCAATTACATAAAAGGTCAATGCAAAGAGAAGAATAGACACAAATTTGCGATGTGAATGCCGTGAATGCCGTGAAAGCCTCTCAGCGTTGAGATTCTCCTCCTGTCGTCACTGACGTCCTGACGTTGTTGAATCAGAAATGGAGGAAATAAATATTATATATCTGTCTGTGGTCACCCAGAGCTACGATAGTACATCATATCTGTACAGAGACCGGACCAAACTCTGTGTATAAACCACAGACTGTCTATGGTAGAAACAACAACGTCGCTGCCGTATTTATGCCTAGATGACTTTTTGTTGAGTGTTGATGGAGCAGCTGCATAGCTTGGCACTGATCCATCCAAACTCCATTCAGAAAACAAGCATTTTAAAAGTTGTTTGCTTGTCGTCTTGCAGACAGACCTGAAACAAACATGAATTCAGACTTTTTACAAATCTGCATCATTATGTAGTTATTTCGGCATCATTTTGATCTGATAATTGCAATTAAATCACAGCACAATCTGTTTATTTTCTGTTTCATACCGCAGTAGTGACGTGTGGCTTGCTAGATACAGTCAGTGCAATGGTACTGTATGTGAGTACAGCTCGCAGCCGGGTGACGTTATGAACCCAGACATGTTGGCGTTTGGTTTTCTTACATGTACAAAGCAGCAACAGTGGTTATTTCTTCCATGGTTGATGGAGGACAGAAAAGCCCTTTCTCCTCTACGGCGCGTCTAGCGTGAATGAAAAACGATACCGGCGGTCCAACTCACACGAGTAAAGTGAGGCGAAAATTCGCTCCTTGGTCTCAACACAGCATAAGTGACAAAAGGAAAGAAATGAGCCCTGATAATGCCTCATTTAATCTGCTGTCACACAAGCCCCAAACAGAAAGAGTATCCTGGGTCTCAGCGTTGCACATTGTCTCTCAGACCTTAGTACAAAATAATCTGTATTCTCATGTTTTTGTTGTTGGATAACTTGAAGTGACTTTAAAGGATACGTAGTGCAGGTATTACTGCTTCAGACTTGATGCTCGGGATTGGGAGTCCTGGGATTACATGGAACACCATCCCATATATCTTGGTGTAGGTACAGTTCTCATAAAATGTGGGAAAAATTACAGACGTTTTTACGACAGGGCAGATCCAAGTCAGACACTCAGGCGTCACCTCGCTCTTTCCATTTCGGGTGGCAATTTGGCCCGTTTGCTGATTTTCATTGCTGTTTGGGATTCGTTTCAACTGGAAACAGCTCCCAAACTCAAGTCGTGCTCCTCTGTCTAAAGACATGCCTTGTGCATTACAGTGTTCTCTGTGATACAGTATGTGCTCCCCACCAGTGTGCAGGAGAGCCTGAGAGTTAATCATTTCCATCTCTTGTAGCAGGAAGTGGAGCCAGTTGGTGAACGCGGCTAGATTAGCTTGATTACTGTGCGAGTTAAAGCCGTTCACGGGCGGTGCTGTTTTGGATGGGATTTCGTCTTTCCCCAGAGCCAGACGTCTTGTTAGGAGAGCGAGGCAGAAGTTGGCAGCCGCTGCTGGGAAGATCCACCAACACCGTCACATGAGAGGCCTCGAGAATATCAGTAAGAAGCACGCAATCTCTTAGGTGGAGAGAGGTTGACCAAATAATTCATTGGTGCCAGATGAAGCCGGAGATTACAGGGGATCTGTAACAGATCACAGCTCCTCCTCTAATCCAACGCAGCAATATAGCTGACTAATAGCGCTGGCATGTAGTGATATTATGCTGAGCTCTGTGAAAACTGTGGGAAGCCACCCAATACATTTTTCCTTCTTTAAACTGGAGCTTGGCAGTTCAGTGTAACTTTTCAAAGAAAATAATAAAGCAGGAATTTAAGGGATAATATCAAATCTCAACTACATGAAATGATTAGTTATTGCCACTGTAATTTGATACTAAAGATTATGAGTGTACATCTAACACAGACTATATGTTACATTCACTAAAGAAAACGTGCACTCTAAAGTTGTTCAGGAAATGTAGTCGTGTCATTTACTTCCTTCCAATTAATTCTCATCGGGTTCGGCCAGACACAAACAAAAAGTGTTCAGTGTTCACCTGTTTATAGAAAATCTGACAAAAATAGCTACTACTACTGGCATACTGGAAGGAGAACTCCACAGATTTTACACATCGAAGTGTGTTTCCAGGTGTTTGGGAGCACTACTGCATATGTGAATAAAGTAGTACAAAGACTTTAATGTCTCCAGAGGGAGCTGTGTGTGAAGCAAGGGGCAACCTCTGATTCTGGGAAGTGAAGCCAATGCTGAAGGGCCTGCATTCTTTCTAATAGCCAGCAGGGGGCGACTCCTCTGGTTGCTAAAAGAAGTCTGATTGTATAGAAGTCTATGAAAATGAGCCTACTTCTCACTTGATTTATTACCTCAGTAAACATTGTAAACATGAGTTTATGGTCTCAATCGCTAGTTTCAAGTCTTCTTCAATACAGCATGATGTTCATTTAGTACATTACTTGCGCAGTGCTGTTCAGAACTCGCGAACTCCGACCAAACGGTCAAACTAGGCAGCGCTGATCAAATATGAATCAACATTATGTTACGTTAATGCCTATTTCTCAACTCAAATGTTTTCAGAATCATCTTGTAGTGTACGGTTTAGCTGTAAAATGAGAAAGTTTGTGACGCGGCCGGCATTGAAAAATCTGTTGAAGGAACACCAAGTTCCGGTCACATGACTGGAGCACAGCCAATAGGAACGCTCTGTCAATGAAATGACCTGTGATTGGTCAAAGTCTCCCGTCACGGGCTAGATTTTTTAAAGCCTGAAAACTGAGCCATGAGGAGGAGCAGAAGTCTAGTTTCTCTCAGAACACTTGAATTGCAATGTGCTGAAAGGTTATTATGGAATTTTTGCCCAATGATGCCAAAAATATACTACCTACTGCCTCTTTAATAGTTTTACTTACTCAAAGAGGGTGAAAAGTAAAGCAAGCCAACGGTCTGCCTGCTGTGGACGACATGCTAGTCTCAGTCTCCAGAGCCCTGAAGCCCCTCCCACGCTGCTGCACGGAGAGCTGTGTGCTTGTTTATTCAAAGTTGACACGTGCCGCGTGTTCAACTTGAGGCTTCGAAACGGTAGCCCACAAACCAATTGGTGACGTCACTACATCCACTTCTTATATACAGTCTATGGTGTCAAGTCTGATAAATGTCCTCAAATGAAGTTTTAAAAGTAAAATAATGTGGAGGTGTGGAGTTAGAAGTGATCTTACCAGACCTCTGTGGCTGCTCATCTCTGCTGCAGGGTGGAGGCTCCAGGCTACATTAGCTGCTACTAGCATAACACACCTGAATTTACGACCAAACTGCTGGCAGTTAGAGTTGCATTGTGGGTAATGTCGGTGGCAAGTTTTGACAAGGAAGAAGAGCGTGTGGAATAAAAAAGACGATATCTCTGGTTCCGAGATTCTGATCCTTTTTTTTGTTTTTTTTCAAATATCCATAGGGACTCGACCCCGTTACAGTGAAATATACATGCTGGGTATTTGTAGCTGAATTAGAGGAGGCAGGTTCAGAGAAAAAGGTGCACCACAAAAGGAACTGACAATAAACACCAAGTAACGCCTTCAATTCACAGAGTGTTCCAGTTCATCATCAGGCATACGAACATACACACCTGCTGCAGTATATGACCTTCTCTTAGTGTCATCAGTCTTTTGTGCAGCTCCACCAGCTCATCCAGGTAAGCCTGGGAAACACACAGCAACAGGTTAGCTTCATGGCTTTAATATGGCTCTGTTACACAGACACCTGGTGGAAGGCACAGGATGATGAACATATGCTTATTTTCAAACGCCTTACATTCAGAGGTATAAATGATCTATTAACTACAAAACCCTTTTTCCATTTAATAAAAGAAGTTCTTAAATATGAAATGTTATCTAAACACAAGCAGCTATACAACAAGTTTTCCCAAATAATACAGTCTAAAACTGTAAACATTTTGATTTAAATTAGAAACTACAGAATTAAAAAACAAGTAACTATGATGATGTATCTTATTATGCAGCTTTCAGAAGATGTTTGATACTGACTGCTACTGTACGGACACATTTTGGTTGGTACCCAGCCCTAAACATACATCAGTGCTAAACAAAGCTGTCAACTGCTGCAATACTCTCTAGAATTTCTAACTACACTGTCCATGTGATGTATTTATTAATGACTTATTTAGTTTATTCAGTCACCTTCTAACCTCTCAGAAGCAACTTTTCTCCTTATATTCCCCCTTTAAGATCGTATTTTGTATGTCTGACAGTATCACATTGTTGCAGCTCTTCATTGAAGCCATACGATGTTTACACTGAGTGCAATATGCAAACACAAGACTTTGGTATCTTTGGAAACTCCACTTGAACACAGCATGAGAAGTTGCTGCCAAAATCAACTAATACTAAATTCTATAATAACTATAGTAACCCATGAAGTATTCCTGTAGGTGTTGTATCAGAGCCATGTTATACTCTGGTCAGGAGCAAGGATGTAAAGACAGGTTGGATGTTAACGCATTGAAACTAACTTCCTAATCTATTTGATAAAGGCTGACTTATAGTGATAAACAAAACAAAAAGCCTTGTGTACCTTATCACAATCTATGTTTCTGCTCATGTCCTGCTTGCTCTGCTTGGTGGGACTCTTCACTTCCAGTATCTGACAGAGGACAGAGGACACACATCCAGTCAGAGTCACTCTGGGTGACCTGGAGCTACATGCATTAACACCTGAGGCCTGTACTACGAAGCAGGATTTGGCGTTAGCGAGGTAACTTCAGGGTTAACCCTGGGTTTTCCGTCCTACGAAGGTGGATCACTTCTTACCGGGGTAGATCGCCATGGTAACTTATGCTGAACAGCTAACCTGTTCCGGAGCAGGTTATGTTCCAGATAAGAGATCAACTCGTGTGAAAGCACCGCCTACTGATCAATCAAAGCTCGGTGCGGGGATTTTATGATAATATTACACACATGCGAAATCATAATCCAGGCTAAAAACAACACAGTTTAAATTGACAAATGCAGGAAGGACAGCTGGATTTATGCTGTGGGTGTTTACGCCTTTGATTTATATTTTTATAATTATTTTTTTACTTGCTCTAGAGTCTCTCTCACACCGTCAGGGACGGGGACGCAGCTGAAAGAAGGTTGAAATAGTCATACACGCCACAACTTTGATAAAGGGTGTAATGAAGTGTTTTCATTCATTCATAACACTTCTAAAAGCTATTTCTATGTAGACGACTATGTCTGACTTTTGAGTATTTCGTTAAATTAATAAGTCTGTTAATTTACGCATACACACATTAGGAGTTTTTTTTCTTTTGCCAGCTGTCCTTCCTGCATTTGGCAGCTTCAACTGTGTTACTTTTAGTCTGGATTATGTGTTTAACTTCTTCGTATTTGTCTAATATAGTTTGCTCTTCCTTTGTAAAATGTGCCGCTCTGCCTGTGTGTCTGCAAGTTTGTGGACTTGTCCATGTTTGGTCAGATGCTACAAACACCGCCCCGTTCATGTGAACGCGCTCATAGCCAGACTGAGGAACCCTGGGTTGATTAACCGAGATGATAACCAGCGTCGTAGGACCGCTTAGCGGGATCTCGTTTGTTAGGGTCAGTGAAGCCAGATAACGAGAAGATACCCTGGGTATGTTGAACTCGCTTCGTAGTACAGGCCTCTGGGCTCCCTCGTGGTACATTCAGTTACTTTAACAAAACACATGACACATACATGATATACTATCATCTTACCTGGTTATTAGTAGTCTTTAGTAAGGGCGGGGCTTCATTGCGGGATGGGGGTGAGGGCGAGGAGCTGTCACTCTCACTGCCATCACTCAAACTGACCCTGGGTAGTTCATCACAGGAGAACAGACAAACAACAAATGCTTCAGTACATCAACAGATGCATTCTAGTTCTCCAGTGAGGCTGCCATGGGTCCAACTGTCCAACCGGGAGATGAAAAATGACTGTATATACAACTTTAGTACATTTCCTAGAAACCATTTATAGATAATAAAAACAAATGTTAATGTTTTGGGTTAAATCAAGCTGTAGTCATTGATTTTTATGACCACTTGGGGACAGCAGAGCAAGCTGTAAATACAACATCTGACATATTATCATCTTACAAAGCTGATATGGCTATCATTAGCAAATAGCAAACAGTTGTCTATTTACTAGGGCTGTCAAAACTGCAGCCCAACAGGCAACAACAGCTGTCAGTGTCTCAGTGTACTGACTTGACTATGACTTGCCCCAAACTGCGTGTGATTATCATAAGGTGGGCATGTCTGTAAAGGGGAGACTCGTGGGTACCCATAGAACCAATTTTCATTCACATATCTTGAGGTCAGAGGTCAAGGGACCCCTTTTTTTTTAAAGATTATTTTGGGCGTTTTCAAGCCTTTATTTATAGGACAGTGGATAGTCTAGAAAGGGGGAGAGAGAGGGGGTGACATGCAGAAATGGCTGCAGGTCGGATTCAAACCCGGTATTATTATTATTATTAGTAGTAGTATCTTCACTCTAGCTATAAAACTGAGCCCGCTACAAACTCTGAAAGATCGATTGCGTTACTGCGTTAAAGAAATTAGTGGCGTTAAAACGTATCTGTGTTAATGCATTATTATCGCGTTGACTTTGACAGCCCTAGTATTTATACATCCAGCAGACACAGAGCAACATATTCGTTCATTTAGAGTCATGCTCGTGTCCACCTGATGAAATCAAATATTCTCTCTCCTTTTAGCTCTGGTTTGGTCTCCAACTCCTGAGAAAAATATCTGTCTCTTTAGCTGCTAAATGCTCCACTATGTTCACCAGCTAGTCTCTAACTGTGTCTGTCTGCTGTTTGCCGCTGAGCAGGTAGTGTACAGTGGCTTTATCAGAGCTTTTTCACTGAGCAAATTCATCCCATTGATGCAAAAATCCTGAGGTTTTAAGGGGATAGATAATGTGCCTCGGGTATAACATCATATCAGCCTGATTGTACCCATTTACTCCAGTGGTAAAGCCAACCTGAGAGCATATTCACTGGGACTCATGAGGGGGTACAGTGAAGGAAATCGAGCGGAAATTCAGACAAGTTCTGACCGGAGTCTGTGGTGATCAAAGCCCTGTGAAGGACTTGTTTTTGACTGCAAGCTCACCATTCTAATTGTGAGAACATGCCAAAATCTACTCCATTGAGACGTTATACAGAGAAATCACAAACCTGCTTGCTAACGACTCACACAACTGCAACAGTCTAGTTAGAATCCAATCACTCTCTGTATCCCGTTAGAATTTGCTGCCTGTGTCTATGATCACGGTGTCATGAAACAAATGTGTGTTTCAGAGGTTGTTGTGACCATTAACTGACCTGCGCTGGTGGTGTGTGAGGTGTGTATGTGCTGGTCGCTCCACGTCAGAGTCCATGTCGTTGTCGTCATCGTCCTCTGAGTCTTCACTGTTGTCATCTGAGTGCAGATCCTGCATGACTGACTGCAGCGGGCCCAGCACTGTGTGAGTGGGACAGAGAACACCACCACGTTGGAACTGAGCTCTATTATTATTATTATGTCGAAGCACAAGTAAAAACATGCAGAAGGCAGCGGATCATGCTGTGAGGTGGAGGGATGGTGGGACGGTCCAGTGGAGCTTGTGGCTGCAGGTTTGATCCCAGTAGGTCTAAGGACACACTTTACACTTAACTGTTAAAAAGGATGAGACTGTCGTTGTTCTTTATCTTTCTTATTGTTAATAAATGCCACGAAAAGACCAAAACTAACAATGTGTTAGTTCGTCTTTCTGACTCTCCTACCCTGTCAGTGCCTCATTCACATAAGAGGAAATAGTGCATTTGTTTGGGACTATTTTCAGTGGCGGATTAATCCACATTTGGTGCTCTAGGGAGTATTTGTGGCAGCAGGACGGTGTATGTGGGATTGAGTCAGAATAAACTACAGTGTGTGTGTTCATGGTAATGAAGGAACATGTCACCCAGTGACACAGTGTGGCTCATTGATAGTTTTTACTAGGGCTGTGATTAAAATAGTTAATCGCAATTAATCACACATTTTTTTATCTGTTCAAAATGTACCTTAAAGCTGCAGTATGCGATATTGGCGCAAATATGACTTAAAAAAGTTATTTTTAGAAAACGGCCGCTATATCGTGACAGTAGTACATGAAACAGGTAACCTGAAAAAAACCATGTTCCTCTGTGTCCTACTGTGTCCTCCGGTGCTCCTAACGGCATCTGAAGGATTTCACTTACCGGAGGAAAACAAGGTCCGCTGTCCAGCTGCCGTCTATGAGAGCCGGCTGTCAATCACTCGCGAACTCCGACCAAACGGTCAAACTAGGCAGCGCTGATCATATATGAATCAATATTCTGTTACTGTAATGACTATTTCTCACCTCAAATGTTTTCAGAATCATCTTGTAGTGTACTGTTTAGTTGTAAAATGAGAAAGTTTGTGACCCAGCCGCCATTGTAAAATCTGTTGAAGGAAGCCAAGTTCTGGTCACATGACCGGAGCACAGCCAATAGGAACGCTCTCTCTCTCTCTCTCTGAAATGACCTGTGATTAGTCAAAATCTGCCGTCACGGGCTAGATTTTTCTAAAGCCTGAAAACAGAGCCATGATGAGGAGCAGAAGTCTAGTTATCTCTCAGGACACTTGAATTACAATATGCTGAAAGGCTATTATGGAATTTTTGCCAAATTATGCCAAAAAATTGTTGCATACTGCCACTTTAAAGGGAGATTTGTAAAGTATTTTACACTCTTATCAACATGGGAGTGGGCAAATATGCTGCTTTATGCAAATGTATGTATATATTTATTATTGGAAATAAATTAACAACACAAAACAATGACAAATATTGTCCAGAAACCCTCAAAGGTACTGCATTTAGCATAAAAAATATGCTCAAATCATAACATGGCAAACTGCAGCCCAACAGGCAACAACAGCAGTCAGTGTGTCAGTGTGCTGACTTGAACCCATTTTCATTCACATATCTTGAGGTCAGAGGTCAAGGGACCGCTTTGAAAATGGCCATGACAGTTTTTTCTCACCAAAATTTAGCACGAGTTTGGAGCATTATTTAGCCTTCTTTATGACGAGCTAGTATAACATGGTTGGTACCAATGGATTCTTTAGGTTTTCTAGTTTCATATGATGCCAGTATCTTCTCTCTAGCTTCAAAACCCGCTATAACCTCTGAAAGATCGACTGCGTTAATAAAGAAATTGGTGGCGTATTAACGAATTTAACATTATCGCGTTAACTTTGACAGCCATAGTATTTAGACAACAATGGAGGTAGTCACCTAAAAGATAAATAGTGTGTTTCCACACTGAGACATCAGTGCAAGAGGACATATGCACACATGTTGCTGGATGAGCAGTGATGGGTGCTCGGGAGGTTGGTATCATATCCATGATAGAATACCAAACCCTACTCCCGTGACTGCAGAGAGATGCATGAGCTTTCATGCATATAGAAAAACTGGAAAAATATTCTCCATGCAGATGTGAACAGGGTGTGTGTGTGTGTGTGTGTGTTTGTGTGTGTGTGTGGGGGGGGGGGCTCACAGGTCTCATAGGAACTGTTACCTGTGTGGGTGGTGGCAGGAATAGCCACCCTTTTCCTGATGATGAAGTCCACCACTGCATCCAGAGAAAATTACAAACACACAAGCAGAGGTCACCCTCGAGAGAAGAAGAAGAACTGTCCCAAACATACATTCAGACTCACCTGGTCCTCTGAGACCATCTTCAGTCCTACATGACTTCTATAGCATTTAAAACCATTTTTTCTTTCATTGTTTTGGACATGATTTTCATCAGTGATGATAACATTGGCTCTATATTTTCAGTGCTCAGATCTAGGGGCTTGCAGCGTTCCAAAGGGAAACCAACATACGGTCACACAGGTTTGAAACATATGGCAGCTTTAACCTAATGATATAAACCACTTACTTGGAAGTAAAGAAAGTCAAAGATGAACAAGGATGATGCTCTGCAATATTACTGACAGGATAATACTTACTTTCAAGTATGTGGTTTTGATAAGTGGGTTACACTGGGAAATAGTTTCAACCAGTCTGGTGATTCATGGAGCTCTCTACGACTAGTATTATGGCCACTGTTGGTCAAAAAAAAGTTATTATATGAGAAAAATCATTCTTTACTTTAAAAAATATTGAAAAAACAAAAAACGTACTGTAATATTAACTTTTTCTGGAAAGATGACCCTGTAATCTAGAAGTATTACAACTTTTATCTTGTAAAATGACGGCTTTATCTCATAATATCATGGCATCTTTATTCTTATAAGAGAAAAACATTTTCAAAATATAATGACTGACTCGAAATGTCCTTATTTTGTTTCTCACAGTGGCCCGAATACCATAAGATCTCAGCAATGAAACTGGTTACTAAAATGTCATCAGAACAAATATGCTCCTTTTCTCTGGAAAGAATTCAGCCTTTTTGTTCAGATCACATCTTTAGGCTTTTGACAAAAGTTGGAGAACCATCCCTCAAATGAATGAAATGTAAGTACGTGTCTAAATAAAGACACTTATGCACTGGTTAGACAACAGGTCAGATAATAAAGCTCTGTTATGTCCAGTTAGAATTAATCTAAATTCTGTATCCAACACTAGCTGAGCTTCTTTTATTTCTGCAAAACAAACTGGACTCAAAGTTCCACTGGTGCTCCATATGAGCTACACTGGACCATTATACAGATCATTTCTGACTGAAGAAGACAATAGAAAAGGGATCAGCTGAAACTTCATTACCTTGCCGTTTGTGGTGTGTTGGAGCAAAGCCTGAACTGGCGCTGGAACTGGCTGGACTGGGCTGTTCGGACTGGGAGGAAGAAGAGAAAACAAACATAATAAATATAGATAAATAAAATACATATGAAGCAGTCTGAAGTTTGATCAATACAGTTTTTGACAAACATCAACACACCATCTAATATTCTGTGCAGATATTTGCTGTATTGACATTTGACCACTTTCATGATATAATATATATTAAGTATTTCCTCTGCTATTCTTTTTTCCTTAAATGAAACACATAAAGAGTTCCATGCTCTGCCATAGGTCCAGGTTCTCGTGGTTGATTATTTATTGTTTGACTGAAAATATCTGAATTATTTGCTGTCTGCCAAACAAAGAGGACTAAAGAAGAGAAGGGAATAGAAATTTAGTAAATTGATACAAATACCAGCAAAATTCCACGATTTTTAATTTGATACCACGGTAAAAACGCAAAAATAAGACAAGATACACTCAGAGCTAGTGTTAGTGTTAGGAAGTTAAACAGGTCATAAATCTCTCTCTATTATCTATTTTATATGGCTGTGAAAACATCTCCTTCAAATAACTGAATTTATTCAACTTTCTCGACAAAAACTACACTTTACAAGATTACATTTGAACACATCATGATAACATTAGAATCTACCATAGCCCAATAGTCATTTTTTACTGAAGAGCCTGAACACATCATAATGTAACCTCCTTTAACCATGTCATTAACGTTGCTGTTGCTCCGAGCAGGTCTGTGCTGCCCAATGGCAGCTAACAGCTAACGTTAACTAGCTCTCCTCCTGCCGATTTCAACACAGATTTGTTGTTCACAACATAGCATTATCAGGCAAAAATAGCGTGCGTCTCCTGAACGCTGCAATAGTGAGATTACTGCATCCTTTTGGATTTTAGACGCCGGTAGTCTCGAGCCGTGGCGGCAGGGTTTGAAATTAACTTTTTTCACTGCCTGCCATTCAGAAATGTTATCAGCCACTTTTGAAATCCATGCGCCAAATGAAAGAATAACATTTTAGATCTGATGTCATTCAATATTCGATATATTTTACACAAAAAACATTATATACATGGTAAATTACAGTGTTGGAATTACACCTTGGAGGGAGGCTAGTGTACACAGTACTGTACTGTACTTTGTTATTGTCATCTATAGTGGTTATTTGCATAAAACCATACAATTCAAATGATTATGATTACTTAAATATTTGCTTTGATTAAAAAAAATCTTGTTAAGTTGTTAGGAAGTTAAACAGGTCATAATTCTCTCTCTATTATCTATTTTATATTGCTGTGAAAACATCTCCTTCAAACATCTGGATTTATTCAAGTTTCTCGCCAAAAACTTAATTTTATGAGATTACATTTGAACACATCATGATAACGTTGTAATTTACCTTTGCCCAATAGTCCTTTTTCCTGAGCAGACTTTGAACGCCTCATAATAATAACTGAATGGCACCTCAATTAACGTTAGTAGCTCCGCTAATTATTCAATCAGGACTGTGCTGCCCACCTGCTGCTAACAGGTAACGTTACTAACTGTCCTCCTGTTGATTTCAACACAGATTTGTTGTTAACAGTGAAGCATTATCAGGGGAAAAATAAGGTGCGTCCCCTCAGGTTTAGTAGTAGTAGCGCCATGCTTTTGAGTGCTTTTTTTCTCTCCGCCGTGTCTCCGGTCAAACAAACTGACACATGATACAGCGTGCGTATGCGTCATTGTGCAGCGTAACTGTTGGTAAGCATCAATACAGAGGAATCGATAGTCACAGAGGCATGAGATGCCAAGAAAGCGGACAACTATGGTTCTCTATTCTCATCATTAATCACCTGCCAAAGTGGCGGGTGTCCTGATGATTTCCATCACTGCCAACAATTTACCTGCATTTGGCGGGTGCTAATTTCAGACCCTGCCTGACGGTACCTACGGTACTGTAGAAAAAGGAGTACAATGACATTTTCAGAATTTTGGCATTGACTTGGTACCGAAGTAACGGTTCTCATGACATCACTAATGGCCGATAGATCAGACCGGCACATACGTGCTCACCTGTTAGGGGGGATAGAAAACCGAATATCTTACAGATGTCAGTGCAACACGACATGTGTTTGGATTATAATTTTGACAAGTTTGTATGCATTTATTTCTACTTTATTTTATACAGTAGACGTGTATTGTCTAATAATTATTTTGCCACTTTGCCTGAAGCTGAATGTTCGCGATACCTTAATAAATGAAGGTTGATCGGTCTGCTGTCGTGTCCCTTCAGTCTTCACCCCGTCCAACACAGTGGCCGGATATTGCTTATCTGGACATGTATACATATTTGATTGGATAACCAGGTATCTTTAGGCTACTGAAAGTGGAGCCTATTATCAGGATGGTTATTTACAGACAGCAAAATAAAGACTACTGCATGTCAGCAGCCAGCTGGCAGTAGTTTTTGAGGGGAGTTTAAGTGCTGCTTTTAACAAATTGTGAGGTGGCACATTAGTCTGTCTTTGTCAGCACTAATTCTTTGAAGTCATCTTGGTGTGTCAGGGCTCGAAGCCAACATCCAACGAACCCACACACAGTTGCTGTAGACCTGGCACCATCTGAGAAGAACCAGGCCGCTTTCAGTGCTCGAGCCTCTGGTCTACATCTAACATCATAAATCACACAGTCTAATGATGTGCCACACACATGCAGCACACCACACACAAACAGTGCTGAAACATAAGACTGCTCACTACATTTAGCATCATGTATGTTACTGCACTCAAATATTCATCATGTCAGTTTTTTGGCAGGTCTACCACAATGTGTGGGGGGTGCTGGGTGAGCCCTGGGGTTTGATCCCTGCTGCCTCTGGCTTGTTGGAGGTCCCAACACAACAACTGTTTGTTGCATTCTGGTTTCATTTAAGTCATTGATTGGCTCTACTACCAACTTTTTATGACATAGCATATAGGGCTGTGTATTGGCAAGAATCTGGCAATATGATATGTATCATGATACAGGGGTAAGGATTCAATACATTGCGATACTGTAAGCAAGGCGATATATTGCGATTTCTACAAATCTAATTTTAGGAAAATTATCATAGTATGAAGACACATCACTATCTGAGTAAAAAAAAGTCACTCTGGGAAATGGCTACTATGGGGACTAACATCATCACACATGAATACAGTTGGGCTCATTTGATCCACAAGAGTCTCAGCTTTACAGTCATACCCAATTTATGTAATTCTAAGACTGTTTAGGGACCCCAGTATGGAGGAATATTCAAATACACCATTTTAGTATAGGCAATAATAACACATATATACTGCATTCAAAAAACTGCATGTGATTATCATAAAGTGGGCATGTCTGTAAAGGGGAGACTCGTGGGTACCCACAGAACCCATTTTCATTCACATAGCTTGAGGTCAGAGGTCAAGGGACCCCTTTGAAAATGGCCATGGCAGTTTTTCCTCGCCAAACTTTTGCATAATTTTGTAGCGTTATTTAGCCTCCTTCGCGTCATGGAAGTATAATAATACTAATAATAATAGATTCGATTTATATAGCGCTTTTCCGGAGCTCAAAGACGCTTAACAATAGGGCGAGGGGCGGTGTGAGACAAACATCAGACAAACGACATAGACAAGCGCACACACTCGTACACACACACACACAGACCAAAGGGTAGGGGGGGGGGGGGGGGCTAGGAGAAAGTGGAGGAGAAGAGATGGGTTTTGAGGCGGGACTGAAATAGGGAGAGGGAATCGGAGTCTCTGATGAGTTGTGGGAGGGAGTTCCAAAGCCTGGGAGCTGCCCTGGAGAATGCTCTGTCCCCAAAACTGCGGAGTTTGGACTTGGGGGTGGAGAGTAGACCAGCTGAGGTGGATCTGAGGGACCGTGAGGGTTGGTAGGGGGAGAGGAGGTTAGAGAGGTAAGGGGGAGCCAGGTGGTGCAGGGATTTGTAGGTGAGGGTTAGGAATACCAGTATGGCATGGTACCAATGGATTCTTTAGGTTTTCTAGATTCATATGATGCCAGTATCTTCACTCTAGCTTTAAAACTGAGCCCGCTACAACCTCCGAAAGACAGAATTGCAACCACGTCCGATATAGTGTTTTGGAGAGTTGATACAGTATCGCACAACATAATATTGCCATACTCATGTGTATCGATATCTTCTTACACCCCTAATAGCATAAAACTGTTCATTTTTTGGACACATTTGATAAACAGCATATATCATGATGAATATTTTTAGCATGATATGGATTTTTTTGTAATATCTTTACAGTCATATTGTCCAGCACTACATAAAGCACTATATAAGCTTGGCAAGACGAAGAGTTTCTGGAATGTCTAATACCTAACAAACTGGTAGCACGGTGTCAATTTCAACATTGAAAGAACCAAGAAATTAGAGAGAGACGACTCAGCTCAGCAGAGACTTTGAATCTACCAGAATACGCTGCTTGTTTAAACAGTCTCAAGGCCAATACAGTGTACATGCACTTTGAGAAGTGCTGTACAGACGGTCTGAAAGTGGTGAAAAGCTCCTTTCAGATGTTCACACAGAGGAGAGCACGTCATTCACTTTCTGGAACTTTTAAACACCACCGATCCGTCAGCCACGTCTGCTCTCTGCACTGATCCCAGGTGTGCACAGGTGTGAGAACGGGCACATTCTTTTCTCTACATTCCTGACATTTGTACTTCTGCCACTGTCAGTTCACTGCCGAGTCGCACGAACCGCCTGCTCGCTGTGTCGGGAGACACTTTCCTGAGACGAGATGGGAGAATGCTACCAGCGAAGTTCTGAACAACAGCCAAGAAAGTATCTGTGCCAACATGGCTCATTGTTATCAAAATATTTGGATATTTCTGTGGGCGGTCTTCCTTGTGTGAACGTTCCAACAAACCACATGGACTCGCAAACATCAGAAGACAATCGTGCCTCATAATATATTTCCTGAGCACCTGACTTTAGCCTCATGAGTACCGTTAACACAATGTGGCAAATACACAGCACAGTATTGTAACATGAGATCCAACAATTCATCTGTACCTACTGTACCTTTTATTCAGCCCTCCAGGGTTAAATGAGGGACTCGTGATGTTAAAGGACCAACACATTTAGTTAAAGGAGACATATCATGAAAAACTCACTTTTTCAGAGCTTGTGCTCATACATCTGGGTATCTGGAGTGTCTACCAACCAACAAACTGTGAAATAAGACGACCCAGTCAGTTTTTTGTGGCCTGTCTAGATCAGACAACATGTGATTCAACAAGCCAATCAGATTTAACCCCCCTTCCTATGTCACATGCAGGCTCATTAGAATATACCGCCCACAGCTGGAGAACTACCTGTGTAAAGGTGCACCATATTTTTCTCTCTAGCCAATCAGAGCAGACTGGGCTTTTTCAGGGGGGGGGGGGTCTTAAAGAGACAGGCGCTAAAAAGGAGCGTTTCAGACAGAGGGTAAATGCAGGTATATTCAGACAGACAGGATGAGAAAAATAATGTGGTTCTTGAACATTAAAGCATGTTAACATGTTCTAGTAGAAACCCACAATAAAAGTATGAACCTGATAATGAGCATGATACAGTATGTCCCCTTTGAATCGATTTCATCACAATTGCAAATTCAAAGTAGCCATTCGAGTTAATCATGACCAACTCCTGACAATACCTGACTCCCAGAGGAGTTTGGTCCGGGTCAAAGCAGTAATGTTTATGAGGCCAGTGAGAATTTTTTTCTAACTGCAGAGACATAGCATGTCTGTTAAAAATACTCAGGCTAATAAAAGAAACACAAATAAAAGCCAACAAGTACAGTCAGGGCTTCTGAAGGGTTTACCAAATTAAATTTAAGACTTTTAAATACTACATAGAAATAAGTTTAATAACTTTTTCATGGTCATAACGGTCAAAGAATGACAGAAATTCAGTAGCCTACAATTATTTAATACATGAACTCATTGACATTTATATCACATTTTTGTTAGTACTTCCCAGCTGTACATAACAATAATTCCTAGTAATATAATTCATTAATTAAAGATGGGGTCTGCGATTTATCCAGTATACACTTTTTGTTATATTGGTTGAAATGGTCTTTACACCCCGACAGCAATCCGTTTCTTATGAGCACTGAAAAAAGACCGGAAAAGATCCGTCATCTGTAGCTGCTGTAATCCTGTAAAAACGTCTACCAGTCAGTAAAAATGGTCCCGGTTGTAAGGAACCAATCAGATGCCTCCCTGCCTCCCTGCTCGTACTCTAGCCTCAGCGTGCACCAGCGTGAACTCAAAGCGCGTGTCCGCCGCACGTTCACTGGAGAGTGGAAGAGAAAACTCAGCTCTTAAAACACCGGACAACGAGAACGAACTCGTACCACTATTACCATATTATCGAAAAATACAACTTTGATTTAGTTGTTTATGTTCTGTTAGTTTACTTTATAAGATACTGCAGATTTAAACTATTTATTCAAACAGCTCAAAGTGAAGTCAGACAAACAGGATTATCAACGAGGGGAGACGGCGGATAGAAAACATTGCCGAACAAAATTTACGTTACTCAAACTGCTTTTTCAGTTACAGAAACAAACGAGTGGACTGATCTCCCTCCAGATATTAGAGTAATGTTAAAAAGGGTCGTGTTGTCTCAGCAGATATCTCTCTCTTTCCCTCCCCTCTCTGCTGCTCTGTGGCCGGCTCTCCAGCGAGCTGCTGCCCCCCCCCCTTCCCCTCCGTCAACAAGGAAATAAAGCCCCTCGTCTACGAGACCGGTCTCTTGAGAGAGCTCCAGCAGCTCATAGCGGGGTCTGTGTGAGTGAATGCCCGGGTGGAGAGGTGGCGATCCCGGCAGGAGCCAGCTGGCTGTGCCGGCAGTTTGTGGAGCTTCTAAACTCCGACAACAGTGGAGAAAATGTTTGATTCGCCATCTAACATCGTAAAACTGTCAATATTCTAAATCTACACCGTTGATTTCTCGCCTCAACATTTTTCAGAAGTGAATTTAGTGATGAAATAGCTACGAAAAATGTGAAGTAGTTACGATGCGGCGGTGCTCGTGCATGTGTATGGGGGGCGTTGCCTTATAAGGAGTTTCGAGGGGAGGGGGGGGCTTAGACGGAGCTCCTGAGGCGATGCGACTTTCAAATTATGCTAGTTTTCCAAGATCGCAGACCCCAGCTTTAAAGGTGATCTGGACCCAGATAAGTGGCAGAAAATGAATGGATGGACTAATCAATTAAAATTTTTATTAAAAATGTATGATAAAGTTTTTGCTAAAATTGACACTAGCTGTTGTAGCTAGCAGTAGTGACAGTGTTTATTACAGGTCTGATGGTGCTGACTGAAACAGCTTCCTGCAGCACATTACACTGTCACACCAGTCTCACTTTCAGTTCATAGGTGTAGAATGTTTCCATTCAGCCCAATCAGATAGAAGATATAACTAATGTTACTGTCTAAGATAAGGCAAATTTCATTTGGGCCCGGCTCAGGAGGTGATGCTAGATGCAAGCTTCAGGTACTTTCATGGGCTGTCGATCATGATTGGTCAAGCACATGTGATGTCACACAATAAGAACGACTACAACAAACACAACAGTAACTAGGGCTGGGCGATATGACGATATATATCATCAAACGATATAAAAATGTGTATCGTTTATATTTTTTAAATATTGTTTCTATTGTGATGTTGAAAAACCAGTGACTGAACTGTTTTACATTTTTTATTTGGATGGCGCTTTACGTCGCTTGCATGTGGGTGTCGGGCGCACATGGGAGAAGTTTCCTCACAGGTACTGCATTTAGCATAAAAAATATGCTCATATCATAACATGGCAAACAGCTGTATGACTATGACTTGCCCCAAACTGCATGTGATTATCATAAAGTGGGCATGTCTGTAAAGTGGAGACTCGTGGGTACCCATAGAACCCATTTTCATTCACATATCTTGAGGTCAGAGGTCAAGGGATACCTTTGAAAATGGCCATGCCAGTTTTTCCTCGCCAAACTTTTGCGTAAATTCGTAGCGTTATTTAGCCTCCTTTCCAACAAGCTAGTATGACGTGATTGGTACCAATGGATTCCTTAGGTTTTCTAATTTTATATGATGTCAGTATCTTCACTCTAGCTTTAAAACTGAGCCCGCTAAAACCTCAGATTTTGCGGTAACGTTGACAGTCATGGTGAGAGAAATTCTCATCGGTATCGTTACCAAAAATGTAAAAATGTTTCACCACCACGTTGAGTAAAACCGGCATACCGACACACCTCTAATTGTTAGTCTTCATGTTGCCTTGCTAATTGTGTGTATTGAAACGTCCTAGTTTGTAAAATATAACAGAACTGCAAAGAAGATGCCAAAGTTCGTGAGGAACTATTCTGCTTATTTTCAGGTTCATACTTGTATTTTGGGTTTCTACTAGAACATGTTTACATGCTTTAATGTTCAAAAAACACTTTACTTTACACGCTCTGTTTGAGCTCCCCACCCCCTCTCCCGAAAAGCCCAGTCTGTTGTGATTGTTCAACCGAACCAAACTCTTCGGACTCCGCTCCAGCTCCGCTTTAACTAGCTTTATTTGAGGACATGCCAAACTAGCCGTTATGCAAATGTGTTACTTGGTGACATCACCATGTTATGGAAGAAAAGGCAGGACTTCAAGTGAGGCGTTTCAGGCAGTTCAGGAGCAGTGTTTCTGTGGGGGAGAGGAACTCCCTTTGGCCTGGACTTTGGGTTTTGTAACTTTGCAGACCTTATGCACAAAAGCATAATAGGTCCCATGTTGCCTGCTGTTAAGTGCTTGTCGTGGAAAAGGACTACAACAGATGTGACAGGTACCAGGTACTGTGGTAGGAACGGTCTCCCAAAATATCTGATATCTGACGTTTATATGTTCTCATAGTGGGATGAACTGTGTGACCCACTCAGATCTACTGGAGATGTGGGTTTAAAATGTGTCATTCTAAAGATAGTTTAAAATACACTTGTTGTTTATAAAAGGAGGCTGCTGCTGCAAACCAGAGCTGCCCAAGAAAACACAGTGGCGAGAAGCGACCTCCAGAAGAAACATGAGAGAAAAAGAGACAAGTGAGGACAAAAGGCAGAGCGACCTCAATGGCCGTCACCTCCTGCCAACAAACACCACACAGCTGGTCTGTTGGTTTATGGGACAGCTCCTTCACAGTGCCATAAATCTCACCAGCACTCCTTTTAAGGGCTTTTGTCCTGCTTTGCTCAAAGCCACCAAAGCTGCCCTCCTCAAAGACAATAAATCGTCTTTAGTTGGAGTTCGCTGGCATCAATCTGACTTCTTCTCTTAACTCTTGGCGCAGTTAGGACGGCCAAAAAGAAATGCCAGCAAACAAGACCAAACTGACCAAGAGCATTTGGTTCGCTTGTCTAATTCAGCAGGGGCTGTCCAAACACCACTGTTTCAATGGGAATTAAGAAGCCTCTCAGTTTGACACTGTACATTCATTCAAACACAGCCAACTCATTTATTCATTAACACAAATGTCTCAGCTCATTTTCACTCTGGCTGCAGTTAACCCATTCGTGGTTTTCTCAACAGTTTGGTAGGTGTAATACCTCGCTGAAAAATGTGTTGCATTTCCTCAACCTGACTGTGCAATCTCTAGCACTCTAGTCAGCCCGACACCCAGAGAAACCCAGGGGATACTGGGATTTTGAAAACAACCATACCTTTTCAGGAGGTTTCCTTTGATGTGTAAAATCAGTGGAGTTCCCCTATAAGTTAAGGTAACATAACCTAAACTCTACTGATTTATTTTTTATTTATTTATTTATCTTTTAAAATGTTAAAAGTCCATGTTATAGCTGCAATGCTGTATTCATAATTTCTCTCAATATTAATATTTTTTTCATTCTAAGGGAGACAAATGTATTCAGATTGTTAACATGCACATTTGGTAGAGGATTCACAAATTTTTTTTTTTCATTTTTTTTAAATTTTGCTACTGTACAAAGGCTCTAAGAAATGAAAAAAAAGCTAATCACTGGATGAGATCTAAAAAGGGTTAAGTTGTTTCTCAAACCAGATATTAAACATGTAATCAACCAATATTTTCCATCAATATCAATCAATCATCCTTGAAATACAATGAGACTCATAAACATACTTAAAAAGGTCCAGTGTGTAGGATCTGGCATCTATTCCAACCAACTGAAACTTCTCCCGTGTGCAAAGCGTTTAGGACAACTACGGTGGCTGACGTGAAAATGTGAATAGAGCCAGTGTGTTGTTGTAAGAGTAGCGTAGGCCATCTGGAGCAGAGCCAGTGCGTACGTGGGAAGTGAGTGCTGAAGTGAGAGAGAGAGCACTCCCGTAACGAGCGGGGTTGAAAGTAGGCCGGTACGGTCCGGTACTCCATACCACTAAAAGATTCAGAGGGCACAACAGCTGCCTGCCAAAGCCCACAACCCGTCACTCACGGTCGCATTTCTAACAAGAAAACACATCTGCTAACATCAGGTCAACATACAGTTAAGTTATCTCCACCAAGGAGGTTACGTTTTCGGTTCGGCTTGTCTGTTTGTACACGCATAAGGTCTTTTCAGACGGGGAGCGACACTCCGCCTGCTCCTCATGCAGACCACGCTCCACGAGTAAACACCAGACGCTATGCGTGGTAACCATGGAAACGGCATCTGTGCACTACTGTAGGCTACGTATCCCTGCCGGTGCAACTGTGTGGTATATCAAATATCCCTAATCACAGCTCCATTTCTTGACACATGTGGCAATGCGGTTTCACTGTCATAAACATTGAGAGATAGGGCATTTGTGCTAGAGGTCGACCGATTAATCGGGCCGATTTTTTTACATTTTTTCATAATCGGCATCGGCCTGAGCATATTAAGCCGATGAGTAAACAGGTACATCTGCAGGTAGCCCAGTGTTGTTGTTGCTGTGGAACACGTGTGACACTTCCCCTTGTGTGTCAATCAAATTGCCATTCTGCCGGGAGAAACCGGTAGGTTTAAATTCTTCTCTTTCAAAGCCCTATGTATTTAACTGGTTAGATATGAAATGCTCCGACGTTATCAATTCTGTTTTTGGTAACGGAGAATTTCTCTCCGTAGGTAACGTTAGCTGTGTGCGGGGCGGAGCAGCTCTCACATACACGCTGCGGCAGCGCAGACAAACAGAGCTTCTGCTCTTAGTAACTATGGCGGAGAAAACTAAACTTATAAAGCGTGATTACACTTTACTAGAGTTGATGCTGACAATGCTTGTCATAAGTGCAAGTTTGCGTGTGAGGACGGAAACACAAGCAATTTGTCGAAACATTTAGCAAAAAGTTCACTTCCTCATTAAACGTGTCTATGGGTCTTTATAGCCTCTATGACGTCACTGGCCTGTGTGTAGTCTGCAGCATAGCAGATATAAGCAGCAGGCTGTGTAATACGAGTGAACAAAGTTATTATTATTTTTTGATCAATTAGATTATGGCCATATAGCTTGTAACAGTGTCTGTCAATAAACATAAATAAAAAACATGCTTTAGGACAGTTGTGGAAAGGTGTTTAAAAGGTTTGGAGCCCTGTACTATTACAACTATTAACCATCATGTACAAAATAAAATATGCACTGCAGTGCAGACACAAAGTGCAAATTGGAGAGACAGACCATAAGTGTTGTTCAATAAATGTTTACTTAAGTTAAGACATTTTGTGTATTATTTGTTATTATTAAGCTGTTATATTTTATCAGATGGAGGAAAAAAAGAAAACCAGCCAAACATATCGGCAAAAAAAAATCGGCATCATATATCGGCCATCGGCTGTCCTGATTCTGTAAAAAATCGGCATCAGCATCGGCCATAAAAAACCCATATCGGTCGACCTCTAATTTGTGCTGCATTCATGTGGTGTCGGAATAATCGGAAATACGAGTTCCAGAGTGGCAAAATTCATGTGAATGCCCCCTTAAAGGCAGGGTTGACGATGTTATCCAGTATACACTATTTGTTATATTGGTTGAAATGGTCTTTACACCCCGACAGCGATCCATTACTGATGAGCTCTGAAAATGGACCGGAAAAGAGCCATCATCTGTAGCTGCTGTAATCCTGTAAAAACGTCTACCAATCACTACCTCGCAATCCACTTGGAAAGAACCAATCAGATGCCTCCCTGTCTCCCTGTTCGTACTCTACCCTTGGCGTGCACCAGCCTGAACTCAAAGCGCGTCGCTGCCGCACGTTTCCTGGAGAATTGAAGAGAAAACTCAGCCCTGCAGTAGCACTGCACAGGTTACTTGTCATGAGGAAGCGTTGATGAGTTGAGGTCCTCTCTCCGCTCTGTGTCTGTGAAGTAGTTACGATGCGGCGGTGCTCATGTATGTGTACGGGGGGCGTTGCCTTGGAAGGAGCCCCGAGGGGAGGGGGGGGGTTTAGACGGAGCTCCTGAGGCGATGCTACTTTCAAATTATGCTAGCTTTCCAACATCGTCGACTCTATCTTTAAGTTGGAATAACAACTCAAAACTTGAAAAGTTTTGTCAACATTTACGAATTATTCTGCATCACTTTCACCATTTAAATAAATAATTTGCTATACATGATGTCAAGTGTTTCTAATTTCTTTCTACACCATACGGACATCGAATCGTGTGTTCTGAGATGCATGAAGCTGGGGGTGGGAGGAGAACAATATCAAGCGATGATGGTTGGGGTAGCCTCGTAATATTGGCAAGAACTTCGATCTGCTTTCACATTTGGTAACGAGTAACGTTATCGACTCTGGCCCAAGAAGGAAAAGTGTTTGGTTTGTCCGTTCTTGGAAACTACTGTAGAAACATGGCGGTGCAACATTGTGGAATCCGTGGAGAGGACCTGCTCCCTATGTAGATATGAACGGCTCAGTCTAAGGTAACGAAAAATGTGACTCTAATTTCCAGGTGATTATCCACTAATGAAAACACACTTGATAATATTATATTCCATTTCTGCCAATAGCTCCCCCTAAATGTTACACACTGTTCCTTTAAGCCATCTACAATACATGTCTCTGTGGTGATGTGAATTAAAAAAAATTAAACAAATCACTCAGCCTGTGCCCACATCCAGTGTGCTAAAAACAAGGTTCTCATGCTAACGCGCCAGCCTGCTTTCCCTTCATGTCATCACCTACTCCACATTTCCTCCTCTGTGCTGTTTCTGGCCCGCTGCTCAGAGGAAAACACTGAGATCAAACAAGTGGTCACATGAGAAATGAGAGCGGCGCACTGTGTCGGCCCGGCGCTCGCCCACCGGAGTTGCTAGCCTGGGGAGAATCAAACACCTGGCATTTGTCACCCCACATCCCCTTTACAACCACCCCGACCCCCAGTCTCTGTATGGGAAAACTTAAAAGGCATTTACATACAGCGCAGACAAAAACAGGTTCTGCTAGTGCTAAGTAATAACTCCCCTGGCTAAACAAGCTGCCCCTACGGAGAAAGATACATAAAGACCCACGCTTTATACAAGCTTCAGAGAATAGAAATGAAAACACCACCGCATAAAAGAAAACTGCTCAAAGCACGGGGATTTAGACCTTTCTTCCACAAACGCTCACCCTTTTTCTTCTTTCAAAAGCTAAAAGGATTAAAGGGGAACTCGGTGCTATTCACTGCCGTGTCTCCCCTTTCTCCTCAGGTGTTGTAAAACCATAAATCTTTCTTGTCTACTATTTGGCTTTAAAACAGCCCTTCTTTATGGGGAGGTTCTCCACCAAATGTGCGCGGACCAGGCAACCCAGTCAAATGTCAGCCTATTCATGAAAGGAGCCACTGTAGACATGAAGTTTTCTGATCCTGCTCTTGAGGTAGAGGTACAGAGGAATACTTTAAGTTTGGAAGTGAGCACATTCTACATTCAATTACTTCCATTACAAACACACTTTAGGTGTACAAAATCAGTCATTTGCTGTTAATAGGGCAACAAAACTGCATCTTGTAAGTATCTCACTCCAGTTTTGTCCACCTCCTGTTTGGCCACCCAGATGAATGCAGCTGAACTAGTTAATGGTGCCCACCCCTTCTTCCAATTCCCCTGCCCAGCCCCCCTAGAGTCCACCAGACCACCATTAAAGAAGATTCTCTCTCTGTTGGTCATTTGATTTTATAGCCCTTCCACGCCGAGGAAGGACTGACCACCAACACATCCTCCCCTGTAAAGCCTTGGATGAATTGGATCTCTTCCCACAACCCCCCCCTTCACCACTTTTTCCAGTAAAGTGGCCTGAAAGCTCAAATCAGTGAGTCCAATGTGCTAGACTCGTACAAGGGTCAGACAGCTGCTTCTTAGACCTCAGTGATGATAAAAGGGACATGATCTCCTTGCTGCAAGTGTACACAACAATCAAATCAGCTGCTTTACTAAGCTAAGCTAAGACAGACCAAGAACTCTTATACGAGTGGTTTCATTAACATTTAAAAAGACGTTGCACTTACATCTGATTTGGTGGACTGGTCCTCCATATCAGAGTCATTGGGGTCCACCAGTTCCTGGAATGGCGGAAGCGTCGACAGCTTCCTGCGCTCTGCCTCGTCGCCTTCTGGTCGCAGTTTACTCGTTCGCATCTGCGACCTATCCTTTAAGAGTTTCTTATCCAAATGTTGAGCGTCTGATCCTGACGTCTGCTTACCTGATGGATCAGCAAATCCCTTTTTACGTTTTTTGCTCACGTGATCGTCACCGTCGGGGTTGGACAGACGTTTGTTTAGCCCTGTTCCTTGGTTCATCCCCTCAGTGCGATGCTCCTTGGACAAAGACTTGGGTTCCTTGAAGCCCATCTTAGGATTGATATCTCTAAGTGGCTGGTTCTCTTTGGGTTTCCTGGAAGGTTCTTTGGGGGCTTTGCTGGGTTCCCAGCCAGAGTCTCTGAAGGCACTTTTGGGCTCTTTCAAGTCTTTTGGAGGTTTGTCTTTGTGGTCCTTAGAGGGTTTGTGGAGTTTGGAGAAGCTGCTGCTGTTGGTGCTGGTGGTTGTGGCGGTGGTGAGGAGGGTGGTGCTGCTTCCTTTGGGGCCATCCTGTGGATCAAAGCCAACAAATGAGAAAGATCCTACATTATATGAACACATCCTACAGAACAAAGGACTGATCAGCAATAGGTTTGCATTTCATGGTAGTCTAAATCATGATGTACGAACTGCATGATGGCAAGTTAAGTCATGTGTGAAAAAAACCCAAGAAATTCTAACCAACATTTAGAGTTTTAGAGCACAATTACACAGATCCATCTAAGCTACAGAAGAGTAAACTTCAGCTCAAAGGATTATGGAGCAGGGTAGAGGGAAATCCCACTTTATGTCAGTGGGCAAACATAATAGGGCAAGCACATAATTAGCCACTGAGAAATACTGTTGTCTGAGGATGCTTGTATTGCTGTGATAATAACTGACATAAGTGCCACTGAAAATAACTCAATAACCCAAAATCTGAAAAACAGGCCCATTTTTGGTTTAAATCTCATCTTTTTCAAGCAGCGTTCAAACCCTGCTTTGCAGGAGGAAAAATTGTCTGCTGATTATGTTGTCCTCTTGCTGTTTGTATTGTATTGACTTTGGTCTGCACTATAGACTACATGTAGTACTTCTAAAATGCATAGTAGCAAACAACAAAGTGAGCAAAAACCAGGCAGCTAGGTCAAATGAAGATTAATCCTCTGCCTTTTACACCAGAGAAAACATGCATGCCATCCTGCAGTTTGGCATTACCATCTGTGAAAAGAGGTCTATTCTTAAAAGAAAATCAAAAGGGTCTTCTTAGTCCTCATCTATGGGCTTAAAGAGCAAACTCAGGACTTCTTTTGAACAGCGCTGTTCAGTGGGGTGAGGGGGCCTTTTCAACAGCCACACATACGCAACCTTAAAAGTGGAGCGAAGGGCAACGTGGAGAAAGGAGGAAATGCATTCCTTCTAACGACGGGGGCCATTTGTCCCTGGGTCTCACCTCAAGCCCCCTTGTCAATATTTCATCAATGCAGTAAACCCATTAAAGCAGTCTAGACGACGGGTGTGTTACAACTCGTCCAAAGCACCTCTAAAACCTTTCATTTTGTGTATCTGCTGGTGACCCTGGGACCTCAGGATGTAAAGCTGCCAGCTCATTCTAAACTCCAGCAGGCTCATCCACTATACTCAACCCATTTCCCTCCCAGGGAAGCCCAGCATAAAACTGGTTTAGTGCTCTGGAGGGGACGCAGTGCCTCTACTGCCATCAACATTGAGGAGATCACTAAAGTGGCACTTTTTAACAGACCTTTCAACACCGTGACATTGGCAGGTTAGCAGGTGACCCAAGTTCATTTAAATCACTAATACTGTCAGAGTCAAACTGAATGCAAATCAGAATTACAGATAGATACTGATTATTTTTACTTTCACTAATCACTTTTATGATTTTACTAATATATATATATATATATGTATATATATATGTATGTTTATATATACATGTATATAAACATATATATATATAAAAAATATATATATATATACATATATATATACATACATATATATATACACACACATATATATATATATATATACATATATATATACATATATATATTTATATATGTATATATATACATATATATATACACATACATATATACATACATATATATATACATATATATATATATGTATATATATATATATATATATATATGTATATATGTATATATATATATACACATTTATATATATATACATATATATATATATATATATACATAGACATATATATATATATATATATATATATATACATAGACATATATATATATATATATATACATATATATATGTATATATATATATATTTATATTAGGTTTGTCAATCTATTAAAATAGTTAATCGCAATCAATCGCAAATTAATGTCATATTTTTTATCTGTTCAAAATGTATCTTGCAAATGTATGTATATTTTATTATGATATATATTCATTTTTGGGAAATCAATTAAAAACACAAAACAATGACAGTTTTAATTCAGATATCTTGAGGTCAGAGGTCAAGGGACCCCTTTGAAAATGGCCATGTCGTTTTTTTTCCTCAACAAAGTTTAGCATAAGTTTGGAGTGCTATTTAGCCTCCTTGCCGACAAGCTCGTATGACATGGTTGGTACAAAAGGAATCCTTTGGTTTTCTAGTTTCATATGATACCAGGATCTTCACTCTAGTATTAAGACTGAGTCCACTACAACCTAAAAATTGTAAGTTGCATTAATGCGTTAAAGAAATTAGTGGCATTAAAATGAATTTAAGTTAACTTGACAGCCCTAATCTATATATGTGTGTGTGTGTGTTTGTGTGTGTGTATAATGTAGCTTTTGAATGTCATTTCTCTCACTATTGTCATTTTATTTTATGTATTTCATTCATATATATATTTCCTTGTCTAAACTTATCTTAAATACACTGTTTTTATTTAAAACATTTCAGGTGTGGTAGTATAATAATAGGACTTTAATAAATAATGGGGGGGACGGGCAGGACTAGAGTATTTAGGACATTTTGTCAAATAGTTATGATTTATTACAAGAATATCTAATGTGTTCTAATACTAGTGCAATAATTCTCAACATGTGATGGAGAAAGAGAGGTGGGGGTGCTGTGCGTGTGTGTGTGTGTGTGTGTGTGTGTGTGACCTCCTGCTCCACAAGTAATTCATCACACACACCGTGTTTAGACTGGAAACTGTTTCCATGTGAAATGGGCCTCTCCTAACCTGGCTCTTAAATGACACTATTTAAAGGGACTAAAAATAACACATAATGGAAACAGCATGCCAGCTTATTGACATACATGATTTAGTGCTGCACGAGATAACGTCTCAAATCTCACATGGGGCTTCTAGGCCCATCCTGCCTTCTGTCTTCCCCATCAATAACCCTCTGCAATTCTCTTTACTAATTTACTACAACATTACTCTCTAAAACTTGTATGCATAAGAAGTTTTAAAATGACATTAGAGCAAAATATGGGCATCGTCAAACCCACGGCTTGTCAAAGATTCACAGCATGTCTCTGAGTCAGTGGAGTAAGTGCTTACGGCTGAGCGGCAGCCAACATATAGTTTGCTTAAGCCAAAGTTGGATGTCTTTGAAATCCCTGAGTTTAAATATCTCAGAGGTTTTTGAACCTGCCAAATATGTGAGGGATTAGGGCCTGGATACTTTGAAGGAGTAAAAAGATTCAGAGCTAGGTGGGGCCGAGGGTGAAGGCAGAGGAGAAGGTTGTCTTGCTCCAGGCAAGTACCTGGAAACAACACTGACCTTTGACCCATGGAAGCTTTTGCTCTTCTTTGGGTCAGAGAAGGTGGATGTCAGCGAGCTGTTGGGAAGTGTAGGCAGCTTCAGGTGCTGGCCGAACAGGGAGGTGGAGCCCTCCTGCATTACCATCACCTGCCAGAGGAACAGCAACAAACCAACATGATCAGAGGACTCTTTGTTTTCAAACATGTTTCATTGGGGTACAGGTAGAAGGCTGAGAGGTAGGACTGTGTATCCAACTGAAAGGTTTTCCTTACTTCATGACGATAACCAAAAGGATTTGAGTACCCTAGCTAGTTGTTTTTTATTTCGGCGTCCATGTTAACAGGTTAGAGCAGCCACACTGCCCGTGTGAGACGCGGGTATGTACGCGGCTGCGTATCAGCTGCGTCTCTTCTAGAGATTCGAGGTCTCGCCTATTTTTGACGCGGTTCACAGCAACAACAGACAGTGAAAGTGATCTATTGACTGTATATTAACTATTGACTGTATATTAACATCATATCAGCAACATTACTACAGTTTCAATGTCTAGACATCTGTGGAATATGTCACAGACAGTGAAGGTGATCTATTGACTGTATATTAACATCATATCAGCAACATTACTACAGTTTCGATGTCTATCTGTAAAAAAATGTTATGGAGATGAAAAAAAGTAAAGGCTTATTTTTAAATCAACACTTCCTGCTTTCATTTCAAAATAAAAGCCCTCAAGCTTCTGTGGACAGAATTCCTTCATTTGTTAACACAAGGCTTTTATTCTGAAATATTTGCTGGACAATGTTGCAGAACATGTAGTGACTTGCACGGCTCCATGAATGAATATAGTATGGGGTTTTAATTGTGGATTATTACTATTATTTACAAATTACCATACGTTTCTTAACCTTTCTCTGTCTTAAATAAATATAAATGACATTTATAATGAAATGAAATGGCCATTTTGAGAGGCAAACTCTATGTAGAAAGAAAGGGCTGACAGCAGCAGCTGCAGAAGCAGAAACGCAGCTGAAATGCAGCTGGTGTGAACACCCGACGCGTCAATCACGCAGCCGCCACGCGACGCAGCCGCCAACTGTTCCTGACGTTCCCAGTGTGGACGAAGTGTTAGTTTTGTTTGTTGACTTATTCTTTGATCAGATTGGTGTATTGAGAGGCAGTAGCAACAACTTAAACCAGTTGATTTTATATTCTGATACCGAACTTAACTTTTTATATCAAGAATGGCTTGAAGTGTTGCGAGTGCCTGATTTATAAAACAAAATATCATCTGCATATTAAGTTATTTCTAATGGTTACTGGGTTTAACTGCCTCTGCCACTCATGTCTTTGGGCTAAAGGCTCAAGAAAGAGTACAAAGAGTAAAAGGTCTTTACACATCAAGTCCGTTTTTTCGTGTGCGTCTTTAATTTCTTATCGTTAAGTTCTTTGTGCTGGGAGATAAAGTGAATGTTTATCATGTCATTTTCGATGATGACGTTGGCACAGACAGTGGCTCTGAGTGGTCAAACGACCCTCTTTTGCCTTTTGAAGGATGCGAAAAAAAACGCAGAAAATCGAACCTGTTCCGAAAACTTCCGACTTCCGAGTCGGTGTGTAAATGTGATTGACACATTGTGAGGTCGTATTTATTTTTAAACTTGCGGCAATATTGGACAAAAAGAAAACGGACTTGGTGTGCAAAGGCCTTTAAGAAGAGTAACTTTGTTATTTTGTTACATAAAAAGCAGTTTTCTATTCTTCATTGTTTGGTAGTGAAACTTGTATTGCAGTACGCCTATTCACCTCCTTTCCGAGAGTGAGATGATTGGTTGATATCAAACTCTGTGTGTTAAGTATGGAGCTGGAGTCAGGGTGTGGTTAGCCAAGCTCAGCATAAAGACTGGTATCACGGAGAAACAGCTAGCCTGGTTCGGTTTAAAGTTCAAAAACACACCTAACACCTCTGAAACTCTTTAATCAACACGTATCTTCTTTGTTTAATCCACCCACAAACAGACATATATAATACTGTGCCAAGCTGCTGTTTGCCAAGAAATAGTTCAAGCACATAACTCCCTCAACAACCACAAATTTTACATTTCTGTTTTGGTTTGGACTGAACAAACAAGATACATGTTAATTAGTGAGATAAAAAGCTGTTAAATATTGTTTTATATTTTGGACAGAGACAGTCCAGCTGTTTCCCCCTGCTTCCAGTCTTAATGCTAAGCTAAGCTCACCACGTCCTGACTACACCTCTGTACTTAACCCACAGACATGAGACTAATTTTGATCTTTTCATTTCACTCTTGGAGAGAAAGTGAATGTAATGTATTTCTCAAAATGTTTAACTGTTTCTTTAAAAGAACCTGCTTAAACTGCAAATTCAACAGCATAGATGTTTTTGAACATATTTGTTAAATAATATTGAGACCTCACTCTCATCACACAAATTATAACCAATGTAATCAATCTAGAATTGTTTAAAAAGTACAGCAAGTCACTTTAAGTGCTCCAGTATGAACTAAATTACCTTATTATTAGACTCAAGAATGGCTTAAGAGCAATGAATTACTGCACTGCAATCTTCAATGCCAAGAGAAAAAGTCTACACACATTCAAACATCTCAAGCTGCCTGTTTTTGCTGGAATATCTTGCAGTCATTACAGGGCTACAACGATGGCCAGTATACGCAAGTAAAGACAACACAGCTGCTTCAGTGTGACTAGTGCTGAGGCACATGACGGTAAATCTCCCAGTCAGGATAAAAGTACTGGTATCATTACACAAAAAGCAATCTGAAGCCACTTTATAGAGGTGTCCAAATCATTAGTCATCTTTAGACAAGCCTGTTTCATCCACGACCCCCCAAAGCATGTTGGAAATCTTACTTTTGAGTCTTCTGAACTTCGTTTGTGAGGATCCCGTTGCTGTTAAAGAGAGGGACAACAAAAGAGATGGATAATCAACATCTACAGCTTAATTCTCTAAAATATAAAGTATTGGAGCTTAGCCAAATACTCATGACATCATTAATGTCCAAAACTGTGGAACAAGGTGTGGTCAAATAACTTTGAGTTGATGGAATTGTACAAAGTAAGTAATGTACTAAGATCTTTCAGTAGTGAGACATAATAGAGAATGTGAGTTTCAATATGGTGTATGTCAGCACTAGAGCCCTGTTTGAGGCTGGGAGAGGGGGTGCAGAGCAAAGTAAATAGAGAGCACTTAGCTCTAGTCATAAAACCTCCCGACTACAGGGGTACTCTGGCAGGGGGCCAACAGACTGACTGAACCCAACACTGAGGAAGCAACTAGGGATGTCCCGAGGATGTCCTAAGGATCGTATCGAGGCATATTTTAATGGATCGCTATTGGCTAAAATAAGCCAATCAAAATCCGATCTTTACTGTACTCTGCTGTGTTTTGTCGCCTCAGCCTGCTGATGCTGCATTACTGCTCTCTTTTACCACAGCTGGCCTCTACACTGCGAGTATTTTGCTCCATATGGGAGTGTGTGAAGGTGAAACATTATTTGGTTGCACTGGTGATTTTAAGAAACCCATAGTGAACCCTTCTGATGTCAACAATTACAGATCTGTCTCTCTTCTTCCATTTCTAAAGAACTTGAACGTGCCGTCTTCACTCTTAAACTTTGTGCATATCTCCACTAGAACAACTTTCTTGACCCCCACCAGTCTGGTTTCTAGGCAGGCCACTTAACTGAGGCTGCCCTCCTTGCCGTCACAGAGGAACTCCACACTAGAGCAGCCTCCCTCTCCTCTGCTGTCATCCCGCTGGACCTTTCAGCAGCGTGCGACACGGTGAAGAACTGGGAGTCTCAGGCTCTGCACTCTCCCTGTTTGCATTCTACCTCAAGGACCACACTTACAGGGAGAGAATCTGTGTCTGAACATTGTAGCCTCACTACTGGGGTCCCTCAGGGTTAGCTTCCGGCTCCCCTCCTCTGTTATTCACTTTCATGGCTTTTCCTATCACAGCTATGCTAATGACAACTGGCTTGCCTACCTTGCTGAGAATAGTTCAGGTCCATCGTACATCAAAGACATGGTCAAACCGTACACCCCAGCCCGTCCACTACCTTCTGCTACTTCCTCACTACGAGGGAGGCCCAGCTCCTGCTCAACAAATCACAACTGTTTGGTCTACACATCTTCCGTCACAGACTGAAAACTCCTCTGTTCAGACTGCACCTTGGCTAGGGATGTCACGAGAACCAAGTCAATGCCAAAATTCTGAAAAATGTGAGGGTACTCGTTTTTCTACAGTATCGTAAATTCCGGGAGATTAACGGTGTCTAAAACTCGAAAGGATGCAGTAAACTCACCCTATATTTTCAACAAATCCATGTTGAAATCGGCAGGAGGAACAGCCAGTGGGCAGCACAGTCCTGCATGGCTAAATAACGGAGCTAACAGCTAATGTTAACAGAGGTTGCAAAATATTTGTGATATTTAAATATGCATAACTTAGGGATGCCCCGATTGCCTGGGGGGGGGGGGGGGAACTACATGCCTGTGGTTAAACTCGAGCTGCACATGTGTTACTCGCCCGCGACACGCTGCTAGCAGCCGGTGGGCAGCACAGTCCTGCTTGGCTAAATAATGGAGCTAACAGCTAACGTCAGCTGAGGTTGAATTGATTTGCACTATGATGTGTTCAAGCTTTATTCAGTAAAAATTAGCATTCGGTGAAAGTAAATTATAACATTATCATGATGTGTTCAAATGTAATCTTGCCTGAATAAATACAGCTAGCAGCTTCTCCTTTTTAGCCAGCGCAGCTAAAATGACAAACATCACGGGCGGCAGGTCATATCAGCTGTCGATAATGTTAAAGTGGCAGTAGGCAACAATTTTTGGGCATAATTTGGCAAAAATTCCATAATAAGCTTTCAGCATATTGTAATTCAATTGGTCTGAGAGAAAACTAGACTTCTGCTCCTACTCATGACTCTGTTTTCAGGCTTTAGAAAAATCTAGCCCGTGACGGCAGACTTTTGACTAATAACAGGTCATTTCAGAGAGAGAGCGAGCGTTCCTATTGGCTGTGCTCCGGTCATGTGACCAGAACTTGGCTTCCTTCAACAGATTTTACAATGGCGGCCGGGTCACAAACGTTCTCATTTTACGGCTTAACAGTACACTACAAGATGTTTCTGAAAACATTTGAGGTGAGATATAGGCATTACAGTAACAGAATATTGATTCATATTTGATCAGCGCTGCCTAGTTTGACCGTTTGGTCGGAGTTCGCGAGTGATTGACAGCCGGCTCTCATAGACGGCAGCTGGACAGCGGACCTTGTTTTCCTCCGATAAGTGAAATCCTTCAGATGCCGTTAGGAGCACCGGAGGACACAGTAGGTCAAGAGGAACAGGATTTTTTTCGGGTTACCTGTTTCATGTACTACTGTCAAGATATAGCGGCTGTTTTCTAAAAATAACTTTTTTAAATAATATTTGCATCAATCTCGCATACTGCAGCTTTAATTCTGTGAGTAACTTGATGTCAGGCCAAACTAAAGCTTGGCTGTTGTCGGGTTTGTGCCTCCTGACCCAGGACCTTCAATATTTAGATCATATAGGTGGGACGAATTTAGTAGCTACAGCTGTTATTTCAATGTGTCAGATACATATTTAATCAACAGTTAGGTAAATATAAGCATCGGATCAGACTCGGTACCAGTAAATACCCAAACTTGATCATGACATCCCTAGCTGCAATTAAAGGTATTTTATCACAACTGTAAAAACTACGGACAGCTTTAATGATTAGATCAGCTGATCTAAGTGCTGCTAAATTTGAATTAAATCATTCTGAATCGTATAGGTTTCATTAAACAATACTAAAGCAAGACAACTGCTGGCATTTGTAAGTTTAAGCAAACATACTGTATAGTGCAGAATAATACTAAAATCTAATGATGATATAATACACAAAAAGCTCAAGACAACACTTGTCAAACAATAACGCAGCCTCTTCAGAGCAGGAGAACAAATAACAGGAGTGGTTAGGTTACACCTCTTATACTGTAACACAATGACATTTGGCATACACAGTCACACTTCTTCTTGTGAACAACAGCTGCGGGGCCTAACAGTTAAACAAAGAGCATTTCTCAGGTCTGGAGATTCCTTTCTTACTCCCTACAGAGACAAATACTGGCATTACGGCAGCCTTATTAGTCCACTGGAATATTTGGCATGCAAACATATTCATAAAATAAAATCTTAGAAACATTAAGGAAGAAAGGGCAGAGGTCCTATTTCACACGGCAAAGGCCATATGTGCCATGTGTAATTTGTTAGACTGGCAGACCCTGGCATCATCTGTCGGCTTTTACTCCCCCACAGTCTGACAGCCGTAAAGGTGAAAACTGCTGTACAGTTTGACAGAATGCCAAATTTGATTTTTTTTTTTTTTTTTTAAATATGATTAATTAAAGGATAAGTCTGGTGATGTGTGTGTATCAAAGCCTGGTATCTCTTCTTCCTCTTTGCCATAGAGCTCCATTGTTTTTGAAACACATCATATGGCCCTGTTCAGACCTGGTATTAACATGCGTCCTGAGTGATCGGATCACAAGTGGACAGCTTTAAATACGTCTGTTCACACCTGGCATTAGAATGCGTCTCCACATGCGTCTCCAGCGACCACGTGTGATCCAATCTCACTTCCCCGCTCTATATGCAAATAAACACGTATTAAACACATGGCTGATACAGCAGACGTTGTGACATATTAAAGCTGCAGTATGCGAGATTGGCTCAAATATGATTTAAAAAAGTTATTTTTTGAAACGGTCGCTATATCGTGACAGGAGTACATGAAACAGGTAACCTGAAAAAATCCTGTTCCTCTGTGACCTACTGTGTCCTCCGGCGCTCCTAACGGCATCTGAAGGATTTCACTTACCGGAGGAAAACAAGGTCCGCTGTCTAGCTGCTGTCTATGAGAGCCGGCTGTCAATCACTCGCGAACTCCGACCAAACGGTCAAACTAGGCAGCGCTGATCAAATATGAATCAATATTCTGTTACTGTAATGCCTATCTCTCTCCTGAAATGTTCTCAGAATCATCTTGTAGTGTACTGTTTAGCTGTAAAATGAGAAAGTTTGTGACGCAGCCGCCATTGTAAAATCTGTTGAAGGAAGCCAAGTTCTGGTCACATGACCGGAGCACAGCCAATAGGAACACTCTCTCTCTCTGAAATGACCTGTGATTGGTCAAAGTCTGCCGTCACGGGCTAGATTTTTCTAAAGTCTGAAAACAGAGCCATGACGAGGAGCAGAAGTCTAGTTTTCTCTCAGACCACTTGAATTACAATATGCTGAAAGGTTATTATGGAATTTTTGCCAAATTTAGCCAAAAAATTGTTGCCTACTGCCACTTTAAAATACAGGATAATATTATATATAATATTACAGGAATATCAGTAGTAATATCCTACATATTCGTGAATTCGAGTACATTTTATTAACATCAAAATAAAAGGCTATTGTACCGGCGGTCCCCGGGGACCTCCATGCCGCCAACACTGCTGCCTTTGCCAGACAACAGCAGCGTACAGAGCTTCAGAGAGCCGGGGATGAGAGGGAGTGGGCTGGCGGGCGGGTGAGCGAGCGTGTGTCAGCTCCGTGCAAAGCACTGGAACAAGAACACTGACACATCTCCGACAGTACGATAATAATGCACTTCCCGAGACAAGTCTGATCGTCTGTAGATATGTAGATAAATATCTAAATGCCTATAGATCAAATAAAATACATTTGTACCGACAGAATACAGTAGAGTGCAAAAGCCATTTCCATTCTGCGAGGCAGACGAGCGCCCGCGTCTGTCTGTCTATTCACATGTGGGGCGCAGAGACCCCGCGGATCACAGCGGGACGAGTTGGCAGTCCTTAATGTGGCCCAGGACACATTCACTACACACTGCTAAAAGTATGTGGCCATATGTGGCCCAGACCACCTCTGAATGTGGTCTGAAAGATCGGATCTCAATGCATCCTCCATATGACCTCAATGATCGGATCACCTAGGACGCATGTTAATACCAGGTGTGAACAGGGTCAATGAGTCTCACTGTGTCACTGGGTGACATGTTCCTTCATTACCATGAACACACACACTGTAGTTAATTTGACTCAATCCCACATACACTGTCCTGCTGCTACAAATACTCACAAGAGCACCAAATGTGGATTAATCCGCCACTGAAAATAGTCCCCAACAATTGCACTATTTCCTCTTGTTTGAGAAACGTTTGCTGAAAACTACAGGGACCAGCTGTTTTAGGAAATTACTGAGCCTTAAAAAAAAAAACCACTACATATTTGTAATCTGTTTTTAAAGATTTACGTCTTGAGATGAAAGCCACAGGGAAGTCAAAAAATGATTGAGAGATAGAGTAACATTATTGTAGGGCTGTCCCCGAATCAGGATTTTCTGCCCCGTGCAGCCCGTTTCCACCACCTCTCTCTACTTTCATCACAGTTAATTTTGTGGTTAGTTCATTTTGAGACGAGACTGTTTGTAAAGTTTACAGCCTGCCATGTTATTGCTCCTGCATTAATGAGGCAGCTAAACAAACAGTGCAGTGATTCGACTGGCAAAATGCAACTAGACTGGGGCAGCCCTCCATTGTTGGTTTGAGTTTTTCCATGGGATGTGTTGACAATAAGAAATATTATCAGCCTTATTCTTTAATTATATACATAATTACTGGATCTACTGTGGCTGAAGAAAGGCAGGGTGATTGTGTAGTACTGTATGCATGTGTGACACTGTACGAGTGTGTGCAAGAGTGTTTCTGATAATAAAGCACTGAACTCCACTGATTTTTCCTGGATAAATAGAGATGGAAGTTTTTCCTCCTAGGGGGCTGCAGTATATAAGTTGCTGTATTGCATTGAGAAAAGTCAGTCCAGCCCCATCCTCCCCTTCACACTCCTACCCCTCCGGCTTTCAGTAGCTTCCTACGAAACTCCTCTGTTGGGTTGTTGAAGGTGAGCTTCTCACAGCGGAGATGATTGACAGGTGGGTGGCCGTCCAGGTGGAGGAACAGGTCGTAGTCAAAGCGAACTTTCTTCGGTTCTTCCTGAGGAGAAGTGGTGATCCACCCAGAGAGGGAAAAGAGGAGAACAGTCACAATCAGTCTATCAGGACTTCACCAACATCATGTTCTTTTATCAACACCACTACGCTGCAGCGCTTGAACACCGCATTCAGATCCAAACTACAAAGTTGTTGACAGACCATAAGTAACTTCTTCTGGTTCTCCAGAATGATAGAAATTGGTGGGTCGAGAACAATCAAGTTGATGAGCTCTCACAGTTTAACATTTTAAAGCTAGTGTGTGAGAGGAAACTCCCAAACTGACTGCAAATGTTGCTGAAAAATGTCAGATGTTCATGATTTTTCAAAATGTGCGCAGTGACCGTACAGCTCGGAAATCTATTACAAGTTTGCCTGTTGTGTTGCAAACCTGCAGCACACAGTGCATATATATAGGTGCATAAAAATATGCTTTTGCATAATTTTGGTGAATTTTGAATGGGAAAAATGTTCAATAACTTCACTTTTATAAAGTGTAGTGCCACCAAAATGTCTTAATTAGTTTAATAAGTATAATCAGGAAGAGACTATTGATGTGTGAAGTAATTTTGGTGGTACTACATTATAACAGTGAAGTTATTGAATATTTTTGTAGCAACTCTTTTCGGCGTTGCACTTTGTAGACGGTCCCTGACCACGCGTCTCACAGCCGGCTGCGCATAGAGACCAATGTTATGTGTTCAGCTAGAAGGACGGGTCGTTTTGATTAAGATGAGGTTGTAGCTCGTTGTCTACCTTACTACGGTTAGAAAGAGCCGTCGTTCGTGTTTTAACAACGTTTCGATTATGAGTTATTGATCCGGGAAGTTCGAATCTGTCAATATCTTTCCAACTTTACCGATGTCAATGGCTTGACTGTTAGGAATGATTGGAGGAAGTGCACTATGAGGTAACTCGTTCCCTCGAGTTACTAACTTGAGGGAACGAGTTAATAAAATGTTCTCTTTGGGGTATAGGGGGGCTCCGTAGGTTCTATAATTGCCATAGCTCCAGAATCCTTTAGTGAACCCTGTGACCTGAGCAGAGATGGATTGTAGTCATGCTGGAAGAAAACATAGATTAAATGCAGAGATTGAAACTCAAGTCACTTTGATTTTCTATCATTTGTTGTCCCCTCCTTAAATCAAGGAAAAATAGTCCCAAAGAAAAGCCTTTAGTGTGAAGCTGACCATGGTCAGTTAAAGACGTTTGTGATATGGATCCTCTATCACGGTATATATAATTTTAGAACACAATAACACAAAAATATTGTTTCTGGAAAATCTAAATAATTTTAAAATAAGCAGACAGAAATGTCTGTTTTTGGTTAATCCAGCAAATTAAATATCTGACAATACCGATGGCTGATCGTCGATGAGCCATCGTTTTATTGTTGTTTTGTTTTGTTATAGCAGCTGTTATACAAGGCTCCAGACTATTTTTTTTCACCACCGTCCCAGAACAGTCCCGAAAAATGATTTCAACCTTCTCGAAGTCAGTGTAAACAGGTTCTCACCAAATACTACATTTTACAAGAATACATTTGAGCATATCATGATAAAGCTATGATTTACCTTCGCCCAATTTTTACTGAATATTGCTTGAACGCATGCAAGTCAATTCAACGGAGGAAAACAACCGATCAGAACCGAGCTGGAGCCTTGCCGTCTCTGAGCAGCCTATTTCTGCCTCACTATAACTGCCAATTTCTCTCCTCAAATGTTTTCAGAAAACTTTGTAGTGTACTGTTTAGCTGTAAAATGAGAAAGTTTGTGTGACACTGCAGCCATGTTGAGATCAGTTGAGGAAATACCAAGCACCGCCCACCAGCCGGAGCAAACTTTTTCATTTTACAGCTAAAAAGTACACTACAAGATGTTTCTGAAAACATTTGAGGAGAGAAATAGGCAGTTATAGTTAGGCAGAAATAGGCTGCTCAGAGGCTCCAGCTCGGTTCTGATCGGTTGTTTTCCTCCGGTCTGTGAAATCTTGCAGATGCCATTAGGAGCCCCGGAGGACACACTGGGACATGATTACGTTTAACGTAACATAATATTGATTCATATTTGATCAGCGTTGCCTAGTTTTTTTTTTTTTTTTTAATGGGTCATGTATGGTTAGTTGCTATGTGTTTTGGTTTGTGTCTTTTGGGTGTTACATGTCTGTTTGTTTATGGTAACAGTATGTCTATTGTATGTGTACTTTTTCTCAAATTGAGCTGCCTATGGATGCAAAATGAATTTCAGTGCAAACTGACAATAAAGTTGTATTGTATCGTATCGTATTGTATCGTATCGTAGTTTGACCTCCGTTGAATGAACAGCCAATAGGAACGCTCTCTCTCTGAAATGACCTGTGACTGGTCAGTCTCCCATCACAGGCTAGATTTTTTAAAGCCTGAAAACAGAGCCATGATGAGGTGCAGACGTCTAGTTTTCTCTCAGAACACTTGAATTACAATTTGCTGAAAGGTTATTATGGATTTTCTTGCCCAATGATGCCAAAAATATTCGGCCTACTGCGGGTTTAATGCCGTTCTCCCGATCGCATATTTTTTTACTGAATATTGGCTGATAACGATCGCCAGCCGATCACTCGGGGCATCCCTAAGTTCCGCATATTTAAATTTCACAAATACTTTCCATAGACTCTAGTTTAGGGGCGTCCTGGTGGCCTGGTGTTTAAAACACTGGCCATGGTATTGCATTGTCCCAGGTTAAAGTTCAGTCAGTGACCGTCATTCTTTGTCTCTCTCTCTCCCCTTATTTCCTATCACCTCTCTACTATCCACTATACAATAATTAAGGCAGAAATTCCCGAAAAATTCAAAATCCAAAAGTAAAACCCTCCTCACTGAAAAGCCACAGCACACTACCATCAGACAACCAAAACAAACCTGGTGGAACAAGCAGATTAGGATTTAAGATGAATCCAGTGTTGAAGATGTAAAACATTTAGTTTGATGGTGGTAAAATTACCTTATTTTTGAAGTAAACTTCAATTGGCAAGATGAAGCCTGCGTATCCCGACTCCTCCACTTTGTACGGTGGATCCTTGCACACTGAAATGAAAGAAACATTTGGCATTAAAGAGAGGCCTTCAACACAAGGTGAATAACAAAACACAGAGATGGCTTTAAATCCATTTAGTTCTATAAAATGCAAAGCAGCTGCCTCCATTGAGTCACTGCTGAGTGCACAGCAGCGGTGCAGTCTGTGTGTGTTGGTGGTTGCTGGGGGACAGGACACACTTACAGTCTTAACCATTATTAGAATTATCACATTTTACTACAATTCTGGACCCAAAAATCAGGTGAAGAAGTGCATGAAAATATATGTGACTGTTGCCTGTTGCTACTGAAAGTCTTGTCACTTAATGAACTGAGCCACTAAACCTGCATCTCCATTCTCATGAGATCTCATTAACTCCCATTTCCATTGTCTGCGCTGATATCAATACAAGAACTGTGGTTTAAATTAGGACTGGGGCCTTTAAAGCTGTGAATCCACCCAGCTCATGACAAGCTGAAGACTCCCCCCCCCCTCATCCCCATGGGCCTTTAAAGACAAACAAACTCTACCAGAGCTCAGGTGTTCTTCCCTGGAGGTGTGTGTGTGTGTGTGTGTGTGTGTGTGTGTGTGTGTGTGTGTGTGTGTGTGTGTGTGTGTGTGTGTGTGTTTGTCAGCCTCTCTCCCAGTGGACTCTGCAGAAGTACCAATTAAGTCCATGTATGTGGAGACCTGAGAGTGTTTACTGGAAGAACAGATAAAAGCAGGTCTTAGCTTTAGATAATGTTACTCTGATGCAAATCATGAATGGAGGATATTTAAGATGTCACAAGTCTGTAGCAACCAGAGTGAAATGTGAAAATTATTCAGGATGATCTTATAAATTCTTTCTAGTAAAAAAAATAAAATAAAATGTCATTGACATTGTTTGGACATCTTATTTTAAGATGCCCAAATCAGGGCTTTCTTTCTTTTTCTTTTCATTCTTTCAAAATATACTTCGGCACCATCAGCCCATTACTACTGTAATACTGTATCCAGGAAATCCAAGGAGAAGCCTATAATGTAACATGTTCGTCGGTAAGATCCTCATTAGCAGCTTTCTAAGGGTCCTTATAAGAACTTTTTACACAGTGATAATAATAATCAACACCACCACATAAAACAAGTCACAGTTAAATAATGACGATGGTAATTAGGTCTGCAACTAGGGATGGGTACAGAAACCCGGTATTAAACGGGCTAAATTATTAGACCGTAGTATTGATAAGCTCCTCCTCTCTCTACCAGCGGTAACGTTACCTGCAACAGTGAATCACATCAGTGGAGGGAGATGGACAGAGGACAGAGGGAAGAGGACAGAGGACAGAGGACAGAGGACAGGAGGAAGGACTGATACTGACTGATGTCTGCGTTCTTCATTCTTTATAAACTTCACTCAGGGACATGATCTATTTTATTGACATGATAGATTTGTTTCCAGTGAGATATTATTGAGTTCATATGGTGACTTTGCTGTTGTAAACATTACCGTTGCTGCTTTAGAAACAACATTTAGTTATATTTAAAATATAAATAAATTGTAATACTGTTCTGAATTTGAATTCATTCTTTTTTAAAAATAACATATTAAAAAGGAATTATGTAGTAATGAAAAAGGACTGATAAGAGTGTCGATAAGTAGTATTATCGATAAAATCCTAACAATACCCATCCCTATCTGCAACTACTTACTATTCTCATTACCAGTTCATCTGACGATTATTTTCTCGATCAACAGATTGTGTGGTCAAAAATCTAGTCGATTGTTTATATGAAGATTAATTGAATAATCATTTCAGCAATGCATAACTATTGATGGAGAAATTTCATTCTTGACATTGGAAACAGTAGTTTGAAAAATTAACTCAAGGTCCACTTAATAGCTTTTTCTGGAACTTTCATCCGTTCTCAATGTCTTCCTCATCAGTGCTCATTAAATCAAAAATCAATCAACTTGCTCCGAGCAAACACTGGTAAATAGACCTTGAATGAAGTGGTTTTTTTTAGTAATTAGTAATTATTACTGATTATTATCACAATTATCATCATTACAATTATTGCCATTGCTGTCATAATACAAGGCAAAAGTGAGCATGGCTCACATACCCCCGCTCACTGCTTGACCCCTAGTAAAGTAGGGCCAAAGGTTTTGCCCTTTTGGAACTAATCATTAATTGATAAGTTGTCAACTATTAATATTTTGATAATTGATTAATCGGTTTGAGTACTGTCTTAAGAAAATAAGGTCAAAATTCTCAGAATCACAGTTTTTGGCCAAAATTTCAAAAATGTTGGGCACCCTGGACTTCTAACCCCCAAAAGGCACAACTAGACCTCACTGTCAAACATCTTACCAAATTTGAAGTTCCTAAGTTAAATAGTTTCCGAGTTCTGCTCCGGAAACGAAAGTGTAACGGACGGAAGTACGGACACGCAGAGCGCTACAGTACACGACTAAGTTGTCGCGGGGGTATAATTATGATATCATTTTTGTAATCACAATAAACAATATGTAACATATAATATTGTAGTATGCCATTAAATCATACTACTATAATGTTATTATCAATATTAGATTGTAAACAATCAATGAAATGTTCTGCATCCTGTTTGAATTCATGTTTCATATGTCAAGTGAAGCAGAACTCTGTGTGGATTTGGACCGGGTGGTACGTGAAATTTTTATTGGTGCCAAAACAATGTCTGATACAAAACAACACTTTTGTTCAATATTTTTTTTCAACATTTGCTGATTGGGAACATGTTTTTTTTTTAAACCACATAAGCCAAAATTCTCAGTGTTTATGGTATTCACATTGTGATTATTTTTGGTCAATATTGAGATCACTATTACTTGTTGACTTTGGAAACATCATGCATTTAGAAAGAAAATTTTGTAGCCTACATTTTAAAGTTAAAAAGTTTAAAGTTATTTTACGCTGTAACGGAAAGGGGTCCGCTGGACTTATAACACAAGACCAAACAAGAGCATCATTGCGAAACGAAATGCGGCACAATAATCATTTTGTGTCGATTATGTTGTTTCCATAATTGTTGGAAGCCAAAATTGGAATTGGAATTTGATTAATTGCACAGCCCTATATAACAGTATAAAATGAATACATTTATTATTTAAAAATCAGGACATGTCCGATAATGATAGACTATAAACAAGACTGAAGGCCCAAACGCACAGAAAGTGTCTGACGCACGTTTTTTTAAGTACACTTTCTGTTTTAAATGTCAGAACACGCACCAAAAGCGTTATGAGGCGCGCCCCTACTCTGACCTAGGAGGACAATATTTTATTGAAGAAAGAAATTATTAATTAAAAAAAATAATGATGATGGAAGACCAAAATAAAATGTGGTTGTTGTCGGCTTGTGTGATTTCTGCAGGACAGTCTGTACTCAGCCAAATATTGTTTATGAGTGTTTTTGTAGTCCAAACAGCTCCAACAGAGTGATACGTCATCATCTATCTAGTGGATCGCATGATGTCAACTTCACATTACCTAGTTAAGCTTTCATCTATAATCATATCAATAATTTAATCTTATCCACCATTAAGGGGGTATCTGTAATATATAAAAATGTTGCCTAAATAGCATCCTTTTCCTAAATTACTGCTGGTTCTGTGGTGTTGGCATTTCAAATCTGATGCCTGCAGTGCGCCATAGGAGCATCAATTGACGCGCATCAAATGAGGTGGGTCATTTATTGCTTTCAGTGTGTTTGGACCTTAAGAATCTGACCAAGCATTTGGTGTCAAACTTCAGTTCTTGTACTGGTCCCACGCTTATTCCTAAAGTGGACACACTGCTGGAGAGCAAACAAGGAATATAAAGGAAGCCTCAAAGGAAAAACGTTATACAGCTGTCAGCTGACAACTTGGCTTTCAGTGATGCAGGAGGCCTTGGAAATACCTTGAGTCATCCTGAGCACTGACCAGCCTTTGGCACATATCTAATCATCACTGTGCTCTCTTGTTTCATTTTGGAGTCCCACCCCTTCAGGGAGCAGCAGTGATTGATGGCTCGGCTGACTACGCTGAGGTCGACCTCACCGCTGGGGCCAAGCCATCCAAAACCCAATACCACTGAGCAAATATTATGGGTTAGAGTTAATTGTGCAAGTGGGTCAGGTTCAATTACAGGCAGCTAAAAGAGCCCATTCACCACCACACCTTTATATAAACTGAGGTGGAGAGGGAGATGAGCTGAACCACCCTATAATGGAAAGAAAAATTCACACTCAAGCACATAAACTCTGTGCGTGTGTTGGTATATTTTTCTTTTTTGCATGGATAACTGGGTAGACGTGATGTCATGCTGAGATATTTTCAGTGCAGCTACAGTGAACTTGCACAGACAATTTTTGGGGATATTCCTTTTAAGGCAAAAAAGCACAATCTAAACAAATATACATTGATACAAATTCCTTAAATTTGTTTAACATAGAATTGTGACTAAGATATATTCTGAGTGGGACATTTTACTGTTAACAAATGATCTTGTAAGCACTCCCTGATGGATAAACTCTGTAATGGAGACACTGTTTCTAACTGACCTCAAACAGATGTTTGGCATTTCTGTGCTGACATATGTGGCTATTTATTAGCTGATATATTATACACACAGAAGGACATATCTGTTATGAGCTGAAAAATATGGGCACCCTGGTGACCTAGTGGTTTAAGACCATGAAAAGCAATGTATCCGGTTCATGTCCAGCCAGGGACCTTTGTTGCATGTAATTCCCCATCTCTCTAATTTTCTGTCATCACTCTACTTTAACTATCTATTTCGGGCTGAATTTAATGCCTTTTATTAATGAATTTAGAAAAGCCTGGCCAATTTATCAGTCGGGCTCTACTCACAATGAACAGAAAGTACTTTGCTTGGCAGCTTTATATGCAGGTCCATATCCACACTTGCCTGAGTAAAACCTCACACTTCTGTGGGATTCTTTGACAAAGTATTAATTACGTTAACGAAAACTATGACTAAATATTTTAAAACGAACTGTTTTTGACTAAGACGAGATGGCACCGGTGACATTAAACACGAATTAAACTGTAATATTGTTGAAAAAAAAAAGAAATCTCTCTTTATTTTCATTGAAAAAAAGAGGAAACAAAATATCAGGACTACAGCGGCAGCACACAATGAGCACAGTAAGGAGGACTCAGTTAAGGAGAACTGACTTAAGTTAATGTTAACCACAACAACAACAGGGCTTGGGAAAAAGAAACCAGGTGATATTTTGGCTCGAAAAGATTGACTGAAATGTCCGTCCAAAATGTCATCACTTCATCATTTTATCCTATTAGAGATTTGTGTGAAATTGTCAATATTAGCATATAAATTCTTGAGTTTTGACCAAAAACGTATTTTGTGAGGTCACTGTGACCTTGACCTTTGGCCACCAAATTCTAATCTGTTCATCCTTGAGTCCAAGTGGATGTTTGTGCATCGCGTTCACAACAATGGACAGTATGGTCTGTATGTAAAACGGACGTACGGATGGACGGATAACCCGAGAAAAATGATGCCCCCCGGCCACAGCTATCGCCGGCACGGAGGCATAAAAATAGCTGACAAAATTAACACTACTTTGACAAGTATTCTAATAAATGTAACTACTAACTTTAAACATCTGTGTTTTAATCGGAAACGATTTTGACATTTTTGACATTTTGTTCTGTTAAGTCTGTAAATACAAAAATCGTTCCATTCTTTTCGAGGAACCATAAAATGAGCAAATCTTGACTTCTACAGGGAGGCTGTGATAGATCTGCCACAACAAGTTGATAAGTCTGCAACTACTTTCATAATCAATTAATGTCAGTCACCAACATTCACTGGTTTCAGCCTAAAAATTTAAGAACACTCACACACTTACTGTCATATATGATAGTAAGTAAACCTAATATCTTTGGGTTTTGGGTTATGGTCAGATAACATCAATATCAATATGTAAATTTGAAAGACATTTACCACTATTATACTGACATTTTAAAACACTGACTGAGAAAATAATTGGCAGTTTAATTGAAAAAATAATAGTTGTAGCCCTATTGTTCACCATTTTTTATACCAGCCTCTTATTTCATTTCAGTCAAACTTATAACACTTTAAAATTTTAAATCACTTGAATTTTTTTTTTTCTCAGAAAATGCAATACAACTAGATGAATGTGGATGCTATCATGTCAGGGTTTTCCCCGCAGTGTTTAACAGTAGAAATGCAGATTCCCTCCACTTATATAATGAAAAACAACAACAGAGCTGAGGCGATTAGTTGATTGAACATGAATTGGCAGATATCTTAATCATTGCTTAATTGTTTTAGTAACAAGCGAAACACAGCTTTTCCAATGTGGGAATTTGCTGGTTTTTTTTGTCCTATATACAGTCATTGTAAACCAAGTATCCTCAGGCTTTTAACCGTTGGTCAAACAAAACTGGACTGAAATTGTGCCGGACATTTTTCAGTATTTTCTGAGGTTTTATAGACAAACGATGATTAACAGAGAAAAAATACTAAGCTTGTTGCAGCCCTAAATATTACACTTTTATCCAATAAAACATTAACTTTCCAGGAAAAACCGCAAAGGTTCCATTTCATACAAGAAAAGCAATATATTTAATGAGTTTGGTTATTGTTGAGGCATTATTAGATATGAAATTAAATTGATCGTGAGACAAGATGCCGCTTAACACCTTCAGTAGACAATTTCCTGGGGGAAACCCTGCATGTTTAGCACCTCCCTGACCTGCTTTTTATAAGCAATTTTAAAAAAAAATCAACAATAACATTTCAGCACTGAACACAGTCTAGTGGTGTTGCAACTGAAAAGAAATGTAATCTTTCCTTCTCCACAGATGTATAATGACAGGTCAAGTTCTGGTTAAAACGAGAGAAAAACACTGCAGCTTTATGAAGACACAAGAGAAAGGCAGCTAATGTGAAGGTGAAGTCAGTGCAGCGTCTTGGCTGGGGTTCAGTAGTTCAGGTTGAAAAGGTTACCATTATCTGAAGGAGCGTCTCAGAGGCACAGATACACAATGCGACCACTGATCTGTAACAGAAAACCTGCCAGTGGTCACAGAAGCTTTCAAAGAGGGACAGGGCTGTGTGGTTTATTAACATGGCCTTGGTTTAAACCAGGATGCCAATCACAGAACAATGCCAGTCACTATGTATTTGCCCTTTCCACACAGACTGGTTTGTAATGAGGCCAGGCTAGACGGCAGGCCTGACCATAAAACAAAAGACAAGACTGGACATAAGAAATTCTTTAGTGAGGCTTGTGGCTCAAATGTGAGCTCCTCCTGCTCGCTGATTTACTGTTAATCCCTCCTCTTCCTAATGGAGCCATTCATCTCAGCATCAGTTGGCTAACAAGTGCCAGACGTTTGTCCACATATGCAGCGTAGAGAAAGAAAAAGCATGATTATTCATATGAAGCACAGAACACTGATAAGTTTATATTTCAACTAGGGGTGGGAAAAAAAATTGATTCACCTATGTATTGCGATTTTTTTTTTTTTTTTTACGATTTTGAAATCAAATTTTTAATTCCAGAATCGATATATTTGCTTCATTTGAGTCTATGCGGAGATAGAAGGAAGTTTACGCTTTTATTGTTGTAGTCTGAGTAACGTGACGTCATATCCGTTCCATATCCAAAACAAAACGCAGCCGGTCACAGTGAGCCGAAACTACAAAGTAGAAAACGGCGGAGGGTCTGCGTTAGGGATGGAGCGGTTCAGGTAAAAAATCCGAACTGTTCGGTTTGGTAGTCACGGTTCGGGTCGTGTATGCATTGTTCGGTTCATTTGAAATAAGTTATGAGGCCGAATGAGTATTTTTTTCATGTAGAATTAGGCTCCCGTTTATTGTCACACTAGAAATCAAGGCCTATGGAAGGAGGCTGGGACACGGGCGGACATGGGTCTTGAGGTTCGGGGTTTAAAGGTCTCATATCATGCTCATTTCCAGGTTCAAAGATGTACTTTAATGTTCAACTAGAACACGTTTACATGCTGTAATGTTCAAAAAAGCCTTTATTCTTCTCATACTGTCTGCCTGCATAAAGCCTCTTTCGACCTCTGTCTGAAAAATTCTGATTCAGAGCCTGTCTCCTCCCAGTCTGCTCTGATTGGTCAGCGTTTCCGGGTTTCTGCTGTCAATCAAACGCCTTCAACACAGCATCACTGCCTTCCCCGCACTGCAGCCGGAGAGCAGCAGGAAGAGAGAGTCAGAGTTTATCAAGGTTTTACTACCGTCATAATAAAGTATTTAAAAGTTTATAAACCAGAAACTTCACACAGCGCACGTTCCCGGAGGAATCTGATCCGAGAAATTAACAACATCTGCGGCCAAGATTCCAGGTTTTCCTGACGGTTTTGCTCCGGTAAATATGCTATTTTAAGCTCTGTCACGTTAGCTCAGTATTTACATTATGCATAAACTCTGTAAACCGTAAACATACACTCTGTTTTACGTTTGTCTTTACAGGTCCATATGTGAGAAATGACCGACAGAACCATCCCAGTGATGAAGAAAACACTTTCTGTGAGCAGCTAGTTCTCTTTACATGGGAGATACAGAGGTAACATGTTAGCATGTAGCTACATGTAACGGTGTGTAAACACAGCGAACATCAGGGTGGAAAATAGAAGATGTGAAAAAGTAGTCAGTTAATTATTTCTTGTAAAAGACACCTGATAAACGTACGAAAGTAATCAGAGTAATGATATATTATTTACTGTAGGAGCTGTCTCTGAGTGTTATCATGACTACAGACCGGTTAACGTTACAATTACCGTAGCTTAGCATGCTGGAATAGACTTTATCCTGTAGTGTCAACATAACTGAAGGTGGAATTACTGATCTTATATATAAAAACTGCTCAGTAACCACAGTATCAGCAGCTACTTGGAGGACTAACGTTATAGGGTACTGTGTCCATGTTTCAGAGTAACTTGTTTTTTTTCACATGAACTGTTTTACTTTTCAGACTGTTATTGCCATATATATGCTGTGAAATGTTTGCCAAAGCTGCAGGTTATCGGTTCATGTTCAAAATACTGTGTATAATTATTATTGTCATCTGTCTACTCAAATAAAGTTTTACTGTGAAACAGAAATGTGTTGTGTTGCTTACAGTCACTATTTACTCTGTACCCTTCTACATGCATGACATAAAATTATTTTTTCATATCACCTGTTTAAACTGTAATTACATTACTTTGTGAAATAACATGTTATATTTATCTAATACCACAAGATCATTAATTGTAAATTTAAAATGACCAAAACCCCCCTAAAAAATACAGCTCTTTATTCACAATAATAAAACTGAATTATAAATTGGGTACACAATTCCAAAAGTAGCAAAGCCATGACTTGTATGTAAACTGTCCACATCATGTCCTCCTTCAGAGTAAAGGGTTTCCTGTAGAGTGAAGTTGTGTCAGCTGGTAATAGTTCTCAGGTCACAGTGGTCATCCTGGTGCATCTCCATGTGGATACAGAGACTGTGCTGCTTCTCTGATGGTTTCTGTCTTTGAGGAGAGTCTGGTGGGTTCAGGGCCGAGCATCAGGTCACTCAGATGACCTGTAAAACATGACAGATTCAGTGTTAGAATATACTGTCATGTAATAATATCAATGTGTATAACAGTAACATCATCTTCTAACGTGTAGTTATGGCAACAGATACAAACAGTGTAAAATGATAAATCATTTTTTATCAAGTATGGAGGAAGAATGGATTACACAGAACTTTTGACTTGGAGTGTAACTTGTGTTGTCTGTATCAAAAGCTAGACCTAGAAGCTAAGACTTTAGTAAACTTTTACATATTATTTAGCCCAAGACAACAAAGAAGCTGCCAGTATTCACGTTGCAATGTCTTTTAATAGCTCTACGAGGTTGGTAAGTAACGTTACAGAGAAGACGTTAATTTGTCCTCTGATCAACAGCTGTCTGCTCTGAGCTCACGGCATCTCTCTCTCTCCCTGCTCGCTCGCCTACCCAGTAACTCCGGTGATCCAAGCTACACAAATTCGTACAGTTTGACTGTTTTTTTCACATGGGCTCCTTCAGGACAGTCTGTCGAGTAAATCTACACACATTCAAAACAGCTGTAACGCAGACAGACACACCAGAGCAGAAGGTTTGCATGTAAACAAAGCCCCGGTGGAGCCACAATGAAAGCTAGCGGCGTTAGCCGCGCAATATGCTAAAGTTAACAGGTAAACAGTCTGCTAAATAAACAGAAACTAAAACAACATAAACATGACAAACTTACAGCTTCCAGTTTTGAAGTTGGGTCCAAGACAGCCGGTACGGTTCCATCCTGGGCTTCAGTTTGAAGTGAATCCTGCTGTGTAGCCAACTGACCCGTGTGTTTAACTGTTGCTGTGAGGACATTTCAGTCAAAAATCACCTAAAACACTTAAAAAATAAAGTGAATCCACTGGGTCGTCACGTCCTCAGATGATGGGAGTACATCAAGACTTTTCTGTTGGTTCTTGCAGACTAACAGAAGTAGTAGCATGCTTTGCTTGTCCTGTTAGCAGGTCCGTGATTATAGCGAGGAGAACAATGGCGGACAGCGAGAAATTCAGCAGCCTCTCAGTGGGCAGGGTCACCTAGCTGGAGGTTGTTCTACCTAGTTCTACCGTTTCACCAAGAAACCCTTATATGGCCTGAAAAAAATCACTGACGTCACCAGTATAAGGAAGTACTGATCAGCGTTTTTTCCGACACATTTTCAGAGAGATGGAGCAGGAGAAAAAGAGAGAGGATGGTCTTTTATGACACTATGGTGGTCTGTAGACACACTGGGGACAGATATTGATGTTTAAAAGACATGGAAAAGTGCATTTTACATATTAGGTGACCTTTAACACATGCGCAGTGTAACTGAAGCTGCGGTCGTGCGTTGCTATTGGCTCAATTTCGGCGAGTGCAGACCAGATTTTACTGCGCATGTGTTGTACCCCAAAGATATGACGCGTTGATGAAGCGTGACCCAGCCTCCTTCTCAGTTGGCACGGATGAAGTGCAGAGTGCGGCTGTCAGTCAGATAAGGAAATGGCGACGCGATAAAGTACAGGATCCACCAGCATTGTTTCGCTCTGCTGTATGGGAGCATTACGGATTTAGTGTTACCTATGAAAATGACGGAAAAAAAGTGTTGGATAAAACGGCGACTGTGTAAGCACTGTGCAACGTGTGTGGTTTATGCTAGCGGCAACACTTTCAATATGATGAACCATTTATGAAGACATCACCCCGGTGTGGCCGTCGATAGCGCAAGGAGAAGAGAGTCGGGTAGGAAAGACCAACTTCTTCTCCACGCAGCATTTAAACAGCCTCTACATGCAGATTCAGACAGGGCAAAAAACATAACTAAAGCATTGGGGAGGTTTATAGTGAAAGATATGCAGCCTTATGCAGTCGTGGAGGACGCTGGATTTCATCATATGATTAACGTAACTTTACTTGAGCAGCGCTATACACTTAAGCAACACAGTAATTCCAGCAGCACAATCCCTGTAATGTGTTTTATATTTATTAATTATTTTTAAATAACACAGTGGCACAGAAATCCAACCATATTCCTTTCCAAATACTGCACTTTTTGAGTGGAAAAACTAATCTTTCAATTAAGAGCTGATAATCAGGAAATTGAGACATATGTTATACTGTTCTTTTTTTTTTTTTTTTAGTATAGTTCTGGTTGAGCTTATGCTTCAATTTATGTTGATGGCCTTAGTCTATAATTACATCATATTTATATGAAAATAACAAAGCTGCATTTTTTGTTTGCACTAATTACTGTAGAAGACCTATTCTTTCAATTAAGATTTGACAATGAACAGTGTTTATGTTCCTTATGTAAGCCATACTTTTATTAAGGCAAACATTTGTTAACATATTTTTGCCAAATAAATGAAAAGCATGTTGAAATCAGAACATGACCTCCTCGCTGTAACATAAATGTACCGAAACGAACCGAAAACCGTGACCCCAAAACCGCGATATGAACCGAACCGTGAATTTTGTGAACTGTTCCACTCCTAGTCTGCGTGGATACGACCTGCACCTTCACGTTTAAAAAAATAAATACAAATTTGACAAGGTATTTTAACTTTTTTGGTGGAAATAATTTGAAGTTCCATGTTCTGTCATCTATTATTCCATTACTTTTCCTGATGTTTTAGCTTTTTGCCGTGTTATCGTTTCAGTAATGGTATCGAGATATTTAGGCAGGTTATCCTATTAAAGTCAGAATTTTGGTTTTGTGACAACACAACTTACGAATCCAACCAGACATTCAATGTCAATGCCAGCCTTCAATACTCAAGACGATGCTGTGGACACATTTCAGTTGGTCTCATAAGGACTGAGGTTCAATACCCAGCACTAGTCCTGACAAACCAAACCAACTTCATAGAAAGACCAGAAAGAAAGAAAGACCTGTTACAAGTTGCACATGAACTGCCATAGACTACATACAGCACAAGGCCAATGGACCGCCAATACTCACATACATTCTGCCCCTGGGTTAGAGGAAATACCTAGTAGTCAAAGTACTAGTAGTCTAAGTAGTAGTAGTCTGTGTTGTACTCCAAAGAACATTGCAAAGAGATAAACAAAAAGAAATATAATTTCATGCATCAATCTGTTGAAACGGTCTTGTAATAATGAAAAAAAATATATCAATACTTGGAGCAGAGTACTAATCATTTCTTGGAACAAACCATAATCATATGGCAGTGTAGTAGTCTAAAAACCATTGAGTAGCCATGATATGAGCTGCTCTAACAATAGTGGGTGGTGATTAGCAACTCAGGAGGGCTGGTGTCTCTGGTTGAATAAGCACAGTCCCTTAAAAACGTTTTCTCCACAGTGCTGAAGGAACTCTGCTGACCAAAACGACCTCACACTAATCAGCTAACAACAAGAGCCTAGAACACAAACGGGGTCGGGATTAATCTGCCCAGAGTAAAGACCAGACTGCAAAAAACGTTCAAGTTTGAGTTGTAAGCCAACTCACTAGATAAGTGGCCAAACAGGTGGCAAGCCTGGGTCAGTTAAAGGTTGAACAGAGGTTGAAAATGGCATACATGCCTCATTTGTCATCATGCGAAGTATCTTCACTTGGTTAAACTGGGGATGATTTGAAATAAACAAACCAGGTTATCAGCAGAATCCTCTTCCCACCCCTGCAGCACCCAAACCAGCAGCAAGTAAAGCATGGAAAAACACAGACAGAAGCATGTTTGTCAAAAAAGAAACAGGTTGGATTGGATGACAAAAACTATACACAAACAACACCATATGCACATCCTAACTAAGACTAAAACAACATACAGTAGGTGTGAAGCTGCACCCACCTCAAGGGACCAAAAAGAGATTAGAGAATTGGAGGATTGAAGTGGGGGTTGGGGGTTGGGGTCAAAATCACGTGGATGCTCCTGATAGCAGGTCCCAGACAAACAGCTCACACAGTGGTACAAGGCGATGCCAACAGACTCCCACACCTCCCTTGAGAACCATTATGTGTGTTCTGACATTTGATCTTCTCAAGGACTCGTTCAGAAAGTCACCCATCTTACAAGATGGAACTGTGCAGCTATTGCTATATATCGCTATTACAACAAGGCAAAAGTGAGCATGGCTCACATAGCCCCGCTCACTGCTCGACCCCTACTAAAGTAGGGCCAAAGGTTTTGCCTTTTTGGAACTAATGGCATTAATGGGCATTAACTAATTAACTACTGGGCACCCTGGACTTCTAACCCCCAAAATGCAGAACTAGACTACACTGTCAACCATCATACCAAATTTGAAGTTTCTAAGTTAAATAGTTTCCGAGTTCTGCTCCGGAAACGAAAGTGTGACACGCGAACAGACGGAAGAACGGAAGGATGGACATGCGGAGCGCTATATACCCCCGACTACGTTGTCGCGAGGATATAATTAGAAATTTCATTCCAGTTGACCAATCAGCACCCATCTGCCCCGACTTCAAGCTATCCTTGCCTACGCCAAATCCATCTTGTGACTACATCCTTCTTGCCATGGATACCCAGATGATTTTCTGATTTTGCCATACTGATGCTGCTTGGTGTTCGGAATGGCGATATGGTTAAATCCCTACAGTATATCATTTATATTGCATTATCAATATACTGTATACAGTATGTTGAGGCTAGGGCTGTCAATTGATTAAAATATTTATTCGCGATTAATCGCATGATTGTCCATAGTTAATCATGATTAATTGTCGCACATTATTTATCTGTTCAAAATGTACCTTAAAGGGGAAACTTGTCAAATATTTAATCCTCTTATCAACATGGGAGTGGACAAATATGCTGCTTTATGCAAACGTTTGTATCCATTAGGGATGTTAATAATTAACCTTTTAACCGTTAACCGACGTTAAGAACTTTAACCGATTAACGCTATCGGTTAAAACGTTTAAAATATATATTAATAATTCATTAAAAAGCTGAGTAAACTCAGAGGAGCGGCTCGTCTCTTTAAGGACAAAAGCTGGTACACCTTAAGAGCGCACCTTAAGAGGCGGAGCTGGAGTTGGAAGATACAGGAAGTTGGCTCCAGTCTCTGGCTCGCTTGAGCGGAGCGAGTTTTAGCCTCGTAGCGAGTTTTAGCCAACAGCAACACTGTCTGCTACACCTATGTTCACAGCTATAACGCCACCGACAAACCCACACTCCCCGCCGCCACACACATACGGTTTGTTGGACACTCGCAAAAGTTACACCGCAATGATAGAGCGGCGGCGAGCACGAAGCTACCAGCAGAGCTACAGCTGCTAACGTAGCACAAAAACACACTCTGTTTGTCGGACAATCGCTATCGTTAATCTGAGCAGACAGAGTATCGTTACGCCGGGCAGACACAGCGGACAATCTGCTAAACTAAACTAAATATGCGGTGGAGACTTTAACTGGGAACGTGGCTGCATGTCCGCGACACTACACGCAGCACCGGGGCTGCTATTGTAGCTCTCCTGATGGTGAACTGGGGACTCCGTAGTCTGTTGTGCTCATACACTGCAGCTGGCGCACCGCTGCATGCTAGGCACTAATCTTGTCGGTTAACGGTTAATAATCGGTTAACAAGGGTCGGTTAACAAGGGTCGGTTATCGGTTAAGAATTTTTTTTTAAATTGGCATCCCTAGTATTCATGTATTATTGAAAATCAATTAACAACACAAAACAATGACATATATTGTCCAGAAACCCTCACAGGTACTGCATTTAGCATAAAAAATATGCTCAAATCATAACATGGCAGACTGCAGCCCAACAGACAACAACAGCTGTCAGTGTGTCAGTGTGCTGACTTGACTATGACTTGCCCCAAACTGCATGTGATTATCATAAAGTGGGCATGTCTGTAAAAGGGAGACTCATGGGTACCCAGAGAACCTATTTACATCCACATATCTTGAGGTCAGAGGTCAAGGGACCCCTTTGAAAAAGGCCATGACAGTTTCTCCTCACTAAAATTTAGCGTAGGTTTGGAGCGTTGTGTAACCTCCTTTCTTTTGTGAATACAATCAAAAGCTCTTTATTATTAAGATAATATGTTCATCCTAATATTAATATAGAAAACAGGACATACAGTACTTGAAGTTGTTTAACATCAACACTTGGAATTTAGCTAAGGCTGCAACAAACGATTAAGTTCATTATCAATTGATCGGGTCAGTTAGTTTCTTCCATTAATCAATAAAATACTAAAAGTTACCAAACACAATTAATTTCCCTGGGGTCAAAGGCCAATGGTACAAATCTAAAAATTCAATTAGTGATGATAAAAAAGCAAAGAAAAGCAGCAAATCTTCCCATTTGAGAAGCTGCAACCAGAATATGTTTGGCATTTTGCTTGACCAAATGACTTCTATAATTGCTTATTTTCTATTGATTTTCTGTCAATGGACTAATATATTAGATACAACCATGGTAACAAAATGGTACAGTAACAGCTAAAGTTAGTTGTGGTAAATTATTGCACTTTTTTACTTATTTAATTGATGAAAAGGGAGAGCGTGTCTCGTTTGGTGATTCCTGACTCAAATCTTCCAGCTCTGGTGTGTGGAGGTGCTGTAAATAAAAGACAAATGTTTTATGGCAGGGGCGAGTGAGAAAGGGTGAAAGAGCTGCCAACAGACAGCCCATATAAACCATGCTTCAATAAACCACTTCCTCCAACCTCCTTTCATTGACTGAACCGAGGGAGAGCCGGCATTTACAGCTCAGTTCCTGTTATTTGGTGGTGGCTGCCCCGTCTATCTGCACCTCCTCCCCCTCCCCATCCTTTCATGCCAGCAGCAGCAGCCAGCCTGCAGCTTTCATGCCTCTTGCTTTCTTTGTGTTCCATCTATACAAGTAGGTATGATTACTGAGGAATCGTAAAACAATTACTGGCAAATTCCTGCAGCTCTTTGATTTCTGCCAGACACTGGAGGAGGGGGACAAGGAGGGGGGTCTGAGGACCCTTTACCCAAAAAGTTAGTCTTTTTCATCCAAAAACGCTGCGCACACACCCTCACAACGCTTAGTCCCTAATGTACACACACCAACTCAGAATCTGCCGCAAGTCATGAATGATCTCAGAGCAGTCTCCAACGTTCAGCTGCTGGATCACAGTCATTTGATGTGTGTTCTGTGGGTTGTTCTCAGCAGTTTTTGTAAAAGTGGACCCCTGACATCCTGAAGTAGATCTTGCAGCATTTCTGCAGATCCTGTATCAGCATGTGAAATACTCCCTTCTCCTGACTGACATGGTGCTTTCTCATCAGAAGTGAGACAATCATGAGAGCTGCATTTTGTGTTGTAATTTAAATTTGCCAAGAATTTAGAAAAAAAAAAAAAAATCACACATACGATCATACTTTGGCTGCAAACTCTGTATTTAAATGTTGGGAATGAAAAAATATTATAGTTTCTTTTCAGCAAACAAACAACTGGGCAAAATGATTACTTGATGAACTCTTGAAATAAGAATCCTTCAAATTCTCCTCCTCAAAGCTTTCTTTCATCAGGCAACTCAACAATAAGCACTCAATATGTTTACATGCACACAAGAAACCAGATTACTCTCAGAAATCAGGTCATGCAGTTGGACAAAACTATTAATAGAGTAAATAAATAATTGTGAGTTACAGCCCTACACTACATGGCCAAGAAATTGGCTTTCCCCGGGAGAAATCTACCTGGGAAATCAGGTTTTAGAAATCACATTACTGCAGAGAGCTGTTACTTAAAGGACCAGTGTTTCGCATTTAAAGGGATCTATTGGCAGAAATGGAATAAAATTAGGGATGTTAATAATTAACCGTTTAACTGTTAACTGACGTTAAGAACTTTAACCGATTAACGCTATCGGTTAAAGCGGTTAAAGAAAAATATTAATAATGAATTAAAAAGCTGAGAAAAAAATCAGAGGAGCGGCTCATATCTTTAAGGAGAAAAGCTGGTCCACCTTAAAAGCGCACCTTAAGAGGCGGAGCCAGAGTTGCAAGATACAGGAAGTTGGCTCCGGTCTCTGGCTCGCTTGAGTGGAGCGAGTTGTGGTCTCGTAGCATTTATCCGACAAATAAACTGTACACACACTGTCTGCTACACCTACGTTCACAGCTATAACGCCGCCGAGAAACCCCCACTCCCCGCCGCCACACACATACGGTCTGTCATACACTCGTAAAAGTTACGCCGCAATAACAGAGCGGCGGCGAGCACGAAGCTAGCAGCAGAGCTACAGCTGCTAAAGTAGCACAAAAAACACACTCTGTTTGTCGGACAATCGCTATCGTTAATCTGAGCAGACAGAGTATCGTTACGCCGGGCAGACACAGCGGACAATCTGCTAAACTAAATTAAATGTGTGGTGGAGACTTTTACTGGGAACGTGGCTGCATGTCCACGACACTACACGCAGCACCGGGGCTGCTATTGTAGCTCTCCTGATGGTGAACTGGGGACTCCGTTGTCTGTTGTGCTCCATACAGCTGGCGCACCGCTGCATGCTAGGCACTAATCTTGTCGGTTAACGGTTAATAATCGGTTAACAAGGGTCGGTTATCGGTTAAGAATTTTTTTCAAAATTAGCATCCCTAAATATAATATTAATAAGTATGTTTTCTTTACTGTATAATCACCTAAAAATAAGAATAGTTGTGTTTTCGTTACCTTAGAATGAGCTGTTTATATCTACATAGGGAGCTGGTCCTCTTCACTGAGCCGGTCGCCATGTTTCTACAGTAGCCAAGAACGGACAAACCAAACCACTGTTTTAACTTTTCCTGCTGGGCCGGTAATGTTTCTCGCTCCAGGGTTAACCACCGTCACTCCGCTCAGCCGCCGGGAAACAAGACATGGGATACCTCTGTTGGTCAGGAGGTGCTGCAGCATTTATTTCTGCACAAACAGAAACTTCCACTGAACATTCACTGATATTCTCAGAGCTAAACTAACTCTGTCTTCTGCTCTACTGACACACTTGTTTTGTTCCTCACACACATTCGCTGCCACTCTCTCTCTCTCTTTTGCTTCACCACTCACTTCCCACATATACACACACGAACTCTGCTATTCTCTAACTGACCTATGCTACTCTAACAACAGCTCTGGATAGGGACATTTATGTTTTCAAGTTGGCCACCGCAGTACTCCTACACGCTTGGCACATGGGAGAGGTTGAGAACTCCGCCTGCTACAAAAAATGGTTTTGGTCTCTATTGCTAATATCCCCATTCATGACGGGGGGAGAATTTTTATACAAATCACCCGTTTAAATTATATTAAGCCTTAAAGTTATGCATAATTATGCATAACTTTAAGCCTTAATATATAAATGGACGCTTTGAGTGACAGGTGGGTGCCGTGTCAGGTCTCTAGCTGCCTGCTCTGCAGTCACTCGGGCCCGCCTCAGATCCACCTCTTTGCCCATTTTTTGGATTAGCTGGCAGTTAGGCTGTGTTGTAACTGCCAAGATGGCGACGGCTGGAGCCACCCACATTGAGCTTCACAACGGCTCTTCAGGAACCTATGGGCGACGTCACGGGGACTACGTCTGACAGCCTATGGTCAAACCCCGGTCTCCTGCCTCACCTGAACCAGAGAGGGCATCCATTAATACCAGAAGAAATCGTTACGTTTTTATGAAATATTACATTAGGCTGCTGCTCAAGAGCTTGTAATACAATTATTTATACTCTGCACATATGCATGGGATTTCTTGCTTTCTTTCTTTGGCAAATGAATGAATTTAAATAACATCCCAGTATTGTAATCACTTGTTGAACAGTAGACTGAATAATAGAAGAGAAGTGCATCTTTAACCCACTTGAAATATGGCATCCTTCTCTGTAAAAAGTCACTAGTATTTTACTAAATGAAGTAAGTTATGATGATGTCACTGTTGTTTGCTTTTTGGCACTTTATTCAGACAGACACAAGACAAAAGAAACCACATATGCACACATGCACAGGAAAGCATCCTTCATCTCCTGCAGGGATATCAATACTGGTATCATCATAGCTCGGGGAGATCACATTAACAAAGCCACAGCAAAGAGGAAAGGAATGCACTGCAGCTTCTGAGACATATTTCAGCCTGAGGATCTGTATCTTGTGTATAGGTCACTGCAGTGACTTGACTTATGTGGTATGTGCACACAAGCCACAAATTAAGCCTGAGCGGAGGATGAGGGGAGTTAAAAGGTTTCATGCGAGCGTTCCACAGAGCCCTGGAGATGGCCAGAGGCTAACATGTTGGCCCAATCATTAAGGCATCAATCTGTGTGTGTGTGTGTGTGTGTGTGTGTGTGTGTGTGTGTGTGTGTGTGTGTGTGTACAATGTAGGGGGCTTATACTGTAGCCAATCTGGCTAACAGAACAGAACACTCTTTCTTTAAGGAAAGGAGATCCTCTAAGTAAGTGTGAGTGTAAGGAAGTGATTTTCTATATCTCGGAGAAGACCTTTTGAAAAACCTCAGGCAGGAGGTGTAAACTTGAAGCTCCAGATAGCTTCTAATTGTAAACTAACAGTTTCTGAAGTTTCACGTCATGAGAGCAGCAATGAGCCCTTTACAGCTTTGTGGCAAATGAGACAACACACTTGAAAACATAGTGGGACAAGCCTCACACAGAGAAGATGCACGTCCCAAAGTTTTTCTATAGAAAGCATACAGGATGGGGCAAGTCCTGTCATAAAATGAGGGATGCATAAAATTGTAAAGACAATTACTATAATTTTTATGGGATCACATAAATAGATCAGTCATTCACAAACTTCCCTACTGGGAGGAACACATCAAGTGAAGAGTTACTGCTGTTAAACAGATGTGCCTGTGCTCATCCTCAACACAGAACAGGAGAAAAAGATAGGAGAGACTGAATTTCTAATATGGGTGCAACAGTGTGTGTATTCGTCCTGAACTATTTGGTATAGGAGGTTCAGTTTGGTTTTGTATGCCCTGTGAACCCTGTGAATTAGCCTCCTGCACTCTTATTAGGTCTATAACTTGGCACTTGTGGAACATATATTCAAAAGAGCGAGCTCCACCAGCACAGCTTGGCAGTGGGACAGTTGTGATCTGTTCGCCAAACCATGTTGGGTTAGCCCCTGGATGTACAGCTCATATAACCATGAATAAAACTCGAGGTGGAAGAGCCTCTGTTGTTTGGAGGATGTTATAGTTTTCCAGTAAGTTACAGGGATGTGCTGCCAACATCCAGGAATTATCCACTGCCCTGTGTAAACGCGCACAAGCTGCGGTTGTCCAGGAATTATCCACTGCCCTGTATAAACGAGCACAGGCTGCAGTCTTCCAGGAATTGTCCACTGCCCTGTATAAACGAGCACAAGCTGCAGTCGTCTAGGAATTATCCACTGCTCTGTGTAAATGAGCAGACGCTACACTGTACATTGCCTTGCATGCATGAGGCCAAGCTACTACGGGTAGAGATGCACCAATCGCAATCTTCTTGGCCGATTCCAGTTTTTTAAGCGTCTGACCTGAGTCTGACCTGCCAATTACGATTTTCTTTCTAAGAACAATAATTGACAGCGAGGCTCCAGACTAACTTTTTTCACCACCGCCTCGAAATCGCCCCGAAAAATAATTTCAACCCTCCCAAAGTCAGTGTAAACCGTCAAAAATTCTAAATGTTTTCCTTTTATATTGATCTATCTATCTGATATTTTATATTGCTGTGAAAATATCTCCTTCAAACTGTATTTATTCAAGTTTCTCTCCAAAAACTAAATTTTCCAAGATTACATTTGAACACATCATGATAGTGTTATAATTTACCTTTGCCCAATACATTTTTACTGAGTACAGCTTGAGCACATCATGATGTAAATCAACTTGTTACCGAAGTATGGGTTCTCGTGACATCCCTAGTTACAGTCGTACAATCTACAGTCTAGGAATTATCCACTGCCCTTATATAAACAACGCCGCCACTAGGCCCAGGCGCATCACGCGCTGTGCATAGGGCACCAACAGCCTGGCCATAACACTGCCGTTTGCCACTGAGCTGTCACGGACCTCGCGGTAAAGACAGCTCAAATATGGAACAATATTTAGCCCCTTTCCCAGTAAGCTAGCATGACATGTTTGGTATCAACGGATTCATCGCAATCTCAAGATTCATATGAAACAGTATTTCCACTATCTTAAAAACTGAAACCAGCAACGCCCTTCAAAAGACAGTAATGTTAATGCCAGTCAGATGATCTGCCATCATTTTCAGAGGGTTAAAAGTAGGTCAGTAAACCAAGAAGTGAAGAGGAGGATAATTCCAATTTTAAGATCATGGTGATCAAAGAGACAGACAGAGTCTAATTAAATTATAACCTATGGTTTTAAATTTCACTTTTAGATGGTTAAATTATGTTAGAAATTGGCCTACCAGTAGGGTACAGTATTTTTTGGCCTATTCAAACAAAACAATTTCATTTAAAAGAAGTATATCAGCTTATCTTTGTTTTTTTTCCCAATGTGTTACTATTACTGGGGCATTCTGGTCAGATTTAAATCCTTTTTTTTATAAAATCTTTTTCAAAAAGGGAGTCTTGAAGAAAAGGGGGTGTCTCATAATGAAGGTCACTATGGTAGCTATATTATATGCATGTGAAGAGGCGATATCAATCCAATAACACTGTTTAGGAACCCAGCAGGGCGTGCTTTGCGTGCACACACACAAAAAAAAATCATATAGTAAAAACTATTCGAAACTAGCACAAAAGCATAACACTGGAATACTAGAAGTCTGCAGAGCCAGGCCAGGCCAGCTGAAACACCACCACACCCTCTTTTTCAACCAGGAGAAATCTTGGTTTCAAGTGTTTTTCCCTGTAACAAAGAGCACCTTGGTCTGAGAAAACACAAAAAGAACCTCAGCTCTTGTGTATCTTTCCTGCACTGCACAGACCACAAATCTGAAACTCTTTTCACCAAGCTCGCCCATTTCTTTCCCATTACACTGTCTTACATCTTTCCATAAAAGTGACAATCCTCTGAAATATCACAAACACCTTTGAAGAGATGCCATCTCCAGAGTAGATTAAATGGCAGCCGAGGCTCCAAATGAGGTGCTTAAGCAGCATGAGCCGCTGCCGCCTATTGCCAAAATAGCACCCCCTTCACTGGTTCCAAAGAGCTTCTTTACCTCCATTTGTTCAAACGGCATTGCCATTAGGCCGTCTCCATGGCAACGCCTCAACGCTGGCCCGTTAACCGCATGGCAATAATGAAGCGCAGTGGCAGCTTTACTGACTGATTCGTCATTAATCTTAATGTGTGTCTGGCAGCTTCTCTGAGCTGCACAACAAATCACTGAGAGTGTGGGAGGAACGGTGGTAGGAAGTTACGCTTACCGTCTCTTATCACTTTCTCCTTCTAACTGCTTTCTATGTTTTGACTGCTACACCTTGTGTGACATGTTGATAAGAGGAACAGTCTTTGGAGCAATAAGGAAACAACTGATGTGGAAAAACTGTTTGAAATCCTATCAGCGTGCCATGTGAGCCTTCTTGTCGTCAGCGTCTTTACAAGAGCAGATAATGCGTGGCTGGCACTAAACTAAACAATAGACGCCTCTTAAATTAAACCTGCAAGTGGCAATGACAGATTTCATTGCATTTTTAAATCTGTACAGGGGAGTTTGAAATATGATTACAGCTCCCTATTTTCACTAGCCCCCTTCCTTCGAAATCCTGACAGGCCATCGGGGATCTGTGGTCCACGTAACAAATGCTTTCCTGCTGCCGTCCTCTTTGCAGAATCATGAAGCCAAGTTCACCTAACTTCCATTTATCAAAAACTGCTGTCATTGTTATGTATGGAGATATCTCAGCACACAGGGCTTGTATTCAAATGTATTGGATCAAAATGATTTAGGATTCTATTTTGTACACATTGTAGAGCTGTCAAAGTTAACGCGATAATAACGCGTTAACGCAAATTCGTTTTAATGCCACTAATTTCTTTAACGCATTAACACAACTTGTGATTTTTAGGTTGTTAAACCTAGCGTGAACATACTGGTATCATATGAAACTAGAAAAACCTAAGTAATCCATTGGTACCAATCATGTCATACTAGCTTGTCGCAAAGGAAGCTAAATAATGCTCCAAACTTACGCTAAATTTTGGTGAGGAAAAACTGTCATGGCCAATTTCAAAGGGGGCCCTTGACCTCTGACCTCCAGATATGAGAATGAAAATGGGTTCTATGGGTACCCACGAGTCTCCCCTTTACAGACATGCCCACTTCATGATAATCACATGCAGTTTGGGGCAAGTCATAGTTAAGTCAGCACACTGACACACTGACAGCTGTTGTTGCCTGTTGGGCTGCAGTTTGCCATGTTATGATTTGAGCATATTTTATTATTATATATTTATTATTAAATACTTGACAAATCTCCCTTTAAGGTACATTTTGACAATCCGGGTGAAACAGGTAGAAGTAAAAATTATATGTCAGTCCATTTAGTTTGAGATGGAATCTTTCCTCCCAGTGCCGTCCGACTCCTCCTCACACTTAATGTCAGGTTTCCAAAGCTTCACAGTATGTAACCAACAATAGCTACTTTCCTAACATGGTACAAATATTCCTGCGGTCCATAAAAGTAAAAGAGGAAAGTAGTAAAATGTTATCCATACACAGCACAGACTGCAGGTCTAAAACTAAAATTTTAGCACTCAATTCCTTTTGACAGTTTTACTTTGTGCTTATGACATGTTTAAATGCCTCCCATTTAATTTTAGAGTGGATGGCGAGTCACCATGTGAGACATGCGGGTTAGTAAAAAGCTTCCTTCTAAAGTGAGGAAGTGTAATCTTCAACAGCTGCAAAATGGACAAAATTAAACACTGTGGCCAGAAAGAGAAAAGGAAAGAGAGAGCGAGAGTATCCTTGGCGGCACTGACCCCTAAGCTTCCTGCATGTGTGTAGCCAGCTGTGTCCCTGCTGGACCGCTCAGTAAGACTGTTAGTACTGACGGTGTCAAACACAAGCCTGACTACACCACAACAACATTTACAAACTGGACTTATTGGGTTGGCTGAAAACTGTTTTTTAATTAGTCTTTTGTCAACATAATGTGTGAAGCCACATTATCAAAAGGAACAGGAAATCACTGAATGCAAAACAGTAAATGACCATACATCATCACAAAATAACTCCTGGACTATAAAGTATATCTATGATCAAACAATGTAGAATTTACCTTAAAATCATTTATTCTCAATCTGGTGGAGAAAGAGTGGACTTGTGGGTGACATTAGTTTAATTTACGGCTGTCAATCGATTAAAATACTTAATTGCATGATTGTCCATAGTTAATCACGATTAATCGCAAATTAATCACACATTTTTTATCTTTTGAAAATGTACCTTAAAGGGAGATTTGTCAAGTATTTAATACTCTTATTAACATAGAACCCATTTTCATTCACATATCTTGAGGTCAGAGGTCAAGGTACCCCTTTCAAAATGGCCATGCCAGTTTTTCCTCGCCAAAATTTAGCGCAAGTTTGGAGCATTATTTAACACCCTTCTCGAAAAACTAGTATGACATGGTTGGTACCAATGGATTCATTAGGTTTTCTAGTTTTATAATATCAGTATCTTCACTCTAGCTTGAAAACTCAGCCCGGAACAACCTGTGAAAGACAGAACAGTGGCCGGGCCCATTGGCGTGCCGTCGGAATTTTAAGGGGTTAATTGTAACGAAATGCTACATTCTCCTGAGTACTTTGAAAAAAACCATTCTCTGTGATCTATTACACTGGGCTGTGTTTCAACTAGAAACACTCAAGTGCATCTGGAGACCCAACAGATCAGGAGGCTCTTTGGCTCACAATTTGTCACCATGTAAAAACACACATGCCCCAAAGACTTCACACACACTGGAAAGATCTCATGGCATGTGTCACGGCGTGAGACTTATTGAAGGTTAAGTATTCTCCTGCTGGGCTTCAGGCCATCGTCTTCCAGCCACGTATCACATTTATCAAGATTGGGCTCCATAGAAAAGGATGCAGTGTTAAGAAGTGAAAACTAAATTTGGTCTCTTTAATCAAAGGCCTCTTAGAAGGAACTTTAAAGGGACTGTTTGTAACTTCTTACAAGTATAAATCATTGCGGGTCGGTGTCCCATGCGCGCTTGCGTGTGGGTACGCTGTTCAGACTCAGACTCAAACACAAACTACATGGAAGCACCAAAACCGCAAAGTTATATCTAGTGAAGCCCGTCTTGCAAAACAGTGTCAACTCTTCCTGCTTCGCCCCCCCACCCGGCCGCGGTCGGAGGATGCGGGGGAGACTGTAGCTTTGGTCTCCAGGGCCTGAGTCTCTGCTCTGCTCCTGCCTGGATGCCTTCACTCACACACCGCGCTCGTTCTCACTCGCTCAGCTCGCTCCAGGTGCACACGTGCACACTACACACTGAAGAAGAGTTAGTTTAGTGAACGTTGGTGCAGAAATAAATGCTGCCGCTCCTCCAGACAAACAGAGGTTTCCCGTGTCTTGTGAAGTGACGGGGCTCCGCAAGCGAGTTACGTTATCGTCTCCGACCGGGTCGGGACGCTGAAGCAGGAAAAGCCAACACTAGGATCAGCATTGATTCATGGAGAGACCTTCGTCTGGTCAGCTAACTTTACTGCCAAGCAGGTGAAATATAGTTATATTGTGGTTTTAGCTGACTTGTGTCACCTCGCTGTTTTGACGGACGCTAGCTCACATTCAGGTAGCGCGTGCACACGGGCGAGCGCGAGCAACAGGACGCTGACTGTCGTTGACATTGCGGCCACAAGTGTCGCAGTTACAACCAATTTCTGATTCTTGCAAACAGTCCCTTTAAGCTTGCAGGTTCCATATCAGCAGATAGGAATTTGATTTAAAAACTGCTTGGAGGCACTGGGGTAAATGAATACAGGATAACATTTCCAACTTGCTGTGTGCACTGGGCTGGTCTCAATACATGTCTTCTTTCAAAACTTTTGACAGCTTTGAAGTCCCATCAACTTCTAAGCTGCTGATTAATCAAGGTGATGTACTGTACTTGCCACATTAGACTTTCAGACTGTTCAGGTGTTCCCAGCAGATCAAAAACATAATTTTCACATGTTGAAAAAAATCAGTTTTAATGTTTTGGCCAAAACAGATGCAACAGGCATACAGTAATGGCCATTTTCCAACAAGTAGTCCAGGAACTATTGCAGGAACTAAAATGTTCCTGAAGCTAATTTCTTTCTGCGTTCTATCATGTCTAAACCTGTCTAAAGGCAGGAACTATATTTAGACCCTGGTACCAGATCCTGGTAAATGCAGGTAAGTTTCCAGAGTTCCTGAATCCTAAAAGGTTCCTGACTTCCTAAAAAAAGGTACTGTAGGTTCCTGGATCACAGAAACAGTTCTAGCGGTGGAACTTTTGTTCACAATATTGATCAAAACTAGTGCCGTCAAAGTTAACACGAGAATAACGCGTTAACGCAAATTAATTTTAACGCCACTAATTTCTTTAAACGCATTACCGCAACTTGTGATTTTTAGGTTGTAGCGGGCTCAGTTTTAAAGCTATAGAGTGAAGATACTGGTATCATATGAAACTAGAAAACCTAAGGAATCCATTGGTACCAACCACACACACTGACAGCTGTTGTTGCCTGTTGGGCTTGAGTTTGCCATGATATGATTTGAGCATATTTTTTTTGCTAAATGTAGTACCTGTGAGGGTTTCTGGACAATATTTGTCATTGTTTTGTGTTGTTAATTGATTTTCAGTAATAAATATATACATACATTTGCATAAAGCAGCATATTTGCCCACTCCCATGATAATAAGATTAAATACTTGACAAACTTCCCTTTAAAGGTACATTTTGAACAGATTAAAAAATGTGTTTAATCGCGATTCACTATGGACAATCATGCGATTAATCACGATTAAATATCTTAATCGCCTGACAGCCCTGCTTAAAACACATTTGATGTCCCACATAGAAAAGGACAGTCTTGCAAAATCAGTCATCATGCATATAGCCAAGAAGTTGCTTAGCTTCCGTGGCTTGGCAGGTGAAGTCAACAACTGACATTCTTCTTTTTCTGGCAAACGTCGTCATCATCAAGAGTCCAGGCATATTTTACCGTACATAGTAGGGGTGGAACGGTTCACAAAATTCACGTTTCGGTTCATATCACGGTTTTGGGGTCACGGTTTTCGGTTCGGTTCGGTACATTTATGTTACAGCGAGGAGGTCATGTTCTGATTTCAACATGCTTTTCATTTATTTGGCAAAAATATGTTAACAAATGTTTGCCTTAATAAAAGTATGGCTTACATAAGGAACATAAACACTGTTCATTGTCAAATCTTAATTGAAAGAATAGGTCTTCTACAATAATTAGTGCAAACAAAAAATGCAGCTTTGTTATTTTCATATAAATATGATGTAATTATAGACTAAGGCCATCAACATAAATTGAAGCATAAGCTCAACCAGATCTATACTAAAAAAAAAAAAAAAAAGAACAGTATAACATATGTCTCAATTTCCTGATTATCAGCTCTTAATTGAAAGATTAGTTTTTCCACTCAAAAAGTGCAGTATTTGGAAAGGAATACGGTTGGATTTCTGTGCCACTGTGTTATTTAAAAATAATTAATAAATATACATCACATAACAGGGATTGTGCTGCTGGAATTACTGTGTTGCTTAAGTGTATAGAGCGGCTCAAGTAACGTTACGTTAATCATATGATGAAATCCAGCGTCCTCCACGACTGCATAAGGCTGCATATCTTTCACTATAAACCTCCCCAATGCTTTAGTTATGTTTTTTGCCCTGTCTGAATCTGCATGTAGAGGCTGTTTAAATGCTGCGGGGAGGAGTTGCTCTTTCCTACCCGAAGTGTTGCCACTAGCATAAACCACGCGTGTTGCACAGTGCTTACACAGTCGCCGTTTTATCCACAACTTTTTTCGGTAAATAAACAGGAGCCTAACTCTACATGAAAAAAGTACACAATCGGCCACATAACTTATTTCAAATGAACCGAACAATTCATACACGTCCCGAGGTGACTAGCGAACCGAACGGTTCGGATTTTTTACCTGAACCGTTCCATCCCTAGTACATAGTAATACAATTTTACACATTTCATAAAGAGAGACGGTTTGTGTTGTTGGCCTCCTGCTGAGAAAGCACTAGTACTTCCAAAGGCATATGCTATTCTACCATAATTTCCATTTTACAAGATTATAAAGTGTTAAAAACAAATCGTTCAGACAAAAGAAAAAAGATGATTGCAGTGATTTTTTCAAGCAAAAAGTGCTTTGTTCTCCTTATTCTTTATAGCAGAGCTTCAATCTTTTCAAATGAAAATGTTTTACTGATGGGTAACAAAGAACTCTGACTGATCTTAGTTTAGTTTAGTGTACATCTTAAAGACTCACAAAGGCCTGTTTTTGATTTTATAAAAGGGGGAAAAGATTACAGTTAATTCAATCTGTATTACAAAAGTATTTCAGGACTGCTGAACAAAGAGCAATTTACTTTGGGTATCCTGACTCACCTCAAACTTGTAAATCATGTTTTAACCCTAACAAATAACTTGTTCTTTCTATCCATTCTAACGTGGAACTAGGGCTGCAACTCACCATTATTTTCATTATTGATTAATTTGCTGATTATTTTATTGAGTCATCATCTAATTGTTTTGTCTATAAAATATGAGAAAGTAGTGGAAAAAATGCCTAACACAGCTTCTCAGAGACCAAGGTGACACCTTCAAATATTTTGCTTTGTCCAAACAACTGTAGAAAAATTGTAAAAGAGGGCAGTAATCATATAAGATAAGCTGGAACCAGACATTCTTGGTTTTTTTTTCTAACAAAATGACTCCAAAATTGCTTATCAAAATTATTGCCTGGTTGCAGTCCTAATGGCAGGTACTCCAGACTAGGGATGCACGGTACACAGATCTGACTTCAGTCCTGATAACGATACCTGGGCTTTGTGTATCGGCCAATACCGAGTACCAATCCGATACAAGTGTTTAATTAATAAACTGTATGCCTCACTGTGTGGAAGTGACTGGGATCATTCTTTTATGTGTAAGGCTACATCAGGCCTAACTTAAACATTGCTTTCTTAACTTTGTAAGACAAACGTAAAAAATAAATACATAGTTATAAATTTACTGAATTTTATTATTCATTCTTAAAATAATAAATCGGACGTACACCAGCAACTTGGTAAAAAATCTTAAAAATTAACATAAATTACATTTCAGGTGTAAACCTTTTTAATGCAGCAACAAATTGGTCAAAACTTAAACAGGAATTCACATTCCAGTATATAATATATATAGTATATAAACATAGAATTGAATTGAATATATCGGCCCCATTGTCACCGATATCTGATCCAGCTAGTTGAGTCAGTATCGGTGCATCCCTACTCCAGACAGTCTGCATGCAGTTGTGGCCAGTATGCATCAAACTGCTCATTACTGACTTGGATATTTTCTTAAAGGCACAACCTGACAGACTGACATATCGGTCCTAATTTACAGAAGTACAAAAAAGAAAAACACCAGAGAGAATTTGCCACGATGTTATTGGTTAGGGTGGACTATAAATCAAATGTTTATGTGCAACCTGACTCCTGTGTAATTACATGTGGAGCAACAAGAGGAATTAACATTGGACCGATGCCAAGCGTTAGTCTCACCAAACCACCCTTAAACTCACAAAAGGCTGAAGTGGGGTCAAAAATCCTTCAGCAGAATATATTCTAATTGATCCCTTCCTGGCCAGATGTTCTTTTTGGACTCCTTCACCTCACACGCCATGATGCATGATTGACCACAAAGACTAAAGGCCCTTATACACTGTCGGACTTTGGGCCGTCCAAGAACAAAGCTCACAATCACGAGAGGAACATGGTGAAAAATCAGTGGCTCCTCGCTGACACTCTGAGATATGACTATTGAAGACCGATTTAGAGCTTTGGCAACCAGAGACAGTCTGCATCGAAAATCTGACCATGTCAGAAATGTTGGACCAAATTCACACAATGTGACAACAGCTACAAACTGCAAACCAGCCAATCAGAACACAGCATGAGATTACACAGAATACACTGATCAAGTGCAAGTGCCCATAGATATATTCATGTAGATGCCGTGTCTCTTTTTTAATTTACACTGTAGTGGTACATTTCACTATGGGTTCATCTTACAATCTGACCCAGATTGCAACCCAGAATTTATCAGACCCATCCAGAGCTGCAATGATTCATCAATTATTCAACTAATGAATCAAAAGAAATTTAATCTACAACTATTTTGATAATCGATCAAACGTTTTAATAGTTTTTTCAAGCAAAAATGCCAAAACTTTGCTGGTTCCAGCTTCTCAGATTCAGGATTTGATGCTCATCTTTGTCATATATGGTTTGAAACTGGACAAAGCTGGGTTTGGGACTGTTTGAATAAAACATCACAAATTAAAATGGGCAAAAAAATAATCTTGTATAGTAAGACTTGCAAAGAACCTGCAAGATTGCTGTTATTGCACCGTGTTTGAGTAGCTAGTAGCTACTTGTGTGTGGAGTATGTGATACATCCTTTTGTGGTGGGGAGACTGAACAAGTTCATGATGAATAGCAATTATCAGTCTAACCTTGACTTTAAAGACTTCCTATTTAGCAGTGTGTTTCAGGCTCACTGGCTTGTTAGGAGCTGAGTTCCTGCAGGGCTGCAACCAACCAAAACCGACACAAATCACACTTGTCACTGTTTTACCTTTACAGCACCCAAATCAAGCAGCTCATACATACAAGGTTTATCTGCTTCATATCTAAAAGCAACATCAGGTATGATGTTTCAAAGCAACACCTCTGTATGGAGTGACATTTAGAAGAAACGTTTAAGTGCTCCAAACACACCATAAAATACATTTTGCATCATTAAACATTATTTCCAACCTTTCCATTCTGTCCTCAGAGACATGCATGACTTGTTTAATTTGCCACTATATAGTACCAACACTTTGCAACAGAACATAAAATGCAATGCACTACTGTTTCTGCTCACAGAGTCAAAAACCAATGTCTTCCCTCCACAATATGCATTTGAACAATTTATTCTAACAGTACAGAGACATTAAAAACAAGGAAATTCACTTTTTTCTGCAACCCTCCATAGATGTCAGATGTCAGAGGTCAGAGGTCAGCTACTGGAACTCAATTTGCTCGCCCCCAACATAGGAAACCCAGCTGCCTTGAAGAAATAGTGCCAAAGTAAAACAGCAAAAGAGCCAGAATAAAGCACAAATATCGGTGTCTTACCTCTTTTTGGTTTAGGGAAGCTTTCGTGCAGGTGAAAAACTACTTTCTCCACAAAGTGCTGAATGTTGCTGTGCTCTGGTCCTCGGACAAACACCATCCAGTCGTGGGTGAAGCCTTCCACGGTGGGTTTCTTTCTGACCTGGGCACGATGACCAAGTTCTAGTTTCACCTGAACAGCACCCTGCAGAACACAATGATGTTGGGTTACTACTCAAATTCAAGTAAAAAAAACAACAACAAAAAACTCCGAACAGACCAACACACGTGTTTGAGAATATCAAAATAATTTCCAGCCTAACACTTCCATACTGCACAATTCAAAACCGAACCTTAAAATAAACCCTTCTATGGCTAGGATATGCTGCTTTCACCATAATATGTCCGTGTCTTCTGTTTGGAAAACATCATGCAAAACTCCATTCAATCTGCTAATTTAATGAAGCATTTCTTTTCGACAAATCTACACACCTGCGTGAACCTGACATACGACTTCTTCTTTTTTTGTATTATAACCTTAAGTATACAGGTATATTCATAATATATACCACTCATATAGCAGCACACATTTCCAAAAACTTTATATTAATGAAATGAGCTGCTGCTGTTTTCTACCACGGGGTACCGTTAACGCTACATGGTTGTTAAAGGATAATGTCATGCAAATAACGAAATATCATTGAAAAGTTAGAAGAGAACGACAAAGTTGACATATGATCTAATATATGCATTGCGTGTAACATTATGCCGAATTGAAGGATGGTAATTGCCTTAATTTACGCATTAGGAAAAAAAACGCACAAATTATTAAAACTGCCATTTTTCTGAGCGGATTTTTGCATTACTATTCATTGAGGACGTAGCGGCACGTATCGGCTCTAGCTAGCTGTACGGCTTGAAAATCCCTCGTTACGGAGTAAAAACCACCGACTCCTCCGGTGTGACAAAACGGCAAAATGTCCAAAAATATACTCCATTAGACCGGACCGGCAAGCAAATCCTCCAACTGGCTACTCACCGAGTTGGCCATCCTTGAGGCCCCGCGTTACTGTTATTTCATGGAGAATTGGTTTTAAATGAGAGTGGAGGTGAGTACAGTTTGCCTATGACGGCGGACATGGTCTCTCCTGGACTGAAGTCACACTCAAGACTTTCAAAGCCTCGCCGGCTGTCAAATACCCGCCATACCCTGGAGGAATTCCGCTGCGGACTTTCAAAATAAAACCCCTGCAGTGCCTACCTTCTCAGTGTACCTCCTTAAATTGCAGAATACTGTTAAAAGCAATGCTTTAGCCTTTTTGAGTTGAAGCGACGGTTTTATTTACTCCAGACCACAGAGTAAGTTATTCTATTTTTTTTTGTTGTTAGCCAAAAAGTGGTCAAATTGAAATATATTGAGTTTTAATAATACTCAATTCCGCATATAAAAATCCACCACATCACATTGAAATTTTACAATGTAGCACCCAAATGACAAAGTTGGATGGCTGGATGATTGTCTGTGATTCTCAATATTGAATTATCAGCATGGTTGAATAAAGACCTTCATGGGCCCCATAGTTGTTTAATGTCAAAGGGCCCCAACCTGTAAAAACAAACTGTGTTTTCTGGCCTTGCTTGGTGGATATTCACACTGTCTGCCATTTATTTATTTATTTTTATTTAAAAGGGACCATGAACAGTTTAAACATAAATGTCACCATTTGATGCACTGTACCAGATTATAGCTTTAAGCTAATTCACATCTGTAGTCCCTTGGCAGGTCAAGACAAAGAAACATATTACAGTCATACAAGAAAGAACATACAAAACGCACAATACACAGCTACACACAATAGCACATCACAAAGTATGCTTGTCAAGTAAAAGCAAGTCATGAAGACCATGGAGTTGGAATAGAGATCAGTGAGTACAGTGCTGAGCAGCTTTTAACAGACGTTTTAAGTTGGTTTTAAAAGTGCTGATAGAGCTGCAGCTCTTCACATCGTCAGGCAGGGAGTGACGATGGGATTTACGTTAAATTTGATTAATGTATTCATGAAATAGAGAGCAAAATACGGACCTTGTGTAAAAGTTGTGTAGTGTCCAAGTTTATCAATAAATCAGCCACTGCTCTCAAATTCCTTTGCAACAGTTGTTCATCTTTTAGCATAATCTACCAATCAAAATGTATATGAGACGCTGGTGCTGTTGGTTTGCCATGTGTATCTGCAGCAGAACTTAACACGATTTTTCCCAATGAAAATTTCTTTTCTGTTCACATGTGTTCATATATGTTTTATGCTGGGCCCCTGGTTGCCCACCCAGGTGGTAGAACCAACCATGGTTTGGAGGATAATTCTTACTTTACTTTCAACACTAAAGATAAATGGATTCTTAACATTTATATTCTTTATTTCTATACCGGCTCTGAATTTAGATTAACTACTCAAAATCATAATGTTCTTTCCTTCTTGTCCATTATTTTCCATCCTTTTATTTTGAACATTAAATTCCCTTATTTCCGTTACTTCTCTGCATCAATTCGGCGAACCTAACGACGCTGAGGGGTAAAGCGCACGCGCAGCTTGGTGTACCCGTTGGGGCTGCAGACAGAGCACGAGACGGAAAGAGCCAATAAGAGAACAGCAGGCACACGGGCCTCCAATCAGGTGGCCGCAACCAGCCTGTAATTATGTTGCCTTCATGTCCCAGGGGAAAACCGGCAAATGAAGCACGTTTTAACAGTTTATACTAGATGTTCAAACCCGTTTAAAGCAGTCAAACGCCAACATTCATGTACGATTAATGTGATTAATGTTGTTATTATGACAACACGTCGTACACACTTGACTTTCACAACACTAACACAACTCTTACAAGCTATTTTGATGCAAAGACATAGGAAACTGTTGATAAAGATTTAACTTCACATTAATCTGTTAAAATTTAAGTTAGTTGGTCCGACTCTTTGCTGTCTGCATGTACGATACGATACGATACAACTTTAATGTCAGTTTGCACCGAAATTCGTTTTGCGTCCATAGGCAGCTCAATTTGAGAAAAAGTACACATACAATAGACAAACTGTTACCATACAGAAACAGACAAGTAAGACACATCAGACAAAAAAACAACACATCACAACTAACCATACATAACATGTATAGCCTAGTTATAGCAAATGAAGTCTTTATAATCTATGTAATCTAAATTTTGCAATTACCATCACATGGAACTCTGTTGTTAACAATATCAAAATTAAATAAGTTAATCAAATTAAAGTTTTATTTCCCACTTGTTCAAGTAAATGGACTTTTTGAACTTTGAACTTTTATTTTGTTGAAATAATAATAATAATAATAATAATAATAATAATAATAATAAAAATCCATTGTTGATTTGTATTTTCATGTTTGCATGTTGTATTTTAAATTCTAGCCTACTCCGATCACCCTTGAAAATGCGATCTCAATCTCAATGGGACTAACTTTAGTAAATAAAGGTCAAAATTATAATTATAATGTATATAATTATATGTAATATGGGCAGCCTTTGACTTCCTTACAGTCCCCATGTCTCACTCTGTATACAAGCATTATAGTCCATTATATGAGGGAATTATTAACCCAGCTGTTAACACTGAATAAAAGCTGTGGTTTATATATCTGTATATGTAAACATGCTATTCAAAGCTTCCTAATTAAGTTTTAATTAACGCATTGATGCTTGATTGTTACACTGAGGTTGATTTGCAGAGAAAGGTTCTGGTGTGTGACAGTTCAGTGTTCTAACAATTTTGGTCCTCGGTACACGCCGTAGTTCCATGCGGGTTTGCAGCGGTTTGCAGGAGGCTGGATGTATGAGGTAAAGTTAGGACAGCAACATGTAGAACTTTTATTTACTTTTAACTGAGAGACTAATATGATACTCGGTCTACTGCAGGAGGAAATACAGTCCTCTTGGCTTTATTAATACGAATGCACGGCCAGTTGAATAGCTTTAGTTTTTGTGTTGATGACTCCATTATTAGCCGGTTCAGCTAGCTCTAATTTAACTTGCTAGCTTGTGTGTTGTATTGTATTTTATTGTAATTACCAGTTAATTAGCGTCTTGTCCAACAAAGGTTTGTTCTACATTTCTCTTACGTGACTGGTTCTATACGACACGTAGCCAGCATCAGGACAACGACTAGCTTGAGAGACCGCGCTGAATTAAACCCCTTTGGAAAATCTGTCAACTCTATTTTCACTAAGTTTTTAGCAAAATATTGTAATGCACAAAACGATAGTGAAAGTATTTTCTGACAGAGCAGGAAGCATTCTGTAATTCGGCACAAATATAATCTACCAAACGCCATGGTTAAAAAACAAACACACTAAACTAAACTAACTATCTGCCAAAATACACCACTATGGGCGACAGGAGCATCACAGATGTGACACCTGCTGGATGGTATTGTAAAGGAGCTATAATATTGAGTAATGTTTCATATGGTGTACAAGCAAGGTAGCATAAAAGAGTGAGTGATGTTGATGTTTATCACAACAGCAGTAGTCATTATACATTAAAGGACTTATTGATAACATTTTTATGTAGACGAATATATGTTTTAAATAATACATCCAGAAAGCTTTTAGAAAGGTGCAGAATAAAAGTATGTCTTTTCCTGAAAAAAAACAAAAAACAAACCCATATATATATATATATATATATATATTTTATATATATATATATATATATATATATATATATATATATATATATATATATATATATAAAACTAATCAATGTTATTCACTTCACCTGTCAGTGGTCTTAATGTTATGGCTGATAGGTGTATAAATGAGACATGATAGACAATAATAGGACTGAGACAAATTTTTTTTTTTCATTATCAACCAAACTATTGATGATTTCTGATGGTTGGTGCACTCATATTATGGAAACAATAACATCTCCCATAACTCCAGTGGGAAGTGAAATTTTTGGGTTAAGTTATAGTCTTAAAGACACCCTATGGAGCTTCCCTGTTGACAACCACAGTTATATTTACATTCAGTGTGCCTCACCAAAATCTGTTGTGTTTATCCTTGATGCCTAACAATCGTGTTGACTGTACAGTTTTAACTTACCAGACTAAATGCAAAGAAGATCCCTCAGAGTATCTGTAAGAACAGCAGACTGCAGCGTCAGGTCGGCTTAAGAATGACGACAGTGAATTACAAATGAAAAGCGTCTTCTTTCAGAAGCTGCTCGGCTGACTCTGCTCCTCGAGTGCGCAGAGCTTTGACAGCGGCTATCAATCAAAGCTGTCAATCATGTCAAGCCACAGCTTATTAAAAACAAACTCATAAGAAATATGACCACTAGAACAAGCATCATGTGATGAAACCACCTTTGGGAAAAATGTATTTGACGTGTGCTTTGAATTTGTTGTTTGCCACATGTCCCATCCACTAACATGGAGGGGGTCTGCGGCCTATAGCCCTTTACAGGCTCCAGATTGATATTTTGATCGAGATATTTTAGCTTCACCTCTGTGGAGCTGTCATGTCATGTCGTCCATCTTTATATACAGTCTGTGGTATCAGGTCACCTGCTCATAAAAGCGTTACTCCACAGCACTAGTGGTCAAAAACTCCACAGGGTGGCTTTAATTTGTCAAGTTTAAAATTATTTTTATCTGATGTGTCTGCTTCCCTCTCAGTTTTGCTTGTGGTCCTTATTGGATTAAAACAAATGAAATTCAACAGCTTCACTTTCACTAGAAACAGCGTTCCCATTACTGACTGTGACCTGTAAACTGAATGATATTAATTGTCTGTTAGGTAATAGAAAGAGGCTTCCTGGACTTACAATCTGAGAAATATTCAAGAGGAATTGATAAAGATTTACTATTAGAGAGTTTTATAGGCATTTTACTAGTTATTTAATAAAACAGAGTTTTGTAGTTTTTGTTTTTATTAGCAGTTTCTAATATTCACTTAGGTCTTAAATTCTATCTTTGTTTTTGTGATGGTATTTAGTGACTGTGTGGTGATTTTTACTGTTTATTTAACATTTTTTGTGTGCTTTTATTTTGAACCTTCTATGCTGGAGGGCTGCATCCTTTAATTCCTTAGTCTAGTTCTCATTGAATCATTGATAGGGATTCAGGCATTTTGTGATTTCACTGCTTTCAGTATGTCAGCTAGTGATGCTAAGTTGTTATTTCACATTTTGTAAAATGGAATAACAGTGAAAACTACCCGGTAGCATCCTTATAGCTTGTTTTGATCAGTAAACGGTCCAAAACTAAATAAATCAATAAATAATCAATTTACTTCAAAACAAAACAGAGAAATGAATCAAATCTTCACACTTGATTTTAAGAAGCTGGAACCAGAGGGTGCTTGGCATTTTTGCTTAAAGAATGACTAAAAATTATTAATAAATTACTATGATTGCTTTTGATCAAAGGTCTTTTGATCGATTGACTTATTGTTTTATGGCTAAACAATAATATAAAATTCTTGCCCAGCACAGCACTAAACCAACCAGCTTTATTAAAACCTGTTGTCATATGTTAAAGAATACAATCGACTGTGTTGCTATAGTATCAGGCCTTCTAACGTGTGTGTGTGTGTGTGTGTGTGTGTGTGTGTGTGTGTGTGTGTGTGTGTGTGTGTGTGTGTGTTGTGCCACCTGAAAGGCCATCAAAAATCCCACGTGCCTGTCCGGCATGTGCAGTTTGCAGCAGCTAGTGTCGCACAGTAAAGCCTCAGTGGTGTCATTTCTAAAGCACTGTTGGCTCAACACTGTTCAGGCATTGTCCTCTCTTCTATTGCTAATGCAGACCTAGCAGTACAGGCCAGCCCATATTGTTTTGCTGTAAGGTACATATGCTGTAGAAACCACTGGAACAGTTTGGTTTACAAACTTTTTTTAGGTTTAGCTGACCATTGACAGTCTTTAAATTAGAGAAGAAGCCAGCTACTTGTAAATGATAGCTGTCACCTAAACCATGACAAGTGATGACTGAGTTGTTATAAACAAAAGTAAACTTCTACCACCCACATCCTTGTCAAACTCCTCAAACTCATGTTAAAGACGAAGCTAAAATATGCTAGACATACATGTAGTGGATGGAGACATGGAGAAATTTAGCCTCCCTGTTGTCAAACAAACATCAATAGATAAGTACTCGACTAAGTTTAGTGTCAGTCTGGAGTATTGTTGTATTGTAGCAGGTGCTGCTGTCTTACCTCTTTATGTGGCCATCAAACTGAATGGCGGTGGGAGCCGGTGTGCCGGTGTGGTGGACAGTACAGCAGAGCAGGCTGGCTTATCAGTTAGATAACAGCAGGGGGGGTTGGGTTGTGTCTGTTTGGGGAGGGGGTTGTGGGGGTTAGGCTACAAGAGGCTCGTATTCCTTGTGTTTATAGTAATGTTAAACCAATATATCGGTTTACAGACATGGATCAACGGAAGTTAAAAAAGCTGGAGGAATAGGGACTAAAATGTTCCCAGTTAGGACTAAAATCTTTTTGTATTCTGTTTTCTTCATATATATAAAGTATATATAATATATATAATAGGGCTGTCAATCGATTCAAATACTTAATTGCGATTAATCGAGTGATTGTCCATATTTAATCACAAATTAATCACACATTTTTTATCTGCTCAAAATGTACCGTGAAGCTGAAGTAGGCGAGATTGGAGCAAATATGATTAAAAAAAGGTATTTTTATAAAACAGTCACTTTATCGTGACAGTAGTAGATGAAACAAGTAACCTGAAATAATCATGTGCCTCTGTGTCCTCCGGTGCTCCTAACGGCATATGCAAGATTTCACAGACCGGAGGAAAACAAGCAGTAGGAGCTGATCTGAGGTCTGCTGTCTATGAGAGCCAGCTGTCAATCACTCGCGAACTCTGACCAAATGGTCAAACTATCAATATTCTGTTACTGTAATGACTATTTCTCGCCTCAAATGTTCTCAGAATCATCTTGTAGTGTACGGTTTAGCTGTAAAATGAGAAAGTTTGTGACGCCACCACCATTGTAAAATCTGGTGAAGGAACGCCAAGTTCCGGTCACATGACCAGAGCACAGCCAATAGGAACGCTCTCTCAATGAAATTACCTATTATTGGTCAAAGATTCCCGTCACAAGCTACATTTTTTAAAGCCTGAAAACAGAGCCATGATAAGGTGCAGAAGTCTAGTTATCTCTCAGAACACTTGAATTACAATATGCTGGAAGGTTATTGTGGAATTTTTGCCCAATGATGCCAAAAATATACTGCCTACTGCCACTTTAATGGGAGATTTGTCAAGTATTTAATACTCTTATCAACATGGGAGTGGGCAAATATGCTGCTTCATGTAAATGTATGTGATTATCATAAAGTGGGCATGTCTGTAAAGGGGAGACTCGTGGGTACCCATAGAACCCATTTCATTCACATATCTTGAGGTCAGAGGTCAAGGAACCCCTTTGAAAATGGCCATGACAGTTTCTCCTCACCAAAATGTATCGTAAGTTTGGAGTGTTATTTAACCTCCTTCGCGACAGTCTAGAATGACATGGTTGGTATAGCTTTAAAACTGAGCCCGCTACAACCTCTGAAAGACTGACGGCGGCCCATCGGATTTTCAAGAGTTTAATTAAAATCGCAAGTTGCGTGCATTTAATGCATTAAAGAAATTAGTGGCGTTAAATCGAATTTGTGTAAACGCGTTATTATCACGTTAAATTTGACAGTCTTACTTTTTGTCCTCGCCAAAATTTAGCGTAAGTTTAGAGCGTTATTTAGCCACCTTGGCGACAAGCTAGTATGACATGGTTGGTACCAATGGATTCCTTAGGTTTTTCTAGTTTCATATGACACCAGTATCTTCACTATAGCTTTAAAATTGAGCTACAACCTAAAAATCTCAACTTGCGTTAATGCGTTAAAGAAATTAGTGCGTTAAAACAAATTTGTGTTAACTTTGACAGCCCTAATATATATAAATATATAAAATAGTATTCATAATTACCATGTCTTAATTCTATAAATACACCTGTTGATTTCACTGCACATTCTATGCCCATTATCACTGAGCACATTTTTATTTTTGATCAACCAATCACACCTTTTTAAAAGATAGCTTCATACCTAGCGACAGGGTCAAACACACCTCCTCACTAAGGTTAAAGTTTCTGTCCCTTCCTGCTCAGATTTGCTCTCAGAAATTCCCTAAATACCTCCTAAAGTAGGACTCCTTGCTAGAAATGTTTAGGATCTCTGAGTTAGGAGCTCTGAGAGTATTCTCAGAATGGTAGTGGATACGGCCCCAGGCACAGTCCAAACACAAACCTACTTTACCAACACCTGTGAAGCTCACTGGTAAACATGATGTATCATGTTTGTTTGATCTGTACACAGAACAACAGACATGTAAATACTACAGTTTGTGGCTTTAGGTGTTTCCCTCAGTTTCCAGTCCAATACTAAGCTAGGCTGGGGAAGCAAATAAATGTGTTTCGAAAAATGTCAAACTATTCCTTTAAAAACATTTCTGGTATATGAAAGGACAAAATGTTATTGTCCTTCAGAAATTTGTGAAATATATCCTTTTCAATTACCAAAAGAAGACAACATTATCAAGCGTGTTGTCTAAAGACAAGCTTTGCCTAAATAAACTAGTCAAGTTAACTAGTATTAACTAGTTTCCAGAACTAGTTGTCTTTCTAAAATTGGCTAAATGTGATTAGAATTTTAATTTAAAGTTGGAAGTATCTGATTAACTAAGTAAACCACATTGCAATCTGACCATACAGTATATTCAGTGCCAATTTTGAATAATAGTTTTTGATACTCTGCGGCAGACATATTTCAGTCAGTACCACAATACATTTCTATACCCAGCCCTATTGAAAACCTCTAGCCTGTATGAAGTCTTCACCTCTAAAAAGTAGCTGCTTTGTGCTGGTGAGCAGCTGTGGTCTGCAGTCCTCAGACAGCTGGTGGTCAGCACCTGTATGGCACATTGTCAGGCCTATTGAGACAACCTGAGATGGGCCACTCGTCTGCTTAGCAGCCTGTCAGTTAGTGAGTGGGGTGGTATACTGATGACTTGTGAATAATTTAATGCAAAATTATGTCATGGCCGCAGGTCAATAATTTGATAACACATGGCAGGGATCAGCTTTCAAAGGGTCGGTCCCTGAATACCTCCAAGCAGTGCTTCTCCCTGGAATGATGTCTCCATTAATGCTATGAGGCAACAGGTGGCTGCAGCACTGAGCTTTTGTTTCAAAGGCTGACTTCAACACTACTGATATGTGATATTCTTGAGTTAAATAGAAGGGTAGCTCCACGCCCCCGTGGAATTCTGACACTGTTAACTGTCATTACGTTTTGTGAACTTACTCTAATGGAGTTTCCTTGTGTTCTCAGGCATGAGCAGCAGATATGACGGAGAGTTTGAAGATCCGATTTGATTTCCCCAGCCCCGTCATACAGGCCCAGGTAAGCTACTGACTCAGACGGGACGGTTATGTGGGAGTGAATCATTTCTCAAAATAAAGTCACAATGCGCTCAACTCAGGATTAAAGAAGACAGGGTGCTGGATCCTTAATGTAGATAATATGAATAGGACCAATTTGACTTTTTTTTTTGAGAATTGCCAGAATACACGCTGAAGAGGGACGTCTTGCCCGAATCGTCCGTGTTTGGCAATATTAAAAAGTCAAATTGGTGTGCTGTCCTGGTTTCTTTTTCAGTGAATAATTTCTCCCGATTTTCTGTGGTCCTCATTATTTTTTTCCTCATTTCCACTCCTGTTTCTAATCCCTGCCTCATTTGGATAACTCATTGAAGGAGCTCTCCTGTCCTACAGGTTTAAACAGTTACTGTTAGGTTTAGGGTCTGTTTTCATGACAGAAAACACATCAGTAAGATCTGCCCTTCCAACGGCCGTCTGCTCATTTGTGTATTGAAGAAGTAACTCCTCAACGGACGTCCTTGGTTGCCCACCAGTAAACTATGAAATAAATTCAGACCAATGAACGAGCCAGAGGCAGGTTTGTCATGTTAGCCAATGAGTGAGTTTTGACCAATGGAAGAGAACAAGGCAGGTGCTCACCTTTCAAACCAACAGAAGGGGAGTGTTTGATACTAAAAAGACAGATTTTAAGAAAACCAGTAGAAAGATCTCGCTAAAAAACAGTACCTTACTTAAAGATAGGGTCGACGACCTTGGAGAGCTAGCATAATTTGAAGGTAGCAGGCCTCAGAAGCTCCGTCTAAACCCACCCCCTCCCCTCGAAACTCCTTCAAAGGCAACGCCCCCCACACAAATGCACGTGCACCGCCGCATCGTAACTACTTCACAGACACAGAGCGGAGAGAGGACCTCAACTCCACAACGCTACCTCATGACAAGTAACCTGTGCAGTGCTACTGCAGGGCTGAGTTTTCTCTTCCATTCTCCAGTAAACGTGCGGCGGTGACGCGCTTTGAGTTCAGGCAGGTGCATGCCAAGGGTAGAGAACGAGCAGGGAGGCATCTGATTGGTTCTTTACAACTGGGCGCAGAGGCAGTGATTGGTAGACGTTTTTACAGGATTACAGCAGCTACAGATGACGGCTCTTTTCCAGTCTGTTTTCAGAGCTCATAAGCAATGGATCGCTGTCGGGGTGTAAAGACCATTTCAACCAATATAACAAATAGTGTTTACTGGATAAAATCGTCAACCCTGCCTTTAAATCAAAAATGTACAACAAGTCCTGCTTTTTGTTTTCCAGACGGTGAGAAACCTTGTTGCTGCTGTGCTAAAGGAGAAAGGACCAAATGGGCAAATCACACAGTCCTCCACCCAGGTGAGCTACTGAAATGGCTTCTTTACGGCTAAATGTAAAGTACTTCCTGTTTTAACATGATGTTTGGGCATGACCTAACACAGTAAGTTAAAGTACCTATATCACTGGGCCTTTGACAACAGAATTTTTGCAGCACCAGTCACTTGCTTGTAACAAGAACCAAGTTGTTTAAAATGCAAAATCTGAATATGGACGTGAAACTATGAAGGACAGCAAATTCTATACCCTCTTTATCAACAACTGTCCACACAGGTTAGGGAAGTAAAGTCCTATTTAATGGTACCTTTTAAGCTGAATCTTGATCAACATGTTGAGCTGTGTGTTGTTGCTGTGTTAGGGTCCAGCGTTGGAGGCTCTGTGGCAGCAGTGCTGCACTGACTGTGCTCTGGTGCGTTCAGCGTGCTGCGATGCCGTGGTGCTGCTGGTGGATCAAGGCCACGCAGACCTGCACTACGTCCTCAACAGTGTCCTCAACCTCCTGCCCTCTGCCAGGTATACAAAGCACACTCACACCTGGTCTCAGCAACAGCATCGGGCCTACAAGCATCTCAGAGTGCATAAAAAGCATATTTTGATGATTATTGGGATAATGTCATGAATCGCAATTATTTTGTCCAGGATAATCGTGTCATGAAATTTTCATATTGTCCCATATCTACCATATAATATCATCGACTAAACAAGAGTTCACTATAATGGAATTTGGAAATAAAACAGACTAAACATTGATTAAAAATAAGAAGGATGAAGTTGACTAAATATGCGTAAAACTCACACAGACTTTTGATCATAGGACTGTGGCTAAATTAAACAATAACTGACTAAGTGAACACTGGCAAACCACCACTCAGTACATAGTGTACATGGAGCATGTACTGTAGGTAACACAGCACCTCTATGCAGAAGCATAACTCAGCTCTCAGTAATAGGACACTGCCACACTGTCCTGCTGACTGGGATCCATTAATTCCTCTCATGTCCCAACCATCAGAGCTGGAGGATCAAGTCTAACTGCACAGCGACCTTTTCTAGTCAACATAATATGACTCGTCTAATATGGAAAATGTTGAGTCAGCGTTTTAAATGACCTTTTTGCCAGTGGTTGGTGGAACAAAATAGTTGCCCATAATCCTTTTTACATGCCAAAATAATGCATGTTTATCTGCACTTATCAATATGTTTATATGAACAATAGAGTAATACCTATGTGTAATGTTAAAAGGGCGACTTGTAGTGACGAATCCACAGTGAATTATCATCAACTCTGCAGGTCCCCTCACCTCTATGACAGTTTTTAGAATCGTTTAGCTCATTGTTTAGCTCATTGTTTATGTTTTGCAGCACAAAAACTTTACTTTTTGGTGCTTCACTTTCACTGTTCTCATCAACCTGGTTTGGTTTCCACTAGCAGCTGTTTTCAGTTATAAAGCTCTGATAAAGTCACTGTGCACTACCTGCTCAGCAGCAAACAGCAGACAGACACAGTTAGAGATTAGCTGGGTAACATAGTGGAGCATTTAGCAGCTAAAGAGAGGAGGTGGTGGAGACCAAAACAGAGCTAAAAGAGAGAGAATATCAGACTTATATTCATCAGATGGACACAAACATGACCCCAAATGAATGACCATGTTGCTCTATAACTGCTGGATGTGTAAATAAGCAACAGTTCACTAACAAGATACATACAGACATACAAGTGGAAACACACTCACACAGACAAACACACAACACTGAAACTGCCAAGAAGATTATTAGAAGAATATTATTATTGTTGCATAATGATTTATTGATATTTCTTTCTCCCCTCATTCATCTCTATTCATCCACTCCCTTATTTTTTTTCTACCGACTGTCCTTTTGTTTGTTTCTATTATCACTGCTGCCACAAATCTCATTAATGACTCAAATACTTTTATATATATATAATTTTAAAAAAAAAGTATTTTCCCAGTCTTTTTTGTAGCCATTGGATAAAAGCCAGATTTTAGAAAAGCGTCTGTTCTGTTTGAAGTTTGAAAACTAGAGCCAATCAAAATAGAAAGCAAACAAGCTCATTTACTTTTTTCTAATTTTCCTCTTTCATTGTGTTTGGAGTCTTCCTTGATGTTCTCTGTGTTCTGTTTTTGACCTGAACTGTGAACAGAAATGTCCAGGGGCTGATGAAGGTGATTGGACGGCTGCTACAGATGCAGGCAGACCAGAGAGACAGAGACACACACTTCACCTGTCCTTACTCTATCAGGTCAGTCTCTGTCATATACACACTACTTCTTATATCATTGTTTGTAACTGTTGTGTTGTATCAGGGTTATTCTCTCACACTTGAGATGGGAGATTGGTGGGAGGATGCCCTTGATAGGAGGACTCCAACTCCTCCTGTTCACGCCTTACATCAGTCCAGTTTACAGTGCATAGGATTCGTAAGACGAAGGCTGCTTTCACGTCAGTAGTAGGGACTCGCATTGTGAAATCAAATTCCAGAGACTGACAACAAATCATACAGCACATACCTCCTATATATATATATACATATATATGTATATATATATACAGTATATGTGTGTGTGTGTGTGTGTGTGTGTGTGTGTGTGTTAGAGTTTGTGTGTGTGTTAGAGTTTGTGCGTGTGTGTGTGTGTGTGTGTGTGTGTGTGTGTGTGTGTGTGTCAGTCAAAGTTATCACGATAACGCGTTAATGCATATTCGTTTTAACGCCATTAATTTCTTTAACGCATTAACACAACTTGCAATTTTTAAGTTGTAGCGGACTCAGTTTTAAAGCTAGTGAGTGAAGATACTGACAACTCTAAGGAATCCATTGGTACCAACCATGTCATACTAGCTTGTCGCGAAGGAGGTTAAATAATGTTCCAAACTTGCGCTAAATGTTGGCGAGGAAAAACTGTCATGGCCATTTTCAAAGGGGTCCCTTGACCTCTGACCTCAAGATTTGTGAATGAAAATAGGTTCTATGGGTACCCACGAGTCTCCCCTTTACAGACATGCCCAATTTGTGATAATGACATGCAATTTGGGGCAAGTCATAGTCAAGTCAGCACACTGACACACTGACAGCTGTTGTTGCCTGTTTGGCTGCAGATTGCCATGTTATGATTTGAGCATATTTTTTATGCTAAATGCAGTACCTGTGAGGGTTTCTGGACAATATTTGTCATTGTTTTGTGTTGTTAATTGATTTTTAATAATAAATATATACATACATTTGCATAAAGCAGCATATTAGTCCACTCCCATGTTGATAAGAGTATTAAATACTTGACAAATCTCCATTTAAGGTACATTTTGGACAGATAAAAAATGTGCAATTAATTTGCGATTAATCTCGATTAACTGTGTACAATCATGCGATTAATCACGATTAAATATTTTAATCGATTGACAGCCCTATTATATATATATACAGTATATACTGTATATATGGCAGTAAAAGAGGTGAATGAAGAGCATGAATGACCAATATTCTAACCAGTGGAAATGAAAGTCAAACCTACTTGGAAGCTTTGGTTAAGAAAGAAACAGTTTTGATTTGATAATGCTGATGATGTAGTTAATATTCATAGTAAGACTGGTTCTCTGTGGTGCAGGTCAGTCTTACTGGTTGAGTGTCCCCAGGCAGATATAATAATCCTCCTCCTCCTCCTCCTCCTCCTCCTCCTCCTCCTCCTCCTCCTCCTCCTCCAGTCTTAGATGTGCACCTCTGCCAGGACCCTGGGGCCTCCTTAATCAGTTACAGCGGGTGATAAAAAGACTGTGCTGCTTTGTCTTTTTTTCTTTTCCTTCATGTTTCCCTTCCTCCATCCTGCTCTCCATGTTTCTCTCTCTACCTCTACACCTCCTCCTTTTTTTGTACTCGCTCCCTCTTAACCTCTCTTTCTCCACATCTCTATCCCTTCTTTCTTCTCCTTCTACAGTCTTCTCCTCCTCCCCATTGTCCTTTTCTTTCTCATTCTGTCTTCATCGCTGTCTGTGCTGTCTGCGTCTGTCTGGCAGCCTGTACCTCCCTGGTGGGAAGATGAATGTGTTGAGGGCAGCAGGGTGGCGCCGTTGGCCTGGCAGTCTGGCCCTCCATTGGTCGCTGGGCCTGGCACTGTTGGGTAACTGTAAATGCTGCAGGATTAATGGAGGATGCACACTGGTGCCCATTGTTGACCGTCTGCTCGCCGCTGCCCCGTGCAATCTGCCACTGAGACTCGGAGCCACTTCAACCCCCAGCAGGATCAGGGGAGATTCAGGGCTCTGTCCGCCACACCACATCATTTCTCATGTGATGTTAGTCTGGCTGTAGTGGAGTCTGTCCTAACTGTCCCCTGCAGGCTTTCCCACATCCTCACTGTATCTGGCCTTCCTGCTCATGTACGGACACATAGTAATCAGCACATTTATACTGGCCAATAGGTATTTAACCTAAAGCCATTTATGTTACCCTTTTACATGTCGAAGCACCTGTCTTTGGTTTGTTTACAATAAATCTGAGTAGTTGTCAACCATAGCTGAACAGACAGAGAGCATGTCACAAACAAAGAGTCTACTTGTCATCAGAGAATCCCAGAACATCACAGTAGCCTGACTGACAACAATATTGATATTTAATAGTTTAAAAGATTCAATAACAGTACAGTATATCAGTTGTATTTATTTAACATGAACATAAATATTTTTTATTAGGATTCCTTTAAACTTGGTTAGTAAAGAATTCAGGCCAAGTCATGCTGAGCAGGACATTATACAATTGAAAAAATCAACTTGTCAGTGCTCTCTGGTGGACACATTATATATATCCAATATCACAAATCACAAATTTGCCTCGGGGGGGGGGGCTTTACAAACTGTACAGGGTATGACACCCTCTGTCCTTTACAGTACGACCCTCTCATCGGATGAGGAAAAACTTAACCCAAAAAAACCTTTCAATAAGGAAAAAACTGGAAGAAACCTCAGGAAGAGCAAGCGAGGAGGGATCTCCCTTCCAGGATGGACAGATGTGCAATAGATGTCATGTGTACAGAGTAACAACATAATGAAAATACAACATAGATAATCCATATGACAAAATAAAAATGGTACATATAATGTGAAACATACAATATATGAAGAGATGGATCCAGGAGATGTCAAGCAGCTTCCGATGTCACCAAACAGATAGAGCCAACATGTTACTGTGACATTGTTTATAAATGACGATTCTGCACTAATTTTAATACATCTGGGCTCGAGACACTAGGTTCATGTCCATCCTGCACCTTTTCAATTTGTACATAACAAACCTGAGTGGAAACAATACATTTTGAAAAGAGATCTTCCGATATAATTTTTCCCTTCCCGATACCGATTCTGATACCTGAACTTGTGGTATCGGCCGATGCCGAGTACTGATCCGATACCAGCGTGATAAAAAAAATATAGTTATTATTATTATTATTATTATTATTAAACAGCTGTATGTATGCATACATGCATGTATGGATGTGGATATGATTACTATCTTTGTTGTATGGCCTGGATCACGTTAAACCCAGGAAAACATGAACAAAGAATGAATGCAATAGAACTTTCTTTTATTATTCAGTTTTACTTGTTGGATTTTCCACTGTGAAATATTGCCAAATGGCTGAAATTTTCTTCGCTCTGATACCGTTACACTCTCCACTAGCACCGCACTGTTGTTGTTTGCTATCGTCACGTGACAAACTACCTGCAATCAGTTCGTCTTCGCTGCTCTAAAACAGTAGTAGCCAGCGGCAGCCATGATACCTCCAGGGCGACAGCACAGTGAAGGCTACTGTTTTGGAGCGGCGAAAAGAATTGATTTCCGGTTAACCAAGTTGATTATTTTCTGGTTAACAAATTATGGTATCGGATCGGTGCATAGACTGGCGTGCTCGCTGATACCGAATTTTGGGCAGTATCGGATGCATTTCCGATACTGGTATCGGTATCGGAACAACTCTAATTTTTGAAAAAGCAAAATATTGCAAAAAGCCTTTATACTTGGCTGAGATGGAAAAGTTTGGCATAAACATACATATGGAGAAGTTAAAACAAGCTTAGATGGTGTAATGGCTTAATTATCACACTCAACACAAAAATATATCACATAAAAATACGATTCTGGTAATAGTAAATTAAGATCATTTCAGTTCTGCCCAAATTTGACTCGTATCTCCATGGACAAACCAGGGTTCAGTGTTAATGTTTTTGTCCACTTTCCCGGTCGGGCAAGTGGGTCAGAAATCTACTTGCCCAAAGTAAATTTTTACTTGCCCCAATACAAATTGTTTTATTTATTAGCGGTTATCAAATAACAACAAAGACTTAAGTTAATTATCATGTTTATTCTTTATATAAGTAAATGAATCTGGAGTTTTGCCCACTTCGTCTCTAATACCACCCAACTAAACTCCTGATTGAAATTCTCGCATGGATTCAACTCATAAACTTTGTCTTTACCCGCCGCCATTTTCTCGCAAAGGCCCGATCGGTACTGCGTACTACATGGCTCACTCCTTATCTACTTCCATCATCAGCTCTGGATATAGCAATGTATTTAAGTCTTTTTTACCACTTGTCTGATCGGGCAAGTGAGTTGCTAGATTTACTAGCCCGACGTGGCATTTTACTTTTTACTTTACCGGGCATGCGAGCAATCCTTACTGTTTTCTCAAATAACTGGACAAATTGCTTTACAATTTGCTTCTCATTCACACACCGATGGTGGCGGAGCTGCCATGCAAGGCTCTGGCCTGCCCATCGGGAGGCACTTGGGGTTCAGCTTCTTGCTCGAGGACACTTCACAACACATTCTCAATCCCAACTCATCAAATATTGACGCTTGGTCAGTGGCCCTATGCTTCAAACTATGACACTCTAGGTACCCCTCTAGTGTCAGGGACGGTGTGCCAAATTTTCTGATCATTACATGCCTGCAGTGTCTTTTCCAATAAACTTCCGAAGTAGGTTTACTTAGTTTTTAGGTTTACTTACGCAACAAAACTGCGGTATTTGGTTAGGTTTAGGCAACAAAAGTACTTGGTAAGGCTTAGGAGAGATTATGGTTTGAAGTAAGGTAAAATAAGTTAATGTTGACTTGGTTTAACACGGAACTCAAACAGCGGTCTCATGAGTGAAATTCCTGTGTTTGTTTTACCCATCCACCCTTGAGCGGACTTTCTCGCTCTTTATACTATGTCAGTTGCTCTGACCATCTAATAATGGCACAGATAGGTTTACATTAGGGCTGTCATTCGATTAAAGTAGTTAATCGGGATCAATCGCAAATTAATCACAGTTTTATCTCTTTCAAATTAAAAAGACGGAGAACAGTTCTGTGTTTACGTTTTCTGGGGAGCGTGTCATCGATTCAATGTATCATTACATAGTGCTGTTGTTGTGCATGCGCTATTGTTTCTGTTCGTTTAAGTTACGTTATGTTGTGCTTCGTATTGTGTTACCGTGCATTCAAACCAAGCGCGAAGGAAATTTTTGCCTCGCTTTCCTCCATTTCCATTACAGTGCTATTGCACTGACTGTATCTAGCAAGCCACACGTCGCTACTGCGGTATGAACCCAAAATAAACAGACTGTGCTGTGATTTAATTGCAATAAACGGATCAAAATAATGCCGAAATAACGACATTTTGATGTCGATTTGTAAAAAGACCGAATTCATGCTTTGTCAAGTCTGTCCGCAACACAACAAGCAAACAACTTTTAAAATGCTTGTTTTCTGAACGGAGTTCGGATCGATCAATGCCAGGCTATGCTAACATTGTAGCTACTCCATCAACACTCAACATAACGTCATCTAGGCATAAATATGGCAGCGACGTTGTTGTAAACGGATCAAAGTGTGCCTAAATAACTACATAATGATGCTGATTAGTAAAAAGTCTGAATTCATGCTTTGTCAGGTCTGTCCGCAAGACGACAAGCAAACAACTTTTAAAATGCTTGTTTTCTGAATTGAGTTCGGATCGATCAGTGCCGGGCCACGCTAACATTGTAGCAGCTCCATTAACACTCCATCTAGGAATAATTATGGCAGCAACAACGTCAGTGATGACAGCGGGAATATCTCAATGCTGATAAACTTTCGCGACGTTTGTATATATTGAACACCATTTATATGATGAATGCTCTTGATACACATGCTTTAATAAATAACTGAAATACTTTTAACCTTGCATACTGTGTCATGCCAATACCTTTTCACCTTGTATAAAATGTGTAATATACTGACTAGTAAATGTTACCATTTACTATTACTGAATGTCATTTGCTTCATTATAAGTTGTCTTTCAATCAAACATTAAGATATAAGTGGAAAAAACTGTTCACAAAATATTATAGACATGACCACTGACTATTTGTATAACAATTTAGCCACAAATTCACAGACTTGACCATATACGGTCCAGCCATATACTCGGTTTTGACCGAGTCTTGTTTTTTACTTTCTTTACACAGGAAATACACACAAATGTACACGCAATAGTTGTAGAGAGATGCCAGAGTGATGGAGCAGCCACATAGTCAGGCGCTCAAAGTGGTTCGGGGCTCAGTGCCTTGGTCAAAGGCGCATCAGCAGTTACCAGTCCACACTCTGTAACGTGGTCCGTGCTGGACCTAAACCAGCCACCCCGCACAACATCTTAATGGCAACACAACTACAGTACTGCCTACTCAGTTTGATTATCAAGTGATGTTCTTAGCCTTTCTTACAAATACAAACTACTGACAAAACTCTAAAGGAACTATTTTTAAGAACCACTATAATCATGTACACTATAACTATAGTTAACACTGAAATCTGAATAACAGATGCCAATTAATATTAAGCAGATTTCTTGCTAGGGGTTGAACATTTTTTTCAACCCCTAGCAAGAAATCTGCGAGTTTTAATGTTAGTTTACATACATTTTTGATTTTTAGTTTCTGGCTTTGTTGCTCACCCTTCTTAGTTTCCTGGGATATTTGGTGGAAAAAGTCATCCAGTTCAACTGAGTTACATGTAAAGTTTGGTCATGTTATACTGGCGTTGCAGTTGAACAGTTGTGTTCAATAGTAGGACTGGGTATTATTCGAGGTGTTTCAGTCCTAGTGCAGATATGATACCTGTGTTTTGGTACTGACACCAAATTCATACAAAATGAAATATCAGCATGGTTTTCTTTAGGAAAGGAAACAATGCTTCTTGGCCTCAGTTGTGCTTATTAGTCATATATAAACAGGGCTAAACTCTCTAATAGTCTTGTTAGTCTAGTGCTTGTTTGGACTTTAGCTAGATACCAAACTGTTGAGTGATGAGAACTGGTTATAGTTGTAATTTGTAAGGAAGTTGTCATATATGATCTCTTTAAGATTAAAGATTTGTGAAGGGTAATGTTTTAGTGGCATTTGCCTGCTGTGATGATAGTAAATCAGGTCTGTGTCCCAACACCAGACTTCCCCTCAGCGGTTGGTGACCTGCAGACGTCCTCAGGAAGCTGAGCATTACAGCAGACGGATGTTACCTGGCCCATTTGTCTGCCGGCGCTCTGATTCAGCGGTGAACTTGGAGTTGATCTTAAAGGAGGAAGGTCTCTGCCGTGACTTCCTGCCTCTTCCTTTGTGTGGCAGCTGAAGAGTAGGCAGCGCGCTGAGAGGCTGATGGATGGGAGCTGCATTGAAGCTGAGGGTTTGGAGACAGCCACGGGGAACCTGAGGAGGGGGGGGTGCAGAGATGGTCAGACAGATTACACTGTGTGAAGAGTGGGAAGGAGGGGTGAGTAGTCCATGTCTAGGCCATGCTGCAGTCTGTCACATGCACAGACATGCTCCGTCATTGAACTTCCTTCCTACACTTAGATATGTGATTGATGGAAGGTATTGGTTAAGAGGACACCAACCCTGCTGTTGTGTTAACCTCTGGCCTGTCTGTGGGCTGGAACAGAGCTTCACCTTGGATTTGACCCCGGTGTTTTGTCTGGACTTAATGGGTTTGCAAATTGAAGAGTATTGGAGGCTGTGTGTTGTTTACACTCACAGGACGGGACAGGTAGAGGACGGGAACACTCTGTATCTAGAAACTCTAGGTTTTAAATGACTATTTTACTGCAAATAATGAGCAATCAGGAACATCATTAAGATATAATGTGAATGGTAGAGATTGGCCCAATCCAGGCATATTTTAATGGATCGGATCCTTTCTTAAAGCTAGGACTGTAGTGCTGTTCAAATACATTTTTGTTATATTTGTTGAAATTCTCATTACATCCCGACAGCAATCAATAAATCAAATGCTCTGTCAAAAAAAAAGAGTAAGAATCTGGCATCTGTGGCTGTCACAGGACTAATAAACCGACGGACTACCTGCCTGTGAGCACTCTGTCTGTGCACTCATTGTGCGTCACCGGAGAGTTCCACTAGCCATGTTCATTGTTTATGTTCATATTAATAATTTTGGGGGAGTGTCTTTGGAGGGAGCCCTGAAGAGACGGACAGTCAGTGTTGGTGACTTTCTCTTTAGATTTAGGGACTTTTGGAGCTATTGCTGCCAGCTACTTTCATTGCTCAACACTGGGCTGGGTTTTCGGTTCATTTTTAAAATCTAGCGCACTATTGCTAGTTTCTCAACATTACCAACCCTACCTACAGTATAACTGTACTGTAGCGCTGCTGCGCTCCTTAATGACAGCTGGCTCTACAGTGCAGCATTTCACTATGAGAGAGTGAAAATTAAAGGGTGTAAATGAGAAAAATCATTTGGCCGCACCGGTGAGCGAACCTGACTTCAGACACTGAGGTTGGGTCATTGCACATATTGGCTAAACGTCAGTAATTACCCCACTCATGAATTTTGAAGCTTTTGCGTGCCTTCAAAAAGGCGGTTGCTAACAAGTGGCTAAATGAGACTACTAAACGTCATCGTCCTTCTTTACAGCCTCGTTGTGTATACTTGCGCTCATGTGACTGTGGTGTAGTGTGTATAGCCTAACGTTAGCTTTTTACTAGATTATCTTGCTGAACAAAACGTGTAAGTATCATAAACGTGTGTTTGCCACAGAGCTTATTTTCTGCAATAATCAAAAACCCAATGGAACAATCCCATTAGCTTTTTGTCCAGGGAGATGCTAACTCCCTGGTTGGACTACAAAAATACGTCATCCCTGCAGCACTCTATTGACAGTGAGGAATTGCCCTGAGTGATTACATTGCAACCTGTTTGGCCGCTGCAGCGTTCTCCCTCAATACTGGAACAATTTAAAAAATTTTTGTCCCCATTAGTCACTTAGACACAAAAACATGGTTGAAAAATACCAAAGTTACCCTTTAAGCTACAAAAATCACTTTCATTTAGGACCTTAATGGTAACTACGGCGATGACTTTGGTGATCCTCTGACTTTTACCTGTAATATCTACTTTAATATCTACTACACTAATAATATCTTCTACAGTATGTCAACATCTGCTAGATGGATTGGCACCAAATAATGAAATGTCTCGACAACTATTGGATAGATTACCATGGAATTTGGTAGATTCATGTTTCCAACAGGATGAATTGCGAATACTTTGGTGAATGTTAACTTTTAACCCAGCAAATCTTGTAACATCTGTGTCACATCTGTGATCTGTGATGTGAACATGGCCTGTTGTTTTGCAGGAGCAGCCCTCACCCATTCATCACTGCGCTGGAGAACCGAGCGGACTGCTGGCCAACTCTCCTGCTGGAGATTGATGACTTCATTCGACAGGCTGCTGACAGGTTAGCATGGCCGCCGCAGAGGCCTTGAACCATCCATCCAATCACTCCTTCCCTCACTGCATGGATTTGTGGCGAGCACCCCATCCCAAATAACTCATCATACCACTGTCAGCTGTTAATATGCACTGATGACAAATACATACAGACACACACCACTCTTTTCAAGGCTTAAATCTGAGGAGGTTTCTGTTTCGCACGTGGTATCGACCTTAGAAAGCAGATTGATATTGGCCAACACTACGTGGTGCCTCTGGATTGTATTTTTGCAGAAATGAACCAGCCTACATCGCCATGCTGGCCCCCTTCCTGCGGTACCTGTACTGTGAACCTCAGAGGCAACCCCAGCACGCCCTCCTGCGCCACAGTCTCCTCAGGGTGCTGCTGCCCATACACCCAGGAGCTGGATCAGTCCTCCAGAACAAGGACCAGGGACAGACCTCCCCGGTGTCTGACAGCCTGCTGCACTGCCTCTGTCAGCTGGTGCCACACATGCAGGTGACACAATGATTTTAGAATGCATTTAGCCAATATCCCATGAGAGGCCAACATCAATAACTGCATTAAAATAAGTGTTTTGAGGTCATTGTAATAAAAACTATAGTGCTTAGTCTTATAATGGGACGTCTATGCCCACAGGAATTGATGCATTGAATTTAAAGCGTCACTGTAATTTTTAAAAGAAGGAATAACAAATGAAAAGTTTACTGTATAAGCAGTTAAACACCGTGTTGCTCAGTTCAGTACATTCAGTGATTTTGCTGCTAAAGCCTTACTTGTTCTGATATGTTCAGTGGCAAATGGTGGCTAATGTTAGCAAACTTTAGATAGATATCACTGACATTAATATGAGTTGAGTAACATTATGACTTTTATCGACTTGTGCTAATGTTACACTGCGTGTTAGCAGGTCACAGATGTAAATATTTTGTATTTATGTAGTTTATCACAAAAGTAAAATGAAAGGTAAACATAGCGCACCTCACCAGATTAGTTGTTTCCTGCTTTCGGTCTTCTTCCTCTCGCTCTCAGTCAGGTCACCTCATGATGAGGATTTAAGGAGGACCTATTATGCTTTTGTGCTTTTTCCCGTTCCTTTAGTGTGTTATGTAGTGTTTTGTGCATGTAAAAGGTCTGCAAAGTTACAAAGCCCAAAGTCCAGGCCAAAAGGAGTTCCTCTCCCCCACAGAAACACTGCTCCTGAAATGCCTGAAAAAAAAGAAAAAGAAAAGTCCTGTCTTTTTTCTGTAACGTGGTGATGTCACCAAGTAACACATTTGCATAACGGCTAGTTTGGCCTCAAACAAAGCTAATTCGAGCAGAGCTATAGCGGAGTCCGAAGAGTTTGGTTGGGTTGACCAATCACAGCATTGGGCCAGCTGACCAATCAGAGCTGGAGGTCCAACAGAACGTTTCAGACAGAGGGTGAAAAGAGGTGCTGCAGTACAGCCGGTATGAGAACAGTAAATCGTTTTTTGAAAATTAAAGCATGTAAACATGTTCTAGTAGAAACCCAAAATATAAATATGAACCTGAAAATGGGCATAATAGGTCCTCTTTAAAAGAACTGTCTCAAGAGAGACAGAATCCTGGGAAATGAAGGCAAATGTGCTATTATGCTGTAATTGTCCTTTGTAGTCACAGTGGCCACTGTTTACCACAAGTTTCATAGTCCCACTTTAAATTCCATTCAAATGTTATTCTTACAATGCTTATGAAAAAGTTTTCATCCTTGTTGCTTTTTTATTCCTCCGCTTTGGTGACAGAGGTGGCCAGAGGTATTATGTTATCGGGTTGTCCGTCCATCCGTATTTACGTACATCCGGACCATTTTTGTGAACGCGATATCTCGGGAACGCCTGGAGGGAATTTCTTCAAATTTGGCACAAATGTCCACTTGGACTCAAGGAAGAACAATTAGAATTGGTTGTCAAAGGTCAAGGTCAATGTGACCTTTCGTCCGTCCCATTCTCGTGAAAGCGATATCTCAGGAACGCGTTGAGGGAATTGTATTATATTTGGCATGAACAACCACTTGGACTCAAAGATGAACTGATTAATTTGATTGAATTTGGTGGTCAGAGGTCAAAGGTCAAGGTCACGGTGACCTCACAAAACAATTTTTTGGCCATAACTCAAGAATTCATATGCTAATTATGAGAATTTCAACAAGTGATAAAATGAGGAAGTGATGACATTTTGGACAGACATGTATTTAAACTATAAATTGACTGGTTGGTGGAGGTATACTACTGCAGTAATTCTAGTTTAATTTAGTGGGGTTTTTTTACAATGTTTAATCAATCACAGTTCACAGTTGAACAAAAAATAAAATAGACACAAAAAACTAAATAATGAAGTTTATTAAGTAATAATAAGTCATTAGGTTAGATGGCATCTCTAAAATGTTGCTAGTCATGACAAATCTGTGCTCCCCTTAGAGCCTCTATGTGTAGGATTTGCCTCCTAGATGAATTAGCAAAAAAGACACCACGGCATACAGCGGTGACATTTTTATACAAACAAATCCCACTATTATCAAAATAATTTGAAAGATGTTATCATCACACATAAAAAATAATTCTCCTAAAAACAAAATATCAAGTGAACTAACTGAATCTCTGCATCCAACAGCACCTTCTCATGAAGTCTTTGGGCAAAACATATCTCACACGAGTAGCAGTTTGGTTTCACTCAGGTTCAGATAGGTTGAATTCGTTTTTCAGCAATATGTGGTGAGGGAAAATGTGGTCTACTACTTGGCATTAAGAGGTGTTGGTGTTGTCGTCTCTGTGATGCCAGGTGGACAGCGTGGAGGCGGTGCTGGAGCTGTGTGGATTCATAGAAGCTCTGGTTCGGGGTCTGGTCCCGGCCTCTGAGGAGCGCTGGAGGTCTGAGAGAGTCGGGCTGATTCTGCAGCTGCTTTGTGCCTGCCAGCGCTGCCTCAAGTTAAATGGAGACTGCCGACCTCTACTCAGCATATTACAGCAGCTCCTGCCTGCCTGTCAGCAGGTGACACAGCAACGTTTATGATCCAGTAAAACTAAAGACAAGTTCATCATCAGTATGTCACACACCAACAGTACATTATGTGTGCTGTGCCTAACCTTTATGTTTATATCTGTAGGAGCTGCCATTGGACGAGCTGTTGATGGGCGTGGCCATGCTCCTGCTAGAGGTCCCTGCAGCTCAGCAGACCAGCCTGCTCAGTCTGGGTAAAAACCAACACTCTTAAATAATTCTGTTATTGGGCAGCGAATGGTGAGACATCCAGTACTCGACACACAGTCTTAAAGGGACAATTTGGATGTTTCTCAGTGAGGTTGTATGAGATACGTCTCATTAGTCAGTGTATTACCTACAGTAGATGGAGTTTGGAGAAACCGACAGGAGTACCAGCACGGAGCAAAGCAATGTACTACTGTGTGGGGGGGGGGGCAGCAGCTAAATATTTAGAATATTTTATATTAATATAATAATATTTTATAAAATATAATAATATTTATCACTTTACCTTGCCGTCAGACAGCCCTTTCCGACGGGGAACTGAAGCCGTACCATCTATGCTGTCTTCAAAGCCACCAGACTCCTTTGACAAAAAACAGTAATTTTACCTCTCAGAACACAGTAGTTGCTGGTCTACCGCTGCATCGATCGGTTAGTTAGTTTGTGTAATTGTGTGCCTTTGGTGTTTTAAAGGGTTAGTTTAGATTCACTAAAGTCACACATAACACAAACTAGGTAAAATCACTGTTGACTGAAACTGGGGTCGTGCCAACCGACCGCCATCTATTGTAGGTAATACAATGACTATGGATAAGTACCTCATACAACCCCACTGCAAAACATCCGAACTATCCCTTTGAAGTGTAAACTTGCTTTTGGCAAATTATGACTAAATATCCAATTATCTGGGTAACTGATAATCATCACAGACAGCTTCTAATATTAATAAAAAGTAAAAAAAATGTGGTAGTTTTGTTGGAACAAATTCGAAACTAAGTGATATTTCAAGATGTTAATTTGAATGCTCCATAAACAGGTGAGACTAGAAAGGAACTGATCTATACTGTAACTGTAATTTTATAGGAAGGTTCCTGGAAATGACTATTTCTGCTATAAGAGGGAAAATGGAGGCAGTGTTCAATGTCCATTTAAGTTAAGAGTCTTTTAGTCAGTGCACAGCCTGTTATCTGAACATGCAAACATGTAAAATGTGTCTACAGATACACAGACAAGAATACAACAACACATTTGAATCATTTCCAATGATGAATCATATCTATTTAAATGGATCTCTAACTATATGAATACAAAATAATTTCGTGCTTCCTTCTTAAAAACTCAAATAATTGCATTAGTACATATATGTACTGTTTTAGAACATTGTTTCCTTATAATTAGTGCCAGAATACAATTTTTTTTCCACGTAGGAAATAATTTAAAAGACCTGTAGGTCTAGTGATTAAAATTTTAACATGCACTGCATCACATGTAAATGTATGAAATGTGGTAAATAAAGTGTGATTTATTCAGACATTATACATTATAGTTAAAGCTACCATAATCCTTCCTTGCTACATGATTTCCCAAGATGACATGTTTAATTCCCCCGCTGGTGCTCTCTTGTTAATTTCATTCTTTTGTTCCTATTTTACAACCGAATTTGTCCGTATGGATTCTTTAACCTTCATGGGGTTTTGTTGTCCTCTCCCTCTCCCTGTCATTGACACAGCTGTGAGTTTAGTCCCTGAGCAGGCTGAGCTGGCGCCCTGGTTGAGTCCAGTCCTGGTTCTTCCTGTGCTGCAGCTGCTGTCCTGCTCGAGCCTCACCGAGCCGCTGGCCGACCGGCGGACACACAGCCTCAACCAGGACCTGGCCCACAGCCTGCTGCGCAGCATCAGCAGAGAGACGGAGAAACCGCGACAGGTAACTACTGCTTCCTGTCATGGCCACCCTTAGAAGCGAGTTCCAAATGGAAGAAAACTGGTTGACCCTCGAAATGTTTTTCAGTTTTTCATTGAGATCAGGTGTGTTGTGTTCGTCTGTGTGCAGCAGGACCAAGTGCAGTAGGAGCAGAAAAAAACCCTATCCTTCCTGGAACCAAATCAATTTGTATCTACCATCAACAGTACTGGAGAAATTAATAACAAGTTGAATGTTATTTTATTGAAATAACAGTATGATGAGTTCCATTGTACAGTACACATGTCCCAACAGGACACAGGCTCTCCTGCAGTGTTGACAGTAACAAGATAAGCAGCTTTTCCTCCCTGTCAAAACTCTGTCCATCTTGTACTTCATGTGAGGTTTAGCTTCTTAAATAAATCCTGTTAATGTGAATCATGATCACTTTGCTAGCATTAGAGCACTTGTTTGGTTATTGATCCCACACGAGTCCGATTCAATCAGCTTAAGATCTGCTTCACATTATTCCCCTCAGTTCTACCAGCCACCCTGCTTCACACGCCCCTCAGCAGGGGGCCGACTGCACTAAGGGTTGCTATTAAAGTGTATAAAGAGTATAAAATTGTACAGCATACAGATCTACTTTGTCTCTTTTTAGAAAATCATTATCTGTAAGGAAGTCATTTACTGTGTATTATATAGCTTTTGGTTTTAATAATTAATTTTAAACTGTATTTGCATACAACCGTCACCAGTCTCTCATTGACTGATCCGGCACTGATTAGCAGCCAAACAGCAGCAGAATATTTGAACATAAAGTGCAATATAAACTGAGCTTTATAGTGAAAGAGCAGCTTCATTGCTCATGATTGAAGGCTCTATATATTTTACATTTTCAGGTGTTAATTAAAGTTAAATGTTCCTGCCATACCTCCTCTTGCCTGACACTAATCTTACACCCCACTTTTAGCTATAAGTATGGTAGCGTCCATGGATACCGGTGCACATTTTCAGACATTCATAGTGTTGTTCACATGAAAAGTGACAGAAATAGTTATGTAAGAAATAAAAAAGAGAGCTAGAGACAGAAGGGGGGGGGGGGGGCTGCCTCTCACTCACGTTTCCACAATTTGTCACAATGACAAACGGAGAGTGAAAGGTAAAGAAAACATTTAAAAATTACAATAAAAATCTGAGCCTGTCAGTGGCAAAAACAAGCACTTTTAGTGGACATAAACTGACGGTATCAGGTTGCCCCAAATGATTACATTACAGCCCGTTTAGATGCTGGCGGCTGCAGCGTTCTCCCTCAATACTGGACCAATTTGAGAAATTGTTGTCCCCATTAGTCACTTAGACACAAAAACATGGGAGAATAAGGTTGAAAAACACCAAAGTTATCCTTTAATATAGGTTTCAGTGTTAGCCGTCACAAACCAACATTGGTTAAATCACATATGCAATTCTTTACAGTCCAACATGGTGTGGTGTTGGTGTGGAAGATCTGCCAGCTCATGTCTTAAAAGGTTGAAGCTCAACTTAGAGCTCACACAAATGTAGAATTTCTTCTTCTGTTTCAGTTGTTGATTTGTTAATCTATTTTTGTTGAATCATCGATTTTAGTAATAGATAAACTGATTTAATTTCTTCATCCCTCTCCTTCTCCTCAGTCTGGTCCACCGTTGGCTCTTCCTCTAAGCTCCTGGTACAGCGAGCTCAGCGTGGCTCTGTCAATACTGCGTAAAGTGGCAGAAGATCCGGCAGCAGCAGCTGATTGGCTGTTGTCTGTCAGCTCGGCCCTGTCGTCCAGCCAGAGCCGGCTCTGCACCCTCACCCTCATCGTGACCCACCTCATCATCATGGGTCGGGAAGACGTCTGCCAGCTGGCTCTGGATGCGAGCCAGGCCATCGCTGCAGCCGACCCCTGCCAGGTATATGATCCACACGGCTCCGTTCACCAGACTCTCAGTTAAAGCTCTTTATCTTCAGCTCGGTGCTTTGTTCAAACTAAAATATTCACCTCAAGGCAAACAAGTAATGCTAGTCCTGCCTTTATTTCTGCCAAAAACTCCCCTGGCAAAACCACAATTGCCCACAAAAGGGTGATAGAGTATAGTGGCCAGATTTTTGTAACAGTTTTTATTATCATGGGATTTCATGAGAATTTTCACACAATAATAATAAGTTACAGCACTCCAATACAAAGGGTTACATTTACCAATAAACAAGAGAGGTGGAAGTTTGTCGATCTTTTCTTAGTATATTTTGTAAAGTTGTATACTTCCATTTGCCATTAGTAGGTGTATAGTAATAAAAAATAAAAGCCAGTATTCAAATAATAGGCAGCACAAACAAATGCGGCCGGTCGCTAATACAGGCCAGCTAAAAAAACATTACTGCAGTGTAATGCCTAAACTGTAAACTCTGTATAATGTACATTACCACATCACTAATTCACTGCAAGCACAGAGTCATGTCATACTCATCACTCTGCTGTCTTTGAACTGTATCATTTACAGTTTGTTCAACATTGTTGTATTTATTATTATTATTATTATTATTATTATTATTATTATTATTATATTATTATTATTTTTATCTTTATCACAGTTAAAGCAGCAGTGGGTAGAAATGGAGCAAATATGATTAAAAAAAGTTATTTTTATAAAACGGTCACTATATCCTGGCAGTAGTGCATGAGACAGGTAATCTGAAAAAAATCATGTGCCTCTGTGTCCTCCGGTGCGCCTAATGGCATCTGCAAGAATTCCCAGAGTGGAGGAAAACAACCAATCAGAGCTGGTCTGGAGCCTGGCGTCTCTGAGCAGCTGTCAATCACTCGTGAACTCTGATCAAACGGTCAAACTAGGCAGTGCTGATCAAATATGAATCAATATTCTGTTACTGTAATGCCTATTTCTATCCTCAAATGTTTTCAGAAACATCTTGTTGTGTACTGTTTAGCTGTAAAATGAGAAAGTTTGTGACCCGGCAGCCATGTTGAGATCAGTTGAGGAAATACCAAGCACCGCCCACCAGCCGGAGCACAGCCAATAGGAACGCTCTCTCTGAAATGACCTGTGATTGGCCAGTCTCCCACCATGGGCTAGATTTTTTAAAGCCTGAAAATAGAGCCATGAGGAGGTGCAGACGTCTAGATTTCTCTCAGAACACTTGAATTACAATGTGCTGAAAGGTTATTATGGATTTTTTGCCCAATGATGCCAAAAACATTCTGCCTACTGCAGGTTTAAGGCAATTAAATATGACACTCCCTTTAGATTTTTCGTATTGAAAGCTTACCGTTAAAACGATGGATTATGCCCAGTGAGCCACTGGAAGACTTTTAATGTGAAATATCTGTGCAGGAAGTCTTGATTTATTGATGGAAGCCTATCAGCTATCCAAAAACAGCTCAATGGAAGGGACTAGAAATACTAAGTGAATAAAAACCTATTTCTGTTGAAAGAGAAACAGCAGTGTGGTGAGTGTGACATGATGTCGTACTGGTGGTGTTAGTGCTGTGTTAACGTACATTATGCTGAATTTATCAGGACAACAGGTGAACATGGAGGAAGGGTTTGGTTTGCATTGACTGGAGAACAGGTGAAACTAGAAATAAAGGCCTGTCTCTAATGTAAGCCTGGTTTAAATAAAGTTCTGGTTCTCTCTGCGTCTGATGTAAACAAAGAGACCTATTAGATCTTCACTCTGATCAGCAGTTCAGGTGTGAAACCAGGCTTAGTCTTTGCAACTTGATTTTCATAATCTGTTGTAAAAATGGAAAGCAATAGCCGTCTGAAAGTAGTGAAGTAAAGATGAAACTGGCAACGCCTCTGGTAATCTGGATCCTTGAGTTTATTATTTCATTTACAATATGTTGATATTTTGACATCATAATGTGTCATTGACATTGGCTTTTTAATTATTTCTTCAAAATAAAACCACTACCTGCCTTCATCTGCTGGATTTTCTGTAGTTGTACGAAGAGAGAGGTTTAACTGATAGCCTTCTCTCTGACCCTGTGGGACTGTAAATGCAGTCACTAGCTCCAGACGATGATGTGAAATATCACATGGAGTTCTCGGCTCCTCATTACTGGGCTCGTTAGATGCCTCACAGTATCCCCCTGCTGCTCTACTTGCTCCCAGAATGACACTTGCGCCGGTCGTTTGATGCGTCGGTAGAACGTTATTGGCATATCTGAATGCATTGGACTCCCCTCCTCCTCACATCACCTGACATCTGCCTGCTGTTTCCAGTCACAAACACTCTGTTGCAAGGGATGAAAAATAACCCTCGTGTGTAGATGCAAAGGTGGTGCAGAAGAAAAATTATTTATCCATAATTATTTATTATGTTTTATTGATTGAAGTTTGTGCTTCAACACCAGACCTTTCAGGGATTTTACTCCATTTCCTTCCTCTCTGCCCCCCTCATCCTCTCAAGCAGGTGAAGTGGTTGCTATGCAACGGCCAAGGTGATGGCAGCAGTAAGTGTTTTATGTTAATGAAAGGATGTTAGACTGCAGAGCTGTTGACTCAATGCGTCCAAGGACCCGGACTAGATCTTATTTTTGACCTCAGCACTAAAGGGAATGATAGACTATTAACCCTGCATTGTCTTTCATTCCTCTCTAACTTGTATCCATTGAATGGAAATGAGACGTCATGACCATGATGAGGACATTGATTTCTGCAGGTACAGCACATGTTCTCTGTGTCCCACGCATAGTCAGTCTCAAATATTATTCTGTTTTTAATATTCTTATTGTCATCGATCATTCCCAACATCTCCCGTCTGTGGAATATCTCTGCCTGTCTCCTAGTGACTCCTAACAGGTCAGGACACCTCGGAGCTCTCCTGAATATCAGCACAGATAGGAGGGAGTTTCTAAGTTAAGAGAGTTGAGAAAACACTTATTTATTCCTAGTCTTACACTCTTAGAAATAAAGGTGCTAACTAGAACCATGTAGGGTTCTTCTGCTTTCCCCCTTTTTGGTTCCTGGTAGAGCCTTTTATAAAGATTCCACTTGGGACCCTTTCAGAGGGATCTACCTAGTACCCAAGATGAGCCGTTTTTCCACCAAAAGTTCCGGGGACTTTTAGTCCCAAGGAACTAAAAGGTTCCACCGCGGTCTAAAGACCTGTGAAGATTAGGACAATTAGTCCGCTGACGTATGGAGAAGCAACATCACATGAGACGAGGGCTGTTGGTGATCACAGCAGTAAACACACTCTGGAGCCTGACGTTCAGTGTGTCCACCTGTTTCAGCTAAAAAACACGCTGGAAAAAAAAAAGTTAAGTTTTGTCTCACTATAATGATATTTACTGCTGCATATATTTATTGATGCACGTTGGATGTAATGAATGCAATGAAACTAAGAGCGTCTGTCTCCACAGTAAATCATCTGTTGAGTGTTTGAGGGTTATCTATTTGTGCTTTAGAACTTAACCGCCGTGAAACAATCAGAAATAACTTTTATTTCTCTCATTGATGTTATTTCCCACAGCGCTGTCACCCTCTTCTAACGTTACCGCTTGCCCTCGCGACCTCTCGCTTTTTCTCTCGCTTTTTTTTTTTAATGAGTCAGGAGGCCGACAGCAGGGCCTAACGTTACTTTTAATCTTATCAAACAAAGAAACATGTTCTCCCCTCGTCCTAAAATGCTCCTAAATCAATACTAAAGTACTTCCTTGTTTATGAGTGAGGCAGTACACGAGTTGAAGCCGTTGTGTCGAAGCGGCCCTTTGTGTGTGTGTTTTGCCAATTAGCGACGGTCATCACTGCAAACTCCACCCCGAAAGTTCCTATACTTTCAGAAAGTACTACCCCCCCACGACTTTTTTGGGGGGGTAAAAAGGCCCATAAAATGTCCCCAGAACTTAATTTAAACCCTGGTTCCTGCGGTCGAAATGCAATGAGTTCCTCAAAAGGTTCTTATTCCGGGGGAAAGTTCCTGCGGTAGAAACAGAGCTATAAAGAGTTCTACGTTGAACCATCTGTGAAAGGTTCCACCCAGAACCCCCTATAAAGGGTTCTACAGAGAACCCTTCTATGGTGTTGTGGTTCCAACCTTCTAAGGGTGCTACCAAGAACCCACCCAGGGGGTTCTACCAAGAACCCTTTAATATTCCAAGGGTTTCATCTAGAACCCACCCAGGGTTCCTCATGAGGCTTCTAAAGGGCCGAGGCTGATGAGGTGCAGTGCTATAATCACGTTTCACAATCATAGTTTTTGGGGGTGTGTGGGCTAGGAGAGTCTTTTAACACCCATGGTTTCAACAATCCTTGAAGAACTCTTTCTTCCAAAAAGGGTTCTTCAAAAGTAAATGGTTCTGGGTAGAACCTCAGCCCTTCAGGAAGAACCCTTTTGGAACCCTTACTTCTAAGAGTGTAGAAGTAGGACCAGAAATGTGTCACTCTGACAACTTTTGACCAGTCAGGACTAATTTCCTCCTCTGAGACACTTGATAAATATGGGCCCTTGTTTCACTCCTGTGTGTCTGCAGGTCCCGTCCCTTATTCCTGTTCTGATGTTCAAACTGGGGAAGGAAAAGAATCCGGGCCTGGCTCACGCTGTGCTGAACTGCCTGCCAAACCTCGGGACTCATAAGGTACCGAGCACCTCAAGATATTATGACATGAAATATAAACCACTGCACGTCACACTCATGTATACCTCCATTATTTCAAATCATCTTTGAGGATTGTTCTTATTGAAGCGTAATTCATATTCTGAATATAAAAGAAATGTGTCTATGTGCAGAGGACTCATAATGTGAGAATATGCAGAAAGCTCATTTCAGTTGACCTTAACCATTAACACACACCATGTGCTTTAATGTTCCAGCTCTGTGTCCCCATGGTGCTGCAGACTCTCCACATGCTGGCCAGCACCCCCAAGCTGAGAGCAGTGGCAATGCGCCTCATGACTGCTCTTTGGAAGAAACAGGTCTGTGTTAATAAATGGTCATCATCATATTCATATATTTGAATATCTTTCCTGTATTATATTCTTGTCCACCTTTTCCTGACAACTGACTTTGTTCCTTGCTGTCAGGATCGAATCTACCCGGACCTGCAGCGTCTGCTGGGCCAGCAGGAGAGTCGGGTGGTGGTGGGGAGGGACGCCCATTGGGAGCAGATCCTGGCCAGGGCCGCCTGCCTCAGGGACATCTGCAGAGAGAGGTCAGACCATGGTGGGACTTGAAGTGGTGCTTCTTTTGAGAGGCATGACATGAGGGTCTGAGTGATTGAATACAATGGGGACTGACAAGAACTGAGTAAAGGGAAGTCTGATGCTTTTCATTTGGTCATTTAAATTACATTCATATGTGGTAACTAGGGCTGTCAATCGATTGAAATATTTAATCGCAATTAATCGCATGATTGTCCATAGTTAATCACGATTAATCGCAAATTAATCACACATTTTTTGTTCAAAATGTACCTTAAAGTGGCAGTAGGCAACAATTTCTTGGCATAATTTGGCAAAAATTCCATAATAACCTTTCAGCATATTGTAATTCAAGTGGTCTGAGAGAAAACTAGACTTCTGCTCCTCATCATGGCTCTGTTTTCAGGCTTTAGAAAATCTAGCCCGTGACGGCAGATTTTGACTAATCACAGGTCATTTCAGAGAGAGAGAGCGTTCCTATTGGCTGTGCTCCGGTCATGTGACCAGAACTTGGCTTCCTTCAACAGATTTTACAATGGCGGCTGCATCACAAACTTTCTCATTTTACAGCTAAACAGTACACTACAAGATGATTTTGAAAACATTTGAGGCGAGAAATAGGCATTACAGTAACATAATATTGATTCGTATTTGATCAGTGCTGCCTAGTTTGACCGTTTGGTCGGAGATCGCGAGTGATTGACAGCCGTCTCTCATAGACGGCAGCTGGCAGCGGACCTTGTTTTCCTCCGGTAAGTGAAATCCTTCAGATGCCGTTAGGAGCACCGGAGGACACAGTAGGACACAGAGGAACATGATTTTTTTCAGGTTACCTGTTTCATGTACTACTGTCACGATATAGCGTCCGTTTTCTAAAAATAACTTTTTAAAATCATATTTGCTAAAAATCGCAAGTTGTGTTAATGTGTTAAAGAAATTAATGGCTTTAAAACAAATTTGTTTTAGCGCATTATAGCATTAACTTTGACAGCCCTAATGGTACGTTAAAATGTAGCAGCTCCAGTGTTTTAAGAAGATTGTCACACATCATGTATCATAATATTGTCTTTGTGTGTCAGGCCTTACCAGCATGGAGGTGATATGTTGGCTGCAATTACACTCACTCTGAACCAGTGCACCAGACCAGACACGGCAACCCCTGCTGCTCTCGCCCTGCAAGGACTACAGGAGCTGTGTCGGGCAGAGGTCTCTCACACACACACACACAAACACTGCATGTACAGAAAACGTAGCCACTGAGACTTTATGAGGCTTGTTTTGCAGGTAGTGGACATCGTCTCAACGTGGAGAAGTCTCGGCCCCGAGCTGAGCTGTGACTCCCGTCCACTGATGGTCAAGTTCATAGCTGAACTTCTGGCTCTGGTTCCCCAGCTCACTGTCAAGTCAGAGGAGTACGAGGTATCTGATCTACTTCATGAAAGCTTCTGTTTGTCATTTACCATGATTTGTTTTTTGTGTTATTTACAGATCTAAAGTATCAACAGTAAATGACAGATTTTTGTATCAGCCCTCAGAATCAAGAATCAGTTTTTTTCGACCTGATATATCATACAGGGAACCATGATGCCACAACATACATACATTTGCTATCTAACAAGCTATTTATTTGGACATATCTTTACATGCCCATGTGCCTACTTTTAAAAGATTGCAACTAGTTTATGTGTCTATTCTAGGGCTGTCAATCAATTAAAATATTTAATCGCGATTAATTGCATGATTGTTCAAAGTTAATTGCGATTAATCGCAAATTAATCACATTTTTTTATCTGTTCAAAATGTACCTTGAAGGGAGATTTGTCAAGTATTTAATACTCTTATCAACATGGGAGTGGACAAATATGCTGCTTTATGCAAATATATGTATATATTTATTATTGGAAATCAATTAACAACACAAAACAATGACAGATATTGTCCAGAAACCCTCACAGGTACTGCATTTAGCATAAAAAAATATCCTCAATTCATAACATTGCAAACTAATTTAAGATTTAATACCAAATGTGCCTCTGTTTGTGGCCAGAGTTAGGCCGTGGTTAGCCTAGCTTAGCATAAAGACTGGAAGCAGGGGGAAACAATTAGCCTGGCTCTGTCCAAAGTTAAAAAATACCCCTGCCAACCCCTCTAAAGATCACTAATTAACATGTTTAATATGTACTCTTTTACAAAAATGTAAAAAAAGATTTCCTGTAACTATGTCCTGGTGAACAGCCAGGTGTAGCGACTTTGTACTGCTTCCTGAAGTCTTGTTGTCACAGTGAGGTTGTCGGGTATCTGACTGTGTATCTGACGACCCCTCCTTTAGCTAGAGATGCTACACAAAAGTACTAAGCTGCTGGAGACAACGGTGTTCATCAAGAAACATGATGTTCCAGCATGCAAACCCCTCAAACTATTGTTTAATAATTCTGTCTTTGTACAGATTAAACAAACAAAATACAACATGTTAATCAGTGAGTTTAGGGGTGTTGGCAGGTGTCATTTTGAACTTTGGACAGAGCCAGGCTAGCTGTTTCCACCTGTTTCCAGTGTTTATGCTAAGCTAGGCTAACCACATGCTGACTCCAGCTCTGTATATGATAGACTGATACTGATCTTCTCCTCTCACTCTCAGAAGGAAATTTTCATATTTCCCAGAATGTTGAACTATATTTATAAAGCATAGAGCTGAAAAATCATGTTTGGGGTCACTGTTGAGTGCTACAAAATAACCAGTGTGTGTATCTTGAATCTCTTTTTTTATTTATATTGTTACTTAGTAATATATCAAACTTTCCCGACAGCCACAATTTGCAGCTGGATTTTTGAATATTAGTAAGTTACTGTTGCTATAAAAAATCTTTTTTTTATCTCTGTTATTCCAGAAACTGAAGGAGGAGGTGGTCAGCTTTCTCTGGAATTATGCTGTGAGCAAGGTCTGTGTGCTGAAGATATCTGCTCTGTGTGTACATACCCCATGTCTGGGGAGGATTTTTGCCATCATTTATAGAGTTTTAACGATTTGACGAATAATTTAAAATACTTTTTGTCATATCGATGGATAAAACACTGCTGGTGCAGCAGAATGTTTCTCACATATACCTTACAAATTTAGAATGAAACTAAACAGACTGACTGGCATGAAATTAACGGCACAGGCTTAGAGAAGTCAGCTGCTTAACTGAACACCCAGAACATTCTGCTCTGACAGCTATTTTTATATTAACAATGGATCAAATGACTGTGTGTAACGTGAACTGGGTCACTTGTAGTTCAGAACCCCAAGAGGATGATCCATTATTCAGCTTTACTGAGTCAATGTTTTGCTTTTATGGCCCCAAACGTCTGCTCAGACTTCAGTGAGTTAGTCATCGGTGTAAAAACAGCGTCTCCTACAGTGTGCTTGTATTTCAAATATTGAGTCATCTATGTACTGTATGTACAAAACCAAGTTAAAAAAAACTGTGTATGTGTGTTTGCTGCAACAGGATCCAGAGGTGGCCAGTTGTGGCTACAGGGCTTTGGCAGCTTTTCCTGAAGTGGTCCACACAATAAATCTTCTTCCTGAGGCAGTAAGAGTCAACAGTCTCAAGTCTTTGGTTGCGTCAAAAATTCCATACTAACATAATATTTAGTACGCAAAAACAGTATGTGAGGTATTTTAGTGTGTTCGAATCCTTAGTATAAAACCAATAATACGCAAATTGTGTACTATTTCCAGTGAAATATTACAGTATGCAACGCTGGACACTGCAGCGGCATAAATATCCCACAATGCAATACGGTAGTGACGACAACGTTCGTAACAGACGTTGACGGACAGCTCTGTAACACAAATAATGCTTCAATTTAACTTAAAGTATAAGATTTCATTTTGATGTAATATATATTTTAAATTAATTCAGACTTTAATTCTCACAAACCGTCGTTTTGGTCAAATGAGCTTGGCATGGGTTACCTTGGTTACATGTCTCCAAAGCTCTTAGGAAGTGATGACGTAATTACTGCTCAGTGCGTTCGAAAAGATACATACTACTGTTTATTCACACAAAAGTATGTTGAACACATATTGAGTATGTAGTGCAAAGTATGCGATTTTGGACAAAGCATATAACTTTATATTCCACATGGAATACTTTTTCTCCACACACAACCTATTCATTGCCATCCTGTTGCTAGGGCAACAGCTTTGGTCCAAGTTTACTTCCTGTCACCTACTGCATTAACAAACATTGCAGCAGGAAATAAAAAGGGGCCCTTTTAGAATGTTTATGTTGTCAAGTTTGAAAAGGTCTACAGTATATTAGCGGATTTTCTTTCCAAGAATGTAATACAAATTATTATGTGTGATATGATTTTTGAAAGTTAAAGTAAAAAATCGTCACCTTTTATGTGGATGTCTAATAAATGTTGATGGTAGGGCTTGGCGATATGCAGAAAATCAAATATCACAATATTTTTGACCAAATATATTGATGTTGTGACGATATTGTAGGGTTGACTATTGGTGTTTTCACAAAATATTTACACAATGAGATTTTTGATAAATAATCATCAGTAATGTGGATATAAAGACTAAGTGGATAAAGGCAAATAATAGAACAGCTAGAACAGTGGTGGGTTCAGAAAAATACATCACTTTACTGTAATGCAGCCTTTAAAACCAGTAAAAGACAACACTTATGCCAAACCACAATATTACGATATCCAAAATCTAAGATCATTTCTAGTCTCATATGACAATATCGATATAATATCGATATATTGCCCAGCCCTAGTTGATAGTAAATGAAGTCAATTGAAACAATAAATTCCTCAGTGCTGCTATACTGACCCAGAAAGCTGAGTTCTCCTGCTGCAAAATCTGTAGTTCTTCCTGCATCCAGCGCCGTCATTTGACGTGACAGTGACATAGCTGGATGCAAGGAAGAACTACAGGATGCTATTTCAGCTTGGATTTTAGTCTCCGCCTCTGGGTAGCCAGGGGGCGCCGTGCTCTAGATGCCGCTCAAAAACAGAACTGCCTTGTTCTTCTCACTTGTATTGCAAACTGTGAAAATGGCATCCCAAAAATATGAGAGCAGAGGACGTTATGGACGAGGATACATGTTACTGTGTTTTGTCTGACTTGGATATTATTTTGATCATCTGTTTACACCATTGATTCTTGTTGGTTCTGCTGTATCTGTTGCTGCTCTGTTCGTTCCGTAGGCCAGACCAGCTACAAAGGCTCCTGAAAGTGAGGAGGATGAACAAGGGAAGGAGAAGGAGGAAGAGGAGAAGGATCTCTCCATCCCAGGTTCATCGTATGTGAAGCTGATGGCTCTCAGCCCTGTATCTGTTCTACCAGGTACATTACACTCACATCAGGCTTCATACCGATGCTATGGTGCTTCCAGCTGGGCCAGACAAACACACCTGGCAGTGCTGGTGGTGGAAAGCCAGTGAGGGATCATGTTTGAGGACGAACCTCTGCTAAAGCTTACCATTATCGTGTCTTACCTTACAGTTCTGTGAAGTTGACTCAGTCTCACATATTTCTAGAAGTCCTCCTTACAGACTCTCATGTTCTCCTCAGCCTTGGAGCTCTTCCTGACCTCGCTGGTGAAGCAGGAGATGAGCCAGATGCCACGGGGGGTATACTTCTCTGCCCTGAGGGGGGGTAACCTGCGTTTAGACCAGGGTAAAACCATGGCAGGGATTCCAATATTCACACTGAAAACCTACGAGAAAAACAAGCAGCCTGGACTGAAGCCTGGACTAGCAGGTGAGCAAATCCATCCCCTACCTGTTTGAAGCCGAAGATGTTACATTCTTATGCCTCCACACCGCAACAGCCATGGCCGGAGGCATTATGTTATCAGGTTGTCTGTCAGTCTGTGAAAGCGATATCTCCAGAACGCCTTGAGGGAATTTCATTACATCTGGCATCCACTTGGACTCAAGGATGAACTGATTAGAATTTGGTGGTCAAAGGTCACTGTGACCTCACAAAACACATTTTTTGACCATAAATTTAATAACTTTAACTAGAATTCATATGCTAATTATGACAATTTCACTGAAAGGTCTAACAGGATAAAATGAAGTGATGACATTTTGGACAGACATGGATGTAAACTGCAAATTGATAACTTTTTTTTTAATACATGCTTTTTTAATACATGTATGCATTGGTTTGGTTAGTATAAAGCAGTCTCCACAAAAGACAAAGGCATGTTTTGTGTTCAGTTATCGGACAGGACTCTGATATAATGAATAACTACTTGAATATATTGTGTGAACGTGTTATCTGGTCAGAGAGCTACCAGGCTTGCAAACTGACACTTAGCAAGCCAGCTAGTTGGCTTGGTGAGCTATTGTGACTGACCAGTGTTCCCGGCTGTCTAGCGTGTTAGCGATTGGCTCGCTACCTACAGTAGTTTTCCCCCTAATGTAGCCCTGCCAGTACTAGAAGTCATGATGTCACCAAGCTTCAAGCACCACGTGTTTGGTGAGGACGCAAAACAGGTTGTACACTGACGCTGAGTGGCCATACCAATATATTGGTCCAGGTCTACTTATCGATATATTTTATATTAGTTCATGAAGTCTGGTGACCTCACGTAATTCCGACATAGCTCCGCTCAACTTCAATTTGAGCAGCTCGTTCTAAGCTAACGAAAATTTAAACACAACGATTCTTAGTTACAGGTGATTACACACTAATGAAAACATAGTTATGAATATTATATTCCATTTGTGTGCGTGCGTGCGTGCGTGCGTGCGTGCGTGTGTGCGTGTGTGTGTGTTGTAGCTGGACTGCTGCTCTGTTACGAGCTGCCTCTGCAGACGGACCGTGAAGGCAGACCAATCGATCGTTTCCTCGTCAGCCGCAGCCGCAGCTACCAGCAGACCCTGGCAGCGCTCATTCATGAAGTATGTCTAAACCTCCTCTGCCTCTCACGCTCCTCTGTGGTTTTAACTATTTCAAACGGCCCCAAAGAACTCCTGCGTGTTGTTTTTGATGTGCAGGTGAACATTCAGCCGTCCGAATGGCACCGTGCTCTCCTCCTGCCCCAGGCCTGGCGAGGGTTCATGAGCAGAGCTTTCCACGCCGTCCTACAGGTTTGTGCTTCTGGCGACTGATAGATTGATGACATTTTCATTGAAGAATTGATCAATACTACATCCAGCCACTGTTAAAGCTGAAGTAGGCGAGATTGGCGCAAATATGATTTAAAAAAGTTATTTTTAGAAAACGGCCGCTATATCGTGACAGTAGTACATGAAACAGGTAACCTGAAAAAAATCATGTTCCTCTGTGTCCTACTGTGTCCTCCGGTGCTCCTAACGGCATCTGAAAGATTTCACTTACCAGAGGAAAACAAGGTCCGCTGCCCAGTTGCAGTCTATGAGAGCCGGCTGTCAATCACTCGCGATCTCCGACCAAACGGTCAAACTACGCAGCGTTGATCAAATATGAATCAATATTCTGTTACTGTAATGACTATTTCTCACCTCAAATGTTTTCAGAATCATCTTGTAGTGTATGTTTAGCTGTAAAATGAAAAAGTTTGTGACCCGGTCGCCATTGTAAAATCTGGTGAAGGAAGCCAAGTTCTGGTCACATGACCGGAGCACAGCCAATAGGAACGCTCTCTCTCTCTGAAATGACCCGTGATTGGTCAAAGTCTGCCGTCCCGGGCTAGATTTCTAAAGCCTGAAAACAGAGCCATAAGGAGGAGCAGAAGTATAGTTATCTCTCAGAACACTTGAATTATAATATGCTGAAAGATTATTATGGAATTTTTGCCCAATGATGCCAAAAATATACTGCCTACTGCCACTTTAAGTAGAGCAAGGAGAAAAGATGGTTTTCAATCTCACAGCGTTTTCATCAGGACAGAGGTAAACACGTGACATCATATCATGACATGACAACACTTGACAGGCTTAAAATTGAATATTTAATCAAGTTGAATTTTTTTCATTTTGTGTCTGCATGACGTATGACAACATTAAGATTAAGGCCAATTAAGCCCAAAGAGGTTAAAAACCTAGCCCACCTTAGTCCAAAAGGAGTCTGAAAATAATTTTATACCTTGAAAATAAGAGTTTGTCAAAATAATCTTAACATATGGTCCACTTACTGACTTTCAACCACAGCTCATGGTCTATACCAGCAGATTGTTTGTTCAGTTGTTATTAAATGACCTACATATAGAACAGTGGTCACATGATGACAGATGGTCATATACACCCAGTGGGTAACTCCGCTAGTTTCAAGTCTTTTTCAATACAGCATGATGTTCATTTAGTAAATTATGGTCCCATTTAGAGTCAAATAGACCATAAAGCAGGGAATGCTTTAGGTCGTGGCTACCTTGTGATTGACAGGTCGCTACCACAGCGTCTGGGAGTTGTCCGCGTTTTCGTCTTACAACTTTAACCATTTCACAGTGTGTTTTCAGGTCATCAAAGTAACATTTTTGGTCACCTAAAAATGTCTTATTCAGCGTGTGGTTGCACTTAGCTCCAACCTCCCGTGTCACTTCTGGCTACAAAAATCCAAGATGGCGAGGGCCAAAAACCAAGATGTTTCCAATACATTTTTCTAACAAATGGGCTAAAATCAGGGCTTCATATTTCGTTTTCATTTTGGCTGTAATGAAAATGTAATGTAAATATATTTATGTCATACATCATGTGTATACAGACATTGGAAATTAAATTTAAAAAAAATGTTAAAATGATTTCATGTTAATATTGGCATTTCTGGAATTCCACAGTCATAGCTATGTCTTGATCTGAAGGTATTCTGTTATATCTGGAAAACTGTAATGGTAAACAAGTTGTTAGCATGTCAAACATTTCAATGTTTTTCCATCATATTGGCCATCAAAAATTGTACGTCTGTTCTTTGAGTTTGACAGAATGAATTAGATGTCCTGCATGGTAAAACTGCTGTGGTTTTGTTTTGTGTGTGTCTTCAGGGTCGACGTGCAGATTTAGAGATGCAGCAGAAACAAGGTAAAGAGGACCCACAGGAGCTCCAGTACAAACAACACTGTGCCTGGCTCTGGTGAGAATCACTAACACCTGTGATATACTGCTACCTGTATGTTTACACACAAACACACACATGCAAATACAGTTTACTACTAAAGCAGTTTTTTTTTTTTTTTAAATGTACCCAATATATACATTATTTCAAGACCAGTAGCAGCATTTGTTCAGCCAAGGCTGTTCAGACACACCTCCAGTCTTCAGATGCAGTTGCGTGGCGGCTGAGCAGTACAGTCTGCTGTCAGTGAAGAGCACACTGCCCCACACACTTACACTTATTGAAAGTACTCAGACAAGATAAGCATTTTTTCTTGTCCTTGTTGTCATGGTGATGCATGACTTGGACACAAACTATTGCCAAGGCTCAGCCCTGCTGCACCATTAATCATAGAGATGTGAAACATAATGTTCAACATAGATTGTTGTTGTTTTAAATGTGATGACATACATGAACCACAGGTTTCAAATGACAGGAAATTTGATATTTACTGTGATTGATAATTTGACTCTTGACTTGGCACTAGCAAAGGGATTGATCTAAAAGATATTAAACCAGAAAACATTTATACAGTATGTTGCCATTTCATACTATAATTTTACTCACTACAGTTAGAGGGACATTTAACTTTTAGCTTTGTCTTTATTCAGAATTTCTCAGATTGAGCACCAAATCTAAAATAAAAAATGGGAATGTACAAAACCAAATTCCTCACCTTAATCTTTTTTATTGAAAATGAATATGTGTGCATGCAGATACTGTAACATATAAGCTCATTTGTCATGCTGCAAGTTTATATGTCACCCTGCGCTCATTTTTGCTAGCAGCTACAGCTAGCTACACTGTAGCACTTATATATTGTAAATAAATATATATATATATATATATATATATATATTTTTTTTTTTTTTGTAATCTTTGCCTTTATATGACAGAGGACAGTGTAGAAATGGGAGAGAGAGAGGGGTATGGCATGCAACAAAGGTCCCAAGGCTCGAATCAAACCAGTGACATTGTGGCTATATAGCAGACGCTCTAACCACACAGCTACCAAGGCGCTCCACACTATAGCACTTTTGCTAGCTCTTTGCTCATTTTGAAATTTTTGTGTTCAAGATACTCGGTATGCATAGTAAAATAAACATATACATAGTTTAAACATATACATAAATATAATATGCGTGCATGCTAACATAAAACTAAATAAAATAGAAATAAAGTTAGAAAGGGAGGTGCAGCAATTGAGTGAAAGTGGCAGGTACCAGTTACAATGGTTCCTAACCTGGGGGTCCCGACCCCCACTAGGGGTCGCCAAAGCTTCATGGTGGGGGTCGCGAGGCCTTCTTGATTTTAAGGGGTGTAAGACATCTTATATATCAGCATTTCATTCATTTCTGTGAAGAAAACTAAATAAATCTCACAGGATAAGAGCACAGTGAAGACCTGAACACAATCTATATTCACAGAGCCTTCCCTCTCTGCTGAACAGCCTCGTCCTGCATTAGAGAAGTACGCAGTTAAAACAACCAAAGAGCTGATAGAACAATGGCCAAACGTTAGGGGGAAGAAAACACTGAATTTGTCAAAAATAATAGTATTACAAGTTCTAAAAATAACAGGAAAACTCATCTCTGATGCAATATTCACAGGAAATAATTGCTCAAAATTCACATTTTCATCCTGATGAGGGTATCAGCAATCAACAGACTGCATTAGAATACAGGTTCTTACCTTAAAACAGACACACACACACACACACACACACACACACACACACACACAAAGTAAAGAGCAAACATGCTGTAGCAGCCAGCTGACTGATGCACCAGGCTGAGATGAAAGGACAGAGTGTGTGTTAGTGTGTCTTTGAATACATGCTGTTGTTCGTACATCACTGCATTAGCAGAAGAAGGGTCCTCCTTTCATACTGCGTTTCTCTCTGTTTTTCTTTCATCCTTTCTTCCTCGTCTCTCCGTCTTTTTTCTTCTCGTCCCTCTCAGGGCCAGAGATCAGCTGGCTGACGTCATCAAAGCTGCTACAAAGTGAGTCCACCACAGGAAGCAACATTGTTGAGGGGATCTGTAGGTTCAATCAGAATGTGATCAGTCCTACCAGCAGTGTGTTCTCTGTGTCCTTCAGGGACAGTCCTGTTGTTCAGGGGAACTCCATCCTGGCTCTGAGCGGCCTGGCTGCTGTCCTTGCTAAATATGAGAGCAACCTGCCTGCTGATAGCGACGGCAGCCTCAGGGTAACATACTCTATATCTATGATATATGTAATATGTCACTTCATCACTGTGTGATTTAAACGGCAGCGTATTGCTGCCACACCAGAAAAAAATAAATGGATCAGTATCACGCTACGTGGAAAGTTTGTTATAACAAAATGTTTTTCATGTTATAACAAGATATTTTCATGTTATTACGACATACAAACTTATCACGTACTGTATCCTGATCACTCACGTTATAACAATTAACTTTTTGTTTTCTGTTATAACAATATACTATTTATCTTGTTATAACGTGAAACTTTTCATGTTAAAACGTGATAACGCAGTATATTGTTATAACGCGAAATGTTTCATGTTTTAACGTAATAACTTAGTGCATTGTTACAACATGAAACTCAGGCATGCAAGGCACAATATCATCCACTGTGTTCAATAACAGCAGAATCTCGCCATGTCTCAACCCAAGCATGAAGTAGTGAAATGTTATTACATGATAACAATATAAGTGATGATCACATTATAACGTGAAAAGTTTTGTTATTACAATAAGTTATCACGTTTTAACATGAAAAGTTTCACATTATAACAAGATAAATAGTATATTGTCATAACAAGAAAATGTTCTTGTTATCACATAAGTTTGTATGTCGTAATTTTGTGAAAATATCTTGTCATAACGTGAAAAATATCTTGTTATAACAATAACCTCTGTACGTTATAACGTAATACTGGTCCGTTTATTTTTTTCCTGGTATGGCAGCAATACGCTGCTGTAGATTTACTATACAGTATCTCTGTCATAGTGAAACTTTATAACTTCACCTTTGGTTGGCTTCATGAAAGTGATAGTAGATGGTACGTTTATTAAGTTAATTTATTTCTTATTAGTATTTATATGATTTTACAAATGTCAATTATTTTTTAATTCGGAAATAATCTAATCTAAATTGAGTTATTGTTATGATTAACAGTAGTATTAACATTATTAAAGGTAATTATTACTGTACATTTGTTCATGAATTCTAAGATCTAAGAGCTTATGAAAACCCATCATCAGCTGTATATGATTCGTCTGACCATAACTCAAGAATTCATATGCTAATTGTGACAATTTCACACAAATGTCTAACAGGATAAAATGATGTAGTGATGACGTTTTGGACAGACATGGATTTAAACTGTAACTTGACTGGTTGGTGGAGGCATACAACCAAGAGGCAGTAGTTCTAGTTGACCAAAAAAGGCAGTATATACAGTATATATCTCTCAATCAAAGAGAGGCCATGTTATGTAGGGATTTTAAACAGGTAACAGGTGTTATCAGGCACACTTAAAAAACAACTGCAACATGTCTTGTTATTAAAGAATTAAAGGATTAGTCTGGTAAAATTCTATATTTTGCTAATTGTCAACAAATCCCTTGAAAAGACCAAAAGCAACAATGAAAGCACATCTATTAAAACACACCGATGAGCCCCATTGTAGCATTTATAACATTGATAACCTCACTAGACCTTTTACTGTCTACCAGTCAGGTACAGGGATGACTCCTGCAAAGGCTTGCATTGTCAACCTTCATCTTTTATTACCTAATTGTGTCCACATTTTGGTCCTCAGATGAGGTCTGTTCCTCAGATGAAGGTGTGATCAAGTACATGGTGGGATTGCAAGTGTAGGAAGGTACAAAACTCTATGAATATTCCTTACTGACTTGTCTCTGTAGGCTGGACCAGAGTTTGTGCCCACAGCCAGCTGGCTTGCCATGGTTCTCAACACGCTGCTCAGCATCAGCAGCAGCAGCTACAAGGCCAGAGGACAAGTCTTCCCGTGGTTCCTACATGTAAGTTTCATCTGAGTTTTTGCTTGATGTTGTTGTGTCTCTGTCCTAATAGCTACTATAAATATAAGGATTCAGCAGTTAAAGGTAGATTAGATATTGTAGAAAGTGAGAGTCTTTTTTTGACTATAAAGCAGGTCTAGGTGAAATACTGTGAAAGTACAAAAACGCTCAATCCACATAGAAATGCACACAGCCAGTATTCAGAAACTGTGCCTTTAAAACGAGTCGTCAGGACTTCCGTAAGGTTGTTATGTCACAACTGTACACTCACCCTTTAGAAGTGCTGCTATATTCCGTGCAGTTGACACACAAAGTGAGTCCCCGGCTGCAGAAATCAGAAGTAATGGTTTTGTTATACACTAAATTGCATTTTTTTAAGACACACTTGCTTAATAGTGGATGTGAAACATCCAAACTAATGCTGGACAATTAAAAGAAACTAGGGCTGTCAATCAATTAAATATTTAATTGTGATTAATCGCAAATTAATCACACATTTTTTATCTGTTCAAAATGTACATTAAAGGGAGATTAGTCAAGTATTTAATACTCTTATCAACATGGGAGTGGACAAATATGCTGCTTTATGCAAATGTATGTATATATTTATTATTGGAAATCAATTAACAACACAAATCAATGACAAATATTATCCAGAAACCCTCACAGATACTGCATTTAGCATAAAAAATATGCTCAAATCATAACATGGCAAACTGCAGCCCAACAGGCAACAACAGCTGTCAGTGTGTCCTTGTGCTAACTTGACTATGACTTGCCCCAAACTGCATGTGATTATCATAAAGTGGGCATGTCTGTAAAGGGGATACTCGTGGGTACCCATAGAACCCATTTTCATTCACATATCTGGAGGTCAGAGGTCAAGGGACCCCTTTGAAAATGGCCATGCCAGTTTTTCCAAAATTTAGCATAAGTTTGGAGCGTTATTTAGACTCCTTCACAAGCTAGTATGACATGGTTGGTACCAATGTATTCCTTAGGTTATCTAGTTTCATATGATGCCAGTATCTTCACTCGATTTTGCGTTAACGCATTATTATCGCTTTAACTTTGACAGCCCTAAAAAAAGAAGATCAAAATCGAGCAGGACCAGAGAGATCATCTATTTCATTCCTCACATTCTTCGTCCTTGTCAAAACCTGGTGCATGCAAAACCTACATTACCCACAATGCAAGTTGATGGCCGATAGTTTTGTTGTAGATTTGGGTGTATTATGCTGGTAGCGGCTAATGTAGCCTGGAGCCTCTAGCCTGCGGCAGAGATGAGCAGCTAAGATCACTTCTTTCTAACTCCACACCTCCACATTTTTTTACTTTTCAAACCTGTAGTCTTCAGACCCGACTGACACTGACTCAATGTCCTCATTACTTGACGACATTTATCAGACTTCAGACAGCTCCCTCTGAGACACTAAAGGCTTTATACTACTTTTTTCACATACAGTATACTGTACAGTGGTACTCCCCAACATCTGGAAACACACTTTGATAGATAATTACAATAACCAAAAACCTCAATGTACTTTATGTGCATAGGAGTGTTGATTTAAGACCTGAAAACATTTGAAGCTTTTCTTTAAGTTGCAGCTGCATAATTTGCCTGGCTGACCACATAAATAAGCTTGTGTCCTTGTGAAGTGGCTACTGAGAAAAGGACATGTAATGAGCCTTAACTTCCTGCAGGTGTCCTTGTTTCTTTGCTGTTTTCTAACTATGCTGGACTGAGAATGTCATTTCAACCTGTAAACACAACACAGCCATACTGAACGTTCTCCTCACTGACTAATGAATGGGTTAATGGAATCTGCTGCTGTGTAGTTTGGCTGCTGTGTCAGTCTGCAGACTCTTGAAGCTACAGAGCCAATCACACACACGTGACACCTTCCTCCTCCCCTCACAGCGGTCCTACTCAGGTGAGAACACAGCGAGTGCCATAGCTCGCTCCTGTGCCAGCCTGGCGTTGTCCCTGCTGGTCCCGGTGCTGGTGGTGTGGCAGAGGGACGGTCTGGTACAGGTCCTGTCAGCGCTGCAGGCCGGCCTGCCGGGTTCCCCCACCGCCGACGACTCCCAGGCGGTCCAGTTCCACTCGGGCCTGGCGCTCGGCATGGTGCTTTCCAGTCTGCACCACCAACGCCTCAGGTAGAGTCTGCATGTCTGTAGTAAGGACTCCAACACATGCTGTAACCCGTCATTGACTGTTGAGCTGATTGTGTCTCTCTGTTATCCAGTGATGTCTCTGCTCAGAAGGACACTGATATCCTCCTCAGCTCTCTGGATGCTCTGGAAAGTTGCTCCTTCAACCCCAATCTGGAATACAAGTCAGTGCTCAGTCCATAGACATGATGTGAAGTACTAACCAGTAGGGGATAACACTATGGTGTATGGTTTATACAAGTGGTTTCCAACTGGTGGTTCATAAAGAATCATAATAAAGAATAAAGAATCATTTTGAAGTGAAGTGAATTTCCAGCATTGTGCTTTTATTTTCAAATATAATTTCCCACTAAGTACAGTAAAGTAAAGAAGGTACAACGTTCAACTTTATAGCACAGTTAACCCATTGATGTCAGCTCCTCTGGTCTTATGACCCAGTTTCCTTTTCCTGACCCCTTCCTGCTCTGTGCTCTCCCTCAGTACTGGCTGTGTGTTAGGTCTGGGTCTGGTGCTCGCAGCGCTCTGCAGTAGTGGACAGATGGACCAACATGTCCACGTCACCCAAACACTGGACAAACTATTGTCCAACCTGCAGGACAGCAGTGGACAGGGACGCATGCTGCAGGAGGTAACACTAGTATTACTATGATACAGCTTTAGAGGTCTCACAGATATTCTGTCCAGTAGTACTTGTACACTGATAGGAAAACTTTGTTTCAGTTATTGGCAGTATGTATTTCACTTTTGGGTCAGTTTTGCTGTTTGATGATTGGTGTTTTTTTTTTCCTTGAAATAACTAGTCGAACATATACAAAATAACATAATTTAGAGCAAGCAGAGCTACTCTGGAATATGACAGCAGAGAATGTTTCATCAACACTGAATGCGAGGCTCTGATTTTGCAAAAATAAATGAATAAATAAATAAATTACTTGATAGATGAATAAATGTCATTAAATGACAATATAATAACATAAAAAATAAATGTTTAATTAATTAATTATTTTATTAATTAATTAATTGATAAAATGTGACATAAATTGATATTTCTGTTTTAATTTGCTTTTTTATTTATTTATCTTTGTATTTATTCCCTTATTTATTTACGCTTCTGTTTAATTTCCCTTTTTATTTATTTATGTATTTATTTTTTTATCAATTTTTGAATTTATTTATTTATTTTTGCATCTATTTTTATTTATTCATTTATTTTTGCACTTATTTTTTATTTATTTTATATTTATTTGTAAATGTATGTATTTATTTATTTATGCATGATTTTCCCTTTGCATCTCACCCCTTATTTATTTCCCCAAACTTATTTATTTATGTATTCTTTTCTTTATACATTTCTTTTTTACATTTATTTATGCATTTCTGCCTCATTATGCAAATGAGGGGGTTGTCACTCAACGTGTGTCATCATGGGGTTAGAGTGCAGATAAATAAATAAGGGAATTAATACAAAGATAAATAAATAAAGTGTGACAAAAATATCAATTTATGTCACATTTTATCAATTAATTAATGACTACATTTATTTTTTATCGAGTCATTTATTTATTTATTCATTTATTTTTGATTTTTGCAGGTTCTGTCCTCCATACATAATGTTTCTACAGCCTCAATGATACATCAATAGTGAACATTTGTTCTAAAACATGCAGAAATTGTAGTTACTCAACTGACACTGCCCGAAGCTTTAATAGACCTGAATGTAAGGCAGCATAATGGATGTACACACAGCCTGTGGTTAAATGGTATCAATAAAAAAACTGAACCTTTATTAGAGAATGATTTGTAATAGTGGGAATTTTTTTCTTTCTTTGACTATGTCCACCTGTGCAGGTGTTGGCGTACTCTGTGGCGTGTGTGGGCGTGTCTGCCTTCAGAGGAGGCCTTATAGATGCTGCCAAGGCCGAGGAGGTCATGAACACTCTGCGCACCCTGACTGAGGAGAGCCAACAGGTCAGCAGAGTCTCTTGTCAGTGAGATTGTTTCAGAAGCGTTAGCAGCTGCTCCATGCACGGTGATTCTGATGTTACCACACCAGGCTCTCAGAAAACGTCCTGAGATTGTCAAAAACAATTAGACCTTGTTGAGCCTCACTGATTTGAAAATTTTTCTAAAATCCCGCTTTTCCATCCATCTATTTTCTGTCACTCATCCGGGGCGGGTCGCAGTAGCAGCAGGCTAAGCAAAGTAATGTAGACGTCCGAGTAACGTTTTCCAGCTCCTCCTGGGGGATCCTCTCAGGCCAGATGACATATATTATCCCTCAAATGTGGTCTGGGTCTAGCCGGGGTCTCTTACCAGTTGGACGTGCCCGGGAAACCTCTAAAGGGAGGCACTCCGGAGGAATCCTGATCAGATACCCGAACCACCCCTTTCGACGCGAAAGGAGCAGCGTCTCTACTCCGTGCTCCCTCCAGATGTCTGAGCTCCTCACCCTATCTGTAAGGCTGAGCCCAGCCACCCTACGAAGGATGCTCATTTTAGACACTTGTATCCACGATCTCATTCTTTCGGTCACTACCCAAAGCTCATGACCATAGGTGAGGTTTGGAATGTAGATGGACCGGTAGATCAAGAGCTTTGCCTTCCAGCTCAGCTCTCTCTTCACCACAACGGTCCGGTACAGCGCCCGCATAACTGCAGACGCCGCACCGAACCACCTGTCCATCTCCCGCTCCATTTTACCCTCACTTGTAAACAAGACCCCGAGATACTTAAACCCCTTCTCCTCTTTGGGGCAGTGACTCACTCCTAACCCGGAGGGGGCAATCCACTGTTTTCCAGCAGAGAACTATGCCCTCAGACTTGGAGGTACTGACTCTCATCCAGACCGCTTCACACTCGGCTGCAAACGGTCTGATATAGCCAACAGAACCACATCTGAGCAGAGACGAAATTCTGAGAACTGAGAATTGTCAGTTTTTATCCTCATCCTGTCTACACTGCTCACTACTAAGCCAAGAAACTTTCAAGTCAATGTACAAACTGATAATTAATCAAGAAGCAATTAAAACATGAGAAAATCATTTTTAGGCCAGAGTAGACTCACGACACCAATCCACGTAGTCAAGCCTCTGTTGGATGTGTTGAATGAAGCACCATTCTGAGGCATTCTCTATAGTCTAACCCCAGTTATGCTTTTGTAATGTTTGTGTTCAGACTCCAGGCTTCTCCCTGGCTCTAGGGTTGGTGGTCCACGGCCTGTCCATGTCCGGCCATGGTAAAGCAGAGGACATCCATCCTCGTCTGCTGGCTGCTTGGATCAAGATCTTATTGGCCGAGGTACATTTTCTTTCGTATTTACAGATGCAGTAGATACTGCATCTATACAACATCTACCTAACTTGTCAGTTTAAATCAAAGTGGGGTCATCATAATGAAAAATGTGCCATCACACCCCACTCTAGACTAAAAAACATGAGAGTTTTTTGTTCTGTCTTATCCCTCTATCTGAAACCAGTAGGACTCATGGAGTCTGAAGTTTACATTTTACATGTTACTTATGAAATATATATAATTATGTTCAAGCTTTAATTATCATGATACCAAGCAAGTTTAACCTCTGTGTTGAATGTTGTCTTTGTGTTTCAGGGTTGTCCCACTATGCAGCGACTGGCTGCTGTCAACGGCCTGGTGGCTTTAGTAGGATCTGAGAGTTACCTCATTCAGGTGAGACATCCACTCATGAGCTGGTTTCACTGGGTGAGGCAGGCAGTGCATAATGTACACAGAGGCCAGGGCAAAACGGTACTGAAGATACATCACAGCTCAGTTCTACTTTTAAGTTCAAATCAGTCAAAGGTTACACTGGTGTGATGGCTGAACACCACATGGAAATATTCAATTTTAAAGAAGATTGTTTGGAGAATGTATCATAAAACAATAAAATGTGTTTATATGTTTAAGTCTCGTATGTAGGCTCTGAGTTCTGGCAACACAGAGACCAGAACTGTGCTGCAAGAGTATTGATGAGTAGTTCGAGTAGTTGTTGATATTTAATTTAGTCAGAAATGGCTACCGATTTCAGGTCTAAAATAAAGTCATTAAAATGTTATTAATACCTATGGCAATAGCCCAACTTAACAAGCTGTAGTAGGGCAACATGCAATACAATAACCTATTTCAACAAGCTGTGGTAGGGAGATGTGTAACATAAGGTTGGTAGGATGTTATGTTATGTTAATTCACAGACCGGTGGGGGTATGCAATACATAGATGAGTGCAAAATATAATTTATTGATAGATCATGATCATGGACTTTTGTTGTTGTTCTGTGTTTTAATTGTGCCTATATTATGCTTATTCTTTACTGTGCTGTACCAAATGTTGAGTTTTCTAAATCTGTTCTCCATCAAGGATTTAAAGCTTGTATAGTTAATATTGGAGAAACCAGTGAGAAAAACCGAGAGAAAAATAATCCAAGCTAAAAACCCAGCCCAGTGTTGCCAACTCTTCTCCAATGAAAGTAGCTAGCAGCAATAGCTCCAACAGTCCCTAAATCTAGAGAGAAAGTCAACAAGTCATCAACACTAACAGTCCGTCCCTTCAGGCCTCCCTCCAAAGACACTCCCCCAAAATGATCATTATAAACTCACAACAATAAAATGATTGGACAGGTTTATTACAGTCCTGTGACAGCCACAGATACTGGATTTTTTTTTTTTTTTTTTTGTCAGAGCATTTGATTTATTGATTGCTGTCGGGATGTAAAGAGAATTTCAACAAATATAACAAAAAATGTTTCTATACTACATTACCCACCCTAGTTTTAAGTACTTCTTTGTCTGGTAATTAGGCCTATGGGGGCAATAAAGTGATTGCAATGTTTAAATCTTGGGAGTGAAGTATTTCTATTTGAGGCCATGAGTGTTTCTGCTATCATACTGGACTGTACGTGTCACTGAGCTTGTTGTCCTGTGGTACAGCAAACCAGTGAGTCGGAGCTTTCCTCCCAGCAGCAGAGCAGGCTCAATGAGGTGATTCGAGCCATCACACAGGTATGTTACATGACACATTTTATTCTTAATACTGCTTTCTCATTGGTGAAAATGTGACCCACCCTCTCGGTAATATTATTGCTAGATACTACACGATGTTTCAAGATGTTGGACACTTCTTGTCTGCTTTTGCCAAAACTTGGAGTGATGCATAATGAGGCAGAAATGCAAAAGAAATGTTTAAAGAAATGTATAAAGAAAAGAATACAGAAATAAATAAGTTTTGGGACAAAAAATAAGGGGTGAGATATAAAGGGAAAATTGTGCAGAAATAAATAAATAAATAAATACATGAATAAATACATACATTTAGAAATAAATTTAAAATAAATAAACAAATGCAAAAATAAATATATATAAATAAAAAATGAATGCAAAAATAAATTAATAAAAAATAAATGCAAAAATAAATATATATAAATAAAAAATAAATGCAAAAATAAATAAATACATTTAAAATTAATAAAAATTAATGCATAAATAAATAAATGGGAAAATTAAACAGAAGAGTAAATAAATAAGGGAATTAATACAAAGATAAATAAATAACTGTACTGTACTGTTAATATTGCCAACATCAAATCAAACCGACCGAATCTCCATTATTCACTAGGCAGCTTTCCATGAAATATTCCTGCTTGCACTGAATTGTAGCTGTCCTTTGCTCTGTATGTACATTGACTTGTTTTGGCTCTCTTTTGCAGATCATAACGTTCTCAAGAGCCATTGGTTTGCAGTCCAACAGTGCTTGTTTGGTTGGTCATTTGCATTTGGCTCATGTGTCCACCAGTCACAGTCACACAGCAGGTAGGCCAGGCAAAGCACAGTCAACCTCCATGTTATCATGGTTGGCTGGGATGGAGCCTACTGTAGTTATTGTCTTTCTTCACAATGAGGAGCTGTTTGGTGTGATATGTCTTTGTCTTTATTTCCCCTCCTATCATCTCCTCAGTTCCTCAGGATTTCAGCTACCTCTCAGAGAAAAGTGTCATCAGATCCATCGTCGACTTCATCACAGAGGCAGGAAAAAAAGGTTTGTTGACACATTTAATAATGTTCTTTTCAACAACATACCACCAATTTGAACACAAGATATACAAATATATTTATATTAGGGCTGTCAATCGATTAAAATATTTGATCGCGATTAATCGCACATTTTTTATCTGTTCAAAGATTTGAGATCTGTCAAGTATTTAATACTCTTATCAACATGGGAGTGGGCAAATATGGTGCTTTATGCAAATATATGTATATATTTATTATTGGAAATCAATTAACAACACAAAACAATGACAAATATTGTCCAGAAACCCTCACAGGTACTGCATTTAGCATAAAAAATATGCTCAAATCATAACATGGCAAACTGCAGCCCAACCGGCAACAACAGCTGTCAGTGTGTCAGTGTGCTGACTTGACTATGACTTGCCCCAAACTGCATGTGATTATCATAAAGTGGGCATGTATGTAAAGGGGAGACTCGTGGTTACCCATAGAACCCATTTTCATTCACATATCTTGAGGTCAGAGGTCAAGGGACCCCTTTGAAAATGACCATGCCAGTTTTTCCTCGTCATAATTTAGCATAAGTTTGGAGCGTTAATTAACCTCCTTCACGACAAGCTAGTATGACATGGTTGGTACCAATGATTCCTTAGGTTTTCTAGTTTCATATGAAGTATCTTCACTCTAGCTTTAAAACTGAGCCCACTACAAACTAAAAATCGCAAGTTGCGTTAATGCATTAAAGAAATTAGTGGCATTAAAATGCACTTTATTATTGCGTTTTCTTTGACAGCCCTAATTTGAACCGACGATATACAAATATATTTATACAAATTGCCTGCATATGCTAGAATTTCACTTGCACTGTCTTCCTTTGGACCCAGGTCCAGAGTTTGCCCATCCAGCTCTGGTTAAGACCGCTCTGACCCCACTGGCATCAGTTGGAGCCAGTTCCCAGTACCCCCCCATCAACTGGAGTGCTGTCCTGTCTCCTCTGATGAGGCTCAGCTTCGGTAAGAGTTCTCACACGTTTGTCTCTGTGTACCTTAGGGCTAGCAGAGTCAAAGCACCGAGCTCAGCATCTTTTTTTCTTTGCCAGGAGAGGATGTACAGCATCAGTGTGTGGTGCTGGCAGCTTGTCAGGCACAGTCTTCTCAGAGTGCCTCTCTCTTTCTGGGCTCCTGGCTGTCACCGCCCCTCGTGCACAGCCTCAGTGTAAGTTCCTCTTGAGTAGAGTTTTGTATTGAACCTCAGTACTTTTTGAGTATTGAGCGAAATGTGTCCACAGCATCAAATATTGGCGTCAGCCTAATCAAATCAAATCAAATGATTGTTTTGATTTGAGTATGAGGTTGTAGATTGCTGCACTGTTATTACCCAGCTGAATCCTACACATTAGAGCCTGACTGATACATCTACATGATGGATATTATTGGTGGATATCAGCTTATCCCAGATGGATTAGTTTCTGCATACAGTATATGTCGGATGATAGGTGACAGCAGGATGACTGCTCCACTTGTCTTAATCTTTGCTAACGTGCTGGAAGAGTCAATGAATCCAAAAGATGATAGAAAAGATATCCGCACACTTAGATCTATGCAGTATTTCACTTTATTCTAAGCTTTCGGTCTGTCAGACCTTCATCAGAGCATACATGAGGATGATAGGCAACAAAAATGGCGTACAGAGAGTAGGGCTGTCAAAGTTAACGTGAAAGCTAATAGCATTAACACAATCAATCTGTCAGAGGTTGTAGCGGGCTCAGTTTTAAAGCTAATACTGGCATCATATGAAACTAGAAACAAGGAATCCAGTGGTACCAACCATGTCATACTAGTTTGTCGTGAAGGAGGCTAAATAACGCTCCAAACCATTTTCAAAGGGGTCCCTTGACCTCTGACCTCAAGATATGTGAATGAAAATTGGTTCTATGGGTACCCACGAGTCTCCCCTTTACAGACATGCCCAATTTATGATAATCACATGCAGTTTGGGGGCAAGTCATAGTCAAGTCAGCACACTGACACACTGACAGCTGTTGTTGCCTGTTGGGCTGCAGTTTGCCATGTTATGATTTGAGCATATTTTTTACGTTAAATGCAGTACCTGTGAGGGTTTTATGGACAATATTTGTCATTGTTTTGTGTTGTTAATTGATTTCAGATAATAAATATATACATATACATACACATATGTACATTTGCATAAAGCAGCATATTTGCCCACTCCAATGTTGATAAGAGTATCAAATACTTGACAAATCTCCCTTTAAGGTACATTTTGAACAGATAAAAAATGTGCGATTAATCACAATTAACTATGGACAATCATTTTATTAATCGCGATTAAATATTTTAATCGATTGACAGCCATAACAGAAAGATCTAAGATACACCAAAGATATCTTCGAAGTCATTTACCATTATATCCATTACACAGTTTGTCCACCAGAGAGCACTGACAAGATTATTTTTCAGCTGTAAACTGTACCGCACAGTACATGTTTTGATCACAATTTGTACATCATAGTTGCAAAATTTTCCATCTTGAATGACAAATATTGTCTGCTTGTGATTTGTGTAGATCCAAAGAGTTTTTTATTTGGGGGATGGAGGGGCTGAACTCTGGGCAAACACAGACACTTCAGTTTCATTGATGCTGTACACAGCGTGACTTCATGTTTGTAATGCAAACTATTTTTGGTTGCTGTAATTTGAAATTCAACTGCGCTTTGCCAAATGTTACTTTGCCAAGTGAGCAAACTTTATGGAGAGAAATTAGTCTCACTATTCATGATCTACAAATAAATACAGGATTTACAAATGTGTATGTCAATTAGTAAGTAATTTATGCTTATTTATGTTCATAAATGCATTGTTCAATCCACTAACAAATGCCAACCAGTTTGAGCAAAGTTAAAACAATTTTACAATTATAAATATATCCCAACTTGAGTAAATATCAGTATTTTACATATATACAACTTCAGAAATCTTATAACATTTGCTTTTGAAAAGCTTCCTGCACAGATAGTAACATGTTGTCTAAACATAAGCAGCCATACAAGAACTTTACCTAAATACATTAAAATACAGTCTAAAATTGACACATTTTAATTTAAGGAACTGAATAAGTAAACAACATTTAAATTATGACCAGATGTTTGATGCCAGCTTTTGGTACTTGACAGTGCTGCAGATACAAGTAAGTCAGTACCAAAAGTATTGAGGTTCAGTATCTAGGTGTACTTGTAATACAGTCAACAATGACATTGTAGGATTTCTATTATTTCTCCTCCAGTACCAGACCCGGGCTCACCTCTATGAGAGCCTGGGCTCGTGGATGAAGCACGTTGCTGAGGATAAGCTCCAGGTCCACATGGAGAGTCTGGGCCTGCAGCAGTTCCAGGATGACCTTCGACCCCAACGTCTGTCCCTGTGCCGCTCCCTGCTGCAGGGCCTCGCTCAGGCCATGGCTCTCCCAAACCCCCCCAACAGCTGCTGGACCATCCTCTGCTCCACCACCGAGAAGATCTTCACCCTGCTGCCCAACCAAATCCAGGTCCACCTCAAATGAAACGCACATTCACAAACTACTTACTTACATGACTATTCAATACATTTCTATTCCTCAACTGACATTTCAACTGTTGTCACTGTTCATACACCAGCTGACGCTTCAACTACCTCTGGAACTTTATCTTCAACTGGACGTTCAGTTGCTTTCATGGTTTACAGTTCAACTGATATTTCATCTCCTTTCATCTATTACTCCTAAAATGACAAATCAGTTGCTTTTGTCTCTTACGCTTAAAGTGACACATCAATTGCTTTCAGCCTCTACACATTAAATGACTCTTCAATTCATTTTTACTCTTCAAATACTTTTATTTATACAGTTCATGTGCTTCAACTGACATTTCAGCTGCCATCACTGTTTACATACCAATTGACACTTCAACTATTTACAATGCTCACACTTCAACTGCCTCTGGTACTTCTGCTTCAACTGACATTTCAACTGCTTTCATCTCAACTGACAATTCACATCTTTTAGCTTCTACACACTTACTGACACTTTAGTTCATTTTTTCTCTTCGACGGACAGTTCGTAGTTCAACTGATTGTGTTTACATACCGACTGACACTTCAACTACTCACAGTGTTCACACTTCAACTATCTGGCACTTCAGCTTCACCTGCTTTCATCTCCTACACCTCAACTGACAATCCTGATATAACACGGTTATTGTACCAGACCATTCACCACGAATATCCTCCTGTTTCCTCTGCTGATGATGAATTCATTTGTTTTAGGATAATGAAGTGGCTTTGTACGTGGGAATCGCCAAATGTCTGTCTGAGATGTCTGATGCAGAGATTGACCGAATCACACGAGTCACAGAGGTACAGTATGATGTGACAAAGAGCCAATACGTACTAAATGGTAATGAAAACAAAGACTTGTGTCATGTGCTGACATGGTAAATGATGTAGTGTATTGCTTATGTCTACTACAGACTACAGTGTATTTTAAACGTCATTTGGTTCTTGGTCATTCTTTCTGGAGCATTTTTTGTGGTCTAAGCTCGAGTCTACCACACATTTCTGATATTCAGAGAATTTATTGTAAATATAATCCTTACAAAATATTCTTCTCATTTTTCTTCCAGAGAAGGTGGATATCACTCTCATGTCTGTATGTCAAGTACAGAGCTGTAGTCAGTACTGTACGTGGTTAGCCTAGCTTAGCATAAAGACTGGAAGCAGCATAGACTGTATATAAAGATGGACGACATGACAGCTCCCCAAAAGTGAAGCCAAAACATCTGGATCGCCCCCTGGTGGCTGGCTGCAGTATAAATCATAAATCCTGCCCCCTCCATGTTAGCGGATGGGACACGGGCCAAACTAAATAGTCAACGTAAACCTCAAATAAATTTTCCCAAAGATGGTTTCAGTCATTTTACTGTAGGTAGTACTTATCACGCTGATGGATGTTCAAGTGTTAATTTTCTGATCAGTTTGGTTTTACTGTGCAGACTCTGGCTCCAAATGATGTCAAAATCTCAAGATGGCAGCTCCCGTATCCGGGATATTTTGGCTTCACTTCTGTACAGTGGGAGGAAGTGGAGACGCGTCGTCCATCTTTATATACAGTCTCTGGGAAGCAGGTGGAAACATCTAGTCTGGCTCTGTCCAAAGCACAAAAATACTACTACCAACACCTCTAAATCACTGATTAACATGCAGAAATGTAAAAGTGACCATTCACTTGGTTTTAGGGGGAGTTCAGAAGTATAAAAGTATGAATTTCACTCTGGTTCGGACAAGCCAAACGGACTATGGCTTGTGAAAGCGCCCTTAAATAGCTGCACGTGGAATATGCTGCTGGACAGTTTGCATATTTGAAAATATAAGTGAAAACCAAAGTAACTGAAGCTCTGTACTCTGTACTGTGTACTGTTCAGGCTCAGATGGAGAAGACCTGCTTCGTCCTGGCTTACTTGACCTCCAGAGGGAGAGTTCCCCTCCTGGGTCTCAATGACGTCATTGCCGGTGTGCTTCGTGGTTGGCCAAGCAGCAGAGTCGGCTGGCTCCTCCTGCAGACTTTTTACCAGAGTCGCCTGGCCACCAACCCCAACACAGGTTAGGCCAGAAACAAGTCAAAAATACCATCCGATAAGTTTTTAAAAGTAAAAACAATGGCCAATGGTCTTTTCTGATGCAACCACCAGGTGGCACCAAAATTTTCAAATTCCACACATAAAGGTTTTAATGATATTAGCAAGACAACACAAAGTCTGCCTCTTCTTGATGTATCTTTGTATTTATGTTTCTCTCCATGCTATACAATACACGTGTGTCATAGTTCTTCAGTACATATGTTAACAACTTCTGAGTGAGTCCTGTATATTGAGATGGTTTGATCTTTATCATAGGTGTTTCGAAACGAATGGAGTGGCTCCTGGAGCTGATGGGACACATCCGAAATGTTGCCTATGGTGCAACCGCCGTCACATGTGGAGACACCAAACTGGTATGTTTCTGAGCCACGCTGGGAAACTGCTGTGGGGTATTTCTGTTGTTAGAGCAGTCAGTGTGTTGTTCTCACATGCCACATATGATCTTTCAGCATGTAGGTGAGAGTTAAAGGCTCCTCAGCAATAGCTGTCATTCCTGAGGTGGGTTGGAATGCAGCTGCAGTCTTGTAATTAAAATAAGTTAAACGTGCAAACAGTTTTTACACTTCAGGTGGTTGTAATGACAGGTAAACTAAACAGCAAATGGTCTGGTACAAATGATCACCCTTTGTTAAAGAACGAATACGTTGTATTTTCTTATTTTCGTAGTTTTTATCACTTCTGATAATGTCCAAAGCTATGCATTGTTGGTCTGTTCTCTGAGATTCCAAGGCTTAGTAACACCAAGAGAAAAATCTTGTTTTCTCTCTTCTTCAAGCTAAACATACAATATCTGTCTTTTGGAAAAACCCAGAAAAGCCCTCTCTATCAGCCAGTGGCTGAAAAACTTCTCTCAATGTCTTCCTTCCTTTGCTATCAGAGGAAGGCCTGATACCTTTTAGAAAATATGGAAGAAATTCCTACATATTTTGGAAAATAACTGGGTGCGAACTTGACGAGTTAGTATGAAAGATGTGACCTGTTAATGTAAAGCTATTTTGTATACCAGCTTTGTTACTCATTGTTAAAACTTATTAACTTATTTTACATGTGATATTATGCCTCTTATATCAATTTAATTAATTAGGGGCCGGGCAGCTCTGCTGCCAGATTTTTCAATTATCAAAAATTGAGCTGTACACAGCTACTGCACATTCCATAATAAAGCTCCAATGTTCATGAAAACAAACGACTAAATTTTGAGGTCATGGTAGATGTAGTGTGGTAAATTTCAGAATTTTACCTCAAAAACTAAATTTTGGACAGTATTTTGAATTCTATCCTCATGTGAACCATTGCAGTCAATGGAAATCAAGCGTTTTTAAACAGTTCGTCACTTATGGAGAAATCAAGCTTAGAAAAATAAAATACAGACATCTTTATGTTGTCTAGATGAAGTACGCAAATTCTCAGAATTTTGTCTCGAAAACTGAATTTTTGACACTAGTTTGAAATCTGCTTTTACATGCAACCCTGGCGACTGCCTCAGTCATAGTGGGAAGTGATAGTTTTCCCAGGCAGTAAGCTTACCAAGATAGTGATATGTTCTTGATGTCTGAGGTTGTGAGTTTGAGACCCGATCGAGGCAGAATGAACATGCTTATGCCTTAAAGGAATAATGATGATGGACAGTCCTGTACTTCTCATTTGTCTTTCTCCTTTTCCTTTTTTCATCTTCCTCCTCTTCTTCCTCCTTCCTCCGATTCTTCCTCCGCAAAATGACCGCCCCGACCCACAGCTATAATTTAGGTTTATTTATGTCCCTTTTTTTCCTTCTTTTTCTGCCAATTATTATTATTAGTATTTTTGTCTGGGAGTTATTTACTTGGTTTACTAAATAATGTCTATGTGAATTGTATTATCGCTGTTATTGTTTATTATATTTTTTATTTTACTTTTGGGTAGCTTTGAGTGTCAAAAAAATACTGAATAGTGCAATATTGGTGGCTATTGGTGGCTTCAATCCAACAATATTCTTAGCAGTAGGTAGATATGGGAACTTATTTAACTGTTCTTGATTGAGATGTTATAATACATATATTATTATAATATATAGTACAATTTGTTATAATATAATAATGTGATAATATTAATATTATATAGTAGTTTTAATAAATGCTGATAAATGATTCTGTTGAATCAGCTCCCAGTTGTTTTTATTATTTTATGTTTTGTTATTTTATGTGTTTTGTTGGTAAAGCAGAACTACAGATGGATATTGTTGTTGTGTCACTAACCATTACTGAGTCAGTTTGCTGATTGTTGGACTCTTCTCTATTTGTGCTAAATTTTAACATGATCAGTGATCATGTTAAAATCATCATCACCCAGCCCTAGTTGCACAACTATTAAAATGAGTTTATCATTTGTACAATTAACCCAATACAGTGTTTTGAGCGAAGTCAATCTTCCTGTTTCTTAATGTGGCTAATGTTAGCCAACTTTAAATAGACATTGCTGTGTGACTGACATCACCGACTCAGCATTCTATAACTCTTCTCTACTTGTGCACTGTGTTTGATCATGTAACGGATAAACATTTTAATGTTTTATTACAAAACACAGCGGCCCCCCCCCCCCAGGATATGTTTGTTGTTTCCTGGTTGTGATCCCATTCCACTCACTGTTGGTCACATTGACCAATGAGGATGTCTTTAAAACAGCAGGCCTACTACACCAATGAAGATATGCACCCAGTAGTGCAGCAGTCAGGTGCACTGTGCCCATGTTGCCAAGTGTCACTTAAGAAGTAAGGGTACTCATGTGGACAAAAAAAAAAAAGTGCCGGTACACAGCACTGGTGAATACAGGCCCATTTCAGCCACTGCCCTTGAGAACATTTATCAGCCTTCACACAGAAAATTGAACTAAATTGAACTGCAGATGCTGAATTAGGTTGCTCAATGAACTGTCATACTGTTGGTGTTAAAAGATCCCAAAATGTTTGAAAATGAAAATGAAGCTGAAGATAGATTTCCTGTATTGTTCTGCAGGCCACAGACTTCCTGTTCCAGGTCTTTGCTGCTGCTGTAGTTTCCTGGGGGGACCACATCATGCCCCTCCTCCTTGGCATTAGGGCCCAGTGGTTCCCATGGCAACTCGACTCCAAGCCCCAAACTCTGCAACACGGTCTGTACGGGGCAGAGTCATTCACTGACCGCGCCCTGCCGCAGTGCCTGCTGGGTATGTCGCACAGCCTGGTGCTGCTGCTGGACAAAGAGCCCTGGGGCAGCCAGACACACAAGGTCAGTGTGTGTGATATACTGTTCTTTGATTCTAAAACAGTCACTAAGTTATGGGTCAGCTTTGTAGATGATGACAACCTGTGTGTGTGTGTGTGTGTGTGTCTCAGTTCTTAGACTGGCTTTTCAGCATCACAGAAGGTCCTGAACAGAGTCTGTCGGCCACAACCATCAGCACAGCCAAAGGTAAAACATGCAAACACAACAGCATATACAATACACAGAACTCAGTTTACAATGTTGAGCTACAGAAACTGTGATGTTGATGATAGGAGACACTGTGGGCCACCGCTCAGACAAAATCCAGGCAACTGTTGATTAAATGACTCAGTATGAACTTTCAGCCTCACAGAGAAATATCTCTGTCCAGGTAACAGGATTTCATTAAGTGCTATTCCATTCCTCAGACAGTGTTTGAAGTCTCAACACCCTCCCGCACTCAGGGACTAACAGTGACTGATGTCAATTAAAGTCTGTGAGGCTCAGGGCTGGCTTAAGGCATAGGCCATATAGGCGGTCGCCTAGGGCGCCACCTTCTGGGGGGCGCTGTTCGCCCTCTAAAAAAAACCAAAATGCCGGTGGGTGCCCTTCCTCATTTTCTGCATTGAGGTAACAAATGAACAAATAAATAAATAAAGAAAGAAATACACTTTTCACCCACTGTAACTCTCGTTGTAGTGAAACTGACTAAACACTTTTAAGCCAACAATATCAGGGACCAATTGTTTATTTATATTATAATAAATACAGTTATTTATGAAAATAAAAATCTTAATTTTTGTCTTAAAACCAAGGCTCCAGCTCGGCTCTGATTGGTTGTTTTTCTCCGGTCTGTGAAATCCTGCAGATGCCGTTAGGAGCACCGGAGGACACCAGAGGCACATGATTTCTTTCAGATTACCTGTCTCATGCACTACTGTCAGGATATGGTGACCATTTTATAAAAATAACTTTTTTTAACCATATTTGCTCCAACCTGCTTACTGCTGCTTTAATATAGGATGAAAATAATGCTGGATATCCTAAATACTGGAACACATTTTTCTGTTCCTCACATTTTCTGAATTCATTAATAGTCTGAGGGCCGGATGGGAAGCGTTGGCGGGCCAGGTGTGGCCCGCGGGCCACCAGCTGACGATCACTGCCATATACCATCATTATAAAAGAGGTGTCTGTAAAACTGTTGACCAGAGACCTTCCACCGCAAACAAGGTCAATTATTACTCATATTACTGTTCTGTAGACCATGCAGGTTTCAAAATATACAAAAATTGGTCTTTTTAAATGTTTTATGAGAAAGGAAATCCACAAGTACAATACACAATGTGTTTTGGTGAGAAACTGAATGTAAACAGAGCTGTTTAAAACTCCACAGCGGAGGAAACACTGATGCTGAGTATTATGGCATGGAGACATAATAAGATACACAAAAACAGAAACCCATACAGGTGGAACCTGAAACATTCACTTTCACATCATACATTCACAAGAGCAAACAACATTCTTGGCAGAATCGATTTGAATTTATTTGATTAAGTGGAATAGTTCCGAGTGGTTTATCTAATCGTTGTTGTTTCAGCCAAAGAGTATAGAAGCAAAGAGACGAAACTCTGGTGTTTTTTTGACAACAGCTGCTGCCGTTGATGCCGTTTGGACTGAAAACACATATTTATAATATTTTATTGTCCAACACCGGCCATTTCGGTAGAATATGACGATAAAATAGAAATAATTTAGTTTTACTTTTGTACAGCACTTTGTAGGCGGACGTTTTACTGGCGGCCGGTAGTCGCTTTCAGTCCAAAATGGCGGAAGCGTAGCTATGCTGCTGGGCGCTGATGTTGCAATGGAACGAACAACTGACTTTCTCTTATTGGCAATATATGTTCTTTGTTTCAGCCGCCCTGTTGGCCCTGAAGTCCTCCGCTGAGTTCAAGAAGAAAGCTGTGTGGACCAGAGCATACGGATGGTAGCCCAGAGGAGCCACGACAGGCTGTTACTGTGGTAACGCATATAGAGGTCCTTCCTGCCTCTGACTGCTGGACATGGATGCAGTGATGGCTCTGGATGTGAGGCTCACTGCAGCAACATGGACTTTGTAGATTAACTGCACTATTTCAAAACAATATACACCCATTAAAAGTTCATCAAATACAGGAAATATTTACTGATGTCGAGTTTGATTTTGTGGCTTGAGTTCAAGATCTTCTATTAAAAATAGATTTTAGGGGCGCCGCGGTAGCTTAACTGGTAAAGCGGGCGCCCCATGTACCAAAAGGCTGCTTGCTGCAGCGGCCCGGGGTTCCAATCCGACCCGTGGCCCTCTGCTGCATGTCATCCCCTCTCTCTCCCCCCTTTCACGACTATCACTATCTCTGTCAAATAAAGGCAAAAGCCAAAAAATAATCTTAAAAAAAAAAAAAAAGATTTTAAATCATCACACATCAAAATCACAGAATTTAAAAAGTAACTGTCCCCGTTGTCTTTTCAAAAAATTGAACTTCAGAAGGATTTCCTGAAAGACTTCCAAACATTCAGTCTTCAGGTGTCATTTCCTTTTCATCTTCTTGTTCCATTTCTCCAGGTGGTGTTGTCTCTCCTTCAGCAGTTGCCAGACTGTTACTGAGGCCCCTAAAAAAAGACAACACTGCTGTTAGAAAGTCAGAAAAACAAAACAGTCTGTATTCGGTTTGAATTTATGGCACAAATCTATCAGCTGCAAAAAGATGGTCATTACAGAATAATACCAGCTGTGGGTGTAAGGCAGTTTACCAAATAAAGCTAAATAGTGTAAAAAGGTATGTTGACTTCCAAATATACTTGATAGTGAACTGTAGTCTCTTTGGTGGAGTTGCTACATGTTAAGGCATGATGACTTAATTGGTTTAAAAGTCTGACTACAGCCTGACATGTGGTTGAGGAGGTTGTGTTGCTCTGGCTCTATCTGTTTGGCGATGCCGGGAAGCTGCTTGATATCCTCCAGGATCCACCCTTCTCACATATGTTCACATTATATGTATTATTTTTTGTCATATAGATTGTCTATGTTGTATTCTCATTATGCTGTTACTCTGTACACATGACATCTATTGCACGTCTGTCCATCCTGGAAGGGGGATCCCTCCTCTGTTGCTCTTCCTGAAGTTTCTTCCATTTTTTTCCCTGTTAAAAGGGGTTTTTTTTGGTTAAGTTTATCCTTATCCGATGAGAGGGTTGCACTGTAAAGGACAGAGGGTGTTGTATACTGTACAGATTGTAAAGCCCCCTGAGGCAAATTTGTGATTTGTAATTTTGGGCTATACAAATAAAAATTGACTTGACTTGACTCACCTGACCTGTTAATCAAGTCAGGACTGACACTCACTTACGCTTTAGCTACTAATCCCAATAACTGGTAAATGGACTTGCATTTATATAGCGTCTTTCTAGTCTTCCGACCACTCAAAGCACTTTACACTATATGTCAGCATTCACCCATTCACACACACTTTCATACACTGATGGCATGCAATGTGCCAACCTGCCCATCAGGATCTAATCTAAATACTCATTCACACACACCGATGGCTCAGCCTTCAGGAGCATTTTGGGGTTGTGTCTTGCTCAAGGACACTTCGACATGTGACCGGAGGAGCCGGGGATTGAACCACCGACCTTCTGATTGGTGGATGACCCACTCTACCCACTGAGCCGCCCCACTGTTATGGTTTATGTGTATGTGTTAAGTACACATTGGAGACTGTTAGCCTAGCTTAGCATAAAGACTGGAAGTAGGGGGAAACAGCTAGCCTGGCTCTGTCCAAAGTTAAAAAATACAACCACCAGTACCTCTAAAGCTCACTGATTAGCATGTTTTATCCATAGTGTGTACACAAACAGAAATGTAACCAACAAGGAGAAATGTCAGTAGGATTCATCCTCTGGGGGCTATGAATGTCTATACAAAATGTCATGGCAAACCAACCAATAGTTGTTGAGACATTTCAGTCAGGACCAAAGTGGTGGAATGAGCAACACTGCCATCCCTAGAGCCACGCTGCTAGCATGGCTAAAAACAACTATTTGTGGTTTTAAACAGAGTTACGTGCTAGAACTGTTTCTTGACAAAACAGTGTATCCATCCGCCCAGCACTTCTTTGTAGCCTCTCCGGCTATAGCATGGGTTGCCAGATTTAGTGTTTGAGCACAGGATTTAGTTTCTGAACAGGCACGTGACAACCTGAGTGGGAGAACAGGACTCTAAAAGAAGCTCCACCCAGCTGGTGTTCACCAAGAAATAGTTGCAGCACGAAACTCCCTCTAAAAGCTCATGGAAAATCTCTCATTTTTAGCAGTCATTTTCACTGTAATATGATAAGTGTCAGAAAAGAGAACCAGAGAGTAAATAAAAATGTTCCTTTCTTTAGAATTAAGTAGAGCTCCTCTTTCATCAGCAAAAAACATCACATTACAGATGAGAAAAACAGACCCCTCATTCATCTCAACGCTGCATTGGCACAGTGTGGGTGACACCCCAGACAAATTGGGCAAAAATCATTCCTGGTAGATTACTTTATAACATCAACACTGTATTTCTACGATTTATGAGGCAATCATTGTTACAACAGATAGAATAACTGCCACAGTAAAAATATAAATAAACTGCTGTACAGCGTTTTGGCGTCAGATAAGCCTTCAACCTCTTGGCTCTGTTACTGAAACTGTCCTCGATGTGCAGTCCCTTGCGTTGTTTTAACTCTGTGCTGTTTTCAGTCTGAGTGCTGGTGTACTCATCTTACCGAGAGCAAGAACAGGCAGGTAGAGCATCAGGAAGAAGGGGAGCGGACTGTGTGTCGACATCGTTGAATTGAAAGGGGATGAGCTTGGTGCTGTTGGCTCAACATAAGGCACGGCCTGGTATATAATGAAACCTGAGGAAGAAAAGGAACACATACAAGATGCTGAACCATTAATACTTAACCCTCTGAGACCCACGGGATACCCACTGAGTCTCTCCTTTACAGACATGCCCACTTTATGATAATCACATGCAGTTTCTTTAATGCAGTATAAATGTGTTATTTTCGCCTATTCTAAAAATGGTGTATTTGAATATTTCTGCATAGTGGGGTCCCTAAACAGTCACAGAATTACATAAATTGGGTATCACTGTAAAGCTGAGACTCTTGTGGATCCAATGAGCCCAACTGTATTCATGTGTGATGATGTTAGTCCCCATAGTAGCCATTTCATTGTAGTGCATTTTTTTAAACTTGACCTCACTGTATAAAATGACCTGTGGTGACCTCTAGGATAATCACAGCCTAATGAAACCTTACAACCACAAACTATAGACCTAGAGCATTCAGAGGATGGATAGCTTTCCTAGCTAGATTGACAATAAGGGGGTTTCTGAGCAGTTTACACAACAGAAGTGCTCGCCATCCAATCGCAGAAAAATGCAATTCTTGCAGAAATCTCCAAATGTCAAAAGTTTTTGATACCAAATCACAGCATGACTTTTTCTATGGTGTTCCTCAAGGTCTTGGTGTCTTAATGTGGTATTTTGGAGGGATTATTGATCATTTCTATCAATTCTTCAGTGGTAAAAAAATTGATAAATTTAGCACCAAATCTGTATAACAAATGGTATCAACCCACAAATTGCTGCAACAACTTATGAGACATAATAGAGCATGGGAATAGTCATCATTTACTTCCATTATAATGTTCTAAACCCTTACACACTTTTATAATTTATTTTAATTAATTCATTAATGAATTCATGTTTATTTCTGAATTATGACTAGAAAAACTTGACACACAGTGCTGAGCAGCATAGTAAATTAATCTTCAGGTTCTCAGCTTTCAGATGATTCTGAATCTATGTGGCATCTACTGCTGACCTGCTATCTCCTCCTAAAGACCCCCTGTACCCCCTAAAATCTGTTGTGGGTCTCAGAGGGTTAACACAGTATGTCTGTGGTCTAAAGGATTCTTAAAATCAGAACATATTTTTCTGCAGTCCAATAAAGAGCATTTGCTAGTAGAGCAACACTGGATCAGATGTTTTGAAAGGACATGCACTATTCCAGTGGTGAGTAGTTAACTGACTACACTGCCTGTGTGTAACTGATACACTAGAGCTGTCTGTAGTGTGTGTTTGCATGCAGTGAACACGTGTTCTTTCCTCACACACTTCCTGACATTTTATCATCTGCTCTGCTTTGCCAACTCGTTTCCTGTACGCTCGTACTACTTCCCTCACACAGTACCATACACATTAAAGCAGCTTGTATTGTGCAGCGTGTGTCAGGTCAGCTACAGTATAACTGCCCATTGATGATCCTAAATGTAGTGACAGTAGTGGCAGTTTGAAGCATGCTTAGCCTTTTGGTGTGTTTTGGCAAAACTGTAATTTTCACAAGTTGATAGTAAAAATTAAGTAATAAATGATTGAGTCACCTTCAGTGGCCACTGACAGGATGTATAAGGGGATCCAGAGTGTGTAGCGGGTCCACAGCATGGTGATGGAGGGTTTGTCCATAACACACAGCAGCTCATGTGGGTACCTTTCATCAAATAGAACACAGGGAGTATAATGGCACACTATTACACAATAACTGGCAGTGGATTGGATCAGAAGGTAGTCATAGTAAGACATGCCTTAGGTCACCATTACACTTGGCAACTCTATCTGTATCTTGTAGAAAGGCTATTCTTCAACACTCATTTTCATGATGCTGCTGCAACTCTCTAAATAGACTGATCAGCAATAACATTATGACCACTGACAGGTGAAGTGTATAACATTGACTATCTCGTTACAATGGCACATGGCAGTGGGTGGGATATATTAGACAGCAAGTGAACATTTTGTCCTTGAAGTTGATGTGTTGGAAGCAGACAAAAATGGGCAAGCGTAAGGATGTGAGCGACTTTGACAAGGGCCAATTTGTGATGGCTAGACGACTGGGTCAGAGCATCTCCAAAACTACAGCTCTTGTGGGATGTTCCCGGTCTGCAGTGGTCAGGACCTACCAAAAGTGGTCCAAGGAAGGAAAACTGGTGAACCGGCGACAGGGTCAGACCCAAGGCTCATTGATGCACGTGGGGAGCGAAGGCTGGCCCGTGTTGTCCGATCCAATAGAAGAGCTGCTGTAACTCAAATTGCTGAAAAAGTTAATGCCGGTTCCGCTAGAAAATGTCAGAACACACAGTGCATCGCAGTTTGTTGCGTATGGGGCTGCGTAGCCGCAGACCGTTCAGAGTGCCCATGCTGACCCGCGTCCACCGCCAAATGCGCCAACAATGGACACGTGAGCCTCAGAACTGGACCACGGAGCAATGGAAGAAGGTGGCCTGGTCTGATGAATCACATTTTCTTTTACATCATGTGGATGGCAACGAGTTCGAGGTGTTGACTTGGCCTCCAAATTCTCCAGATCTCAATCCAATGGAGCATCTGTGGGATGTGCTGGCCAAACAAGTCCGATCCATGGAGGCCCCACCTCGCAACTTACAGGACTTAAAGGATCTGCTACTGACGGCTTGGTGCCAGATACCACAGCAGACCTTCAGAGGTCTAGTGGAGTCCATGCCTCGACGGGTCAGGGCTGTTTTGGCGGCAAAAGGGGGACCTACTCAATATTAGGCAGGTGGTCATAATGTTATGGCTGATCGGTGTAAATGCCAGTTTACATATTCAACCTGGTTTGAATAACCAGTTAGTTCAGAGTTCTGCTGACAGACTCTTTACAAGCTCTTAGAGTGCTTGAACCCCAATTCTAGCATCTTGGCTCTCTGTGCGTTCCTCAACTGATTTGAAAGCTGAACTAATCTGCACTATTTTTATATTAACAATGGATTAAATGACTGTCGTCTGCTCATTGTGATCATTTGTATTTAGGTCATATCAAGAGGGGTCTACCTCCAAACGAAGTGGTTTGGATTAGGGCTAGTTAATCGATTGAACTATTTATATTCTTTATCTTTTCAAAATGTACCTTAAAGGGAGATTTGTCAAGTATTTAATACTCTTATCAACATGGGAGTGGGCAAATATGCTGCTTTAAGCAAATGTATGCATATATTTATTATTGGAGATCAGTTAACAACACAAACAATGACAAATATTGTCCAGAAACCCTCACAGGTACTTCATTTAGGATAAAAAATATGTTTAAATCATAACATGGCAAACTGCAGCCCAACAGGCAACAACAGCTGTCAGTGTGTCAGTGTGCTGACTTGACTATGACTTGCCCCAAACTGCATGTGATTATCATAAAGTGGGCATGTCTGTAAAGGGGAGACTCGTGGGTACCCATCGAACCCATTTATATTCACATATCTTGAGGTCAGAGGTCAAGGGACCCCTTTGAAAATGGCCATGACAGTTTTTCCTCACCAAAATTTAGTTTTGGCAAGTTTAGCAAGTTTGCAGCGTCATTTAACCTCCTTCGTGACAAGCTAGCTGTTTTCTAGTTTCATATGATACCAGTATCTTCACTCTAGCTTTAAAAGCTCTGTAGACAGCGCTAGAACCTAAAAATCGCAAGTTGCGTTAAAGATATTAGTAGCGTTTATTCTTTTGCGTTATTATCGTGTTAACTTTGACAGCCATAGTTTAGATATATTATTAGAAAGGGAGGGCAAAAGCCTCAGGCTCTTGGCTTTTATTAATTTCATCAATTGTAAATATGTATTTTTGCTATTATTGGTGAGAGGGTGGCACAATAAAATACCAATACAATGAGTTCATCTTCTGGGGAGCATGATTATTCACAGAAAACATCAACCTAATAGTCAAGATATCTTGCTTCGGACCAACCTTTGACAGATAAATAGACATATCATTATCATTGGGCACCGTTGCCAGTGGGTCAAAGACAAACAACTAAAGAATATTTGTGAAGTAAATAAAATATCTGGCATAAGTGCAGCTGGTTTTTGCAGCAAAATGGCAAACCGGATGGATGAGGTGAAATGAAGAGACATGTGCATACCGCAGGAGGTCCAGAATGTTCCACAAGAAGAACTGTGCACACACGACTGGTTTACTCTGGATCTCCTCCAGCATGATGACCATGATCAGCAGGAGGTTCTTCTCCGTTACCTGATAAACAGACAGCAGGCACAATCCACTAACCACTTCAAATGGATAAAGAACGCTCAAATACACGTTTGAGCATTTTATAAAATCCATGTGATTAATAATGAGTACGATACACACTTGGATGAAGCGAGGGAGGAGTCTGGCTTTTTCAATCCCATCTGCGATATGGAAAAGCTCCAGGATGGAGAGCAGCTGGCACAGACTCATCATAAAGCCAACAGAGTAAAATGTGTCTGCTAAGGCATCTGCAAAGTCCAAAAACTAAATTTTATCACACTAACATATGCCATTTGGTGGAGGCGTAGGCTATTCCTGCTCTCCAATAATGATTTCAAGAAGACAGAGACAGTATTTCACATGAGCTCAGAAAGCTTAAAATACAAATCCATATTGCTCAGTATTGGATCCTTTTTTCTTTACCTTACCTTGGCCAAATGAGAGAACCCTGGCTATGATGTTAGCCAGTATCCATGTGTGTCCGCAGAACTGGAACAGGTTATACGAGAAAATGTAGGCAAGCCTGAAGCTGAACCTGTAAGAGAAAAAAAAGTTTTTTGTTGATTCATTATTGACCTTTCCCACTCTGAACATCTTCCCTTGCACAGGTGTAACCAGTTATTATCACTGGTTCCTGGCACAGCTAACTGGCACACTCCCAGTAAATGGAGCAGAGCCATCGTTAATGATATTAGTTACACCTCTGCTTTCCCCGCTATGACAAGTCAAAATGACAGAAGGATCTGTTTACTGTAGAACTGCACTTTGATTGAAATATTCTCATAAATCATCGAACAGGAACTATTTTGAATAAATTGAATTACATGGAAACACAGATGGAAATTTAAGAGCATTTGCTCAAGTAGCAACTATAATAACATTGAGGCGATTTATTTCCGATTTGTTACTTTTTACTTCAATATTTCGGAGGAAATTATTGTACTTTTTAATTACATTACAATGATCTTATAGATGTAGTTAGTCTGAAGGTATAGGAAAAGGGAATTGCGGAGCATTCTGGGGCGTGCCGCCATTTTTCGAGGGTAGCGTACAGAGCTACGGTAGACTGTTATTATCTGTCATTTGTTCATCACCAGAAATGTATAAAGGACATGCAAAAGACAGCCGCTAACAGCCGCCAGGCTTTTCTTAATGCACAGACATGAGACTGATTTCAATCTTCTCATCTCACTCTCGGCAAGAAAGCAAATGAACTTGTTTCCATTCTTTCAAAAACATTTAGCTGCTAATACTTCAGTACTTTTACTTAAGTACAATGTTCTGTGCAGAGCTTTTACTTGTATGTCTATTTACATAATTGCGCTGGTATTTTACTTGTAGAGGATGTGGCTACTTTTTCCATCAATGCAAGGAAATTAAATTGCTTCTCAATTAAGGATACCTGGCACTCTTTAAGTCACCCATACCCCCTCCTCAGAGAACTCTACCACCAACTTGAGCGCCCATGAAACCTTCAATAGGACTATGCAACCCTTTACATCCCCTCAGAACCCATGATGGAGAAAGTAGCTTAATTTATTCATCTTTCATTTAAGTAGCATAACAATAGAATCCTGTGGGCTCACCACCTGCGGGAAGAACCGCTGGGGTCGGGTGCGCTGCCTAACGGGTGCGTTGTCACACGGGTGGCAGTGAAGGCCAGGGACCTCGACGGACAAGACCCGGGCGGCAGAGGCTGGCTCTGGTGATGTGGAATGTAACCTCTCTGTGGGGGAAGGAGCCGGAGCTTGTGCGGGAGGTGGAGCGCTATCAGTTAGATCTGGTAAGGCTTACCTCTACGCACAGCCTCGGTTCTGGAACCGTACTCCTGGATAGGGGTTGGACTCTATTCTTCTCTGGAGTTGCCCAAGGTGTGAGGCGCCGGGCGGGTGTGGGGATACTCACAAATCCCCAGTTGAGTGCCGCTATGTTGGAGTTTACCCCGGTGGACGAGAGGGTCGCCTCCCTATGCCTTCGGGTTATGGGGGGGAAAACTCTGACTTGTTGTCTGTGCAAATGCACCGAACTGCAGTTCGGAGTATTCGGCCTTCTTGGAGACCCTGAATGGAGTCCTGTATGGGGCTCCAGTAGGGGACTCCATAGTTCTGCTGGGAGACTTCAACGCACACGTGGGCAACGATGGAGGCACCTTAAGAGGCGTGATTGGGAGGAATGTCCCCCCTGATCTAAACCCGAGTGGTCGTTTGTTACTGGACTTCCGTGCTAGTCATGGACTGTCCATAACGAACACCATGTTCGAACATAAGGATGCTCATAAGTGTACATGGTACCAGAGCACCCTAGGCCGAAGGTCGATGATCGATTTTGTGATTGTATCGTCTGATCTGAGGCCGAATGTTTTGGACACTTGGGTGAAGAGAGGGGCGGAGCTGTCAACCGATCACCATCAGGCCCGAAGGGCAGCAGCCACTGCCGTGAAGGAGGAAAAGCAGCGGGTGTGGGAGGAGTTCGGAGCAGCCATGGAGAAGGACTTTCGGTCGGCACCAAGGTGCTTCTGGAAAACCGTCCGGCACCTCAGGAGGGTGAAACGGGGAACCATCCAAGCTGTGTACAGTAAGGATGGGACACTGTTGACCTCAACTGAGGAGGTAATCGGGTGGTGGAAGGATCACTTTGAGGAACTCCTGAATCCGACTAATACGCCCTCTATTGTAGAGGCAGAGCTGGAAGCTGACGGGGGATCTTCATCAATTTCCCTGGTGGAAGTCACTGAGGTAGTCAAACAACTCCACAGTGGCAAAGCCCCGGGGATTGATGAGATCCGTCCAGAAATGCTGAAAGCTTTGGGTGTGGAGTGCCTGTCTTAGATGACACATCTCTTCAACATCGCGTGGAAGTCGGTGACAGTGCCTAAGGAGTGGCAGACCGGGGTGGTGGTTCCCCTGTTCAAAAAGGGGGACCAGAGAGTGTGTGCCAATTACAGGGGTATCGCACTACTCAGCCTCCCTGGTAAAGTCTACTCCAAGGTGCTGGAAAGGAGGGTTCGGCCGATAGTCGAACCTCGGATCGAAGAGGAACAATACAGAGTCCGTCCTGGCCGTGGAACAACGGACCAGCCCTTCACTCTCGCAAGGATCCTGGAGGGGGCCTGGGAGTATGCCTATCCAGTCTACATGTGTTTTGTGGACTTGGAGATGGAACAGTGGCTTTATCATATTTTGCTGAAAATTATATAAATGAGAGCAGTGAGAGTGAACCAAAACAGAAAAGTTCTGAGCTGTGAAACCAAAACAATGACCTAAAAGACGCTAAAAAGACTGTAGAGCAGAGGAGAACTGCAGAGTTGGTGATAGTTACCGCCGCCAAGGAATGGTTTCTTGCACGCCTAATGCCACCTAACACCTAACTAACATTATGTTAATCACTCTATTAATCTATACTGTTGCTAGTAATTCAAACTCTTCCCTATAACAGAATAAAACAATATGCCTTCGCACATGACATCAGCACAAATAAAGATTTACTGTACAAAAATGTAGATTTTCGTCACTGACTGCAGATTAAAAAACAATAATTAATTAAAGAAAACAGTCCTATCTGCCCCCCTGGGTAGTTTTAAAACTCAATGCAGCAAATTGGTTCTCACTCAGTACCAATCTGTCAGAACTCTTAACATACTTTACAGTATTTAGCTGTTAATGCTTGGAGAGATGACAGAAAATGAAGCTTTGTATATGATTTGCCTGACATTCCTTAACACGCCCTGTAAAAACAGAACATTCCTTCCACAGCATGAACTCCCACACCGCTGTTAAACTCTCACTATTTTCACTCACATTCTCTCTCTGAAGTCTCCTTTTGGTCCTTTAGTTGCAGGTAAGACGGGCTGCTCATAATCCCTGTCTGGGTTGAAGGAGAATCATTTTGTGGTGCAGTTTGTGGCTCCTTGCAGCAGTTTTCTCCCAGTAAACAGAGACCCGCCCCTTAACTTCATCCTCCTTCACAACTGGGAGCAGAAAAATGCTGCAATATCTGTTTTTTGTAGTGCTTCCTCAGGCTGATTGTTGCAGTTATTACTCTACAGCGAGTAGGAAGTGGACATTCCACGTGTGAGTCTGACATTGGATAGTCCCTGCCCTAAAAGAAAACTACACACTCACAGTACATGTCTAGAATGCAACAGCACCACCAAACGTGTCTCATAACCTCAGACTGTACTTTATGCTGAAAGTGGGGTAACAGTAACACAACAGCACACTTTACTTGTAAACTAACACTTTGATATACAAAATAACAGCTTAACAGTATAAGAAAATACTTACCAAGGTGAAAATGTGCAAACAATTGACTCCAGAGAATCTGTCTAAATGATAAGGATATTCTATACGTTGTCAACAAAACCCATGACATCACCAAAAGCAACAATGTGTTAATGTGTCTCTCAATACTTTCCCTGTCACTCAGCAGCAACAGCTCTTACTGAGGACATATCTTTAAAAACATGTCAGAAACATAGTTTCAATGCTCAGTAACTTTCTAAAACTGTTGTTTTTATATTTTAAGACATCAATGGAGCTCTAACTGCAGAGAGGAATAACATATATGATACACAACATTACAGGATATAGCCTTGTAGCCTTTGGTTGGCTGTGATATGTTACATACCGTTTGTGTGTGTGTCAGATTACTGTACATTAACAGTTCATCATATTGTCTTATCATATTCCAAAGTATATATATTGTACTTTTGTGCATGTAATGTGTTGTTATGGTTAAAAACAAGAGATAAAGCTTTAATATTTCTGTATCCAGTCTTTCATGGATTTACAAACACATTCCCAGGTGCTGCTCTCAGTAGTATGCACTGCTCTCTAGTGGTGGAAAGAATAAATCCATCCTGCATAGATCAGAATCAAAGTCATAGGTCATAAAACTTTGACAGTAAAGAGTTCGTTAACTGTTTTTTATCTGTTGGTCAGCCTTTCCTCCAGCATCTCTGTGTTTAGAAGCAACTGTTGACCTCAGACTGCTTTACACACATAGTGCGCATACTGGTGTGTATTCTGTGTCATCCCTCAGTGTGGGTGGCAGAAAAAGTTAGCGGATTCAAAGGGCATGGAGGGGTCATGGCCGCTGCAGAGAGGAGGGATATTACATTTCTGCTCTGGTTAACTGTGTGGATGATAACTTACCTCTCATATGACACTTCAATTAAGATTATGAATGATACAAAAAAATACAGTGAAAATGTCTGTTTCTCCATCAAATCTATTCATTTTCACCGCATTTTCATATACTAGGCGACCGCCTTTATGGCCTATGCCTTAAGCCGGCCCTGAGCCTCACAGACTTTAAATATAAAGTTGGTGATATGGTGAGAATTTCAAAACTAAGAGGGTCTTTTAAAAAAGGCTATGAACAAAATTATACTGATGAATATTTTACGGTAACGGAATGTATGCCACGAAGACCTCCTGTTAACAGGTTAAAAGATTATGATGGAGATATATTACAGGGAACGTTTTTATGAACCAGAGATGCAAAAGGTTATTGTGGATAAAAGCAAAACGTTTAAAACAGAAAATATTTTATCTAGAAAGAGAAGACAGGGTCAGAATATGGTACTAGTCAAATGGGTAGGATGGCCAGACAAATTTAACTCTTGGATTTCAGAAAAACAGGTCATTCAGCTGCCATAAGGGCTTTCAAGGTGCACCTGTCTTGCAGTCATTTTTAATAGCCGTTTGGCAGGGTCGTAAAGTCAGGGAAATAACGTTGTTTCGTGTATGCTATCTGAAACCTTTTTTCAACTGATTTGTTTTGCACATTTTTGAGCTCAAAGGTCTTTTTATTTCTCACTATTGTGTCTGTTTTCGTAATTAAATTTTGAGTGGTATTGTCATGGTTCACAAAGCCAAACACCATGTCAACAAGACTGCGGTGTGTGACAATGGCTGCGTTGTGAGCGTTTAGCGTGATGCCCTTGCATTTTAACTGGTTGTTGTTGTGCAGAGTCTGATACGCATAGCATTTTGGACCTCCTGACACAAACTCCACAATATAATCGTCACCTCCGGTATCGCCGTTAAGCTCGTCTGTCAGATCTCCTAAAAAGGGACCTGTTTCTGGAATCCAGTCACCATCTTTTGACACGAACACAACACTGTCTGTGTCAGAATAGATGCACCTCTCCCCTAGCTTGTCCATCAGATCATACAGCATAAGGCGTGCATATGCTGTTGTCATGGTGCCAATGAAAATGTTTATGTCATTGGTTTTAGCAGCCTGTGCTGACGCATGCCTCCACTGAACAAGGGCCACGTGATCTGATACGAATGCAAACTGTCTAACATCGTACTGATCGCTACACATATAACGGGCAAATTGCTCAGGGTCTGTTACTAACTCACATGTAGCCTGATTTTCACGCATTGAAAAACGACCCCACAAAGAATTAAGCAACAGTTTGTTGATGCTTCGCACGGCTTTGTTGACTGCTATTTTTTCAGGATTTAGCTGAATCCCCTCTTTGTCGTAGTAATCTTGGATGTATTCTGCTTTGGAGTCTCCATCTTTTACAAAACTCGGGTAACCTGAAGCTTCCTGCTTTCGCTGTAGAAAAGTTTTTACATAACCCTTAAAAAGGTTGTCGCTATTTTCTGCAAAATGCCACACCTCATCAATTTTGTTGACTATATACCCCTTTTCAACAGCATTTTGGAGTTCAAAACTGACCCAGGTCCCTGAAAGAGCCCTCTCAGAATCAAAATGGGTGCATTCACTGATCTGGTTTTGAATCTCTGCGCATGTCCGGTACAAAGGGAACATCAGCCTGCTGTTACAACGGTATGGAAGTACCGGATGATACAATTGTCTGGGTGGTAATACGCTACATTTTATCTACCCAAAGTAGTTTTCAATCGGTTCAAAATCGCAGAAGATTATTTTAGGATGACCGACTGGGTATCTTTTGTGGGCCTGCACAGTTGAATACAGTGATGTGAAGTCATAATAATGCATTTTCTCACTCTCTGCAACTTTATAGTGTAGTCTGTATGCATTGGTACGGCCTCCAAACAATGCTTTTCGCGGGTCAAGTCTTTCAGGCGCATCATAACTTTTCAAAAAGTCCTGCAGTTTCTGATTTGTTTTTTTGGATTGTTCCCACTCACATTCCCACATTACCCGTACATGGAGCTTGTGTTTCAGTCTAAGTATTTGCACATTTTCTTTAAACTGTCTGTACAGAACTCCGAATGCTATGTTGTTTACAGGATTTTTGTGTCCGGGGCTATAGCACTTTTGACATCCATGCCAAAAACAACCAGCAAACTCATATGCTGTGCGTACATTGCCCCGGTCACAAAAAACATCAACATAATATGGCCCAAATTGCACTTCTCCATGATTCAAGGCATGCCAGATTTCTATGCTGTCTTTGAAGGCCTCAAATTCTAACCACTGTATAGACGCATTAGAGAAGGTCTTGTGTTGGTTATGGTATGCACCATCGTGTGTCAATGCCAGTGTGTCTGAGGGTAGGAATTGTGTTTTAAACACGGCCATGCAGCATGATGCGAGTGTGGTATAGTCAAAGGGGTCCAAATTGGCACACTCTATGAATGCATCACGATAGTTGACACATGCTTTACGCAACACAACAACATCATTGATTCCATATGCACAAAGATCAGACTGGAAATCAAACACCTCATCACACACTGTAACATACCACTGCATGAAATCATACCGTTCTTGATGTGACATGTTGTCAAACCCATAAAAGCATGGATCAGGATATAGGTAGCATTCTCGGTAGTGTGTAACAGGTGTGGGGAGTAGCTTTTTTAAGCATCTTCAAAACCTAATGCTGCAGGAGTCTTTGAAGCTGAAACTGTCAAGCCATCTTTGTTTATAGGCGTCATCGTACATTAACAAGACATTACACAAGACAAAACATTACGCGCATGGTTAGTCTAGGAGCGAAGCCCTGTTTGGTGAAATAGTCCAACATGATGTAATTGTCGAATCCTGATGAACGTATAGTTTTTGCGCTATGAACGTATAGTTTTTGTATTTTGGCTGTCTACATTTTTGTACAAAGAGATCGACGCAAGATGCACCAGAAGCACACCATTTTTTGTTTTCAAAAATCGATCGCGCAGACAAAGTTGGCTACGTGTTTGTTGTCATCTGCTTTTGTTTCAAAGTCATAAAACACATATTTGGTCTGAGGGGTAGACGGTTTTTCTGATTGAATATAGCACTGATGGGCTATGTCCGATTTTAATAGATCGCCGCAATGTCCGCATTTACCTTTTTGGCATTTAAGGCCGACAGCGTTTGATTTATTAGTTATGGCATACAGGCGACCACAGTCATTACAATATTTTGTCTTATCGCAACGGCTGAATCTTTTGCGATGTTTGGATTCTGTCACTTCTTTATGCTTGTTAAAAGCAAACACAGATCTGCAAATCCGTAAACAGTCTGGACATTGTATTGGTCTCAACTCTTGTTTCTTATGACAATCATCAGACAGGCATACATTACAAAAGTATTTACACTGTGGATATCGTCTGGTTTGAGTATCCCTTGTACACAGTAATTTTACACACTATTGGGACTTCGAATAAACCTGTGTTGTTTTGTATCCCGTAATAGTGATCTTCATACAGATATAGCCATACTGTCTTTGAGTGGGGTTGCTCATACGTCTGATACAACTCTAGCTTTTTAGTGCCGTCGTTGTGGTGATAAACAAGAATTTTGACATCCAAATGATGCTCAAATTTAGACATCCACTAATGAGACTTTGTGGTTTGAATTAAAGCCTACACTCATGAATTTGTGTTTCATGTTTTCCTGTTCTTGAATTTCAATCTCAGACATGTGGGGGTAGATGTGGCGCGCTAGACAGATGGAGAAACATAAATTATTGTCTGTGTTTGGTGGTACCTAGAGACATGCCTGTTTCCTTTGAATGATCTGGTCATACGGAATGCTTCCTAATTTGCGTCCAACGCCGCCTCGTTTGTTTAAAGCAGCTGTGACAACAAACTCGAGCCGATCAACAAACTCGAGCCGATCATCTGAAAGCATTCTGCTGTTACTTTGCATCATCTGTTCAATTTCATTGAGAAATGTTTCAGCATTGCCTTCATCAGAGATTCTTAACACCGTACACACATCGCTGGACATTGAGGGACCTCTCAACACTATATTTAAAACCCCGTCTGGTGCCGCCAACTTTGTTGAAAAATTTACAACGTCTGTTAATTTATGTCTGAGTGTAGACAATGCTGATCTCAAATCATCCATCCCAATACTATGTACTGTATGTCTAGATTTTGTCTAATTTCAACCCTGTTAAATTTTCTTCTCTCTGTGATGTTAAAATCGCGCGCCCCTCCGGCTCGTCTTATGCGCTAGGTCAACTCGGCACTGTATTGTTTGCGTTGTTTTTGTGGTCTGTTATTACCCCCCATTTGAGGTGTTTTGGGCTTTGGGTCTGGCTGTTTGCATTGGTTTTCTCTTGTGGCATTAGCATATATTTGTGGTGTTTGGACATCAATATCTGATTCTACAAATTCTGCAGCGTTTCTTTTCAGCATACCCATTTTTTGTAAAAGATCAAGACCCTGAGCAGGGGTCAATTCTGTATCCTCATCTAACATGTCGATTTCATTTTCAATATCGGATAAGTTTCTGAGTGGGGATGATGCTTCATAATCAAACCAATTTTCATCAGTGTCTGAATCAGATTCAAGCATTTGATCAATTTAATTTTCTGCATCTGACAAACTCTTGAGGGTGTAAGAATCATCATCATTTTCATATTCACTACTGCTATTGACGTAACTGATTACTATAGCACATCGTTTACCGTGTTTTGATTTGCGGACACATTTACAAGCAATGATTAAACAATACCAAAATGATATCAGACGCAGATTAATTGTTTTGCGTATGTGATTGTTGATGGTAAAGAATTAGATCCAATTTTGAATTCATTAGCCCTACATGTCTTTTAAGTTTCTACAACTTCTTTTTCTATTTTATGACATTTCCTTACGTGTTTTAGTGCAATACTTGTTAATATTGTGTTATTCTAGACACCTGTAATTGAGCTTTACTACGCCTCAACAATCCTTTCTGCTCATTTTGCGAATATGTGTAGGTCTTGTTTTGAAGTGGTTGTCTGACTCTCGCTGTTTGTGTCAATGGTGTGGTGTGTTGTTTCTTACTCTGCGATGCCTTAGGGATCTCGTCCACACGGAATTCGTTCTCGTCCCATTGCAGTGTCTGGGATTCCTTCCATGTCTTTAAGGCATCAGAATCAGGAGAAAGAAAATTGTGGCCAGGGGTTATCAACCCTGCTGCCTCTCTCAACTCCTGGGTGCTGGGAATCACATTGGGGATACTTGGGGTCCCCGCTCATGACGGTCCGGCAATCTACGAGGATGTCTCAATGTCAGGAAACTGAAGTATACGCCTGCTGTTTAATGCCAGGGTTGTTGCCTGTTTGTGGTAAATCGTAGACTTGGACTTTTTTTTATTTTTTTTATTTGCAGCTACTGTCCGAGAACATTCACCGCCGCGTTGTTTGGAAATCTCATCAAATAGATGAGATCTAGAGAAGTGAAAAGATGTGTTGGTTATGGTATGCACCATCGTGTGTCAATGCCAGTGTGTCTGAGGGTAAGAATTGTGTTTTAAACACGGCCATGCAGCATGATGCGAGTGTGATATAGTCAAAGGGGTCCAAATTGGCACACTCTATGAATGCATCACGATAGTTGACACATGCTTTACGCAACACAACAACATCATTGATTCCATATGCACAAAGATCAGACTGGAAATCAAACACCTCATCACACACTGTAATATACCACTGCATGAAATCATACCGTTCTTGATCTGACATGTTGTCAAACCCATAAAAGCATGGATCAGGATATTGGTAGCATTCTCGGTAGTGTGGAACAGGTGTGGGGAGTAACTTTTTTTAGCATCTTCAAAACCTAATGCTGCAGGAGTCTTTGAAAGACGCATAGGCATGAAGCTGAAACTGTCAAGCCATCTTTGTTTATAGGCGTCATCATACATTAACAAGACTTTACTACCGCGCATGGTTAGTCTAGGAGCGAAGCCCTCTTTGGTGAAATAGTCCAACATGATGTAATTGTCGAATCCTGATGCATTGTGCGCTATGAACGTATAGTTTTTGTATTTTGGCTGTCTACATTTTTGTACAAAGAGATCGACGCAAGATAGAATAGAATAGAATAGAATAGAATAGAATAGAAAGCTTTATTGTCATCGTATTAAATACAACGAGATTCACAGTTGCCACTCCTGGTCAGTGCTTTAAAACAAATACTTGACAAGACAAGGCAGGTAAAACATATAACAGATAAAACACACATAGCTATGAAGCAAATAAAAAAAGGAATAAAACAGGTGAGGTAGAGTAATAAATAAATAAATAAATAACTATAAACAGAGGTATTGCACTTGGGAAATGAAATAGGTGAAGTAGATTCTATTTCACATTCAGTGTATTGATATTGCACCGATTTTAATGTTTGTTCAGTGACCGTACGGCCCAGGGAAAGAAACTGTTTGCAAGTCTGGAGGTGCGGGCTTTAGTTGACCTGTAGCGCCTGCCAGAGGGCAGCAGGTCAAACAGGTGATGAGCTGGGTGGGAGGAGTCCCTGAGAATAGTTCTGGTCCTACTGAGGCAGCGGGAGCTGGAGATCTCTTCCAGAGAGGGCAGAGGGCAGCCAAGATGCACCAGAAGCACACCATTTTTTCTTTTCAAAAATCGATCGCGCAGACAAAGTTGGCTACGTGTTTGTTGTCATCTGCTTTTGTTTCAAAGTCATAAAACACATATTTGGTCTGAGGGGTAGACGGTTTTTCTGATTGAATGTAGGACTGATGGGCTATGTCCGATTTTAATAGATCGCCGCAATGTCCGCATTTACCTTTTTGGCATTTATGGCCGACAGCGTTTGATTTATTAGTTATGGCATACAGGCGACAACAGTCATTACAATATTTTGTCTTATCGCAACGGCTGAATCTTTTGCGATGTTTGGATTCTGTCACATCTTTATGCTTGTTAAAAGCAAACACAGATCTGCAAATCCGTAAACAGTCTGGACATTGTATGGTTCTCAACTCTTGTTTCTTATGACAATCATCAGACAGGCATACATTACAAAAGTATTTAGACTTGTGGAATGTCTGGTTTGAGTAACCCTTGTAACAGTACTTACACATATAGGGACTTCCGAAAAACCCTGTTTTGTTTTGTATCCCGTAATAGTGATCTTCATACAGATATAGCCATACTGTCTTTGAGTGGGGTTGCTCATGCGTCTGATACAACTCTAGCTTTTTAGTGCCGTCGTTGTGGTGATAAACAAGAATTTTGACATCCAAATGATGCTCAAATTTAAACACATCCACTAATGAGACTTTGTGGTTTGAATTAAAGCCTACACTCATGAATTTGTGTTTCATGTTTTCCTGTTCTTGAATTTCAATCTCAGACATGTGGGGGTAGATGTGGCGCGCTAGACAGATGGAGAAACATAAATTATTGTCTGTGTTTGGTGGTACCTAGAGACATGCCTGTTTCTTTTGAATGATCTGGTCATACGGAATGCTTCCTAATTTGCGTCCAACACCACCTTGTTTGTTTAAAGCAGCTTTGACAACAAACTCGAGCCGATCATTTGAAAGCATTCTGCTGTTACTTTGCATCATCTGTTCAATTTCATTGAGAAATGTTTCAGCATTGCCTTCATCAGAGATTCTTAACACCGTACACACATCGCTGGACATTGAGGGACCTCTCAACACTATGTTTAAAACCCCGTCTGGTGCCGCCAACTTTGTTGAAAAATTTACAACATCTGTTAATTTATGTCTGAGTGTAGACAATGCTGATCTCAAATCATCCATCCCAATACTATGTATGTCTAGATTTAGTCTAATTTCAACCCCGTTAAATTTTCTTCTCTCTGTGATGTTAAAATCGCGCGCCCCTCCCACTCGTCTTATGCCCTCTGTCAACTCGGCACTGTATTGTTTGCGTTGTTTTTGTGGTCCGTTATTACCCCCCATTTGAGGTGTTTTGGGCTTTGGGTCTGGCTGTTTGCATTGGTTTTCTCTTGTGGCATTAGCATATATTTGTGGTGTTTGGACATCAATATCTGATTCTACAAATTCTGCAGCATTTCTTTTCAGCATACCCATTTTTTGTAAAAGATCAAGACCCTGAGCAGGGGTCAATTCTGTATCCTCATCTAACATGTTGATTTCATTTTCAATATCGGATAAGTTTCTGATTGGGGATGATGCTTCATAATCAAACCAATTTTCATCAGTGTCTGAATCAGATTCAAGCATTTGATCAATTTCATTTTCTGCATCTGACAAACTCTTGAGGGTGTAAGAATCATCATCATTTTCATATTCACTACTGCTATTGTCGTCACTGATTACTATAGCACATCGTTTACAGTGTTTTGATTTGCGGACACATTTACAAGCAATGATTAAACAATACCAAAACGATATCAGACGCAGATTAATTGTTTTGCGTATGTGATTGTTGATGGTAAAGAATTAGATCCAATTTTGAATTCATTAGCCCTACATGTTTTAGTGTTTTAGTGTTCTTACGTGTTTTAGTGCAATACTTGTTAATATTGTGTTATTCTAGACACCTGTAATTGAGCTTTACTACGCCTCAACAATCCTTTCTGCTCATTTTGCGAATATGTGTAGGTCTTGTTTTGAAGTGGTTGTCTGACTCTCGCTGTTTGTGTCAATGGTGTGGTGTGTTGTTTCTTACTCTGCGATGCCTTAGGGATCTCGTCCACACGGAAATCGTTCTCGTCCCATTGCAGTGTCTGGGATTCCGTCCAAGTCTTTAAGGCATCAGAATCAGGAGAAAGAAAATTGTGGCCAGGGGTTATCAACCCCGCTGCCTCTCTCAAGTCCTGGGTGCTGGGAATCACATTGGGGATACTTGAGGTCCCCGCTCATGACGGTCCGGCAATCTACGAGGATGTCTCAATGTCAGGAAACTGAAGTATACGCCTGCTGTTTAATGCCGGGGTTGTTGCCTGTTTGTGGTAAATCGTAGACTTTGACTTTTTTTTAAATTTTTTTTATTTGCAGCTACTGTCCGAGAACATTCACCGCCGCGTTGTTTGGAAATCTCATCAAATAGATGAGATCTAGAGAAGTGAAAAGATGTATAGGGGTTATTTTAAATCAATACAAATAGTCTATATTTAGTAGTTTAGATAATACACAAGCGTAAAACAAATATGCATTCTCACACCGTTACCTAGGATGCGTACTCTCTGGTTAGGTTCACAGTTTTCCCGCCCTGGGGACTCCAACAGCAGACCTGTTTTGAAAACACTTGCATCATTAAAAAGAAAGAAAGAAACAAATCAGACAGAGAATCTTGCCGCATATTAAATAACATTTAGTTGTTTTTTTGTTAATACTCACCAGATACAAGAGCCATTTCTGCAGAATGTAGTTGAAATCTTCAGACGGGAGAATGAAGAGATGTGTAGACTCGGTCAGTCACTAAATGTGAAGTTCCTAATTTTTCTGCTCTTTTTGCTCAAGACTCTGACCTCGACAATGTCCAGGTGGGGTACAAAGTGGCTCACCCACCCACTCCTGTAAGTACTGCTGCTGAACAGTGAACTGATCCAGGAGGGGAGTTCACTCATGTGAATGAGCTGAAACCAGTTTTTTCACAGTCTCATCAAACTCAAACACTTGCTGGGTCCATACTTGGTCAGGTCGTACTGTTAAGGTTTCAGTTCAAAAGGTTGTGGACCCAAACGCAAGAGACCAGGCAGACAGGTAGATTTAACAAAAGGCGAGCTTTAATTGCAAAAGCTGGTGGCGAAAAAATAAAGCTGACAGTAAACAAAAACTGAGAGCACAGGCTAAGGTCAAACAAAGTACAAAGGAAAAACACCAAAAACTAAACAGTACAAACCGGTAAAACACGGGGGACACAGGCAAGATGGCAGGATGAAGACCAGTAACAAAGCAGATGACCTGACACTGAAAGAGGGAAACACAGATTAAATACACAAGGAAAGCAGGATGATTAGACACAGGTGGATCAAAGCAGACAATCACTAAGGCAGGAAAACACAAAGACAGGAAGTAAAGCCAGACATGACACAAGAGGTGAGTGACTTTCAAAATAAAGCCGGAAACAAACTACAACCAAAACCTAGGACTATGACAGCCAGGAAGAAAATCACAGACCTCATGTGCCACTGCGGATCATTTTTACGCCCCGAACCCCAGCCTAGCAGAAGCCCGCAAGATCTGCACCATTATATGCAACAGCATCAGCCAGGACGGGGAACAGGCCAAGAGGATCTCGGTATTCAAAAGGTGGTGAAAAGGGGCCAGGCAGAGGGACGAGGAGGAGGACTCCTCCAGCTCCGGTAAGGAGGACAAGACAAAAATACCATACCAGGAGTCTGGAGAGTCCCACTCCTCTGAGGAGGAAGAGGACGAGGAGGAGGAGGAGAAGAAGGAGGTTGTACAGGAAGGACCCTCACAAACCCGTTTCTGCAAGGTCATGCTGAGCACCTACAAAAACAAAGCAGCTTGGTAAAAAGCTGACAGAGACCATTGCCCGCAAAAGACTGCAGTTTGAGCCAAAATCAAAAAAATTGTGTTTTTCTTTAAAGGGGCTATATGTAAGAATCAGAAATTGCTTGTTCACAGCGACACCTGTGGCCGCAGTGTCAACGAAAGTCAGCGTCCTGTTGCTCGCGCTCGCGCTTGTGCTCGCGCTACATTGACATGAACGAGCACCGGTCTAAACAGTGAGAAGACACACGTCAGCTAACACACAATATCACTCTATATTTCACCTGCTTGGCAGTAATGTTAGCTGACCAGAGGAGGGACTCTCCATGGATCAATGCTGATTCTAGTGCTGGCTTTTCCTGCTTCAGCCGATACCGAACGCGGAGGGAACGGGGGGGGGGGGAGACACCGACACCCGGTCGGTACGATAACGTAACTCGCTGCGGAGCCCCGTCACTTCACAAGACACGGGAAACCTCTGTTGGTCTGGAGGAGCTGCAGCATTTATTTCTGCAAAAACGTCCACTGCACATTCACTAGATATTCTCAGAGCTAAACTAACTCTTCTGCAGTGTGCGCGCATGCACGTGGAGTTGGAGCGAGCCGAGCGGGTGAGAACGAGCGCGGTGTGCAAGCAGGCAGCAGGCAGCAGGAGCAGCGCGTACCCACACGCGAGCGCGCATGGGATTCCGACCCATTATGATTTATGCGCGTGATAAGTTACAAATAGTCCCTTTAAAATATGTACAGTTGTTCCCAGTTTAAGATGACTTGATTTATATGATTTATTTGTAAAATATTTTTTTTTAGAAATATTCATATATATATATATATATATATATATATATATATATATCTTTATTCATTTCATATTTTATTGTTTTTGATAGTCAATAATCTGTTATTTCTATTGTTCTTTAAAACTGTAAATATGTTATATTGATGTGTGCTTAGATATTTTAAATTTTATCGATAACTGTTTTGAGTGTTCCATGTTATTAATTTAGATATGTGTGTTTAATGATGTTTTATATAGTTACTGTTCATAGTGTTCCTTGTTGAAGTGTGTGAAAATAAATAGTTTAACTGTGAATACTTTTGTTGTGTATTACTAACTACACACTTTTATCACTGCCACATTATAAAGTAATTATGAAAATAATGAATACTTATTAAAATAATATAATACCAATGCTAATTTTTGCCAATGCCAATATCATTGGCTCTTTGAATATATTGCTGAGCAGGTTGCACCTTGTACGGTAGCCTCTGCCACCAGTGTATGAATGGTTGCTGATTTTGTCTAGCGCTTTGAGTGGTGGCTGAGACTAGAGAAGTGCTATATAAATGCTGTCCATTTACCATAATTCATCCTGAGGGGAACATCCAAATTTAATGACACTGCATCCAATAGACATTTCGGTCTGGACCGAAGTGGTGGACCGACTAACCAACCAACCGAACGACATTGTCATGTCACGCCAGCCATTTAGCCATCTTTAGCCCCGCTGCCGCTGATTCAAAATACAGACTGCTTGTACCTTTACTTTCTCAGTCTTCAGAGAACTCCGTCCAGGGTCACTGAAGACATTATTTAACTGTTTCCACAGGCTGAGAAGTCCTCCTGGTGATGTGTAAACTGAGCTTCATGTGTAAAATCAGTAGAGTGACCCTTTAATCATGACTCATGAAGTTACATGAACGTGTCTGAATGAGTCTCTATTAGCTGCTAAAGAAGACGTGTTGTGCTGTGAGACACAGATAGCTTTTACAAGGTATCTCATGACTTCTCAGAGCCCCAAACTGTACATTACATATATGACCAAAGTGTTAATGATATGCATTTAGACTGTCACATAGTGGATGTTGTAGGAAAGGAAGGGCGTATTTATCAGTGCACTCTCTTCGTTAACCACTTATGTCGCCTTCGAAATCCTTCTTGACTAATGGCCCAACATGATTGACCGCCTGCTGTTTTAATGTGGACTCCAGAAGTAACCTTATCTCCTCAAGACCTGGAGTCACCGGGCCGGTCTCACTAAAATAGTACGCTAAATATATCCTGTTTGTGCGGCTGAGTTTTCAGTAATTCAGCTCCAGTCAATGTTTGGAGCAACAACTGAGGTTCTCAGTTGGACAGTTGGAATTTCACCAGACCTGTGACCGAAAAACTTGTCTAGCATGACAAATCTGGATATGAATTAGTTTGGAAAAACTCCTATACAAGAATCATTTACAAAACTCTAACATTTAAGCCAGACTGAGGCTGAGTGTCCCATTTCTGGTTTCATTCCCTCACACATGACACAAATTGGAGCATTTTGTTCAGTTTGAACAAGAAGCTGCTTTAATACCAATTTTTCTTTTGCCACTTGGACTTTATGGATATATGCAAGTGTCTTGTCACCCTTGAGTGCAAAAACTGGAAGGCTATGTTTACAATGTTGCATGTTTACTAAATGTTAACACACAATTTAGAATTTTTACTGAGATAATTTTTTGTTCTTAGATTATTCACACTATGTATTCACTGTGGCAGGGCCGAATTAACCTGCTTAACCTGAGCAGCTGTCAATCACTCGCAAACTCCGATCAAACGGTCAAACTAGGCAGCACTGATCAAATATGAATCAATTGTGACCCGGCAGCCATGTTGAGAACAGTTGAGGAAATATCAACTTTCTCATTTTACAGCTAAACAGTACACTACATGATGTTTTTGAAAACAAATGAGGAGAGAATTAGGCATTACAGTAACAGAATATTGATTCATATTTGATCAGCGTTTCCTAGTTTGACCGTTTGATCGGAGTTCGCGAGTGATTGACAGCTGCCTCCGTTGAATGAACAGCCAATAGGAACGCTCTCTCTCTCTGAAATGACCTGTGATTGGCCAAAGTCTCCCGTCACGTGCTATATTTTCTAAAGCCTGAAAACAGAGCCATGAGGAGGTGCGGAAGTCTAGTTTTCTCTCAGAACACTTGAATTACAATATGCTGAAAGGTTATAATGGAATTTTTGCCCAATGATGCCAAAAATATTCTGCCTACTGCAGGTTTAAGTGTTGTTGTAGCCTAATTGTAACCACATAGAACTCATTTTCAATCATATATCTTGAGGTCAGAGGTCAAGGGACGCCTTTGAAAATGGCCATGCCCGTTTGTCTTCGCCAAAATTTTGCGTAAGTTTGGAGCGTTATTTAAGCAAATATGATAATGTTGGTACCAATGGATTCCTTAGGTTTTCTAGTTTCATATGATGCCTGTATCTTCTCTCTAGTTTAAAATTACAACCTCTGAAAGATCGATTGCGTTAATGTGTTAAAGAAAGTAGTGGCGTTAAAAAGATTTTGTGTTAACGCGTTATAATCGCGTCATCTTGACAGCCCTAAAAAAAATGCAAAGTTGTTGAGACGGGTGAGGCAGTGGGATGAAAAGGAGGCTATGACCGCAGGCTTTTCAGCTCACCTTCCAGTGTGGCCATTCAGTACAAACACTTACGACACTTCATGCCATATGAACTTGTTCATTTCAAGCATATTGTGGCCTTTATCAGCTCAGTTGACACTGTGCTTTAGTGATATATATTTCAATATTCCCTGACAACATTATAATTAATCATATTACCACAAACCAATAGACAGACAGTCAATAGTGGGCCCCACTGGGTTGCAATTGTAAAATTGGATTCATCTTAGTCGCCAAAATGATCATAATTGTACCCCCGCAACCACATAGTCGGGGGTATATATAGCGCTCTGCGTGCCCGTCCTTCCGTCCATCTGTCCGTCCGTCCTTCCGTCCGTTCGCGTGTCACACTTTCGTTTCCGGAGCAGAACTCAAAAACAATTTAACTTAGGAACTTCAAATTTGGTATGAAGGTTGACAGTGTGGTCTAGTTTTGCCTTTTGGGGGTTAGAAGTCCACCATGGAAACAGAGTCCAGGTGTTGAAATACAAGCAAGTAATGAAGTGGTTAAAACCTGGACAGCATCAACAAGACAGACCATATTTGTCTTCTACTGACTTTATCCTGAGGAAGTTGAGCTAATAACAAGCTAGATTGTGCTCAATAGACTAATTCCATTAGTTCCAAAAGGGCCCTACTTTAGTAGGGGTCAAGCAGTGAGCGGGGGTATGTGAGCCATGCTCACTTTTGCCTTGTTGCAACAGCATCGAGAGCTGACCACTTTTGGAAAATATTGAGACAGTAACACTACAGCAAGACTCACAGAATACCTGCAGTTATAGAACCAGACATAATCTCTGCATGGTTCTTGTCAGCATTACTATCAGCTCATACTGGTATAGGATATGACTCGGATACTTGTATCACAGTCTTTGACACAAGTAGAGCAGAGTTTCACCAAGTTAAGCTTCGGGTCATCTCTGGTTTCCCACACAGTATCTACTGTATTTACACTGCTGGCAGGGGGTGACGGGGAGATTTTGTTGCCTACCAACAGCAGACATCACAAGCCCCCTCATAGCCTGGTGGTGAGTTCAGGGTCCCTGCCAGCCAACCATCAGCATTCCCAGTTATTAATTTCAATTAGACTGGACTCCCTGACGCTGGCTGAGTTCTACAGTACTGGAAGCTAGAGTGGGGATTACATTTATATATATCTAAGCCTCCTCCTACTGACACTGATGCTAAGTCATGTTTATTATCATATATTGTTCTTAGTTAGATAGATAATAGATTTGATTTTTAATCATTTTCAAGGTAGCTGGTGGCATAAATTGGTCAAAATTGTAGTTAAAGCTGCACTTATCAATATTTTATATTAACAATGGATCATATGTATAATCTGAAAGGTGTCACTCATAGTGAAGAAACCACAAAGAAGTATCACCAACTATGTAGGTTCTACTGCGCTTTTTAGCCTCTTTTAGCTCATTGTTTTGGTTCAGTCTCACTGTTCTGATCATCCTTGTTGCTGCAGCTGTTCTTAGCTACTGAGCTCTTATAAGCCAGATGTTTCTCTAACAACCTATATCCAGTGGACCTGCATTTAAGTAGTTAGGAGCTACCATTTCTAGGAGTCATTAGTGGGGAAAATACTTAAACAGTACACCTTCCTATGTTGTTTATTCCTAACCAAGATCTGGTGTAAGAGCCTTTTCTCCTCTTACCACTCATCTAATATTCAATATTCATAATTATGGCCTATGTGACCTTTTTGCTCTATTTGTTGAGGGTAGGGCTGGGTATCGTTAAAAAAATTATGATGCCAGTACCATTACCAGTACCCTTGAAGTGATACCAATAGAGTACTTCATTCCTTACCCATCATGTGAATGGAAGCTGTGTGTGTGTGTCCCACTGGCTAGCTAATCGCCACCGCATTGCACAGCGCTCATATAGTGGTTACCGTACATAATGCCGACCCACAGTTGCGGGGCAGCGTTGTCACGGAACCGGAACGTCCACTCTCCGGTCCCCCCACATTAAGTGTTAGCTCTGTCAGCACTTTAAGCACTGTTAGCTGCTAGCCATCGGTTTAGACACCTCCGTGTTGAGAGCCATGTGCAGGCAGGCAATTCCGCCTGTAGGCCTATGGCTTGTAGCTGCTGTGGTGGTGAGCCAATCACACGTAGCAATAAATCAAAGAATGCTCGATGGCTGATTGGCTGCGAGCAAAATAATCATTTTTTTGTAGACACTTGGTACAGGGTTGTTTCGGTCCATACCTTAAAGTTTGCTCCAGCTGGTGGGCGGTGCTCAGTATTTCCTCTACTGATCTCAACATGGCTGCCGGATCACAAACTTTCTCATTTTAAAGGCTAAACAGTACACTACAAGATGTTTCTGAAAACATTTGAGGAGAGAAATAGGCATTGCAGTAACAGAAGGCTCCAGCTCTGCTCTGATTGTTTTTTTTGCTCTGGTCTGTGAAATCTTGCAGATGCCGTTAGGAGCACCGGAGGAACATGATTTTTTCAGATTACCTGTCTCATGCACTACTGTCAGGATATAGTGATTTGCAGCTTTAAATGTTATACATGTAGTAAATTTGCCTTACTACAGGGGACAGAAGGTCACTCCCACCCGGTTTTCCGGCCATGGACTCAAAAGGGAAAACCTTTAAGCCCCTTCTCCAAACTATAGTGGGAAATGATACTTCACTTATTAAAGACTACATCTACGGAAGACTTTCTATTTTTAATTCCATAAATCAGTTGCCAGAATACATAATGCCACTTTCCCTTGCTACGTTACCTTTTCTTTACCACACTTTCAGTGGCCGAGTAATTACATGAGACTTCACAGATATTTGTAATGAAGCTCCCTAAAAACAATAGGAACCAAATCTGAAAAGATCCTGATTGTGATTATTCCTTCCAGGAGGTTTATAATGGCTAAGTTAAATGTGACCTATGCTTTGGACCCACTGGCATCTTTCAAAGGCCCCTGGTGGTCCCTGGACCCCAGACTGGGCCCCTGACACAGACTAACCCCCTGAGAGCTTCAGCAGTCAAACGTGCACAGTGGCTCACTCCTCATGGGGGTGTGTTGTTGCTGAGCTGTTGTCACTTGGGTGTTTATCTGCCAGACGGCCTTCATCTGAGGTGTCACACAACCCTGCATACATTCCCTCCTGTCTAACATAGCTGCACTTTTCACATTTTGCCTCTGTGCCTATATTTGAGCTTGACGTGTATTTTTAAAAAAAGCCAGTGAGTCGTCTGTCTGTTGTCGGTTATCTGTTGGTCCGACAGAAATGGGGCAGTCAGAGGTGGGCTTCTCATCTCCTGACTTGACTTTAAGGGAACATATCATGCTCATTTTGAGGTTCATACTTGTTATACATGTTTACATGCTTTAATGTTCAAAACACACATTATTCTTATCTGTCTGTCTGAGTATACCTGTATTCACCCTCTGTTTGAAATGCCTGTCTCTTTGGGCGGTATATTATAATGAGCCTGCATGTGACATATGAAGGGGAGATTCAAATCTGATTGGCTTTTTGAATCACGTTTTCTTATCTAGGCAGCCCACAAAAAACTGACTGGGTTGTCTTATTTCACAGTTTGTGGGTTGGTAGGAACTCCAGATACCCAGATGGATGAGCACAAGCACTGAAAAAGGGAGTTTTTCCATAATATGTCCCCTTTAAATCAATTTGAAACTAAAATGTGTTCCTGTATCTTGAAACAGGAAAGAATGGGCAGGTTGGTGCACAAAAATTCAACCTTATTTAAGGAACTACTTGAAACAAGTTGTTTTGAAATGAAAACAGGTTCGAAAATTCTTGATTCTTTTCACTTTTTTAAAGAAAATAATACTGTAAAGACTCGGTACAGAATAAAATAGATTGAAAAGATTGTTTTTTAAGAATCTGATCACATGTTTTGTATTAAAAATCAGAATCTGTACCCTAACTAAAGCTGTCAGAAAAATGTACATTTCCCTCAGAAATGTAGTGGAGTTGAAGTATAAAGTAACATAAAATAGAAATAGTTTGCTCAAGGAAAGTATAAGTAAATGCCGGACTATGTAACAGGCCTATTTCTCTGGGACTGGCTTTCATATTGCAAAATTGCGCAGGTTCTCAACCATCTTATTTATTATCTGTGATGACTCTGTCTTTTTTATATAGCTGTCTCGTTTAGCTTTAGCTCTTTAGTGACTTCTTTAATGGTGTGTCTCTTAGTTAGTTTCCAACACTGATTACCAGCGTTCAACTTTTATTTTAAAATTATAGTAAGAAATAAAATAAAACTGTAATTAATTAATGTTATAATAAGATGTTACCTATAATTAGGTAAAGTAGTGGATTCATGCACCTCATTAGTTATGATTTATTACATAATTATAAGATGTTTTGTTGGGGGCAACCATTCAGAATGACTATTAATGATCATATTTAATTAACTCATTTTGCAGGGGAGTCCTCTCAACGACCCCTATTGGTCCGCGAACTCCAGCTTAAGAACCATGTGGCCTAGAGACAGTAGTTAGTAGTGTCTCTGGTCCTTTTTAGATACTCGGCTTTAGGCTTCATATCGCGGTGAAGTGGAATGCCCGGAGCGCTTCACTGTCATCAGAGTGTCTGTCTAACCGGAGCTTTGCGCGCAGCACCATCTCTGCGTAAAGCACCGAGGAATCCTGGGGGGCTCCGTCTCTACCGTTTCTAGCAGACACCAAATGTAAAGTTAAACCCGCCGGTTCAGCTATGAAGTCAGAGCAAACCTGTGTGGAGACACCCGCGACTCTGCCGGAGGTCAAAGATCTGCTCCAAAAACCGGCGCGCGGATAGGAGGATGCCCCGGAGAAACAAGACGAAAGCAAATACGTCGATTTGGAGTTTGTGGACGTGAACACAGGCGGGGAAACCCCGGAGAAGACTGTGGCTCTGGTGAAAGAAACCAAATGTCTGTCCTTATTAACAGCAGTGGCGCCGGAGCTCTGCGCGCAACGGAACCAAACCATGAGTTGGCGATTAAATCCAATATTGAAACTAAGAAGAAAGAGGATTCAGGAGTTGGGAAATGTGCAGAAGATGTCAAGGAGAGTCCCTCTAATCCATCAGATATCCCCAGTCTTAACGCAAAGTCAGAGGATTGCCTCAATTCAGGAGACAACGGCGAGCGCGCCATAACGCAACCCGAGGTGTCCAAAAAAGAAGACACGAAAAACACACCAAGAGATGAGGAACTACACTGTGGTGATAATTATCTGAGCGGGAGAAGTGAATCAGATGATTATGAGGAGGGTGATGATGTTAGTTTGGTGCTTTCCGACGACTGCGTCCCGTGCGTAACAGAGGATGAGTCCCATTACATTACCACGCACGAGATCCAGCTCTCGGAGCTTTCTGACCACGAGGAGGATTACGACCTCGGGGTGGGCTCCTCCACCAGCTGGGACATTGAGGATAACAACCAGGTGTACTGTTTTGTCGATTACGCTTCATTGGACGGTGATGGAGCGGTGGGGGAGAGGGGGGACGGCCGCCAGCCGCGCTCTCAGGGCGCAGCAGCAACAGCAGCAGCCGTCAGCACTCTGCTTGAAAGTGATCCGTGCGACGGGGCCAAGTTCACCAGCTCAGATGAGAGTGTGTCAAAGCCCCAGCAGCAGCAGCAGCAGCAGTGCAGTGGCAACAGTGCGGGACAGATCCACCTGTCAATCAGAACCACTTCTCGAGCTATAAATGACCCTGGCAGCATCCAAGAACAGGGAAATATCCTTTATCATGCCAGGGGCTCCGGGGACATGAGTCGCTATGTGTTTAGGGGAGTTGATGGGAAGGCAGAGGCGTTGTGTGACAGGGCGAAGTGTTTCATAGCCGCGCCCGGACGCTTACACTTTGGCCGCAAATTGAGGGGAAAAGAGATCACCGAGTATTCCAGCGGTGCGTCCAGCGCAGTCAGCGATCTGGACGACGCTGACAAGGAGGTGCGCAACCTGACAGCCAAAGCCTTCAAGAGCCTGGCGTATCCTTATTTTGATGCCATTAATTTCAGCACCTCCAGTGAATCATCTGCATCAGAGCACGGGAAAGGGATAAACAGGTGGTCCACGTTTGTCGACCTGAAATATGGCAATATGAATATGTCAAAGGGACGGGACCAAAGTGTTGTTTCCCATCAAAACTCAACGGCCTCATTTGAAATAGCCAAAAATATAGACAATAGAGGTTATAAGGGCATTGCACTGGCAAGCATCAAACCGCCCACCAGCAAGATCTTCACTCTGAATGGCAACCCCCACAGCGCATCGTCATCAAAGCAAATCGAGCTGATGGGGGAATTTAGTCAGGGCCACAGTGGAGTGATCAGACTCACAGAGACTCTGAATTTTCGTTGCAATGTCAAATCGGGAATGTCTGGGGGAGAAAGACACACTAAGTTTGCACAAAACGCTGCAGGATCACGTTCCACAGATGAAGTTACCAACAGGTTGCCAAGCAGCCAGAGGAGAGGGGCCAGCAAGTCGCCCTCTAAAACCATGGAAGACACGCACAAGAAAGCCATATTCGCCTCGAGTCTGATCAAAAATGTGATTTCTAAGAAAATGCAGTTTGAGCAGGAGCGCAAGATGGAAAGAGGGGAGATAAGCGAGCCGCATCCGACGACTTCCCCGTGCGTTGTGCACCAGGAGAGCGACAGCCACAGGGAGAAGGGCAGTAGGGAGCTGCACAGACAGAGCTCCAAGTTTTCCGAGAGCAGCTCTGACTACGCTATAATGGGCATGGATGAGTTAGGGGACATCGTGGACAGCGGCTCATGTGATACCAAGAGCGACTCTCGAAGACATGACGCGGCCGCTCCCGCACCAGAAACTAATTTGGAACCGGCAAATGAAGCTGGGATCGATACTAAAAAGGGCGCATTGGAAGCGTCCAGAAGCACGCTGCTTCGTAGCCAAAATAGCGCGTTCAGGTGCTGGAAGGACGAGGAGCTAGAGTTACAAAAGGATCATAAAAACGATAAAACTCCGGAGAAGTCGCCGTCAGCTAACAAGAAAGAGGACGAGGGGGATCAGTACTCAGCGGGCAGCGGCAAACCGACTAAAATGTCCCATTTGTTTGTGCCAAGTATCCAACTGCTGTCCAGTGACGGAGAAGCTGGACAGCAGCTGCAGAACAGGAGTTATTCTCCATATGGAGACGGAGATGGGATAAAACTGCGCTCTGACAACACGTTATACATCGCAGACTCCAGGACTGTGGCCACATCTAAATCTCCGGAAATTAAAATTAACTTAAGGAGCGCCAGAGACAATAAAACTGAGCCTTTTGGCGTCTCCAAACTGCGCGCTCCTAATATAGGCTGTAACGAAGCCAGCCTCATCAGAACAGATGACTTGAAATGCCAGGCGTTGGCTGCAGCTTTGAAGGGTGAGTCGTCAGATAAAATGCCGCATTTCATGGTTAGAGACATTAGAGATAATAAAGGAAAGCTACAGACGCCCATACACCAAGTGAGAGACGTGCGTAAATTAGTTAAAAGTTCCTATCACTTTGTTTCTTTGGATAACAACGAAAATAAATCTGCTGACAGCCACTCAGAGCAAAAGAAGGAAATGTCCTATCGAAATCCGAATTCTGTGTCCCCTATAGTGATCAAATGTCAGTCTGTGAATACAAATAATAACGGAAAATATTCTGGAGATCTTGCCGAGTCGTCTAAGCAGGAGACGTTTGACATGGACAGATCGTCTCCAGAGGGCGCCAAAAATGCTCCACTGCAAGGGGCAGCAGGGAGAGCACCCTCAGATGGAGTCATTGGATTGAGTATTGAAAGCAGAACAGGTTCAAAGAAGCAGGAAAAGATATCAGATATCACAGATAAGAAACCAGAGTCAAAGATGGCGAACCAGGGGGCTTTGGAAAAACTCCAGGCTGCGGTGAAAACCATGGAGCAGCTCTATAAATTTGAAAAAAATGAATGGAAACGGAAGAATGAGCGCCATCTCCTGACAGACAGCCATCTGCTTTCAATGATAGCCAGTGAAAAGCATGGAGGACCTGAGGAGGAAGGAGCCAGAGGGTTCAACATGGACAGGATAGTCAGAAGAGACTCCTATCCCAACAATGACAAGACACCACCAGCAGAGGCGTCCCCTGGCACTGACAACCTGCTGATGCGAGAGGACAAAGACGTCCCCATGGTCTTTCAGACTCCCGCTAGCCGTGAGGACAGGCTGGTTGCTAGGTCAATGCAAGCCTCTGGCACCACAGGGAACAAAAACATGTTCAGCCTCAGCTCTAGCCGTAAGGCCTCCACAACGGCAAAGATGCCCCCACCAAATGCCCTCACACAAACACCTTTCAGCACCAAAAGCTTCGTCCCAAAGTCCCCAAAATTGCCTGTGTCCTCAAAAATCAGCCAGACGAAGCTAAGTGGAAATGAAGGAGCTGAATCAAAGGAGGTAGAGAGGTCCACACAGGAGCTCTTTAGCGCCTCAGCTGACAACGAGAACTACCTAACCATTCCGGTCAAGTCTCACGCCAGCAGAAACAAACCAGCCTCATCTGCTGATAAAACATCAGTGTACACATTTAACACCCAGACACAATCAACCAGTCCTTCAGGACACTTGGGATTCGGCGCCAGGGGCTTGGAAGACCACAACCAGTCCCCTAAACGCTCCAGCATTGTGATGGACACACGCTCACCAGAGATCCCTTCTGCCACCATCTACCACTCTTTGCCATATGGCATGTCCACCAATCAGCCTCAGGTGTACTGCTTCTCTCCAGCAATCACCCCTGCTCCCACCCTGGACCCCTTCCAGGCCACCCAGAGGAAGATGCTCCTGGATCCCACCACTGGAAACTACTACCTGGTGGACACTCCTGTGCAGCCGGCCACCAAGCGCCTCTTTGACCCCGAAACAGGCCAGTATGTGGACGTGCCCATGCCTCCTATGACCCCGGTGCCCATGCCTATCTCACCTTTGGCCCTCAGTCCATACGGACACACCTACATGATCTACCCAGGCTTCATGCCGACACCATCCATGATCCCGGCCCGGACGCTGGTGCAGTCGCACATGTCGATGCAGTCAGAGGCGGAGGGCGGAGAGAAAGCCTTGTCGCAGCAGACTGAGGGCATGTACATGGAGAGTCCCTTCTACATGGCTACTGGAAAGTCTCCCCAGGCGGCCTACGGGGCTCAACAGCAGGCCACCGCCAGCAGGCCACCGCATGGCCTCTCCAGCGTCAAGCAGCCAGTCATCAGCATCACCTCCCAGCAGGGGCCCCGGATCATCGCTCCACCCTCGTTTGACGGGACCACCATGAGCTTTGTGGTGGAGCACAGATGAGCGGCAGCTTACCTGGACAGGTGAGTAGTTATCACCGTTAAGCCTGTGTATGTTCAGGTTCGAGTATGATGTATTGTGTCGTGTGTATAGATTGACTGATTTGTTCTTTGTTGTTTAAAAAAGTGCATTTTGCAGCTGTACAAAACACTTTTAAGTCCATTAGAAGAATAGATAACCTTTTCTTACAATATAATCAAAGGAAACTAGAGACCATCTTGCAATGGGATCACACCAGCCCCGATATCAAAGTGGACCAGGGGCGTAAAGTGTGTGTGTGTGTGTGTGTGTGTGTGGGGGGGGGGCAATGACCCCTTCCGCACTTCCTAACCCCCTACTTCAGGTGCCCTTGCTCGGACCACACCCATTTTCGAACTCTTCCAAACTCTTTCGAACTCTGAAATACTTTCAAACTCCTTTTCCAATCTCAACTATGCACCTGTAAAGTCTTGTGACGCCAAATTGGGCCAGGGGCATAAAGTGGGGGTTGCTCAGACCACAACCATCTTCAAACTCGACCTTCATTTTGATCTCAACTACACACCTGTAAAGTTTCGTGACTGCATACTGCACGGTTGTGACGCTATCGCGGTGACATCTGTCCATAGACAGAAATATAAACATCTGGCAAAGTACTCTAAATCAAAATGATGGCCCACTTTGAAGATGGGTGTGGTCTAAACAATGGTGCTGGAAGTAGGGGGTAGGAAGTGGGGAAGGGGCCATTGGCACCCCCTACTTCACGCCCCTGGCCCAATTTTGGCATCTCAAAACTTTACAGGTGTGTAGTTGAGATCAAAATGAAGGCCAACCTCGAAGAGGGGTGTTGTGAGGGCCATTGACCCCTCCACACTTTGCTCCCCTGGTACAATTTGGCGTTGCATCTGGTGTGATCCCATCGCAATATAGTCTCTAATCTCAATTTTCTGCTTTTGATATCCAAGATGGAGACAGTACTAGTGTAATAACAATTGCAGTTGTACTACAGTTTCTTCTAATTCTAATAGGTAATACTATTACATGAGATAGATTGTTCATTCGTGACCTTGGAAACAGCATTTGACAAAAACATTCTCGCCACCTGCTACTTCTTTTAATCACTGGTGGAAAAAGTTCAAGAATCCTTTTCTAAAGTAAAAGTAGTAATACCACATTATAAAAATACTGTTACAGTTAAAAGTCCTACATTCAAAAGTACAGAAGTATGTGCTTATTAGTATCACAAGTAAAAGTACTCATTATGCAGAATGGTCCCTTTCAGATTGCCCTAATATCATAGTACAGCTTGTTGAGATGCAGCTTATTAAAACTACTTTATATACAGTTGTATATAAAGTAGTTTAATCAAGAACATTGCATCATATTTAACTAACCAGTCTGTTATGTAAAATCATAATCTGTGGGAATACCCAGTAACTATAGCTGTAAAATAAATGTAGTGGAGTAAAAAGCACAATATTTCCCTCTCAAATGTAATGGAAAAACTCAAACAATGAACAAGTACTGCAACATTCTACTGAAGTACAGTACTTGAGTTAATGTGCTAAGTTGCTTTCCACCACTAATAGTAATGCTGCTAGTTTTGATACTATTGATATCACAGTGTAGAACTGGTCATGTACTTTAAAAGCAAAATAATTTGGTACGAGGTCAGTTTGGTAGAAATTGCTTTGCTGAAAAGTGACACACAAACATAAAGTTAGTTATAAAGTGTCTGGTGAGCATCAAATGCCATTCTAGTATGACTGTAGGGCAAACATTTTCATTTCTGCCTCTTAGGAAGTCTGAGCACACAAACGGACACTAATATTACTACTGCTGCTGCGACTACTGCTACTACTATTGATACAAACACTACTACTACTACCGTGCGGCTGTTCGGGCCAATTCTAAAACTGCCGCTACTCCCTCTACTGCTTGACTTTTTCAATTTGTTCAGATTCCTTGTGCCTGTGTAGTTATTTAAAGATGAACTTGTATTTCTTATGATAATACTGTAGTTCTCCTTGATCAGTGTCAATGTGAAAGCTATGGAGACCCAAATGTTCAAAATTAAATAAATAAATAAGACATTATGAAATAAATGATGATATGAATAAATGTATTTATTTAAGAGTTTCTTTCAAATCATTTTTATTTAATAACAAATTCTTTTTCCAAAGTCAGTTTTTAATTCACAACGCCAATTTTCCCCGCTGCCAAAACTCTGACCAGCAAAATAAGGAAGCTCAACTTGTATAGTTCAAAATTAAATAAATAAATAAATATTATGATTAAATAAATACTAGGGCTGTCAAAGTTGACGCGATAATAACGCGTTAACGCAAATTCGTTTTAACGCCACTAATTTCTTTAACGCATTTACGCAATCGGCTCAGTTTTAAAGCTAGAGTGAATACTGGCATCCTGTTATACTAGCAAAGGAGGTTAAATAACGCTCAAAACTTACGCTACATTTTGGCGAGGAAAAACTGTCATGGCCATTTTCAAAGGGGTCCCTTGACCTCTGACCTCAAGATATGTGAATGAAAATGGGTTCTATGGGTACCCACGAGTCTCCCCTTTACAGACATGCCCACTTTATGACAATCACATGCAGTTTGGGGCAAGTCATAGTCAAGTAAGCACACTGACACACTGACAGCTGTTGTTGCCTGTTGGGCTACAGTTTGCCATGTTATGATTTGAGCATATTTTGTATGCTAAATGCAGTACCTGTGAGGGTTTCTGGACAATATTTGTCATTGTTTTGTGTTGTTAATTGATTTCCAGTAATAAAAATATACATACATTTGCATAAAGCAGCATATTTGCCCACTCCCATGTTGATAAGAGTGTTAAATACTTGACAAATCTCCCTTTAAGGTACATTTTGAACAGACAAAAATGTGTGATTGATTTGCGATTAATTGTGATTAAATATTTTAATCGATTGACAGCCCTAATAAAATACAGAAGAAATAATAATAATCAATCAATTTCATCCACTTCATAATTGGCTGTTATTCAGATCTTGCTGTCACATAATGTCTCTGTTTGTCTTGATCAACACATAAGGACTTTGTGGTGAAAAGTGGCATCATGAAATTCATTTCCCTGCTATCAACAAAGTTGTAAAAACTGACTTGAGAAAGAACATTGGAAACATTAAAAATAAAATGTGCTGAAATTGGATAAAAACAAATACTTGCAGTAAACTCTGTTATTATGAAAAGAAGCAGGATGAAATAACATTTCATAATAGCAAGCTGAATGTAAAATGTTTTATTTTACAAGTGCACTGTATGTCTTCATATTATTATTTATTTCACAATGTCTTATTAATTTATTCTGAACTTTGTGATTTCATAGAAGTTCTCATCTTACCTCAAAAGGCTTTAGTACATAATGGATTAGTAGCACATTCTCCATGTGACGATTTAGCATCTATACCCAAAGGCAATTTATTCATTTATGTCTATTTATGAATTTTCTGGTATTATGTCAATTGGAAATGGACATTAAGCGTGCAACCAGTCATGTACTAGGATTCAACATGCATGCAAACGGAGGAGACACCATGTGATTGTAAAGTTTGCAACTGAGCACCTCAGCAGGCGCTAGCACTCAGAGAGATACTGAGGATTATACTGATATAAGATTCTTCATGGGCTTGGTGTTTGAATGTCTATGGTGGACATAGTGTGTGCAGGAGTAAAAGGTCAGGCGATGGCAGGGGTTTCTATGTGTACACACAGACTGCTTCAGCTGCTGCTGGACATCAAGTGGCGGCATGGCAGGTCAGAGTCAGCCGGCTTTTTATAGGAGCAGTCATTTAAAGTCAGAGAGAGTTAGAAGCCAGGTTCGCATGGCCTCTGATCAGCAATTACATAAACACAACATGCAACATAGCAGCAGAACATTTGGAGTTCCCCTTCTCATCTTAGAGAGCCACATACTGGAGGGTCCAGTTATGTTTTAAAAAAAAAACAGCCTGTAGTCTGATAGCCTGGAGGCTGGAGAGATGGGCTTTTGAGTGGAAGGTAGTTTAAATCCTACAGACTGGATGCAAAACTGTATGTGGAGAACGTCAGTAAAAAATGATGATATACTTCAACAACTATTGTCGTGGTGCCTTTGATCGTGGCAATGAACTCCCACATTTGTCAGGAAAAGACACCCAAGTGCAATCAGCTGAAGTCAGTGGGACACCAGGGACCAACAGATTTCTTTTAAAGGACCAGTGTTTAGGATTTAGGGGGTTCTATTGGCAGAAATTGGAATATAATATTATTAACTATGTTTTCTTTAGTGTATTATCAACTGAAAATAAGAATTGTGTTTTCGTTAGCTTAGATTGAGCCGTTTATATCTACATATGGAGTGGGTCCTCTTCAGGGAGCTGGCCGCCATGTTTCTACAGTAGCCCAGAACGGACAAACTTTACTCAAGTTTAACTCAAGTTAGCCTGGTCCAGACTACTGTTGAGGTCTGGTGTTGTGCTCATTTCTAAACTGTCAGAAATATTCGCCTCCAAGCAACTTTGGAAATTGTTAAGGAAAAAAGTGTATCCGTTTGTTTTTCCTTGAAGTAACAAATACAGTACATATTACTGTAATCCAATTGTGAGAAGATGCATCTTAATTCTGGATTTAAGCGCTGCTTTTGATACCATAGATCATAATATCCTGTTGAATTGAAGAAGTGGCTTGGGATAATATAGCACTCGAATGGTGTTCTTCTTATGTATCTAATCACCAGTTCTTTGTTTCCATCGGTGACAAAGTTTGGTTGTGCACCTCTGACCTGTGGAGTTCCTCAAGAGTCATTTCTGGGACCTGTTTTATTCTCCCTTTACATGCTCTCCTTAGGGCATACTATCCGTCAGTTTGCAGATTGAATAATTACTTTTTGCTCAATAAGTTGGTTGTTAAATTTATGTACAGCTCTAATCTGGTGCAGTTGTCAGGGTCTTAGAAAGTGTTAGCCTGTTTGATCAGAGGTCTCTACAGTGTGTATATTAGGGCTGTCAAAGTTAACACAATAATAACTCGTTAACGCAAATTCGTTTTAGCACCACTCATTTCTTTAACGCATTAACGCAATCGACCTTTCGGGGGATCTTTTTGTAGTGGGATAGAGTGAAGATACTGGGATCATATGAAACTAGAAAACCTAAGGAATCCATTGGTACCAACCTTGTCATACTAGCTTGTCACGAAGGAGACTAAATAACGCTCAAAACTTACCTTAACTTAACTTATGAAAAACTATCATGGCCTTGACCTCTGAACTCAAGATATGTGAATGAAAATGGGTTCTATTGGTACCCACGAGTCTCCCCTTTACAGACATGCCCACTTTATGATAATCACATGCAGTTTGGGGCAAGTCATAGTCAAGTCAGCACACTGACACACTGACAGCTGTTGTTGCCTGTTGGGCTGCAGTTTGCCATGTTATGATTTGAGCATATTTTTTATGCTAAATGCAGTACCTGTGAGGGTTTCTGGATGATATTTATCATTTTTTTGTGTTGTTAATTGATTTCCAATAATAAATACAGTATATACATGCAGCACAAGCAGCATATTTGCCCAGTCCCATGTTGATAAGCGTATTAAATAGTAACAAATACTTGACAAATCTCCCTTTAAGGTACATTTTGAACAGATAAAAAATGTGCAATTAATTTGCGATTGATCACGATTAACTATGGACAATCATGCAATTAATTAAAATTAAATATTTTAATAAATTTATATATATATATATATATATATATATATATATGATGTGATGTAATGTGATGTGTGATGTAGCATATGATTCTTTATACAGATGAGAAAAATCATCAGATTTGTTTCCTTAGAACACAAGGTTTCTTGGTGGGACGATGTGACTCCACCATCCTACTTTATTACACGGTGTTGTTGAGTACTCGATTCTGATTGGTTAATCACGGCGTTCTGCGGTCCGTTATTTCTTTATAGCAGACCGTTGCTATGTATAACAGACCGTTGCAATGGGCGCAGCTCTGATGTCGGACTCTGGCGGACCGTTTTTGTGTCAAATTATTGATTTCTTAAGTAAGTAGCCGTGTAATAAGCGGGATAATGTAAAGCTAGCGGGTCATTGTTGTGAAAGAAACCCCTTCAGGGCGATGAGAGACCCCTCTGCTCCGCATGCGGCATCGCCCTGTCGGGGTTACTTTCACAACAATGACGCTGTACATTATCCCTTACGTATTATGCACAAATGAAACATTTCACATGTGGAAACTCTGGTAAATAAGTGTATTAAGATTTCAGCTGTTAATATGTTAGAACTTAGTGTCTGTTGTGTTTTCTTGGTTCCCAACAGGGCCGAGCTCTGAGTGGATGCTGGACTGCTCTGGGTTTATTTTATTGTCTGGAGGTGATGGATCAGGGCCCAGGTATGAAAGGGCTCATTTGCATCCTGTCTCACCTTTTCTTACTTGTACAAGATGTGTATAAAGTGTGTATTTCTTCTTTTATAACACCAAAATGTGAAAGTCTTAATTTGTAGGCCTATATTGCATAGACTTTGCTAGCACAGTAATCAATTACCCTTTAAACTAATCCGGGTTTAACTCTGGAAAATTTGTGATTTTGTAATTTATTTCATTTTGCAACACATTATTGCATAATAACTTTTATGATGACTGTATCTAGCATAATGTCTATACCAGTTGACATTTTCTTACTCTTGTGTGTTGGATTTTATTTCAGTATTTTTGCTTTATAATGCACAAAAGTCAGCATTTAGCAATATGTGTTTTTATGTCATAATTAGTTAATCAACCATGCTGAATTCATTAACATAATACTATTGATATAATGTGTGTGTTGAACCTATACAATAGTAGACATCCTGGAGATCTCTCATGATGCACTTATATAGCAGAGTATTCAGTTCTTTTTTTAACATGGTGTATCACGTTAGAATCTTTTAAGTTTTGATCTAATGACTACATGAAGACAGTTTGTGTTATATTGAGAGTTTATTCATTATTCCCTGATCACACCAAAATAAAACTGGCCAATCCTTCTTCCTTCTCACTGGAATGTAAAGAATAAGGTTTTAGTTTAAAGAGCAGTGCAGCTACAGGATGCTCTACTGTGTGACCTGCAGACCGTTTGACGTGTATTTCTATGTGTATCACTGTTTCTAAGTAATTATTTTGACACTGACTTATTGTTTAGGATCTGCTGGCCAGTCCATCCTTTACTGTTTGTTACTGTCTTTAGGACACAAAAAGATCAAGTCCAACCCAACATGAAGCATTCTTTTATAATAACTGCAGTAACAATGATGTTATAAAAGAATAACACCCCATGTGTAAAAAGATCATAGTGATTTTTAGAAGTCTTATTAAGAGGTGTATTGTATTATATTGAAATTAATGGATTATAATGGTTGTGTTGATGTTTTAGTTTGAACGTTTGCTGCCTTCTGAGCTGCTGAAATGTTTTAATGTAGAAAATGTTGAATCTTGGTCACTGTTTTGGATATAAATGTTGCTCCATCACTGCCCCGACTGCAGTCTATCAACTTATTAGAACTGTGTTAGACGTATGTTGTACATTCTGATGGAAAAAGTCTAAATTAAAGGGTCAGTTCACCCATTCTGATTTGCTCTTACTGGTAGATAGATTTGCAAAACAACAACAACAACAACAACAAAAGCGGGGGGGTTCACATGGCAGAAAATGAAATTGATGTGGAAATCTGTGTGAATGAATTGCTAAAACGGTTGCTAAGCTGAGTGCACACATTAATATACAAAACAAATAGATTCCTAAACCTGATCAATAATCGGAGTGATGAACCGTGCAAAAACAAACTGTGAGGGGAAACAAAATTTCAGCTCAGTCAAGATGCGTTCATGGGAACGATACGACTTCTGATATGGACCTCTGACCTTCAGAATAAAAGCGTATTAGATATTGTTAAGGTAAAGTCATATGTTATTTACAATATGCTCACCAAATGAAAGCATAGATTAATAATCAGTGTTAGAGGAAAATAGAGCACTTTAATGTGAGTCCTCTCCTGTATGCTGTTGCTGCACATAATGGAGTGACCATCAGCCACTGTAGACACTGGACTGGAAGTCTTTGATTGGTAATGTGTAATTTATATGTCATATGATTGAAATATAACTTGTGTTATAACAATCAAAGAGGAATTGTGACACCAGTTATTAGTCTTTGCTTTCATTTAGCTCATATCACAATTAAATACATTCCATGACTTAAAAGCTGTTTTCTAACAAATGATAATTCTGCGACTTTAGTCTGAAAACCAGATGCATATACCTAAACTTGTACTTCAAAATGTCCCTCAAGCTATGCACTTAGCTTAGCACTCTGTTTGTACTGTTTATCAATCCGTTCACTTGGTTACCAATCTGAGCGCACAGATTTCATGCAAATATTTTCTTCCACCATATGACCACAGGAAGGCGGCTCCGTAGAAAACTGATGATGCTGTTGAGTTTTTTAAACCTGGGGGCAGAAATCTAAGAGACACATCTCAACACCCAGTGAAAATATAACCAAAACAATCTCTATGACTAGATAAGAGACTCTCTAGTCTCTTATCTAGTCATAGAGATTGTTTTGGTTATATTATATTGTAAGGGAGAAAATATGTTTCTTTCTCATTCTGGTGGATGGACCTTTTAAGTATACTTTGAAATCCCAAATGCAGAATAAAATTGTCTGATTGTCTCTCATTTTCTAACTGCCAAAATAAAACATGACAATATCACTTTTTTATTTGTATTTTTCACCAATTCAATGGGATTCAATGTGATGTTAGTCTTCCAAAACTGTATATTTTTGAACAATCCACAAATAATCTACTGTTTAATGGACTTTTTATGCACTTTTCCATTTAACCACATGTGAATAGTTTGTCAATGAACTCACTGGCCTCTTCAAACTAACTGGTCCCACTGATGGGGTCTTTTGAATTCTCCTTTATTCAGACAAAATCTTTCATTGCCTTGTTTGGGGGTTGTTGCAGCACTTTGCAAGTCATATTCCAGCAGTTTATGGATGTGCTGTTGTCCTATTTTCCTTAAGTGCAACAGAGGAAACGTACAGCTTGTTGTATAGAGAAATTAAGTTCTGTATGAGTGTAAATATTTTTTCACAGGTCTCAAGGCAGGCCTGATGTTCTGATGCGTCACTGAGTGATTCAAAACCTTGCACAAGGACACTCTAACAGGGTGGGGCTTTGAAGCTGTGACTGTGAACTCTCTGGACAGACAGTACATATTGTGAAGGTAAAAGAAAGTCGATGTGTCCCGGAGAGAAAAAGTGAGGAAGTTTGTGGAATGAGGGGACTTTTATTTGGAATGAAATGGTGAACGCACAGCAGGGAAAGGTGGGTTTAGATGTAGAAATGAAACAATGAAAAATCTTGTCCAAAGTGAAGGTAATGCTCAGATGAAGGCTTAGTTTAGGTTTGTAATGTTGATGTGTGCAAATGTACAGTGTTGGTTCAAAAATGTGTTAGGAATACCGCAAGAGATGTTTCATCAGATGCTAATGTTGAATGTGTGGAAATGTAATAAACATGAAACCCTTTTGCAGACCTCTCTATTATTATTTTTTTCATCCTGTCTGTCTGAATATACCTGTATTCACCCTCTGTCTGAAACGCTCCGTTTTAGCGCCGGTCTCTTTAAGACCCCCTCCTGAAAAAGCCCAGTCTGCTCTGACTGGCTAGAGAGAAAAATATGGTGCACCTTTGCAAACGTAGTTCTCCAGCTGTGGGCGGTATATTCTAATGAGCCTGCATGTGACATAGGAAGGGGAGCCACATCTGAATGGCTTGTTGAATCACATGTTTTCTGATCTAGTCTCACAGTTTGTGGGTTGGTAGGCACTCCAGATACTCAGATGTATACAGTATACACAAGCACCGAAAAAGAGAGTTTTTCATGATATGTCCCCTTTAAGTAAAACTTTACTTTTGTTAGTTCCCCCCTTACTTTTATACATTTTATATTTTATTCCATGCTGTACAAAGACAAGGTTTTAGATTTCATCCCTACTTGAGATATAAGTACAGTTTTGATTTTTAAAGTAATACCAACAGTATTTTTTGCAAAAAAAAACAAACACATACAAACACAATGGTGTAGGCTATAAATTGTGTGGGTATGTTCTGCCTGAACTTGTGTTTATAACACAACAATTGTGAAGAATGCATGCAGTAAATGATGTAAACAAGAAAATGTTTGTGTCTAGAGTGGGTTCTTAGCACAGCTATCATGATGTTACGATTATTTAAATTGGTTTAAAATAATTAAACATTTTCAGAATAGGTCTATCTGCTTTCTTTAAGAAGCTGGAGTTTTTAGCTTAGCTTAGCATAAAGACTGGAAGTAGGGGGAAACGGCAAGCCTGGCTGGCTCCTATTAATCACAATCGCCCTCTCCGACAGATGAAGGTGTGTAAATGTGGAAGATATTCCTCCCACAGTCCAAAGACATACAGGTTAATTGTTGACTCTAAATGGCCCGTAGGTGTGAATGTGAGCGTGAATGGTTGTCTGTCTCTATGTGTCAGCTCTGTGATAGGGTGTGTACCCGCCTTTGCCCAATGTCAGCTGGGATCGGCTCCAGCCCCCCGAACCTCCATAGTCTGGAGGTGAAAGTGCTATGTGGAGTAGCTAATTGAAGCCAACTAATTAAAAAGTGACTTGCTAGGAGGTTATGATTTAAACAATGAATCTCCATTCCTTTTCCATTGTTATCAGAAGAAAATGCATCATCATTTGATAAAAATAGAAAACATGCAATACTGTAAGAGTGGAATATCAGCCAGGAAACGTGCTAACAAGCAAGAGAGGGGTAGCATCTCCCTATTAGCCCCCATATAGGCAGATTGCTCAGTCTGATTGGCCCCTGATGTATTCATTCATATTTTATTTCATGGAGCCCAGGCTTGTGGCTTTTACTTTCTGTTTTCCCCTAAAGTGGCAGTTTGTTGTTGGAGCAGCAGCTGAAAACTAACCTTGCACGGCAGCTGGATTCTCGTGATGTCACGAGATCAAACAAGAATCACGGGATCACATCTCACATGAAAATCCATCTTGTCAGGCTTCAAGTAATGCGTTTGCGTCCGGCCAGTCAGACCACGGACCAATCAGCGTCCTGTGAGGAGCTACTGCAGCTTCGGGCGTGGTGTAGGTGTGTGTGAGATGACACAGAGAGGCCACTGGTTCTAAACAATAATGGCGGCTCCTGAATAGGTTAGCATAGATGCTGCTATAGCATCAGTTCTATCAGAACTGGAGAGGATTTCTTCATTCAGACTGGCCAAGTTTGATTGACAGATAGTTCACCCAATCACCTGCCAAGTATTTTTTGAAAGTACCTGCCTTTTTCTAAACAGTTACCAATGACGGCCTATATTTGTCGTGTACATATTAGCTGCTATCCCCTGCTTCCAGTCTTTATGCTAAACTAGGCACTGATATCAATGTTTTAATCTCACTCTTGGAAATAAAGCAAATACATGTATTTACCAATATGTTGAACCATTCATTCTTTTTTACACACTTATCAGGTCTGGAAATGAAATGAACACTTTCTAGAACCAGGCAGTCTTTCAGAGAGACATTGCATTTGGACACTTATGATGTGATATGACATGATGTCCAATCTGTCCTGTTGAGGAGTCTCTTTAAAAGCAGTTTTTTTCAGCTACAGTCCCATTCAGCACTGACAATTTACCGGGGTGTTTGTGAGGCTGAAAACTGGCTTAGCACAGATGATGTTGGAATGTGTGCTAAATAAGCAGTCAGTGTTGAAGGCTTCTCTACCGGCTGTGGGCGTTTATAGAAACTGGGTTAGGAGGGGATGGAGGTGGAAGGAGGTAGGATCATGTTGCAGAGCCCGAACTCACAGAGGCAATCCCAATGTGTCTACAACACATTCCATTACACACACACACACACACACACGCACACACACACACACGCACGCAGTAACACATACACACACACACACACACACACACGACACAGAGATACCGCGTGATAATAACGTTGTTATACTGTTGGCTCACAAGCCTTGCTAGAAGTGGGAATCGAACGTCAGATATCTTCCACAGAGATAAACAAAACATTAATGTCAGACCCGTCAACATTTTTTAAATGATTAATTCACAATCATAATAATTGTTTTTTAGGAAAAGCCATACTTTTATTCGGCACCTTTCTAAAAGTCTGTGTATGTATTATTATTATTTTTTTTTTTTTAAATATCCATCTACATAAAAATGTTATCAATAAGACCTTTAAGGTTAGGCATTGACCTCGAATGGTTAAGGTTAGAATTGGAGAGGAGAGAGTTTTTGCAAGTTTTTGCTAGATTTAGCAATTTGCGGGTTACCTTCTAGACACGTCCATGTCATATAAATGCATCTGGCGCGGGTAAAGGACGTCATATGCGCGCCAACAAAACATACATGGGAAACTCATGGATGTATAAAGAGAACTATGTGGCTCAGTTGACCAGCTTATTTAGTTGTTTAGTGTATTTCCTCGGTATGTCTGCTTGGTTGTGGTCGGATATATATCAGGCTGATAAAGTACTTTTAAAGGTTTCGTTGTCAGTCTGCTATTAAATGCTGCCAGTTAGCTTTCTGCAAACAGCAGCCAATAAGCTAACATCAGCAGCTAGCTGATAGAGCAGCATTAGCCAGCAGACAGCAGTCATCTCTGCTCTCACAGATGGCTGATAGCGTGAAAAGAGAAGCTCCAGCCCTGCAGGAGAATGATAACGGAGACACTGAGAGCAGTCAGAAGACAGTGAGCAGTAATGGAGGAGCAGAAAATCAAACCGTGTCGAAAAGGCAAAGGAAGAAGCTTCTGAAGCAGCAGAAATGGGAAGAAGACAGGGAGCTGCGAAAGTAAGTGAGCTCATTGTGACGCTGTCAGAGTCAACGCATTGTCTATTGGTATAACGTGTCCTTCTTAAATTAGCGCCAAACTCCATTCAAACATTTGTAATTTAAGGTTGTATTGCTTGTAGTGGCTATTTGTCCATCAATGTGCCACTGATGCTCCTGAGGGATAAACTGTGTAGGCAGAATAAGTCCATAGTCAGTTTGAATTTAATTTGTGATTTATTTATCCTGCCTCTCTTGATCTGGTAAAAAAACAAAAACAAATCATAGTTGGAAGCCTTTTCTGCTAAATGAAGCACACAGATGAATCAGCAATCAGCAGTAATGAAAAATCTGGTTTATTACAATTGGAGCTTTATTTTTGTAGCTCCAGACATCAGTTCTTTTGGTTATGATAATAATATTATATTCAACAATGTAATTGATGATATCTTAGAACATCTAACATGTTATAAACACTTGATTTGTAAGTAAAACTAAAAATGAGTGCACTTGAAATGTTGTTAATAATCTGGTTCACTATCATAACATTAACTGAAACTACCGGCTAGGTCTGTTACGATAACTACTTTCGTTGGACGATATATCGTCTCCGAAATAATTGCGATAAACAATGTGAAAAAAATATTAAAATATTCTTAATATGTAAAACATAAATGAAATAAAACCACACTACCAATTTTATATTACTAATTTTAATTTTATATTTACAATAAATAAAATGGACTCTTGGGCTCTGTTAACAAAAATGTGCAATGTCTGTGCAATGCCCAAGTGTTCTAATGGTAGGGAAAACCTGCTGTTTATTCTGGCATCATGTTGGCTAAAATGTTGGTGACATTTCTTATGTAAAGAAACACGCATGCAAACACAACGGGCAATATCGAGGTCAGCAAAAATGATCAAGGTCATGTCCATATATTGTACGATAAGTCAATAGCATAGTTATCGTGACAAGCCTACTGCTGGCTGCTGCATATTTTGTGGCCTTGTGTTTCATTTGGCCATCATGCATGAATACCTGTCTTACTTATGTTATACAGTATGCAAACACCATCATATGACCAAAATTGGTCTTATAACAGAGATGCTGTGTGTGCAGGCGTGACCTAAACTTGAGTCATGCAGCAGTAATTCATTTAAAAGACGAGTATTGATATTCACTTAGTGTCAACCAATCCCATGGAACGACCAAAACCAACAATGAATTGATCCAACAAAAAATTAGAACGTACTCCATCAAATGTGTATTATTTTCTGTAGATATTTGACTACAATACGAGAGTCTGCAGCGTGGTCTCATCTCAGTAACTGTCTGCTGCAGGCAGAGACGGAAGGAGAGGAAGCACCAGCGTCGGCTGCAGAGGCAGGAGGAGGAGGGAGGAGAGGCCCAGAATGTGAGGAAACGTCCACGCAGGGAGGTGACGCCCAGCTCACTGAGGCTGGTGGTGGACTGCAGCTTCGACAACCTCATGCTGATCAAGGTAAAAAAAGCTCTGGGAGCCACCGTGGAGCGATACCCACCACGTCTATGTTAAGATATGAACTGAGGTACTGACTCTCCTGACCAACAACCTTGTTGTGTCTTCAGGATGTCGGGAAGCTTCACAAACAGATCCAGCGGTGCTACGCTGAGAACAGACGGGCCTTGCATCCAGTGCAGGTTAGTGGCTACTGACTGACATGAAACAGTAGAGACAGTCCTGTCTGATGTATAACTACTCCTCTCACCTCTGCAGTTCTATCTGACAAGCCTGGGAGGACAGCTGAAACAGAGCATGGATGAAAAGGACAAAGGATGGGTAAACTGGAAGGTAAGCATGATCCTCAATGACGGTTTACACCGATTTTTAGTTTTAACAACCAAGCAAGATCAAAGTTGATGCAGCAGAAACAGAGATATACATCAGACAGGCAATATGTCATCCAGAGTAGGCTCTCATGACTACGCCCCCTTTTGGGGGAAACCAATCCTGTGTCCCTCAGAGACAGTAACGGAGTAAATATAAGAAATAGAAACATGTCTCCAAACTTCTACTTTAATAGTAATAACGCTATGCTGAAGAGTTGCTGTGTATTTGGTTGCACCAACAATAAATCCCAAAACGCTCATGTCGGATTTGTTCCCCTGCCATGTCCTAAAAAAGATCTAATAGAGAGGCTTTATGGCTCCAAGCTATAGACCAGACCAGCATGACTTTATGGCTCCAAGCTATAGACCAGCCCAGCATGGCTTTATGGCTCCAAGCTATAGACGAGACCAGCATGGCGTCATCTCCGAGGCTGCGCTCCCTTTTGGGGGAAAGAAACTCGCCGTCACAGGAGAGAAAATGATGAAAAGCTGTTGTGTAGCAGGTTAACCGAGGCTTTCACACTGAGATCTGAGGCTCATACGATACGTGAATATTCACTGTCAGTGTGCTAAATGGCTAAATGATGCTGGTGACAGTGACTAGCATGGCTAGCTAACGTTAGCTTGAGTGGGAGGCTGCTGCAGTAATACAGTCATACATTAACGTTATAGCATCATCAGACTGTTGTTTCCAACTAAATCTCAGCCTATAGATCAAACAGTTGGTTATTAACATGTTGGTTATTTACAGACAACACTTAGTCTAACGGGATTCAATCAGATATGTAAAGATGTCTGGATAAGCAATATCCAACCATTGTGTTGGACGGGGGAAGACTGAAGGGACATGGTGGCAATCAACCTTCATTTATTAAGGTATTGCGAACGCTCAGGTTCAGGCAAGATCACAAAATAATTATTAGACACGTGTATAAAACAAACGTTTGTATAACAAGAGATGAATGCATACAGACTTGTCAAAATTACAATCAAACGTACGTCAAAATGCATTGAAGTCTATGAGATCTTTGGTTTTCTATCCCCCAGAAGGGGGCGCTGCCTTGACTTTTTGCGAAAGTACCCGTATGTGCCGGTCTGATGTATAGTCTTTCTTCATTCCAAATATTTTGGTCATATGACCAAAAGAATATGTGTGAAGGCCAGGGGCACAAAGCACAAGTCCTTTTCTTGCTGGCAGAATCTATAGAAGAATCTATACTATGATCTACACTTCCACTGTTTATTGTAATTACTTACTTTCCCTATATTAACCCACATGGACTCATTTTCAAATTTAAATATATGGTTGGTGCTGTTTTATATGGCTTCTGTGTTACAAATCCAGTTATTATGCACGGACTCACAAAGAGACATACTTTAGTAAACTTGTTAAAAACACAAAATGTCTCATTACTTATTTCTAAATAGAATCAAGAGTTAACCTTGGGACAAAAATGTGAACATAAATTAATGTAAAACATCTGTTACTAGTCAGATGATGGTTGTCCATGTGAATACACATATGTTCTAGTTTATTCTTGTCTCTGTACTGAAACCTCTGCAATAGCATTTAGACAGGGATCATCACATCCTTGCAAGTAGGAAGCAATTGCATTTATTTGCATAAATGTTCTTTTGATATAATGTTGTGTGTCATGTCATTGTACAGTATGTGCCATATGCAGTGTTGCATAACTCTGTGTGTATGTGCATGCTGCTGTTGTGTGCAGGACATCAGCATTAAAACAGAGCACTACAGTGAAGTCGTGGCGAAAGAGGAGCTGGTGTACCTGACGTCAGACTCTCCCAACGTGCTGGAAGAGCTGGACCACAAAAAGGCCTACGTGATAGGAGGCCTGGTGGACCACAACCACCATAAGGTCTGTGGCTTCACCGCTGCGGTGCCCTGCTGCTTGTAGTTCCTGCTGGCTGACTTGAGCTGCTCAGTGTTCTGTCTGGGTTCTGTTTGTAGGGGATCACCTTTGAGAGGGCGAAGGAGCTGGGGATCGATCACGCTCAGCTTCCTCTGAGCAGTTTTGTCAAGATGAACAGTCGGAAGGTTCTGGCAGTCAACCATGGTAAGGACTAGTATCAGACCAATATACGGTGTGAGACTGGTATCAGTAGTTTTAAGCCACTGCACAGGTGACATTGACGAGTTTTAGTTAGTTGTGATGGTGTCCAATAATATGGAGGTTGGAACCTGCCAAAATAAAAAATAAATGAATTAATAGATAAATGACTCGATAAATAAAATGTAATATAATGCAGCAAAAATAATATTAAAAAGAATTGTGGCCATTAATTAATTGATAAAATGTTTATATTTTTTTATTTGCTTCTTTATTTATTTACCCTTGTATTAATTCCCTTATTTATTTACTATTGTGTAATTTTATGTATTTATTCATTTTTAGAAGAGGCGCACGGCGCACGTTGTGTTTACTAGAAAGTTAATGTGTTTTTGGGGTGACTAATTAGTTGGCTAATCTGCCGGCGACAGTTGTCATTTCAACTGGCAAATTAACAGTCAGCTATTAAAAATGAGACGCTACTCTTCTGTCTGAAGTCAAGGACCCATTGTTTCAAAAAGAACTGTATATGTGCAACGCTGGAACAAAAAGCTTGACAGCAGTAACTGAGGGTAAATTGACCGTTCTTAATTATGGCTGTACTGTGTGCTCCTACTGTCTATATTTGTTTTTTAAAGTGTACTCTGCTTTCGTCCCGTCTTCAGTGTTTGAGATCATCCTGGCGTACCTGGAGAAGGGAAGCTGGCAGGAGGCCTTCTTCACCGTCCTGCCTCAGAGGAAAGGAGCGGTGGCTGTGGACCAGGACGGGACAACTACTCAGGAAAAAGAAGAGGAGGATTCAGACTCAGACTCTGACACCGACACAGCAGACCAAACTGAGAAAAGAGCCTAAAACTTAGTTCAAATGGACAACTTCAAACAGTTCAACATGTGATGTTCTGGGAAAACATCTGGATATATTAATGCTGAGGCTCAAAAGAGGGAGGTTTCTGTTGACAAAGCATCTGTTTCTTTGAAATTTCAAAATGTAAATTTTTTTTTAAATCAACTATTTATTGAAAGTTTTACTTTGTGCCTCCTGTGATGGGTATTAACTTAGTTGAACAGCTAATGGAAATTTCAGTTTTGCTTCATTTGTTTTTGGCAGAATATACAGAAAATAATTTGTACTTGAATTTTAATTCCTTTTTTTTTTTTTTTTAGCTCAACACTCTAGCTGTCAGACTGGTGCTAAATGTCTTCATTAAAAAGAGAAGGTTTAAAGCAGGATAAAGTCAACACATTATTGGCCCTGGAATTCTTGGAGTATTATGGGATTTTTGAGAGTATAGGCACAATATAAAAATGAATGAATTTGATACATTCTTTGGAGAAGGTGTGGGAATATTATACAATTTTGCAAATTGATCTTTTTGTATTATATAATGCAGGATAATGTGAGAGAAACTATATTGTTCTTACTCTGCTACTTGGAGACAATCAGCTCATAGTTGAATATTAAAAAAGAAAGTTTAACCAAAAGAGTACGTATGAAACAAATCATGAAATGGTAGCATATTGTAATTCAAGTGTTCTGAGAGAAAACTAGACTTCTGCACCTCCTCATGGCTCTGTTTTCAGGCTTTAGAAAATCTAGCCTGTGACGGGAGACTTTGGCCAATCGCAGGTCATTTCACAGAGAGAGAGAGTTCCTATTGGCTGTTCATTCAACTCACAAACTCGTCCTCCAGCCAGGTCACACACTCTCATTTTACAGCTAAACAGTTCACTACAAGATGTTTCTGAAAACATTTGAGGAGAGAAATAGGCATTATAGTAACAGAATATTGATTCATATTTGATCAGCGCTGCCTAGTTTGACCGTTTGATCGGAGTTTGTGAGTGATTGACAGCTGCTCAGAGACGGCAGACTCCAGCTCAGCTCTGATTGGTTGTTCTCCTCCAGTCTGTGAAATCTTGCAGATGCCATTAGGAGCACCGGAGGACATCGGAGGACACAGAGGCACATTTTTTTTTTTCAGATTACCTGTCTCATGCACTACTGTCAGGATATAGTGACCGTTTTATAAAAATACCTTTTTTTAATAATTTTGCTCCAACCTGCCTACTCCAACAACTGCATTATTACCTGGTGTTAAGGTCTGTCTCGTAGAGGTGCCCAAGTTTAGTTTTGAGGCCTTTATTATTTCAGTTTATATTGTGTTACATGGTGTATGATTACAAATAATTAACTACAATATACTGCCATGTTATTCCATCAAAATAAATTGAACAGTGATAGATTTGGGGAAATATTTGACATTAAATTAAAACTACATTGAAATGAAATTAGGATCATCTAATAGCTTAATCTAATGCAGATGTTTAAATGTGTTCACGTCGCAGTGCCACAGCTTTGGTGGAGACAGACGAACCACGTGACCAAGTTAAACAAAGGCAATAGGTCGGTTATAGGCCAATGTGAATGTTCTGGAAAGATTAGGTCACGGTAAATAAACTACAAGGTCAGGCAACAAACAACACTTTACGGAAAGATGTTTACGTCCTGGTTGCTCTAGCAACTAAACCCGGAAGTTGTGGTAGCCATGGTAACAAGGTAAGGTGACCGGATTAGAGTATTGAGTTGAAGCTGTAGTTATAGTCTGTCTCATCACCTTTGATAGAAGCGTCCAATGTCCCGAAAAGCGCTGAAAGTGGTGGTTGAGTTAAAGTTCAGAGCGGTAAGATATCTGTCATTCATTCATTCATTCTGAACCCGTCCTCTGGATGAGAGAACGGTGCATCACACACTAGACTACATTCTAATCTTTGGTATTTTAATATTTACTTACCTACCGGCAAAGACGCACGTTTGTTAGCACCGGTATGCTGTATGAAGCGGTAAGGGTTACAATTCAGCGTGTAATTCACCAAATATACCCGAGCCTACTGTATGTTTAATCAGTTCAATTAGCTACAACTTTAAGACTGTGACTCACCACCTAGTGGGTCTGTCTACGCAATGGACCAATAGACTTGGTCTATAGACATTTTTAGCGTTGCTGCTCACTCAGAAAGCTTGACAGAGAAACACTTCAGTCTTTCCATTTTGTGCTAGCCTATTTATTAGCTAACCTGGACCAGCTACAACATTAATATCCATTTTGCTGTCTACATGTTAATGTATCAATGATACATTTACATTTGAAGGGAGACATTTTTATAAGGAGTGCATGTTGCTATTTAATACTTTTTCCCCCTAATTTTACAATGCAGGAGTTTTATTATGTAGCCTATTGTTAGTATTTGGTTTAGTAAATTGTGGTTGTGATTTACTTCTTCCATCACTGCCTGCAGGACTGAACAGACTATTTGGTATTATTGTGTCAAACACCTTTTAATTACAGTCTCAGAGAGATGCCTTTGATGTATTACATAAATGTAAATGAATTAAAACAGGTTGGGCCTTTTATATTCATGAACAGACAGAATGACTGTCTCTGATATAAGCAGATCTACCTCATTATTAAAGGTCAAAACAGTTGTTGTGAGAGTCTGATAGTTGTGGTTCACATTCATTACACCTATAAACACAGTTATATACAGTATCTGTGCAACTACTAACTAAAATGATCCAATCAGTGAAAAAATACAGAATAATCAAGGCAAAAAAAATAGATGGATTTGCTTTCAGTTGTAAAAGTTTCACATTTCTACCAAACATAATGGTAAGGCTTTTTTGAATGAAAAATTACATCCCAGCTGTGCCTGTAGCTTGTTTGTGAAATCCAGGTACACATTAGACCCAACATAATCATTTAGTGGTGGCCAGCTAGGGAAGATGCATCAGATTGTTTTTGTAAATTTGAACTACAAAAGGCTTTAAAAGAGACCCGCGGGGCCGGGGGCGATCCCGACTGACTTTACTGTCTTTCACAGGCTCTAGCAGGTTCAGTGTTAGGGCTAGAGTGAAGCTACAAAACCCAAGGAATCCATTGGTACCAACCATACCATGCTAACATGCTGGGAAGAGTGCTCCAAAGTTTGGCTAAATTTTAGGAATTTTAAATAATTAATTAATTAATTAATTAATTATTTCTGATTTATGACTAGAACCACTTGACACAGTGCTGAGCTGCATCTCAAATTAATCTTCAGGTTCCCAGCTTTCAGATGATGTACACCACTTCTATATGACATCTACTGTTGACCTGCTATCTCCTCCTAAAGACCCCCTGTACCCCCTAAAAAAGACAAAAACGGGTCTATTGTGGGTCTCAGAGGGTTAAGTGGAAGACAGTGCAAAGATAAAGAGTCTAAAAATCACAATTCAACCAGCATAATTAACTGGGAAAACGTGTATTTAGCCAGACCCTCTTGTGTGTTGAATCAACCAACCTGAACTATCAGGACAGTGCTTTGATATATTATTGACACATATTTGTCAACCAACAGGGGAAGTTGTAATGAGAATCAAACTTAGGCCCCATTTACAACTGGTATGCGAGGCGACGATGCTAAAACCAGAGTCAACATGCCAGAGTCAACAGTCTAATGAGCCAAACGCCATACACCCGTGTGAGCTGGAGAATCTCATGAAACTATGGGGGAATATGGAAAGTGACAGCCCTCGTTCAAACAAAAAAAGCCCAAACACTTTGAAATGAGGTGATTTCTTTTGCACACTTTTTCATTTAAATGCCATAATATTCTAATAAAGAAGTGTCTTACCGCTATTGATAATACAATAAAGACATAAATAAATCTGTCTATTTTTTATATATACAACCCGTGGAAAATGGTTTGCATAAAAATATAATGCATCAAAAATATTAATATGTTAACTACATATTTTCTTTTGAACTTCTTTTTATTTCCTTTAAACAGGAACTACACATTTTTGAATGAAATAATTGACTATATATTGCACATCTTGTTTTAAACATATCTAAAATGCATGTGTTTATATACATTACATTATATATGGCAAAACAAATATGTTTGCCACATATTCACACTTCTCCATATATGTGGAAAATAAATAATGAAATCTAGTATATATATGCAGTATATGTCACCTTATATGAGACTTAAATATGTTTGCTGCAAGTTTGCACATATAACTTTAAATATATGTGTAAAACAAATATCTGAATCTCAAACATGTCCATATATGTAAAGTTATATGTACCAGTATTTAATATGTTTGTTCATATATGGCCATATATCAGATTTTTGTATGGGCTGTAACTTGTGGCTCTTTGAGTTTTATACTATGAGTGACAGCAGGAGTAGCTGAAAGTGATGCTATGCTACATGGGCCAACGTACATACCGTCATGCGTTTTCCTGCGAATGTCCAGCAACACATGAACAATGTATGAAAACAGCCTGCATGGGCAATCTGTTTGAATGAAGGGGGAATCTGTCAGTTCAGAAAGGGAAAGTTGAGAAGGATTCAATGTTCAGCTTCAGTGGCAGTGAATGAGAGTCTGACAGTGTCATGTCCTCATCCTCACCGGTTGATGGTCCATGTAGAAGACATAAGAAGACATAGACAAAGAAATAAAGGAGCAACATTGTTCTTGTATTTCAATGTGGAGCTAGTTTGTCCAATACAGAATACATACATGATTCTGACAGACAGTGTGGAATGAAGATGTCAGAGGGAAATAAATGTATGAATAAAGGGTGAACTGGAGAAATTGCTAATCTAACTGTCAGTAATATGGGACTTTGGACTTTTCTCACCCTCTACTCTGGGCCAGTGAAAACTGGCTCTGGCACAGTACAGATTTGACTTATAACCCTATTTAATCCCACTAATATATGTTCCTCCACTGCTCTCAGGTTTCTTGTCCTGGAGTCCATCTGCCAGCCAAGGATGATATCTACCTCAGCATGTGTATCATGGGCCGGTACTGTCGGTCTCAATGTCTGCCTGCCGTCTTCCCTCTGCTCTTTCATGAGAAGATGACCTTTGAGAAGGCAAGTCTTCACTCATTCAATAAAGTTAGCTGAGACATGCCTGTATTGAATGCCATAAATAAACTTGACATGACTGTTCAGTACTTGCCAGTAAGGACTTGTAAAATAAGGAAGTTAAATAAAAAACATGAATATTTTGTTTCTGTTTAGATCTTCAGACATGCAGTTGACCCTGGAGACATCGCTGTAATGCTCGAGTGTAAGTTATTTCATATTTGGTTGAGTTATACTGTATTACATAATGAACTGATGTGGTGGCATACTCCTATTCCTACTTCTTTTTCATACATTAACTAACTAACTCATTAACCTAACTTCTGTACTTAAGTAACGCCACTTCCATAGTTATTTTAACCCAAAAGATGATTTATTTTTTCACCTAACTTCTGTACTAATGTAACGCCACTTCCGTAATTATTTTAACCCAAACATTGAATTATTTGTTAAGTAACTTTTGTATTTAAGTAGTTATTCCGTAGTTATTTTAATCCAAACATTGATTTATTTGTTACATAACATCCATACTTAAGTAATGCCACTTACTTAGTTATTTTAACCCAAACGTTTATTATTTGTTACGTAACTTCCGTACTTAAATAACGGCACATCCATAGTTCTAGAAGTAAATAACTTTTCATAAGATATCATATGAACCGTTGTATGAGGATATGTTGACTGATATCATGAACGTCATCACAGTTTAACAGAACTTTACTGAGAGCCATTGGCCTTCATATTTAGCTGAGGTCCTGGAAACAAATTTAAGGGCAAAATGACTGATTCCATAATCCTAAAAATATGGAAATGTGTCTCCTTCATTATTAAATTAGTGTTTAGTTTCCATAGGTGGCTCTGTCATTAAAGAAGCATGGGATATGTTATATTTTTGAGCAAGACTACATTAAAGCCTTTATTCCTATAATATCTCTATAGGGACTTAGAACACATCTAATAGGGTTTAATGACTTTACAGTGAGTTTAACAACATATTTTTATATAATTAACTAATTTCAGTATAACGTTTTAAAATATTCCGATGATAGCTCTTTAGCATGTATTATATTCCTACTATGTGACTTCATCCACATTTATCTTAGTTTTAATAAAACAGAACTGTAACGTGTTCTGTCTATTATACTTTTCTCTGGGTCTTCAGACGCCAGCCACTGCTTCATAAGGAACATATATAATATTAGGCTATAGGGACTGTTAGTCTGTGTGTCCTGTCGGTCTTCTTGACATACATGATACTGTGGATCTTTCTCAATTTGATACATCTTCTCTTCAGATGAGACAGTCACGATTGAACTGGTGCAGCTGATTCCTCCAGGTGAGGCTGTTTATTTTTCATACTCATGCTTCTTTATTCCACTGGTTAGATATATTCCTACATGTATTACTGCAGACATTTTAACATAAACCTGACTCCTCTTTCCTGTCTACACACAAGAATGTGGAAGCATTCATGAAACTGCTCATTAACAGGATGTCCCAGTGTAACAGAAGTGTGTTTGTGTGTGCAGTGGCGGACATTCTGGCCTGCTTTGAAGAAAACGCTCGGCGTTTCTTATTTCCAGAGCCCAAACTGGTTCCCTCCTCCTCTGGCGTGGACCGAGAGGTTCTGATGACCCGAGCACCTCACTTTCCAGTAGGTCCAACCCTCTGAATCATTACCTTAAAGTATACAATAATGCTATTTTCAGCCTGTTCACATTGATACATCACTAGACATTATCACATTTTCTTAGCCACATTAGCAGGGAAATATAACAAAAAGTGAAGACTAACTTTAAGTGTGCAGTTTGCATTTTAATGTGATTACGGTACAGATATTTCCTCTCCTCTCTTTTGCCAGGGTATCGCTCCAAGGTTGGAGTTTTGCACCAAAACAACCATCATTGAGTGCTCAGCTGATGCAGAGATCAACATTTACCCCAATGTACCCATGGTAAATATTATTCTACCCAGTGTCTTTTATGGGTTCCTTGAGTTCAGAGTGTGGCCTTTTTTCTTTTTTAGCAATAATAATGAAAATATATTTATGTAGCATCTTTGATATAACACATATAGTAATAAAATAGTACACACACATCTGGCAAATTGGCCCTATTAAAAGTATGCTGAATGATCAATTAGCAGCTCCTGTTGTCAGTATACCCATGGATGTACAGACAACTGTCACTGGATTACTGTGATACTGAAGAAAAGCTAAAAACCTGATGATTCTGGAGCTATAAGGAGCATATTTTGTCCCTATGATTAATATTATTCACATTGGAGGTCAGATATAAAGATATCCTCAGAAAGTGTAGGTCACAGTGAATTTAAGAATATGTGTACCATGTTTGTGTGTTTATATGTAAGTGACTTATAACACTGGGAGGAGGAGTGCGAAGTTTGACGCAAATTGCAGCAATTGGGGTTAATGTTCCGTCATTGCCTTCATGAGCTGTGTGTCACAGCTGCAGCTGCTAACCGTGGGGATGAGCATGTCCAAATCAGCGGGTCAAACTAACTTCCTGTTGTTTTTAAAACACCAGCATACACTTCCCTTTCACCTCACATAGTATCTTTGCCTCATGTCTCTCCCTCGGACGACCCCCTTCAGCTCTAACCTCAGAGTTTGTAAACCTCTGGTTTAGAGGATCTAAGATCATAATCAGGCTACACTTTTATGAGATCTGTTATATATTCAGGGTGCAGTCAGAGCAGTGCTTTAAAAGTAAGTAATGAAAATTAGGGCTGTCAAAGTTAACACGATAATAACACGTTGACACAAATTTGTTTTATGCCACTAATTTCATTAATGTATTAACACAACTTGTGATTTTTTCAGTTTTAAAGCTAGAGTAAAGATACTGGTATCGTATGAAACTAGAAAACCTAAGTTATCTATTGGTACCAACCATGTCATACTAGCTTGTCGTGAAGGAGGTTAAATAACGCTCCAAACTTGCACAAAATTTTGGCCGAGGAAAAACTGGCATTGCCATTTTCCTCTGACCTCAAGAAATGTGAATGAAAATGGGTTCTATGGGTACCCACGAGTCTCCCCTTTACAGACATGCCCACTTTATGATAATCACATGCAGTTTGGGGCAAGTTATAGTCAAGTCAGCACACTGACACACTGACAGCTGTTGTTGCCTGTTGGGCTGCAGTTTGCCATGTTATGATTTTAGCATATTTTTTATGCTAAAATGCAGTACCTGTGAGGGTTTCTGGATAATATTTGTCATTGTTCTGTTTTGTGTTGTTAATTGTTAATTCCAGTAATAAATATATACATACATTTTCATAAAGCAGCATATTTGCCCACTCCCATGTTGATAAGAATATTACTTGACAAATCTCCCTTTAAGGTACATTTTGAACAGATGAAAAATGTGTGATTCATTTGCATTAATCGTGATCAACTATGGACTATCATGCAATAAATTGCGATTAAATATTTTAATCAATTGACGGCCCTACAGCATACACTTCCCTTTCACCTCACAAAGTATCGTTGCCTCATGTCTCTCCCTCCGAGGACCCCCTCCAGCTCTAACCTCTGGTTTAGAGGATCTAAGACCATAAGGCTACACTTTTATAAGATCTGTTATATATTTTGGGGCCAGTCAGAGCAGTGCTTTAAAAGTATGTAATAAAAATGTTTAATCAACTCTAAAATGTATTAGAAGCCAATACAAGGATGATGCTAGGACAGGTGCTATGTGGGCCCTTTTTTATTGAAAGCCTGGAAGCTGAGTTCTGAACAGAGACAGGAATACAGTAGTAGTCAAGTCAGGAAAAGACAAAGGCTTAGAAAACCCTTCCAAACCTCTGATGGACAAAAAGGATTTGATTTGGTGACGACTTTAACTGCAGAAAGCATGATTGGACAACTCCTTTGACTTGCAACTCAAATCAGTATTTGAATCAACACCTATGGTTCTACAGGCAGCTGGAAAGCCCAGCCCTTATGTTATGTTTAGGCTATAGATTTGAGGCATCCACTCTTTTTTTTCCAGAGGCCAGTGATGAAGAGGAACAGGAAACACTCCAGCAGACCCAGGAGCTCCTCTCCTCAGAGGAAACCACCTCAAACCGCTGGAAGGAGACGAGGTGGCAGGGCGTACAGAGAAAGACACAGCAGCGCCAGGTCACCGTCATACACTGCCAGAGCCCAGTCCCTGTCCCCTGTAAGAGCTGGGAACACCCAGCGCCTGGCCCGGCTCAGCCTGGACCCTGCAGCTCCCGGCCCAACCGACTGGGACGCAGCCAGCACCTCCCAGCCTGTAAGCACAAATAGCATCTTTATTCCGAAGGTCATATAGATATATAGATTTTTTGAAAGTGGCCATCATTTCCAGCCACCAGATGGCAGAGAAGAGCTAGGTTATGTATGTCTCCACACAGCACAGTGTACTTGTATCTAATAGAAATATCCCTGTCATCGCTCTCCTCTCCAATGTTATGTAATGTTTCACCAATGAGAAGTTTTGAGAGTCAGTCGACTCTGAGAGTACGTCCTATATATGGCAAGATGTTTTAATATTTAATAGCTAGACTGGAAGTGTTTGCTGATATCTGAAATTCAATTCATCCTAGTCAAAAAGAACATTTCAGATATCTACAATCTAATTGTTACTAGTCATAACTAAAGTAAGCCATTTTGGCATATTATTATCTTGGATATCCAGAACAGATATCCAGAATACATTTGTGGATATCCGTAATTACATTTTTACTAGTCACAATGTATTTTGGATATTCAAAATTACATTATGGATATTAGGAATGTTTTTTTTTCATTTTGGATATCTGAAATTAAAATTATGACTAACAACTGGATTCTAGATATCTGAAATGGGAGTTCTTCCTAGTAAGAATTATATTTTAGATATCCAGAATGGTCATTCTAGATATCACAAATGCAATTGTGGATATCTCGAATTGAAAGCCCAATACACATGAAAGGCAAAAGTGACGTCATTTGTCCTAGGAAGAATGACGTTAGAGAGACATTGTAGATATCTGAAATGTTCTTTTTGACTAGGAAGAACTGAATTACAGCTATCTGCAATACATATACAGTCTAGCTATTAAATGTTAGAACGGCCATCTTAAATTGAAAAATAATTATATATGTAGATATCTTGAAATACAATTTCTACTAGTAAGAATGTCATTGTGGATATCTCTTGCCATTCTGACTAGTGAGAATACAATTATGACCAGGAGAAATGCTATTATGGATATCTGAAATGTAATTACAGATAGGAGTGTGGTTTGATTAAATGTTAAAACTGATTGCCATACCCTGTAGCAGTTTGAGCTGCAGGCCTGCTCACTGTGCCATCACTCTCCTGTAGATGCTGGCCTCATGGCCTGGAGCCGGTAGACCTACCTCGCCCCACCGCTCTGCAGTGTTTACCAGCTCCTCTTCACCTTTGACCAGGTCTTCATCCACAGGTAATAACCCTCATATAATGCTGCTATGATGGTACTAAACATGGATTATAGAGCTTATAAAGTTTAGTGTCATTGTTATACTGCCCTGTTGACATGGTTGTTAGCTGTTAGTGTGTTGATGAAACCCTACTCAGAGTCAGGTTTCTATCACCCAAGAAATGCTTTTCCCCTCTTTTTGCTGTTTCAGTGAGATATTCTCCAACTGGCAGAAGAAAATCCTTATTCAACGGTTTGGTAGGGTCAATTTATTTTCTTTCTCTTTGGCCTCTTAAGCAGGAAGTTATTGGGTTCATCAGATGAAGTGCAGAGCTGGTTTCAGGATGTGGTTAGCCTAGCCTAGCATAAAGACTGGAAGCAGGGAGAAACAGCTAGCCTGGCTCTATCCAAACTTACACCAACACCTCTAAAGCTCACTGATTAATACATATCTCATTTAAAAATAATCCTTACACAAACTGAAATGTAAAAACGTCAATTTGTGATTTTAGGGGGAGTTACGTGCTTGAACTGTTTGTTATTAAACAATGGTGTTTCCATCCACCCGATGCTTCTGTGCAGTGTCTTGGTTTTGGTCTCTGTTCAGGCACGATGGTACAAACCTATCAACCTCAATGTAACAACAATGCCTCATTTCCACTGCATCATTCGGCTCAACTTGACTCGACTCACTTTTAGTACCAGGTCCTTTTCATATTTCGTTTTCGTTTTCTCAGTATAGGCAGGATTCTCAGCTGATCAAACAGAAGAACGTCTGCGCTTTGTTAATTGTACGGCGTAGTTTTGTGTGTAAATAAAAAATTGTGGTCGCTTTGTGCAGGATGTTACGTGTCACGCAAGTGACGATTCTCTCTGACCAATCAGTGGTCAGCAGTGTTATAACTCCACCTTCTAGTATCGGCTCAGCTCGCTTGGAACCTCGACCGAGGTGATACCAAAAAAGTACCAGGTACCAGGTATTACACACAACTTTTGCTAATGGAAAACCAAAAAAGTGTAAGTCGAGTGAGTAGTTCCGTGCCGTACCATACAGTGGAAAAGCAGCACAAGTCTCCAGAAATCTGCACCCAGCTGTTGTTCGACAAGAAATAGTTCCAGCAGGTTAACTTCCTCTTAATCACAAACAGTCGTTTATTAAATTTCTGTTTGTGTACAGATTAAAACTGGATACATCATGTTAATCAGTGAGCTCTAGAGGTGTCAGAAGGTGTATTTTTTAACTTGGCTAACTGTTTCCCTCAGCTTCCAGTCTTTATGCTAAGCTAGGCTACCCATGTACCGACTCCAGCTCTGTGGTTAAAGTCACAGATATAAGATTGATATCCATTTTTCTCATCTCACTCTCGGAAAGAAAGCAGATAAGCAAATTTACCAACAAGTTGAACTATTCCTGAAAGGCACAACAAATACAGGATTGACACCTGCGACTCCTAAATTAATAAAAAATACATCAGCTAACACCACAGAAAAGCTAAATCAAAGTACTTTTTGAAAAAGGTTTACATCGGTAATGTTTGTATATACAAGCCTCAATGAATTATGATCAGTTGAGAAACACAAAAACTTAGATTTGCTATCTGTAAACTCTTCAGTCGTGTGTAATATATCTTTAATTTAGGTTGTCAAAAATTACTGACTGGGCTTTTAATATCTGCAGTTGAGACCAGCATTAGAAAGTGAAATGAATCAGTTGCTGAGGTGCAGATGCATTATTAGGATGGTCATCTGATAGTGAAAGAAACTCCTCTCTGCTTCCAGGTTGGGGGGATATCAGAAGATGACTCCAGCTCTTCAGAAACACATGACCACGTTGACTACCACCAACGTCCTGACCCGTCAGGGCTGTGGCGCTCTTACAGGGAACAGGCCAGGCAGAGCAGGTCCTTTTCTCGACTAGTTTTAAATGTTAACATTCATAGTATAATCATGCACCTCATTACAAAGGTAGAGAATCTAACTAAAAAGCATCAATATCAATATCAATAGGTTTAGATACATCAAAATGCTTTCCCAATAACTGCACAAGTTCAAAAAGATCATTAAATAACTGTTGGGGCTGATGGAAGATGTCTTTTTATATGATATTCAGGTCTCAGTCCAGCTCTCACAGAGAATGGGAAGAGGTCCAAGAGCGTGTTCGGGGACTCCTTACGACACCAAAAGCTGTACGACGACTTACCTATGTAAGTAATACATATCATTAGATATCACCGCATTAGCATGTGTTTCAGTCTGGTGTCAGACTTGTTGCCATTTATACGGGCTACTATATGTCTTTGGGTTCAGTTGTTGCCATATGCAGTTGTAGATAGTTGTCTAATAGGAATGTCGGCTTCTTTTCCCGTCACTGGCCACTCCTCGTTTCATTGGGCTGTTGCCATTTGTGGTTATCTGAATAAGAACTGCCTTCAAAACTCATTCTCTATAGAAAACCCTGTAACTTTTATCTTATTTTTAATTCTCAAAGAAATTCACCTCAGCTGTAGCAGAAACCAGACCGTTGTTATGTCAGAAAGATTCTTTTATTTTTTTAACTTTCCCTGTTTGCGTCGCTTCACATCGCCTTTGTCTTGGCCGACAAGTTGCATTTGAACACACTGCAAAGACTACAGACGACGGCCAGTTAGCACGTTCGTTCTGCGTGAGAGAAAATAACTCAATAACACTTAGCTTCATTCCAGACGGCCATGTGAAAATATATGTGTGTTGGAATGATCATATGAGATGAAGTTGATAAAATGAGAAGGGTCTTCTGTTTGTGTCCTCTTGACTTTACTCGTTGGCTTGCTTTCCTCACTTCCGTTTCTCTTCTCGTGCACTGATTCGTTTAAGCTGAACAGCCAATCAGAGTGATTTCTCTCACTGACGCGCTCCGCACTGATTCAACATCGTGAATTGGCTGAAAAGCCTCCGACATGGGCAGACTAGAGCTGACGCTGCGGGACACACCTAAAAAAACTAGGCCGACCGACGTTCGCCGACGACCCCAAACTGTCCGACAGCCGACCGTCAGCTTGGTGTGTCAGGGCCTTTAAGCGTCGGTATCTAACGCCGACGGACGAGACAAAGCGTCGTATTTGACTCCCTGGGAATGAGAATGGGCTGGGAGCTCCCAAATGAAGAATACCACAAAGAGAATATTTTTGTGTTTTAGGGGGCCACACACTCCGAGGTAGACGAGGTTTTAGCCAGGAGGTCCATCTCTCCAGGTCCACCGTGATGACCTTGCCAGGCTCTGGAGAGGGGTGAGGTGGAGCGGCTCCATGAATTTCACTTTTCACTTAAAAAAATGCTGCCCCCTTGAGGCGTCCTGGTGACATCGTGCTTACGACACATACCATGTAATCGCAACATGGTAACACTGGTTTGATTCTGGTTAGCAACCTTTGTCTCTATACTGTGAACTATCCAGTAAGGCAAAAAAATAAATAATAATCATCTCTTTTTATAAAAGCAAACCCACAACTAAGTCGCTCATCACCCCTCCTACCCTGTATCCCCTCAACCTCCTGTACTCCCACTGTACTACAAATGTTAAGTTAGGACCACCTTTCTGAGGCACAAAAGCTGTGAAAGAAGCCCAAAATAGTACTGTCGATATACGTGTGTGATGTCCGTCTGCTTCTTCTCCTTTAGGGAAAGAGACCGTCACCTTGCCAATTAGACGTCAAGACTCTCCTGATGTGTGTGTGTACAGAGAGGTATTTCACTGTAGTGGTTTGATAAATGTCCCCACTCACTGTATTAATGACTGGCAAAATAATGTGTTTTATGTTAATATAAACCTTTTAGAATTGAAACTTTTAGAGCTTATATCTCAGTTTGAACACAGTCAGGAGCCAGTACGTCCCTATCCCCTTGATCTATCAGGCTGACATTGTGGAGTCCTCAGGTAAATCCCCAGAAGGTTATTAAAAGCAAACTGTGTCTATGGCGATCTACCGCTGTATATCAGAGAAATAGCTGCTCACTATGACTGTGAGGCATTAAGCACCGGCTCTATCAGGAACATTGTGATCTATTACAGAATGGCTGCTGAAACAGAACTCTATTTTGGTGTAGTAAGCAGTCAAACTATAGACCTCAGTGGCAGAACAGATTTAACAAAAGTCTTTAAATAGACAGTTTGGAACAAGCAGGGGCTGCTGTCTCCAAAGACAGTGAAGGTGTTAGGAGACTGTAGCTTATATGGGCCCGGTCAGTCCGCTTTAGCCACGGTCACAATGCCCCTTTTGAGTTATTCAACAGACAATTTACTGTAACAGTGATTCAGCAATGTACATAGTACATATGCAGTCATTTTCTACCACAATGTCAAAAAGCAAAAGTGTTTATACCTGTTTCAAATAGCCGAACTCAAAGACAGAACAATAGAGGTGTGAGATGCGATAAATGATACAAATGGAGATAATGGTACACATTATCAGACAGTCTCTTGGTTTGTCTGTTTCGGTAGAAATTGTCAGATGCATATCCTGTACATACATTATATACATATGTGCAAATCACCTGAAATGCAGAAATAAATGAAATATATCAGATACACTGAGATAGTCATTAAGAACTGATTAAAAACATCAACTAATTTAAAGGAACAGTGTGTAGGATTTAGCGACATCTAGAGGTGTGGTTGTAGATTTGAACCTCTCGCATGTGCCAAGCGTGTATAGGCCCTATCTAGAGCCAGTTGTTTTCATTTTAAGATATATTTGCCCTCTAAAATCATATTCTGTAAATCAAAAGAGCATATTCAGGAACTTTTAAATAATGTAATGTTTAAATAATGTAATGTTGTTTCGTCCAGTTGCTCTCCACATAGTTTTTATGTTCATAGGCTTATGAGGCATGGCGCAAATACACTGGCACTGCGCGTTATGAATCGCCATTATGAATCTCCCAGAGAACCTGATATGAAGAGGGGCAGAGAAGCTGGAGAGAAGTTCCAGTACTCAAGGAAAAGTCACAGTACGCCAATGAGTAAAATGGTGAGTACCGACCCACTTCGAGCATTGACGAAGACACAATTCTTATTTTCAGGTGATTATACACTAAAGAAAACATACTTTAATATTGTATTCCATTTCTGCCAGTAGATCCCCTAAATGTTACACACTGGTCCTTTAAGCATAAACCATACTGCATAGTCTTGAATAAGGTTGTGTGGTTGGTCTTAATGAAGAACCTCGAGTTGGGATTGTTTAATCAAACTACCTTTTTCCGAGGACAAGAATGAACTGTCGTGCTTATTAACCAGAAGAAGTCCCCAAAGTGCTATGAATGAATTCAGAACAACTAAAGTGGTTGAACCAATCCACTGATCCAAAAGTTACATTGTCCATCTTAGTGCAGCTATTTCTGAAATATTCCTGTAACAGAAGAAACAATATGAATTGTGTTCCTAGACTCGCAAATATTTCTTGTTTCAACTAGTTTACCCAAAGGTGTGTGTTCCTTTACAGAAAATTAGTGTTAAATGGCCATGAACAATCTCATTATCCTTATCATGGTGGGTATGGTTAGTAGCTACCAAAAATAAGAACAAAATCCGACAAAAAATGAGCAATCTTTTATTTGCTTGCAGTTACACATAACGTAGTACATGTTGATTCACATACTGTAGGTACTCAAGTAGTTGTCTATACAGAGAAGGGGTTGGTTGATGCCAGTGTGCTTTTGAAATGTAGAATACAACCTGATTTGCGAGGGATTCATCCTCTGATCTCTGATCAGTGTAGAATTACAAACAAACACCTTCATTCACCCATCTTTTATTTCAGATATGGCCCTTTTGGCAGTGTAGGGACGACTAAAATCGAGACACTGAGACTTAGACGGAAATTTTGACCTCTTGGGAAAAAGTAATGGAATGACCCTTCAACATGAAAGCCCAAGTACGAAACTTAGGCAAGAAATGTTATCCCCAAGGATGTAGTCATGTGAAGTCAAACTAAACCTGACAGCACTCTGGACACACCATTACTTCAATGAACATTTTTATTCTGAAAATAGACAAAGTTTAATTTTTCAACACTCCATGACCTCTATCAAAACATCTGCATGATACTTGGTTAAGGACAATGCTGAAAGATGGAGTGGCATTTGCAGTTGCTATTTCTTCTGTGCTAGGTAGCTGCTAACATTGCAGAGTATTGACACATTAGCTGTTGCTTTGGGAACAGTATATAACAGATATATAAGAGAAAATCTCACAAGCGTTTCTTCTGTGATTTTTTCCAAACTGGACCACTGAAATTAGCATGTTTACCTAGCCAGAAATTTTTAAAAGTAGCGTTTGCAGTTGCTAATTTTCTACGCCTACCTATAGCTACTAACATAGTTAAGTACTCAATTAGTTGCAGTTTTGGGAGCAGTACTCTCCAAAAACTAAAGAAAATCTCACAGGTGTTTCTTACGTGATTTTTTCCAAGCTGGACCGCTAAAATTAGCATGTCTAACTAGCGGGGAATTTCCCACTTCCATCTTAAAATGGAACATTACAGTGTGACATTGTGCTGTAAGTATAATTTCTATCACAATCTGAGCCAAAAACTACTAAGAAGCTTAGCTGTCTCGTATGGAATGTAGATCTGCTGAGTCTGTTTTTCTAGAAAATACTTCCATTAGCATGTGATGGACAACATGAGTGTCATTGAGTTGTATTGCGATGGATTATTATTAAGGTATTTGGCTCACACTCTTGGCATGGTGGAAAATAAACCAAGGAAAAAAGGACTGCTACTAACCTAGAAACAATGATAGTGATTATCATGCTGTGAACAGTGATTATGGGACCAGTAGGTCTACTGGGAACATAGCATAGTACAGCAGAAAACCCTCAGCGATACCACTGTTGGTCCCAGGTCATGTCTTTTTCAAGTTGACTCCACCAAACAACTACACACCACTTAGTCCGAGCTGAAATACTGTACAGTATGTGCATGTGCAGGCATCATAGTATGCAGCTGCTGCTTGGAGTCAAATTAATAGCTCTCAGTTACAGACATGGACATACATTTTATCAAAAAGCATGAGACCACAAGCATCACACGCTGTGAGCATCACAAATAACAGTGCAGCCAGGGAGCATTAACATAAGTACAGACATTTGTGGCATTTGCGTCAAAGCATTAACTGTCATTGACATTCTAAGGAAGGCGATCCATTGGTTGTTGTGTCCATCCAACACATTTGTCCAGAGTATTTAAAAAAAAACAAGTCAGATAACTGCCATTATCAGGACCACATTTCCACCTGTTCTCAAGAACTATCAAAATGCAATTATTAGATTGGCATGAAATTAATTAAGCACATTAGGTGCGTTTCCATCCACCTGTTTTTTTCTTCATAAAGAAACCTGAGTGAAAATGCTGAAAATTTCGAAAAAATCTTAAAATATCGCAAAAAAACTTTTATGCTTGGCTGAGTTGGAAAAGTTGGTGTATCGATAAAAGCAAATGCGACAAAGTGCAATGGAAACAGATTTAGTGAATAAATGATGTGTATGAAGCATGTGACTTCAACGTCCACTTGCTTCAGCTCCGCTGAAGGAATATTCATAAACAGAAATACCACATTTCCATCCAGTTTTCTGCATTGTTTTTCACCATTTGATGTTTGACTGGCGCTTCTTTAATTACGTCATGTTGTTGCGCCCTCTTCCTCTGCAAAGGTATAATGGTACCCAACTGGAGAATTGGTGCCATCTACCACTTATCTCTATGAACCAACTACTAATAATCACATAACGGTGGATGGCGCCAAGCATTCATTTGCATTTTCATTTGCTGATTTTCTCGAAATTCGGTTAAAATTTGTGCTACATTTGGATGGAAACCTGGTTAGTGTTGCTGCCTACTTTTTAGACACTACTTTACCTTTCCTCTTGCACCAACCTTAGCCTAAGCTTTGTACAAAATATATTTCATAATTACATTTAGGCTGCAACTAATAATTATTTTTATTATTAATCTGTCAATTTTTCGACTAATCTTTTAGTCTATGCAATATCAGAAAATAATGAAGCATGCCCATCACAGTTTCCCAGAGCCCAAAGTGTTCTAGCAGTGCAGCTAGCCAGTCACAGCCAGATTTGAAATTCCCACAAATGTAAATCGTGGTTGACACTCTGACTTGCGGATTTGGGGTGCCTTTCAGTCACAATTGTCTACACTCACATTTAGCTAGTGAGAAGCTAACGAGACATATAAGCTTTAAGTAGCAAAAGCTTTCTGTAGCATCAAAAAATAGCAAGATAGCAAGTATAGTACCTTGACATTTTTCATGGTTTCACTAGTTAGCTATTACAGCAGTTTCTCTCACTGTTTTTCATTCCCGGTGGCAGCGATTTCCCTTTTTTGCACCATTTTTATATTGACAACGTTACACGTTAGGTCTTTTATCTTCAATAACTCCTCAATAGAACATCCCAAACTCTCAAAGATTTTTGCTGTAATGCTAACTAGCTAGTTGCAAAAGTAACACAAATACAGCACATGTCGGTGATAGCGGGCAGATTACCTCATGTACGGTTGGCCTACTTTCAGTAGTGCAAAGTTGGGCATGACAGGCAAAGATAAGAAAAGATGCTGATAGGACAAGCCATATCAAGTTAATTACTGCTCAAAGTGCCTGTAAAGTTGCTTAATTATTATTCAGTGTTTTTGATGCATCATATCCTTTCCACGCAGCCCGGTAGCATATGTTCAGGTGCGGTACCAATTTGCAGCTCTATAGCAATGGCTACAAACCAGATGCTGTCAAGGGCTGGGTCATTTAAAGGTGTTAAAAATGACACTGCTGCTCTGAATTCACCAATCCTGGTCAGCATTTGAATTTTAATGTAACAGTTGCATTGGGAAATAAAACTATCGAAGAAAAAGCTGTCATAGATAAGTGTTAGGGTGCTGTACTTCTTTACTGCTGTTCATCTGAGCCTACTTTTTTGCGGGTTGTATCAAAGGAATACCTCAATATTTTGGGAAATCAATACCTGTCTCATGTCTGTGCATTAAGTGTTTAATTTAAAAACCACAATTTGTGACTTTAGTACTAGTTGTACATTTGAACTTTGGACTGAGCCAGGCTAGCTTTCCCCTAGTTCCGACATGGGAGTGGTATTGATTTTTTCATCTCACTCTCTGCTTACTGACCAATTGTGCCTAACGGTTTTCATATCTAATGTAGTTTACCCGATGAAAGCTTACCAAACATCTGTCTTAGCTGAGCCATTGGTTTAAGAGCATTTGAACATATTTCGACCCTTCACCACAGTGAAAGTATAGTAGTGAAATTGTATTAAAAAGACACACTGATTATTGACACATAAATCCATTAGGTGATAATTTAAATAATCTTCTTCGACAAGGAACAATTTGGGGTGTCTAATGTACTGTGATGTTTCCCCCATGCTGCCTATACACAGACACTATTTATGATCATTATACTTTGCAATAAATCAATGAATGTTAGAGAGAATAATTTGGTTCTGAAAAAATTTCCTAAAATTTCACAGTGTTCAATGACTTCATAAGCCTTTGTTAACCATCTCCAGTCTCTGTGAAGTCTCCATAAAAAATCAGTCTGCAGCCAGCGATTAGCATTTCTTTAACATATTGCTTCATGCAACTTGGTGAAAAACCTCTTTATATGTTTGGCACAGTTTAAATATACAGATAGATATACAAGCAGTGCATTATGGGACATAGACATTCAACAACAGCCACACAAAAAAGATCATTCAGACATTTTAGAGAACCATTGTCTAATCAAGGAGCAAATAAAGTAGGATTGGAGTTTCAAATTCAGATTATTCTTTTGTTTTTACTTGTGTTGAATTGACATTTTTTGCTAAATACATACACACACTTCAGATACATCCAAAAAGAATGTCCTCGTGCACACACACACAGACACACTAAGCTCTTCTTTTAAGTGCATCTTTGCAAGAAAGAACACACTCTTATTCAAAAGCAAACAGACTTTTTTAATCTTGGCACAATTTGAGTGTAAGAAGGAAGCACTTTAATCTAGTCGTGGTTGTAAATGTCCGACATGAAGGGTGATCATCTTGGATAAGCTTAATGGAGGCTGCTATTGCTGATGTCTGAGCTTGGATGGGTCTGGTTGGATAGTTTTCCTCTCTCGTCATGGTGCTGATACATGATGGAAGGTTTTCCGTTTTACATCCATAGCAGCGTGGCACTTTCTCTGCTCCTCTGAGCCAGCCACAGGCTAAAACTGAGAGGTTTCAGTAAAGGAGATTGCATCTGTCTTGTCGACGGTGAAGCCTCCGTTGACGTAGGATTTCTTCTCGCACTCTTCGTCATCCAAAGTGGCTTCAAGAGCGAACGGGTTGGCGACGTCCACGTCTGATGTCAGATCCATCCTGTCCAGCTCCCTCTTGGATAGTTTCTGGACAATACTGGCTCCGTAAGCATCGCCAAGAACGTTGATCATAGTACGAAACCGGTCCCTGAAACACACCACTCAAAGTCAATCTACAGCATTGCTCTTCAGTTACAATTTAAACCTTTTAGTAAAGGTAGGAAAAATAGTCCAGATAAACTTACAGCAGCCAATCCACAGCGACTATCAGAGTGACATCACTTGCAGGTAATCCAACAGCTGTTAAGACTATCACCATGGTGACAAGCCCAGCGTTAGGGACTCCTGCTGCTCCAATACTGGCAACTGTTGCTGTTATACTGCAACACAGAGACACAATGTTGTAAATATTCTTCAAAATAACATGCAGAAATGAAATGTGAGAAATCTGCACATTGGAGGCCCCAAATGGCAGCAAGAGATACTGTAACTGTTTGAAATACTCAAGACCATCAGTAAACTAAATAAGAGCAAAACCAACTGTTGCTATTTACAGAAGATATATGCAACATGTACCAGAACAATACATTATGATAATACAAAGGGCATACTATCAGCATAGTAAACACTGCATATCAAATTAAGCTGCAATTTTAGAATTACAGAGGGCATCTCTAGGCATACGGATATGCGTAATGGAACTCATTGGGAGTCAAGAGACTGTCCTCCTAAGGAAAACAACAGCAAAAGGCATTTGTTCAAATGCCTAAAACTCACATAGGTTTACATTTAAAGTGACAAAGCCTTTTTGTAAATTATTACTGTTATTACTGTCTGTCAGGAGCAAAGACAGAGCTTGTGTGATATTGTAATAGAGCCTAAAAACTTTGTAAGGAGGAGGTTGGGTTACTTTAGTTCCTTAACAATAACCAAATAGTACTTTATACTATCCATGACCACAAAGGTTCCCTAACAATAACTAAATAGTACTTTCTACTATCCATGACCACAAAGGTTCCCTAACAATAACCAAATAGTAATTTCTACTATCCATGACCACAAAGGTTCCCTAACAGTAACCAAATAGTACTTTCTACTGTCCTTGACCACAAAGGCTCCCTAACACTAACCAAATAGTACTTTCTACTATCCATTACCACAGAGGTTCCCTAACAATAACCAAATAGTACTTTCTACCATCCATGACCACAGAGGTTCCCTATCAATAACCGAATAGTACTTTCTACTATACATGACCACAGAGGTTCCCTAAAAATAACCAAGTAGTACTTTCTACTATCCATGACCACAGAGGTTCCCTAACAATAACCGAATAGTACTTTCTGCTATACATGACCACAGAGCTTCCCTAAAAATAACCAAGTAGTACTTTCTACTATCCATGACCACAAAGGTTTCCTAACAAAAAACAAATAGTACTTTCTACCATCCATGACCACAAAGGATCCCTAATAATAACCAAATAGTACTTTCTACTATCCATGACCACAAAGGTTCCCTAACAATAAGAAAATAGTACTTTCTACTAACATGACCACAAAGGTTCCCTAACAATAACCAAATAGTACTTTCTACTAAACATGACCACAAAGGTTCCCTGACAAAAACCAAATAGTACTTTCTACTATCCATGACCACAAAGGATCCCTAATAATAACCAAATAGTACTTTCTACTATCCATGACCACAAAGGTTTCCTAACAAAAAACAAATAGTACTTTCTACCATCCATGACCACAGAGGTTCCCTAAAAATAACCAAGTAGTACTTTCTACTATCCATGACCACAGAGGTTCCCTAACAATAACCGAATAGTACTTTCTGCTATACATGACCACAGAGCTTCCCTAAAAATAACCAAGTAGTACTTTCTACTATCCATGACCACAAAGGTTTCCTAACAAAAAACAAATAGTACTTTCTACCATCCATGACCACAAAGGATCCCTAATAATAACCAAATAGTACTTTCTACTATCCATGACCACAAAGGTTCCCTAACAATAAGAAAATAGTACTTTCTACTAACATGACCACAAAGGTTCCCTAACAATAACCAAATAGTACTTTCTACTAAACATGACCACAAAGGTTCCCTGACAAAAACCAAATAGTACTTTCTACTATCCATGACCACAAAGGATCCCTAATAATAACCAAATAGTACTTTCTACTATCCATGACCACAAAGGTTTCCTAACAAAAAACAAATAGTACTTTCTTCCATCCATGACCACAAAGGATCCCTAATAATAACCAAATAGTACTTTCTACTATCCATGACCACAAAGGTTCCCTAACAATAACCGAATAGTACTTTCTACTATTCATTACCACAGAGGTTCCCTAAAAATAACCAAGTAGTACTTTCTACTATCCATGACCACAAAGGTTCCCTAACAATAAGAAAATAGTACTTTCTACTAAACATGACCACAAAGGTTCCCTGACAAAAAACAAATAGTACTTTCTACCATCCATGACCACAAAGGATCCCTAATAATAACCAAATAGTACTTTCTACTATCCATGACCACAAAGGATCCCTAATAATAACCAAATAGTACTTTCTACTATCCATGACCACAAAGGTTCCCTAACAATAACCAAATAGTACTTTCTACTGTCCATGACCACAGAGGTTCCCTAACAATAACCAAATAGATCCTGAAAGTTTGTTCTTGACCTTGGAAATTGCATTCTGACAAAAAAATCTTTACTCAAGGTTCACTTGCTAGCTTTTTCCAGACCTTACAGCTGCATCACATGGTCTTCATCAGCGGTAGAGCACACATCATCATCATCATCATCATCATCATCATCATCATCATCATCTGCTGATGAGGACCATGAGATGCAGTTGAGAGCCCAAACAAGCTAGTAAGTGGACCTTGAGTAAAGAGCTTCAACTTTCATGGAGACTCTCCATGACAGTAGTTGTGCAAACTCCTCCAACTGATGTGGGCAGCTGGAGACCTGGAGATTGTTTTTTATTTTTTTATTCATCATTCATGTTTTACACATTGTCTTTATTATCTTATGTTTTTATGTTTTCCAGACACGGTATGATTAGAGTCAGCAAGAAATGTCTACCTTGGTCAACAATAGTTGTATTTTATAGTATCATAAATTGTATTTTATAATCTTTTACAGCTTGCAGTTAGAAGTGCCCCTTAGTAACTATGACGTACCTGATAGTAACAATCTGGCCTATATCCAGATTGTAGTCATTCAGCTGGGCGATGAAGATGGCGGCCACCGCCTCATACAGCGCCGTCCCGTCCATGTTAATGGTGGCACCCACTGGAAGGACGAAACGGGTGATCCGCTTGTCGATGCGATTGTTTTCCTCGGCACATCGGAAGGTGACGGGCAGGGTGGCAGAGCTGGAGGACGAAACAGTGGTTGGGACACAATGGTTTCGATTCACAAAAATGAAAATGTGTAATTCCCTGCGGCCCTAACATTAAATATATAACTATTATATGTTGCTTTTAAGACAATGTAAAGCCTTAGTGTTAAAATATATGGAATATGATTTAGCTTTGCAAGTAGAATGGGGAGCTCAGTGGGTTCTGACCTGGAGGAGATCATGAGTGCTGTCACCAGGGCCTGAGCCATTCCCAGTGTGAATGTATACGGGTTCTTCCTCACAATGACAAAGAAGATAAGTGGCAGGCAGATGGTGCCGTGGATAGCCAGGCTGAGGGACAAAACAGGCATTATTAAATAACAAAATTACTAGATACACATTCATATGCTTTTGGGTTCAAGTCTGTTCTGTGCCACGACCCTTATGTGGTTTTTGATAACAAATGTAAAGACTAGGTTCTGTGTTTTTCAGCCCATACCTAACTAAACTATTAAACAGTCCAATTGGGCAATTTTTAAAGGAATAGTTCAGCATTTCTGGAAATAAGCTCAAATTATTTTAGAGAGTAAGTAGTTAGCCTAGCTTAGCATAAAAACTGGAAGCAGAGATAAACAGCTCGCTCTGGTTCTTTCAAAAATATAAAGTATAAATCGGTGGTATTCACATTTATGTTTGTGTACAGATAAAACAAATTAGATACAATTTGTTAATTCGTGCTCATTACAGGTGCTGGTAGGTGTATTTTCTAGTTAGGCTAGCTGGTCTCCCCTGCTTCCAGTCTTTATGCTAAGCTGGGCTAACAGTCCTCCTAGCCCTAGCTCAGTATCAATCTTCTCATCTTACTCTCGGAAAAAAACACAAGATGTAGCTAAAAGAAACAGTCAGTAAAACCAGGTGGAAAGCATAGTCTCTTTTTATCAGCAGGCTGACAACCATGTGAGCTCAGAGCCTTAACAATGAATTCATTTGATTGTATTCAAACCCAGTGAAAAGCTGCAACAAAATAATGTTTCTAGAAACTAAAGCTAAGTTGTACAATGTATAGGAAACGTCCCTGCATGTTTCGAACGCAGACAGTACAACCTTCCAGATACAAGACCAGCTCTTTGTTCAACCCCAGGAATGCTGGCCAACAAGACATCATGGATTTACAACATCCCGCAAACAGCAACAATCAAGATAAGATGATTGCTTCTCTCCTACATGGCCACTAAACCAGACCACTGACCCAAACCACCCTTGACCCTTCAAGATCTCCAAGAGCCTGCAAGATGGAACGACCAATTCACACTTCGGTGTGAGCTGCTAGTACTACTTGGATAAACATCACCACTGGCCATCATAAATAACCTCTAAAAGCCAGTCACCCACAGAGACTAGCTGGCACAAACTTTAATCCCACTGTGGACTCTGATCTCTACTAAAATGTAATTTGGGCAATTAATATCGAATATTAGTATGTGTGTTTAAATAACCATATGTGTTTGTCCACTGCCTTTAAGCTAGGAACTGTACGATTAACACAATTCCACCATCTTTGAGATCACTAATGCCATGTTTAGTATTTCTCTGTGTTAAACTCTTTAAAACGCTAAAGCTACTATCAAAAATGCTAATTTAGAAATCATGCAATTGTTAAATTGTAACAATCTTGATTAAAAGAATAACAGCATTCCTGAGTTGAACCTGCCTGTCCATGGACAGTAGGGGACTGACTGAATCCTCAATGCGCCTTGAGTGCGTTCACACCTGTACTTAGAGCCGTCCACTTGTGATCCGATCACTGAGGATGCATGTTAATACCAGGTCTGAACAGGACCTAACACCATTTTTCATGAGAAGCCACCCCAGTGAGCAAGCAAGTATTTCTACAAAACCTTCATCAATTTGCTTTGAAACCCTGATGCTTCATAATTTATAACTTCAACTAACAATTCAGAACTAAGCTGTCGTACCGTTGATTTGACTCGCTGCTTCTCAGGTAACAGTCATCTCATCTGTTTATCAGGTCTCTCCTACCAACTACAAATAGATAACTCTGCATCATTCATTTGACTCATTCAGTAGCCATAGCCTTGTGTACCAATTTACCCTCTCCCTGTTGTGTCTTGTTTATAAAATAATTGTAGTGTTTAGTACTTATAGCTGTAGTATTAGTAATAAATGTGAATGTAATTCAAAGTGAACCTCTTGGTGTTTTCTCAGTCACTTAACCTTAAAAGACCTTAAAATGCCCTTGACAAATCATAATTAAGATTATTACTAATAATAATAATAATAATTCTAATTAACCTCTCTTGTGTGGCCCACAAGAAGGACTATTTCCCTATTATGTTACATACACCAATGTGAGTTATGTCGCCAGACAAATAATTATGTGTTTTGAGTTGTGTACAATAATAATAATAATTCATAATTCCCTCTTTTAATAATAAAGCACAAAAACACACGTAATTAAGTGAGGTGTGAAATTTATAAATGTGTGTGTACATCATTACATTGCATTACAGTGGGTGTAATTATTTTACTAGATGTGAAAAAATCCAACTCCACATATAAATAGTGTGTTTTTACAGTGACATTATAATGTGATCACTATCTGTAGTTCTGAAATGACTACAGTGCACTTCACTCCTTACTTCCAGAATGAAGGTTCTGATCAAAATGACCAAACATACGTAGTGATGAAGGCCCTTGAATTAACCCTATGAGACCCGCGATCCCGACCGACTTTACTGTCTTTCAGAGGCTGTAGCAGGTTGGTACCTACCATGTCATAGATTGTTGGGAAGGAGGTTAAATAACGCTTGGCGGGGAAAAAATGGAATGGCCATTTTCAAAGGGGTCCTTTGACCTCTGACCTCAGGATATGTGAATGAAAATGTGTTCTATGTGTACCCACGAGCCCCCCTTTACAGACATGCCCACTTTATGATAAGCACATGCAGTTTGGGGCAAAAAACATGCTGTTTTTTTATTATTATTATTATTATTATTAGTTATTTTCGCCTATTCTAAAATGGTGTGTTTGAATATTTCTGCATAATGGGGTCCCTAAACAGTCTTGGAATTACATAAATTTGGTATCACTGTAAAGCTGAGACTCCTGTGGATCCAATGAGCCCAACTGTATTCATGTGTGATGGTGTTAGTCCCCATAGTAGCCTTTTCATCGTAGTGAGACCATTTTTTTTTTTAATCTGACCTCACTGTATAAAATGACCTGTGGTGACCTCTAGCATAATCGAAGCCTCATGAAACTTTACAGACACAAACTAGGGACTGCAGTTCCTGCAGAAATCTCAAAATGTCAAAAGTTTTTGATACCAAATCACAGCATGGCCTTTTCTATGGTGTTCCTCAAGATCTTGGTGTCCTAATGTGGTATTTTGGAGGGATTATAGATAGATTATAGATAGCAGAAAATCTGTGTAACAAATAGTATCAACACAAAAATTGCTGCAACAACTTATGAGACATAATAGAGCATGGGGATGGACATCATATACTTCTATCATACTGTTCTAAACCCTTATACACTTTTACAATTTATTTTAACTAATTAATTATTAAATTAATACATGTTTATTTCTGATTTATGACTAGAACAACTTGACACACAGTGCTGAGCTGCATCTCAAATTAATCTTCAGGTCCCCAGCTTTCAAATGATGTACACCACTTCTATGTGACATCTACTGTTGACCTGCTATCTCCCCCTAAAGACCCCCGGTACCCCCCTAAAAAAGACAAAAACGGGTCTACTGTGGGTCTCAGAGGGAGTACAAGCTGAAATGTCAGTTAACTGAACTGATTTCTAAATAGATTTCAGCTACAGTGCTTATAAAAAGGCACATTTGGGAAAGCTCTTAATTACATTCGCTGTGATTCATAGTCATAAAGCAATAATGCATGAAAAGTGTTTAATAGGCTCTGAAAGCATTCAGAACATTACAACAAAGAACACTGTGTGCACATGTGGTCACAGGAGCACTGGGAGCCTTGGACCAACCCTGTGACCTAACTGGAGGGGATTTACTGTACACTCTTTAATGGTGTCATTTAGATTTAGTGGCATGGGCGAAGCTTTCATTACTGCATCTGCAGGTTGAGCAGTTTTAAATGTCCTTGGCCCTTATCAGTGCCCACACAGAGCTCAGCTTTTACTGTATCACTGGAGGGAGAGTCGGCCCAAATGTCAACCATAAATCCCAGTGTGTGGAACAGGCGGATACAGAGTAATGGGACAGCTTACCCAGTCAGCACCGTCACCATATAAAGACCCATCTTCCTGAAGATCTCCCAGTCTTCCACCTCGATGATCTTGGCAGCAATTAGGAACAGGATCCCTACCGGCATGTAGCTGAAAACACAAATAAAGTTGGAGTCATTGGAGTCAATCTAAGATTATAGCAAATATTGTGCATTTGGACTACAGCTGAAATACTAAATTGATTTAGTTTGAATAATTAATTAATCATTTAAAGCAAAAAAAATCTAACTTTTCAAATATAAATATTTGCTGGTTTTAAAGTCTTCTAGGAAAGTTACATTAATATCTTTGGGTTTTTAAAAATAAAGCAATTTTCTCAACACAAATATTTGAATGTGCATCTACCAAAGATCCAAAGAGTTCTGCTATCTGACCTGCTGTAAGGTTTCCGTGGTGAGAAAGGGGGTGCTGTAGTTTATGATTCAATATTCAACGTCATCTATTGATTAACAGAATATTATTTTACAAGGCAAACATTTCCAGAAGAATTAAATACTCAGACGAAGGCTGTGATAGGCTATGTGTAAATAATAAAACAATTATTTAACTAGCCTAACGGTCCAAAATGATGTGCAGTTGCATAGTTTTAATTCAAAAGTCTAGCCCTATTGATTATTTATTACAAAAGTTCTGATCAGTCAGGAATAGGCTGGTTTTAATTATTAATAGCTATTTACCGACTGTGTGGGCTAAAACACACTAGATGCCTGATTCTCCTTAATAATAAATCACTACATGTTTACTAAGAACATTATTCATTTTAAGCCACTGCCTCTCAATAACCCTCTGTTGTTTATGTCCCACAAGCACTGCTGTGTGCCTCGCTCTCTTCTTTTACTCAGGCTTCTCTGTGCTGGACCATCAGCCGTTCTGTGACATCTCTCTACCTCTCCGGCTCGTGGTGCCTCATTCCACATGACAGGCCTGGACCTCCGTCCTCCAGGAGATTTAGCCTCTCTAACAACTTACTTCAGTCCAAGGGGGCTTATTGGCATGGGTAACATACGTTTATATTACTAAGCAACTGTGAATTAAAAACAAAAATCTGGTCCTCTCTCTAGGCTCCATGGTGGAGAGGAGGTTGTGTTGCTCTGGCCCTATCTATTCGGCGTGGAGAGGTGGTCGTGTTGCTCTGGCTCTATCTATCTGGCGTGGAGAGGAGGTCGTGTTTCTCTGACTCTATCTAACTGACGTGGAGAGGAGGTCGTGTTGCTCGGGCTCTATCTGGTTGGCGTGGAGAGGAGGTTGTGTTCCTCTGGCTCTACCTGTTTGGCGTGGAGAGGAGGTTGTGTTGCTCTGGCTCTATCTATCTGCCGTGGAGAGGAGGTTGTGTTGCTCTGGCTCTACCTATCTGGCGTGAAGAGGAGGTCGTGTTGCTCAGGCTCTATCTGGTTGGCGTTGAGAGGAGGTCGTGTTGCTCTGGCTCTATCTGTTTGGCGACGCCGGGATGCTGCTTGACATCCTCCCGGATCCACCTTTCTCACATATGTTCACATTATATGTATTAATTTTTGTCATATGGATTGTCTATGTTGTATTTTCATTATGCTGTTACTCTGTACACACGACGTCTATTGCACGTCTGTCCATCCTGGGAGGGGGATCCCTCCTCTGTTGCTCTTCCTGAGGTTTTTTCCATTTTTTTCCCTGTTAAAAGGATTTATTTCATTAAGTTTTTCCTTATCCGATGAGAGGGTCGTACTGTAAAGGACAGAGGGTGTTGGGTCTCTAAATTATAGAGTACGGTCTAGACCTGCTCTATATGAAAAGCGTCTTGAGATAACTTCTGTTATGATTTGACGCTTTATAAAATTAAATTGAATTAAATTGTTAAAAAAATTTGCAGAATTTAAGGATTCATTCTTCAAAAGTACTCAAAAGATGAATTTGTATAGTTTTAAAAACTGAAAGTATGATCATGAGTTGACCATGTCGCTGTAGATCAGTCTTTTATACCTACCACATGATGATCTGGACCAGTCTCATGGTTGCTTCATTCAGGGCATCAAAAAATTCCAGGAGGATACGGCCCTTTTCGCCCATCTTCCCGATGACGAGGCCAAACGCAACACAGAACACGATGAGCCCCAATACGTTGATCCCATCTGAATATGTCCCGATGATTTTATAGTCCTTGGTTATGTTCTGCCAAGAGAGAAAACAAGGAGGGGATTCATTCAGCGAACCAAGAGCAGGTCAGGAAGCTACTCTCACAACCACGTTAGCTTTGATGAGCTGTGCAAATGTTTTCTACAGGATCACAGCCCAGTGACCCACGGCCACCTATGACTCATTACTTTACTTGTGATGCATTTAGATCAGACGCTGGTTGCCAGGTGCAGAAACATGAAGCGTAAAGTGGATGGATCAACAAGGACATGCTGTTGTCATGTAAAGATCAAATCCCCAACAGTCATGTTAATGGAGGTTCCTAACAGAAGACACTGGTGAACTATGGTGCAAGTGTAGCTTTGGCAAAACATCAAGAGCATTAAGGTACAATGAACAGTGATACGTGCACACCTACCTCTACCACCGACATGACAGTAGTTGTGAGAGGTGGAATAGTGGTGGTGGTGGTGGTGTTGGTGCTGTTGGCAGAAACTTTCGGAGGGTCCAGCTCTTTGCGAGTGGTCTTGTACTAGGGTGTAATTGACCACATTTCACAACAGCAGAGTTACGTTCACATGGTTACGTAGTATATACTCACCAGACCCTGATGTGGGTTTAAACATGGGTAGAGGGTGGCACAGGGATGAATGATGGCTGAGCAAAGCCTCTTACCTGCTGGAAACAAGCCTGCACCAGATTTTCGGGGAACATGTTTCTGTCGAAGGCAAAAACAAGATTGTAGGTGAATGAAAGACAGTATATTATGATGTGTACTACACTCATTCCCCAACAGATGGCTCATTGCAAAGACTCTTTATGTAAGTCAAAATGATTAATATTCATGAAGAGGATGTAAACGTGGTTAACCTCTATTGAGGTAAGGGAGCTAAAACATGCCTTCTCCAGGGATGCCAGGGTTTGTCAATAGAATTGAAATTTCACTACATGCTTTACATTGTTTTCAACAAAAGCAGTTGTCTTAAATTCCAGAAAGTGAAGGTTGGAAATGTGAACCTCAGAGCTCTGGAATTACAGTCCACAGTAGGCTACGAACAAAGTACTTGTTGGATCAGCTAACAGCACCCGAAAACACGTTTCTGACAGCTCAATCAACTTTTCATATTGAGTTAACTCTTCAGGTTGATGTAACTTTTTTAGTTGATGTAACTATTCAAGTTGACGTAACTCTCTGAGTTGACGTAACTTTCTGAGTTGACATAACTTTCTGAGTTGACGTAACTTTCTGAGTCGATGTAACTCTTCAAGTTGATGTAACTATTCGAGTTGATGTAACTTTTTAAGTTGACGTAACTTTCTGATTTGATGTAACTTTCTGAGTTGATGTAACTTTTCGAGTTGATGTAACTTTTCAAGTTGATGTAACTTTTCAAGTTGACATAACTTTTTAAATTGATTTAACTTTTCAAGTTGACGTAACTTTTTAAATTGATGTAAATTTATGAGTTGATGTAACCTTTCCAGTTGATGTAACTTTTTAAGATGAAGTAACTTTCTGAGTTTATGTAACTTTCTGAGTTTATGTAACTTTCTGAGTTGATTGAGTTATTGGCCAGGTGTGCAGAGGTGTAAAAGTTAAGGGAAGTTTCAAACCTCTCATTCAAGCTCTCTCTCTTATTCTTCACACAGCTAATTCTGTCACTTTTCATTTGTATAAGTTAGTGTAACACCAAGAATACTTTTGAAAACTGTCGGAAAGCATGTGACTTTTTCCATTTGTACAATTCATCGCATCAACACTACAAAGGACGAAAAAGGCAGGCTTCTCAGCCCACCTTTGACTTTGGACATTCATAACAAGTAAACTTTGTGCCTTTTGAGGTGGTTGAACGTCACGTTGCATGAACTAGTTCGTTTGAAGCATAAAAACAGAATACAGGTGACAGATCACTACAAGACAAGTATTTCAATTTGAAACATTATCAGGGAAAGACCTAAGCTTGTATTCTCTGTCACTTCAACATCTGAAAGAGTGGACACGTCATGGTTATGAGAAATTAGTATGACATGGTTGGGCGGTCACCTGAGGAGGTCCAAGATTGTGTCAACTGTTGTGACGTTGGGCGTGGTCCCGGCTCTGTCAATGTGATCGGCTGTCTGTGAAACTCCCGGTTTGATAGTCATCACCAAAATAATCCCTGCAAAGTATGACACCGCTCACTATGCTGTGATGACACGTTGACTCATTCAAGGGTAGGTTTCATATCAACCACCACGTTTACATGACGGCATTTCAAATCAAATCAAATTTATTTTTATAGCACATTTAAAACAACATGAGCTGAACAAAGTGCTTCACAAACATAGGCAGAATAAAGCAGGTCAACTAACAGCAAACTACTAAACGGCCATAGTTGAAAAATTAAGTACATTCAAAAGTGACTTAAGGCAACTGAAATAAACAGGATAATTTAAATAGAGTGCTACAGAGAACTAGAGAAGTGAATAAAATAATCAACTCACCAAGAATAACGGCAATGATGGTTGTTGAGAAGTAATAAATAACAGCTCGCAGACCTATCCTTCCTGATACCTCAGAGTCCAGGGCTGCAACACCTGTGGACAATAAGCACAACATTTAATGGTAATCTAAACCAAAAGCTCGTCCTACCAGGTATCAAAAGGGAAGACTTAAGATTTTGACATTTTCTGATCTGATCTGATTCTGATCTAACTCAAAATCTTCATTTGCATGTGAACATAAAATTATTTATCGGGCCTTTAACAACTCAACCAGTATCCATGGCATAGACAGGTGATGAGAACAGCAACACATCACAGGAAAAATATCGGCAAATATTGATGTTCGGCTGATAAATCGGTGCATACCTTAAAATTAATATAAACAGATGTATATTAAGTTAACTAGTTTAGTTAAATAACTAATGACATTTTTCATAGTTAATGAATCTACAGGCGATTTGATTGAAATGAAAACGTAAAACTTCTATACAATGCAAGATTCACTTGTCTATGTTCTTGACTCTTAAAGCTAATCGCTAATAACTAATTATGTCGATCAATGGGATGATCTCCCAAAAACTTGTTATATTCCTTCAGGTTTGTTGTTCGTCATTATGCAGAGCGTGAAATGGATTTTTTTTTAAAATGACTTCATTATTAACCATATATCAACCAAAGAGTGTTTATCTGAAACCTTAAAAATATGTTGTCTCCCTATCAAAGCACTCTGAACATAATAAACCCTTGAAAACATTATGTCAAGTTCTTTGCAAGGGTTTAATGATTAAAAAAAATACTACTGCAAAACAGGGGTGGGCAGTAAGGGGTTAACCACATTAAAGTATAACTGCACACTCAAACATGTTTGTAAGCTATAAACTAAGTGATATGACAGAACTGCGATGAAACACATCAGTGCTGGTGTTAATATTGACGTTTCTTACCAAATTTATAAAAATTGGCTTTTCATTGTTTCATTGGCTTATTGAGAATGGCTCATCTAGTGTTTTAAATCAGCCCTGAACCTCGCAAGGCCAATTCTGAGAGTTGACCGGCTGGGACTAATCTACGTCATGGAATTTATATAAAACTAGAATTACCACCTCACAGTTATATGCCTCCATCCATGTCTGTCCAAAATGTCATCACTTCATCATTTAATCCTGCTAGACATTTCTGTGAAAATTGTCACAATTAGCGGATGAATTCTTGAGTTATGGCCAAAAACATGTTTTGTGAGGTCACAGTAATCTTGACATTTGACTAAAATCTAATCAGTTCATCCTTGAGTCCAAGTGGGCATTTTCTGCCAAATTTGAAAAATTCCCTCCGGGTGTTCCTGAGATATCACAAGTATGGGACGAACATAAGGTCACAGTGACCTTTACCTTGCAGGTGGATAAAAACAAAACCTCATAGATGACTATGACACCCAATTCAGGAACTGCTATCATGGACAAACGAAAATGCACAACACAATCAACAAAAATCACAGTTATGTTTCATAAATAAGATCAATCTGAAGCTGAAGCTGAATTAACTGCTTCTACTATAGGCCTTACTAACTTCAGCCTTGTTATGCTGCTGCGGATGAGATGAAGGGATTAGTCAGAGCAGATGTAATGCAGCTGGAGTATCAGTTATCCTGCTGTATTCTTGGCTACTTTGTGAGTGTTACTTCTGTTTCCTGTCTCTAGACAGCAGAATTGAGACATAAAAGATTTTTTTCTTGACTTCATATAGACTGTAAGCAACTAAACTGTACACAGCCTGACATGCCCTGATCATACTTGCCAACCTTGAGACCTTCATAAATTGGGAGGATTTCAAAACCAAAGAGATATCACGATCAGGGGGTCCTATTGTGTTCCTAATATTAAGAACACTACAACAGCACTTTTATGTTAAAAAGGCCTACTTTTAATTTGACTTTTAACTCTCAGGGAAAAAAAGGGAATCATTTGCCCCTCTGGTGTGAATTTATGTAAATCTCTGGCATAAACTAATATTCATCGTTTTTTATTCATTCATTCGTTAATTTTTTTGCCCCTGCTTGCTTGAGTATTTCTTTCTCTTAGTACTCGCATTTCTCTCTCCTTCTCTCACTCACTGAAGGCCCTTTCAGACACAGGCCAACTTTGGCACTGTGCGCTGTGATGTGCGGCGAGCGCAGCTCAAAACGAATTATGTCACGAGCATCTCTTCCAACGATATCTCAGCGTGAGATAAGGAAAAGGAAAAAAAGGTGTGAAAATTTGTCATAAATCGGGAGATATACAGGACAATTGTGACCCCGGGAGGAAACCGGGAGAGGGCGATGAAAAACGGGAGTGTCCCGGGAAAATCAGGAGGGCTGGTAAGTATGGTTCTGATGCATTTCATTAGTATACTATAAGCTAATGTATGTAGCTGCAGTAGTGCCATTATAAAATGCCATATTTAACTGTACAACAGCTGCTAGCCAGCCCGATCTCACCAAATGGTATGTGAATGACATGGCAATTTGTAAGTCATTTCGCACCGTTCCTGATTCTGGCATGTCATTCCATGGCATGTACTGTCTGCAATGTAAACTCATCCACGTAAATATGCTACGCTCAGAGTGATGTAGAATAAAAAGAGAGAAAGACTGTTTACGGTGTGAGGGAGGGGAGGTGGATGGGTCCAACAAACAGGACTTTCAGGAGACAGTATTCGAGACCGATGTTTGTGTCCCAAAGTGTTGTTGAGTTATTTTCAAGTTACGTTTCTGATGTGTTTTTCGTGCTTATGTTGTTTACATATATATTTTATTTAGCTTACATACTTATTTTAAGCCCAATCAATAATGTTTTTCTTAAACCTAACTAAGTGGTTTTGTTGCCTAAACATAACCGTGACCTTTCCAAGGTAACTCCGTATGACACATGAAAAGCCTAAAATGCGTTATAGCGACATGCGGAATGTCCTTAAAATGTTGTGCTATTCATACGCCTTCCCATGAGATCAGGTTGTGCTATAGACAACATGGTCAAATGTTTAAAACGAAAATGTATTAGTATGGACTGTGGATGTAGCCTAGTTTGCAGTACATTTGTCTTTATATTTCAATGTTATTTTATTTTGACAACATTTGCTAGCAAGCGCTAAATAAGTTCAGCCATGCACAATTGCTCTTCACCTCTTTGTGACTGAAACTAAATACTTATTATCAGTTCATCTTTAACCTATTTTACAATTAATTGAAGAACTGTTTAGTCATTGTCAGAAAATAGTGAATTATGTCCATCAAGTCCCCAGAGCGCAACGTTCTTTTTGCAATATCTGTGCATTAATGTGGCACTGTTGTTGATAGTGTTGATTGGGATACTAGTGGACCAGTGTACATGAACTTAATTCACACTGATTTCTTGTAATGCACTCCAGTATCAGAATTTAACAGTGCATCACTATGACTGAGAGTACAACCAGATATAATTATGTTCAAGTTACCTGTTATCATGCTTGAAATGATGAGCGGGAGGATGACCAGCTTCAGCATTCGCATGAGGATATCTCCTGGGAAGCCAAAGTACTGCTTCTGGAGATGGGAGAGGGACGCATACTCTCTGACCACGACGCCCAAACTGATCCCTGATCAGGAGAAAGACAGAATCACATCATAAAGAATTATTGGTCTCAGCTGCAGAAAAAGAATGAGTCCTTGGCTGCATATATATGCAGGACAGAACCTGCCAAAATCAAAAATAAATGACTCGATAGATAAATAAATAAATAAATAAATAAGTCATGAAATGTAGCTAAAATAATATTCAAAATATATGTAGCCATTAATTAATTGATAAACATATTGACCCATATCCTCTGACCCCATGATGACAAACATTGAGTGACACATACAGAAATGCATAAAGAAATTTAAAAAGAAATGTGTGACGAAATGTGTAGAGAAAAGAATACAGAAATAAATAAGTTTGGGGAAATAAATAAGGGGTGAAATAGAGGTGAAAAGGGGAAAATTGTGCAGAAATAAATAAATACATAAATAAATACATGCATTTAAAAATAAATATAAGATAAATATAAAATGAATAAAAGATAGATGCAAAAATAAATTAATAAAAAAATAAAAAAAATGGAAAAATAAATAAATACATACATAAATAAAAGGGAAATTTAAACAGAAGATTGAATAGATAAGGGAATTAATACAAAGAAAATGAAAAATAAATAGAAGATGCAAATTAAAACAGAAATATCAATTTATGTCACATTTCATCAATTAATTAATGGCTACATTTATTTTTATTATTTTTGCTACATTTAATGACATATTTATTTATTAATCGAGTCATTCATTTATTCATTTTGACAGGTTCCGTCCTCCACACATATATACATGGGTCAAGTAGGACAGACAACCACAATTCAACATTGAAATGTGTATTATATTGCTTAAATAAATGCAGAATTTTCTCTACATAAGCAACCGTCACATTATTGCACAGGTCAGTGAGGTTTCATCCCGATGAAATTCATGAGGCACAACAAACATTATATTTTCCAATTATAAACTTCACATGTATCCCACTCAATGATTTTAGTAATGCACTCCAATCTGTGTTATCACACATAACAGACAACCATTAAAGATGCTTGTAAAACACTGCGATGACACAGCAAACTGTGTGTGGATGCCACGTTCTTTTCTACCCAAACCAACATGCACCACTAACAGCAGCAGCAGTTTGGATCTGCAGTGAAGACATTTTAATGCTGCCACCTACAGGCAAAGACAGTTGCTAAACAACACAACAGGTGCTACAAACACTTGTGCTACTAGCAGGCAATGAGTGCTACAGCTGCAGGTTTCTTTGATTAGATCTGCTGTTTTCTTTGAGTGTGTACCATGGATGCATAAAGAAAACTGGATACAGCGTTGGAGGTGGGCACCTGAGAGTTGATCAGTGGCGCATGAAGCCAAAATGGCTCAACTGCCGAGTGATAAAGTACCCGGATGATCCGGCGATCTTCCACATCCATTGGGCCCATAGAGCAGGCGCAGTAGCGGTTCTTTTAACACCACCTCACAGCCCTCGCTCCAACCTCGGTCTGGGTCTCATTCACATGAAAGGAGGAAGGGAAATAACTTTGGATTCAGCTATTAGTGCATTTTACAACTTTTAGGACCTAATGATTTAAATAAGGGCTATGCAAGTGTTTATACTGGGAGGTTGATTTACCTCAAAAAAAATTATCCACTGAGGTACAGACGTCTCTTTCCCAATGTAAGTCTATGGGAAAAAGAATTTTGGGCCCAATGGCATCATGTGACTGACACGGAAGTTATGGTACCACCGCTCGGCCACTACGAAAATTTCCTTCAAAGCCCGGCGCTCCTCCTGGTGTCTTGGTGTGTACAGTATGTTTTGCTTGTAAAGACCTGTACCACCTGACCTAAAATAACGTGGAACTGTCGCTCTCTGCACGGCTATATGCCAAAGCAGTCTGAGTCGATGATGGTTGAACTTTTTTTTGTACTTGGTGCGACGGCTAGCTTTGTGTCCATGGAAACCACAGAAGCCACACCGATCAAAGCAAAGCAAGAGCAAATTTTATTCATATTCTATAAATTCTACACCTCTTCACCAGCAGGGCCTTTTGTAGAAAGCAAAGAAGACATTCTGACCATTCCATATCCTCATCATAAATGTTGATGTTGCAACCCGCTCACACTCGCAGCAAGAAAAGCAAGACAATAAGAATGTAGCGTCTGGAGAAGATGCTGAGAGAGCAGATGATGAAGATGAAGTTGATGATGAGGGTATGGATTATAACAGTGCAGAGTAGTAAAAGTGCAAGTTTTCCAGTTGTAACGCACTGTGTAACTAGTGCACATACAGTTTTCTGCTCTTGTTAATTTTTATACTTTGATGCTTGTGTTTTAAAACCTGTTCCAGATGTTCAACTGTATCTGTTAAACATTTTTTACTTGTATTAAACTCTCTTTTCTCTCTTTTTGAGGATATTATTTAGCTATAGTCATATTATTCTAGTTCGGTATGCTAATTGCCTTTGTTATCTCCAATACCCACCTCAGAGTGTAATGGTAGGTAAATTAAAATGTAGATTTTTGTATCGTTTGGGTAATTGTGTTCATAAATATCCTACAATTTGTAACTGAGTTGAAGTTATTTCAATTATTTCAAAAACATAAATTATCTGTCCAATCCAATGGATTCAGCGTCCTCTAAAACTTCTAAATTGACTGAAACTTCATCAAAATGGCCCAACAGGAGTTGGAATATGGCCACTTGTGGTTTAAATGGCCATTCTGAATTTTGAAAATGTCAGAAATGGATTCAGCATCCTCAATGACCCCCAAAACCACTCCAATATTATCCAAATCAGCCAAGCAGTTGCTGAAATATTGCCCAAGTAGGTGATTATGCTAATTATGGCTAACTGTGCTAATTATGCAAATTTCCCAACATATGCAAGTTAGCATCCAGCAGTTTCTAAATGCTGGGGACCCATACTGTACATTTCTTACATAAAACGTACGCAACATTCCTGGGTTCACATAAGGCTCTATAGGCTGGCAAAAAGAAAGTGAGGTCATCAAACAGAATATTGATTCATATTTGATCAGCGCTGCCTAGTTTGACCGTTTGATCAGAGTTGGTGAGTGATTGACAGCTGCTCAGAGACGGCAGACTCTAGCTCGGCTCTGATTGGTTGTTTTCCTCCGGTCTGTGAAATCTTGCAGATTCCATAAGGAGCACCGAAGGACACAGAGGAACATGATTTTTTTTTTTTTAGATTACCGGTCTCATGCACTACTGTCAGGATATAGTGACCGTTTTATAAAAATAACTTTTTTAATCATATTTGCTCCATTTCTACCCACTGCAGCTTTAATGTTGTTAAACTGCTGCTGGCCTTGTAGTAAACATGGCATAAATATGATTGGCCTTCTAAAACACATGGCAACAATATATTCCCCTTCAGTGGTGCAAATTAGAAATCAAATTACCAAAACCTATTGACAGAACCTGGGAATCAGGATGTGAGGTCGTTGCCCACTTTGCTCGGTTGGTAGTTCAGCCGTGGTTACTGCAGATGCATGCTAATGCTATTTATTGCATGCTTTCATTTTCATATCGATCATCATTTCATAACAGATCTTTCTAATACTTAACCAATGATTAGAGGTAGGCTGAAAATATCCATCCAAAAGATAGGCATCTAAGCCAGGCAGTTCTAGTAAGTACTAATTTGCTGTGTGTTCTCAGGTCCTGGTGCACCTGGTAATTATTACCGCAGCAGGTAGTGCTGTAATTAAAATGTAATGTGTTTCAATCCTCTGTTCCACAGACCAAATTAAGTAAAGGCACACAATCCACAGCCAAATTTGAAGTACAATTAATCCTCCCTTTTTGCAGTCAAGCCAATCATACAAGGAGATAGAAACGCAATACTTTACACAATACATTATAAAACCATTCCTACTGCTACCTGAAATTAGGACCGTTAAAAACTACAAACATAAAAACTCCACAGACAAAAACAGGAAATTACTGATCTCATAAAAAGTATGTGATTTGTGTAATTACCTTTGGGAAGAGTACAACAGTTATGTTAGTTGCTTTCTTTCTGAGAGTGAGATGAGAAGATTTATATTAACTGCATGTCTGTGTACAGAGCTACAGAGCTGGAGTAAGGACATGGTAAGCCTAGCTTAGTATAAAGACTGGAGATGTCATGTATTTTATGTGGAGTGAGCACTGCGCCAGACTCCGTTTAAAAAAAAGCCTTTGAAATGCTACATGCTTGTCAGCAACTGGTCATATGGTAACTTATGCTGATGTGAAGATTGATTCATGTGGATTTGGAAAAAGTAACTGATAAATATTTAAAGAAGGGCTGTCAATCGATGTTAATCGCGATTAATTGCATGATTGTCCATAGTTAATTGCAATTAATCGCAAATTTATCACACATTTTTTATCTGTTCAAAATGTACCTTAAAGGGATTTAATTAGTATTTAATACTCTTATCAACATGGGAATGGACAAATATGCTGAAAAATCTATTAACAACACAAAACAATGACGAATATTGTCCAGAAACCCTCACAGGTACTGCATTTAGCTTAAAAAATATGCTCAAATCATAACATCGCAAACTCAAGCCCAACAGGCAACAGCAGGTATCAGTGTGTCCTTGTGCTGACTTGACTATGACTTGCCCCAAACTGCATATGATTATCATAAAGTGGGCATGTCTGTAAAGGGGAGACTCGTGGGTACCCATAGAACCCATTTTCATTCACATATCTGGAGGTCAGAGGTCAAGGGACCCCTTTGAAAATGGCCATGACAGTTTTTCCTCGCCAAAATTGAACGTAAGTTTGGAGCGTTATTTAACCTCCTCCTGACAAGCCAGTATGACATGGTTGGTAGCAATGGATTCCTTAGGTTTTTTAGTTTCATATGATACCAGTATCTTCACTCTAGCTTTAAAACTGAGCATGCTACAACCGAAAAATCACAAGTTGCGTTAACGCGTTAAAGAAATTAGTGGCGTTAAAACAAATTTGCGTCAACACGTTATTATTGCGTTAACTTTGACAGCCCTAATTTAAAGTGTTAAATTTGAGAACGGTGGAGTGTTTAATTGGGTTAGCACCCCAATCTGCCACCCCAAAGCAGTCAACCTAGGGGAAACACTGCACCTCTAAAGCTCAGCAAATAAGACAGTGTCTGTTTTTTTAATCCGTTCTCAAACAGAAATGCAAAAATGACAGATGATTTCACACCCAGATTCCTGATCTATTGTGAATGAACCACAGAAAGTCACAGTCACTTGATCATTTGTTAATGGTGAGCAACAGGAACTCATGATACCTCCTGCTTTAATTCCTGCATTCAATCATCATGATTCATGCATTAGTTAAGCATTACTTCAAGCCTACATTACCAAATAGGGAAGTTGTGTTAATCAGTCAGCTATCAAGGTGTTGCAAGGTGTATTTTTGAACGTGACAGAGCCAGGCTAGCTGTTTCACCCTGCTTCCAGTCTTTATGCTAAGCTAGGCTAATTGCCCCTATCTATACAGCTCTGTGATTGACACAGACATGACATTGATATTGAGTTTCACAGCTGACTCTCATTAAGAAATAAGCCAAAATTGTTGAACTATTCCTTTAATATACACACAATCTAAATGTGTTTTGCAATGCGAACAGGTACTAACAGTGTCTGGATGAATCTAACAGAGGACGTGCAGCTGGTGCACTGTGCTGTGCTGCTGCTCAGTGATGGGACTCCTCACAGACCCAGAATCAGCTGTCACTTCAGTCTGGTCACGTTTGACTGAGACACGTCCAGACAGACACTGCTCTCTGCCTCTGGAGGACACAGCCTGTGTCTCCTGCAACACCTCACTACTCAGTACATCCTCCTCTCTCTTATCAAAGATAATTATGAATTAACATAACGATTATTATTAACACAAATTTTACTGTTGCTGTTTAGTCAAGCCGGTTCCACAGAGGTTGATTTATTTCATCAGTGACAGCAGCTGAAAGCGAGACTGAATGCTAAAACACAGACGGAGGGATGGACAGATAGACAGCGATGAAGATGAAAGCGTCTCATTCTCTCAGCATACATGAGCAGCATCACATACCGAGCAGCACTGATAAAACCGTGGCAATCAGAAGCCAGTTCCTCTTCAGCAAGCCTTTGAAATTCACGCCTCGTCGCTCTTTGTTCCCCATCATGTCTATGGGGTTGTTGTTTCTCGAGAAAAAGGGAGAAATCCCACTGGACCCACGACAGAGTCCTGCGGTCGGGATGTCAGGTGCAGGCGACGCAGCGCAGGATGGAGAAGCCGCGGTGCTACAGCAGGGAGGCAGCCGTCAGACTCTGCTGATGGCCAGCGATGGTGTGTGTGTGTGGTGGAGAGACAGAGAGAGGGAGGGAGGGAGCTCCCTCTGCCTCCCTTCCCCCACACAAGGTGTCTCTGACATTTTCTCCTTTTTATGAGTGACACCAGACTGTGTTGTAAGAGAATTAGGAATAATGGCAAACTTCCCCATTTGGAGACAATTTTAAAGCAGCAGTAGGCAAGATTGCAGCAAATATGATTAAAAAAAAGTTATTTTTATAAAACGGTCACTATATCCTGACAGTAGTGCATGAGACAGGTAATCTGAAAAAAATCATGTTCCTCTGTGTCCTCCGGTGTCCTCCGGTGCTCCTAATGGCATCTGCAAGATTTCACAGACCGGAGGAAAACAACCAATCAGAGCAGAGCTGGAGCCTTGCCATCTCTGAGCAGCTGTCAATCACTCGCCAACTCCGATCAAATGATCAAACTAGGCAGCGCTGATCAAATATGAATCAATATTCTGTTACTGTAATGCCTATTTGTCTCTTCAAATGTTTTCAGAAACATCTTGTAGTGTACTATACTGTACTGTACCTGGCTGCCATGTTTAGATTAGTTGAGGAAATACCGCCCACCAGCTGGAGCACACTTTCTCATTTTACAGCTAAACAGTACAGATGTTTCTGAAAACATTTGAGGAGAGTAATAGGCATTAGTAACAGAATATTAATTCATATTTGATCAGCGCTGTGAGTGATTGACATCTGCATCCGTTGAATGAACAGCAAATAGGAACGCTCTCTCTCTGAAATTACCTGTTATTGGCCAAAGTCTCCCGTCACTGGATTCTCTAAAGCCTGAAAACAGAGCCATGAGGAGGAGCAGAAGTCTAGTTTTCTCTCAGAACACTTGAATTACAATATGCTTAAAGGTTATTATGGAATTTTTGCCCAACGATGCCAAAACACTCTGCTTACTGAAGCTTTAATTTAAAAGGATGATTCCAAGATCGCTATGATCTAGTCTGACCGCAACCTAGAGCAGTTACACAAGCTAAAACTATTATTAATGTTGTATCTCAGTCTGGATTCTACTGAAAGCATCCAATGTTTAGTGTCAGTTACAGTCTTTATGCAGATAGACTATGCAGCTGTTTGAAAAGTAACTTAAAGTCTGTTTTTTCCAACCTTATCTTTTCTTATTGCCTGACTCAATAAACTGTTCCTACAAACAGTGGTGTAGCACAAAAATTGCGGCCCCATACATATGCAGCCCCTATGGGCCCCCTTCAACTCTGTCTCTTACGTTCCCATACAACTAAACTGCATTACATTTCGAGGGAAAAATATTTCCACCAGGATTACGGTTGCAGTTTTAAACACATGGTTAATGTTGTAAATTGAAACAAAGCAAAACAAAATGCAACAACACTACTTGGTTATGTTTAGTAAAACATCATGGTTTGGCATAAAATAAGTATGATTGTTATGTAATTTAAGCTACACGCACGTAAATTATGGTTTCACACAGGACACGAGCAGCCATCTCCTGGGTGAAAGTCCTGTGTCCATCCACCCCAACCTCCTCACACATTTGTTATCAGTTCAAAACTTAGAGGGAGATTTGTCAAGTATTTTACCCTCACAGGTACTGCATTTAGCATAAAAAATATGCTCAAATCATAACATGGCAAACTGCAACCCAACAGGCAACAACAGCTGTCAGTGTGTCAGTGTGCTGACTTGACTATGACTTGCCTCAAACTGCATGTGATTATCATAAAGTGGGCATGTCTGTAAAGGGGAGACTCGTGGGTACCCAAAGAACCCATTTTCATTCACATATTTTGAGGTTTGAGGTAGAGGGAAAATTTAGCATAAGTTTGGAGAGTTCTTCGCAAGCTAGTATGACATGGTTGGTACCAATGGATTCCTTAGGTTTTCTAGTTTCCTATGATGCCAGTATCTTCACTAGCTTTAAAACCGAGCCCGCTAAAACCTAAAAAGTGCAATTTGCGTTACAACGTAACATAACAATGTAACGTAAATGTAACAATGTAACGTAACATAACAACGTCACTTTAAAAAAATAACGCAACAACGTAACACAACAATGTAACGTAAAAACATAACATAACAACCGTAACAACCGTAACAACCGTAACAACCGCAGCAACGTTAAACAACCGCCCATAGCGGACTTTCGTACATAATGTTACGTAACAAGAGTAACAATATTACATTAAAAAGCATAAATTTAAGGTTTACTTTTATTTTCACATGGGATACGAACAGCGGTCTCCTGACTGAAAGTCCGGTGTTTGTTTGACCCATCCAACACCGCTCCCACCCGCCCTTAGTGGACTTTGTCACTCATTATTATACCACCTAACTTTCATACCTAACTTTTACACTGCAGCTGATCACATACCAATAATCAACCATTCTGAAACACTGCTGAAAGAAACATTTTGTCAGCAGCTGCTTTCCCTGTTTTTCCTCTCACTGTCTTTCCTGATTTTATTTTATTTTTTAAATGATGTGATTGTACCTGAAGTCCTTATCATCAACACTATTACCACACTGATGGTGATGCCCAGCACCATAAATGCAGATAAAAACAAACTTTTCCTTCCAGGCTTTTTGAGGGCCCTTCCATGTTGGGCCCCGGGGTGCTTGCTTATTCATCTCACTACAACACCTCTGGTACAGGTATCTCCTTATAAATCTGTTGTGTGACCATGCTGCCATCTACTGTACCACCTTGGGACAGGTATGTGCGAGAAAGAGTCTCATGTCAACATCCATGACCTATCACTGAAACATTGATACTGGACAATTTTGCAAAACCTGAAATACTTTCAATGACAATATTTTTAAAATATTTTTTTCCTATAATATTTGCACAGAATGGTTACATGGTTTAAGTTAGGCAACTAAAACCCTGGAACCTACTGTATATAATTATGAGGGATGCCGCTGGGCTGTTAACCTCTTTCAACAAATATAACTGGCTCAGATATCATCACATGACCTACAGTCACATGATGCTTGTATATGTGGGGAGATGGTACTCTGTCTCTGTTCAAAGATGGTCTCCAGTGTCAGATGTGAATGTCCTCCTTGATCTTTCTTTGGTCGTCCACTGACTCCTGGTCGATGACCTTTGACCTCTACCCAGTGGTTGCGGTGAGCAGATTTGGTCTCTCCTCATGGTGACAAAATTCATATTCCTCGCTCTGTGCACAAATGCATTCTGTTTGAGTGCTGAACCTCATCCTAGTAGTGTGTGTAGGTTTATTGCAGATGTTGTGTTCCAGCAGCAAACCGTCATGTGACTGCCAGGACATGTTCCTCAGCAAGGTGACACTGTCCATGGAAACTCAAAGAGGAAAGATCACACTAAACAGACTGTGACTTTGGATCCTCTTCATATGTCTAACTCAGACTGCTAAAGCCTCATATTGTTGCTTTGACTGAACTTCGGAATGCATTTAGCACAAAATGAGGACTGGGTTTTGCCCCTCATTTATTACAGTGTCATCAGTCAAATATTGGATGATTTGAACAGTTATTGAAATGAAACCATTTGAGAAGTTTAGATAGGAAATCACTATTTGGAACTACTAACAACCCAGAGACATCTGCAACATGACAAGACATGACAACTACATACTGGTTTGATATTAGAGGTCACAAGACAAAAAGGTTGATAACCACTGGTTTAATCTTCAACAATATGTTGTATTAACAAGATTATTGAGTTTTTTTTAAATATAAAATCTTAAAGTAACTCAAGCTGTCGGATAAATGTTGTGGAGTAAAGGAGTGGAGGAGATGTAGTGGAATATCACAAAATTTAAATACTCAGGTAGAGTACCAGTAGGCCCTGCTTGAGTAAATGTACTTACTTACATTCCACCTCTGGTTTCGGGACACTTTTTGTGCCTTTTGGACCTGAAACTGGACATCATTGAGGCACCTTGGCAGACAATATGAGCAGAGGAGACAGAGAAACGACAGGTAATCACTTGAAAGAGATTCATCAGTATCACATGAACGAGGATATGAAGCTGGGTTGACTTTTAGTTGTCATTTGATATCACAGCGCCCCTCTGTGGACAAAATACACCACTTCCATCAGACAGCAGCCATTAGACTGGCTGGAACATGTTTCACACATATGTGGATCAGGATCACTGGCTATGTTAAAAGGGTCCAGTTTGAGATTAAAAGGTAATTCTTGGTCTTGGAAACATCAGTTGACAAAATAATCTCACCTCAAGGTTCATTTACAGAGTAACTAGATAGTTAACGCGATAATAACGTGTTAACGCAAATTCGTTTTAATGTCACAAATTTCATTAACGCATTAACGCAACTAGAGTGAAGACACTGGCATCATATAAAACTAGAAAATCTAAGGAATCCACTGATACCAACCATGTCATATTATCTTGTTATCCTGTTGTGAAGGAGGTTAAATCCAAACTTGTTCTAAATGTTGGCGAGGAAAATCTGGCATGGACATTTTCAAAGGGGTCCCTTGACCTCTGACCTCAAGATATGTGAATGAAAATGGGTTCTATGGGTACCCACAAGTCTCCCCTTTACAGACATGCCCACTTTATGATAATCATATGCAGTTTGGGGCAAGTCATAGTGAAGTGAGCACACTGACACACTGAATGCTGTTGTTGCCTGTTGGGCTGCAGTTTGCCATGTTAAGATTTGAGCATATTGTTTTATGCTAAATGCAGTACCTGTGAGGGTTTCTGGACAATATTTGTCATTGTTTTGTGTATTTAATTGATTTCCAATAATAAATATGTACATATAGCAGCATATTTGCCCACTCCCATGTTGATAAGAGTATTACTTGATAAATCCTCTTTTAAGGTACATTTTGAACAGATAAAAAAAATTGATTAATTTGCGATTAATCATGATTAACTATGGACAATCATGTGATTAATCGCAATTAAATATTTTAATCGATTGACAGCCCTAACAGTAACTCTTCAGGAGCTTTCAATCGTATCCAATGGTCTTCTTCAGCAGATGGAGTTGCCCAGGAAGTTGCTGAAGAAGAAAGAAAATGAAGGGAAATATAGAGATGCAGTTATGATTTGGATAAAAAGCAGAGCAGCTGGTTTCAAACATTTTCCTCTTTTAGCGGCTTCTGTTAAGTTTAACTCTAGGCAATGAAAACTTTCCAATCCATTAGAAAGAAAAATGCATGGATGGAGTTTTTTTTGTTGCCCATTGCTTTTCTCTCTTTATATTTCACCTCTTGGTCAAATTACAACAAAACACTATCTTTCAGCCTGGTGTGGAGTTACTCTTTAAAACAGTGGTTCCCAACCGTTTGGCTTGTTGTTCTTTGGCCAGGGTAAATATATAAATATCTGGCTTGGGCTTTCAGATGTCCCTCAGGCTGCCACCCACCGGTGATGTGTCACATTACATCTTAAAACTTTTATTTTGAAGGCAGTTACCGGAAGTCGTACTCTCAGTCCGTGGTTGTGTCTGTAGCATAACACTCTGAGCCAGTCGTCCAAAGGAGCGCCAGCCAGCAGGACTTGACTGTTGGTGTGGATATGAGAGGAAGTCAGATGTATTAACGTGGTAGTCAACCGGTGTACAGGCCGCTGTACAGCAGCATCCATCTGAGCGGGACTGCCCGACCGGCCCGGAAGCTGCCTTCCCGACCTAACTGGCTAGCTAGCTAACCTCAACCCGCTAACTTCACCAGTTTAAGGCGGTTTAAGGGACGAACAGTGAGGGGAAAGCGGGGCCTCCTGCTAGTACGACTCGTTTTAACGTTACAGCTGCACTGGAGAGCTCAACACCCCGGTTTATTTCCCGAACCAACATCCTGCTAAGATGGGTGAGTAGACCGCTAGCAACCAGCTCACTCTGAGCCCAGTTAGCTAACAAGGGACTGTTTTTACCACTTAACGTTAGTTAAAATGGTTCTTATTTAAATGCATGGAAGCAGCCACGTACGGTTCATGGCTGACGTTATGTATCATGTTGTAACGCCACTATAGCACTTTGCTTCCCTCTTAGTTTTCTGCTTAATTACTGTAACGTGAATGGTAGTTAGTCATGTGAAAAGCTGACTGTAGCTAAATCGTGTGTACGTGCGCGTGCGCGCGCCTGCTTCAGTACTCGGGTGGGGTAGCCTCCCTGACTCCCTCCATCCACTATCCGCTCTTAGTGGTCGTGATTTTTTTTATTTTCTAGCTCTGAAAAGATGATGTAATCGCACTGCCTTCGTTCCTCCTCGATGTGATTCAGCTTGGACTAGAAATGGCTCGTAGGTCCCAGCTGCTAAATGAATGTACATCCCCTGAAATGGCAGTGCTGTTGATGGTGTAGATGGCACTCCTCCATCTCCACAGCTGTTATGCAATAGGATCCAGTAGCCCACTTCGTGTTGCTGTTAATACTGCACTGATCTCTATAATGGTACTGTTTATACTGGTTATTGATGGTTGACACACACTGGCTACTGATGTTTGTGAGCTTAGGCCTGTGACTACTGTAGTAGACATATCTCTGAATGGAATTTAATACAAATTGACATTAAAAACATGCTGAATTTTCACAAAATATTACCTCTCTATCTATCACATTTGAAAACCAGTTCCCACACGAGGCAGTGGCAGCCTTGAATGGCGTCTAGAGCAGTATTTGTTTGACAGTTTATGAGGTATTTCACAAGGTTTAATCCCAGGCTAGATCACTCATGTTGTCATTTGATATAAAGCATCTATGATGGGGGATGGATGTGTGGGCTGTTCAGTGCACAAGCAGCTGACAGAAACCACCAGGTCACTGCAACAGTGTCTGCAATCCTTATGCAACTTATCATTACCTGGTTTGTTGGCACAACGCTGGAATGGCAGTTGAGAAAATTCCCATTGTTATTGCATCAATTCAAAGCATTTCTGATAATTAAAATAAATCTTATTCTCTATTGACCAACAGTAAAATAGACGAGAAAGCAGTGTGTCAGCCTGTAGGGTAATTAGAGTGCATTCTGGACCAAACCTGACGGGTCAGTCCTAATCAGATGCTGAGAATGTAGCCTGAAGGCTGTGAGTAAATATGCATCCAAAGAGCTGTATAGACCCAGGGAATACGCATCACTTTAGCTCATATAACATGTACTGTATTTAAGGCTTGCTTTATAGGAATTCATCACCCATTATTTAGCCTGATTGTTGTACATGATTGATATCAGTGTATTGTATCAGACTGTAAATAGTTGCATATATATAGAGTATAGATCAAGTGAAGAGGTATCACTGTTTACTGGAGATGTGGAGCAGCTGTCAAATATCTCAAAATGCGGCTCTATTAAACATTTCTGAGAAGAGCTCAGAGTCAGACCGTTTTTAGTCACTACTATATGATGTAATCAGGAAATGGACAATCTTTAATTTGTTTATTTCACTGATTAATAAGAATAACAAGAATGATATCCTTGTTGTTTGTCATGGCATGTGATGGATGTGCAGCAGTTATTAATAATTGATTCAATTGCTGTGGTTAACATGGCTGGCAGTGTAGCAGATTGATGACTTGTAGTCCTTATGATGGAGTAAAGAGAACAAGTATAGGTCTAGTATATGGCTGGACCGTGTTTGGTCAGTGTGCTCCTGAGGATGTATGAGGACCGTCTGTGCCTCGCTGTAAAAAGACTTGTATATGCTTGACGCCGTGTCCCCGGCACGAGGGTGCGCCCACCAAAAGTGGCGTCATCGTGCCAATGCGTAGGTTTTTCATTAAAGGCTGGACGAGTTCAACGGTTGTTTTTGTTTGTTTTTTCTCTCACTTTATTGAATAAAGAAGTTCAAACAGTCATCTGTAGAACATGACATTAGTTCATTACAATACAACGGAGAACATGAGTCTCATATGTCTTTTTGCAAAAAGACATATGAGACTGCGAATCAGACGGCCAATTTGTTTTTAAATGCTTCAGAAACTTGATTTCTTAAAAATCTTCATTTGAGTAAATAATATTTTGCCAGCCGAATCAAATGTTTGATTATATTAATTACCACTAGAATACATTTGTTTTTTTTCCAAATACTTTCCTACCACTAATACTACTTTACTAACAGGGATTGTATAAAAGCCAATTCGTGTACGCGAGGGTCCGCTTTGGTCTGCACGAAGTAATTGTTGTCATCTGCCCAATTCCGCGAGGGTCCGTGCGGACCCTATGTGGACATCCGCGTGCAGCCTAAAATTTGTGACCGCGTGGACTGTACGCATAGCAAGCGTGCTGACTGCTAATGCTCCAGTTTTGTTCCACACTCCAGTCCAGTTGGTGGCGTATGCTCCTCTAGCTGGTTTGCCAAGAAGAAGAAGAAGATAACAAAGTGGATGCTTGTTTTGAAGAGAGGTTGTGCGAGGAGATCTGCCGTTATCCTCATTTATAGAATTTGCTTTTAAAGGAATACAAGGACAGCCAAATGGCGTTGAACTCCTGGCAAACAATGTTATGGTGCATTACCGCTACCAACTGAACTGGAGTATGGATAAGGAACGCTAGACCAAAGTGGACCCACAATTGTAGTATGAATGGAAACACATGCGCGTCCGTACGACCAGTAAAGGCTGCAGCTGTCTGCCGAAGTAGGTCCAAGGCTTAAAGGCGATAAAGAATATCCATGAATAGATATGATTTAACAATTAATTACAGTTCTTCCTCGGCATTGAGGAGTAGTATAGCAGAGTGTGTAGCCATGTTTGGGGGTACTTTGCTCACTCCACATAAAACGCACCAGGGCTATATTACATCACTTCCAGCAAACTTCACAAAGAACAATGAGGGCAAAACAGCAGTTTCAGCTGCATTGGGAATGAAAGGCATTTTGTAAATGTTCTTTTGCCAGAGGCATCATAAAACGCCTCCCAGAGGGCAGCCCTTCAAACTGATCAGTGGTGGGTAGTATGTGTCACACTACAAATCCCCCCGCTGATTCCCAATGATTTTACTGGCTTTGTTGACCACCCTGTAGAGTTTTTTTTATTTTTTTTATTTACAACTGAGACGCTCATACCATGATGTTAAACTGGCAGATAACCACTGAGTAAACTGGCAAACGCAACTAAAACAAGAGTGGCATACATTTAGCTACCTCTCAGTCTTGATGCTGCTACATTTGCTTCCTCCCAGATGCCTCCAGAGGTTCTTTCAGCATGTAGAATTTCAGCCTGTGTGTGGTACACTGAGTGTTACAATAAGATTGAGTGATACGTCCTTATACAGTATGTGATGACACAGTATCTATATCAGCATGCTCTATGAGTTTCTGAAGGATCCAAGGAATGAAAAGCAGGAAGAATGGATGAACCTCTATAGAGGTCGACCGATATGGGTTTTTTATGGCCGATGCCGATTTTTTTTTTTTTTTACAGAATCAGGACAGTTGATGGCCGATATATGATGCCGATTTCTTTTTTTGCCAATATGTTTGGCTGGTTTTCTTTTTTTCCTCCATCTGATAAAATATACCAGCTTAATAATAACAAATAATACACACAATTTCTTAACTTAAGTAAACATTTATTGAACAACACTTATGATCTGTCTCTCCAATTTGCATTTTGTGTCTGCACTGCAGTGCATATTTTATTTTGTACATGATGGTTAATAGTACAGGGCTCAAAACCTTTTAAACACCTTTCCAAAACTGTCCTAAAGCATGTCTTTTATTTATGTTTGTTGACAGACACTGTTACAAGCTATATGGCCATAATCTAATTGATCAAAAAATAATAAGAACTTTGTTCACTCGTATTACACAGCCTGCTGCTCATATCTGCTATGCTGCAGACTACACACAGGCCAGTGACGTTATAGAGGCTATGAAGGACCCATAGACCGTAGAGACGTTTAATGAGGAAGTGAACTTTTTGCTAAATGCTTTGACAAATTGCTCGTGTTTCCACCCTCACGCGCAAACTTGCACTTATGACAAGCATTGTCAGCATCAACTCTAGTAAAGTGTAATCACGCTTTATAAGATTAGTTTTCTCCGCCATAGTTACTAAGAGCCGAAGCTCTGTGTGTCTGAACACGGCACTGCAGCCGCCCCGCACACAGCTAACGTTACCGACGGACAGAAATTCTCCATTACCAAAAACAGAATTGATAACGTTGGAGCTCTACGGTCTGTAATAATTTATCCCCCGAGTACGTTACCGGGTTTCGGTACCCATCCCTACCTGTAAGGTAGCTGGTTGGAGGCTCGCTATCAGTACAGTTCCAAAGTATTTTCTCTCCAAAAGTAACATTTCATATCTAACCAATTAAATATATAGGGCTTTGAAAGAGAAGAATTTAAGCCTACCGGTTTCTCCCGGCAGAATGGCAATTTGATTGACACACAAGGGGAAGTGTCACACGTGTTCCACAGCAACAACAACACTGGGCTGCCCGCAGATGTGCCTGTTTACTTATCGGCTTAATATGCTCAGGCATCGGCCGATGCCGATTATGAAAAAATTTAAAAAAATCGGCCCGATTAATCGGCCGACCGATTAATCGGTCGGACAGATTTTTATGCAGGTGCAGTACATGATGGTTTAAGCATATTCCAAGTGTGAAAATATGACCACAATATACAAAGCTATCACTGCATTATCTCCTCACTGTTAGAAAACTGATAATTCTCAAGAGCTAGCTCCAGCACTTAAAGGTAAAGAGGTCAGTGAGGAATCCATTAAAATGTGACTTGTGTACAATACAGTGGATTAAAAAAGTAGTGTTTATTATTTGGGGCTGGTAGCATATTAATATCTATATATAATACAAAGTCTCGAATGACTAACATCCCACAGAATTTTTTTGTCAGATGTCCACCACATTGTAAACCAGTCTATCACAAGGCTACAGAAGATCCTGGAATATTATTTTTTGCCAGTATGACACACCTCTTTCACACCTGAGTAGGTTGGAGAGGTTTTTCTAAACTAGTGTGGTCTACCTTAAAACATCTGTTTGGTTCCTACCTGTTTCAGAAGAATTCTCATGCAATAATACCATGGATCCAGGCTCAAGTATCTGGTCGAAAGCTAATTGTGTTTAGCAGCCTAACTACCAGTCCTGGCCTACGACTAAATTGCAGCAGATTTCTCATGTCTTTCTCTCGCCCAACTTCTGTTCAATAAATGTTTGTGTTTTCAGACAACCTAAGTGAAGCCCTGGAGAAGCTGAAGCTAGCGTCCACAGACAGCGCCACTGACAGCGTGGAGAGCTGTCTGGACTGCCTGCTGAAAGCACTCGCCAACAACAGTGAGTAGAGCCCAATTTACACCTACAGTAGTGTGTTCTAAGTCCATTACCTCCTTCTTTCCTATCAGAGTCTCTGACAACCTCTGTACTCTTGACCTAGTAACATTTCTTTAATATTTTCTATATTATTCAAATGTAAATACAAGCAGTCATCTGATTTAAACCCTCTGATTAATGTGGTCAGTTGTTAATTTTATAAACAATATCTAAATTGCACTCTGATAAGAAATGTGTATTGTAAATCGGCCATTGACAGCTATGGCTGACTGTGTCTACCTGAATCCATATCTTTGGGCAGTGTGACAGTCTTTTGCCAGACAGCTGAATAAAGACATCTTGCTGTTGAATGAGCAATTCTTCCCTAGCTGACTGTATAGCAGTCGTCCAGTCATTTTTTCTTTAATATCATGTTGAAATTGTGGTGAAGTCTTTGGTGAACAGGCCAGTAAATGCCCTGCACTGTGTGATGGCCCAGATAAAAGCTAGCAGTCATGAGAGAAACCTGGTCAAATCTTTGGTCGTCGATCCAAAATGATGGCCCTAGATCGCTCTGTGAGACACATTGACCAAAGTCAGCCAGCATCAATATTGTGACAGTGTCAGAAATGAAACACCAAATTCTCTCTGTGACTGTGAGTGACTGTTGCTACGACCCACGTCTGCAACTCATTCAGGATATGGCATGAAATGATATAGAATAAACAGGACACTAACACTGCATAGCCCATAGATATACAGCACCTGAAGATATCACACCGTTGTGTTTCTATCTCTGCTAAGCACCATTTAAGATAACATAAAAAATGACAAAGAGTCTACAGCCATGCTAGCGGCACAGCGGTGCTTTGAGCTAAATGCTAATGTCAGCATGCTAACATGCTCACAATTACAATGCTAACATGTTTGGGCTGCAACTAACGATTATTTTCATTGTCGATTTATGTGTTGATTATTTTCTTGATTAATCGATTAATTGTTTGGTCTATAAATGTTGATCAGTCCAAGATGATGTCTTGCTTTGTCCACAACTCAAAGATATTCAGTTTACTGTCATAGAGGAGTAAAGAAACCAGAAAATATTCACATTTAAGAAGCTGGAATCAGAGAATTTTGACTTTTTAAATTACTCCAATTAATCGATTATCAATTTAATAGTTGACAACTAATCAATTAAGACACGGGCGACGTGAGGCGACGCAACAGGCGGCCTTCGTCACCGCTAGTTCTTTGATGTGGGTTTGGTTGGTCTGGACCTTAATATGTTAGTTAGTTAGGCCTGAGCAGTTGACTCTAAGTTCATTTGACGACTTTAATGTCACATTCTGATATTTGAATCAGCATAACCTTCAGTTTGAAAGTGATACGGCATTGATACTGAGAATATGTAGGCACCTTCTATTTCTGAGAAGCATGCATTAAAGGGATAGTCTGGATGTTTTGAAATGTGGTTGTATGAGGTACTTCTCCATAGTCAGTGTATTACCTACAGTAGATGGAGTTTAGAGAAACAGACAGGAGTACCAGAATGAGAGCAAAGCAATGTACTGCTGTGGACGGGGGCAGCAGCAAAATGTATTTTAGACACCTAAAAAAAATCTATATCAGTTTAACCCTCTGGGACCTGCGATCCCAACCAAGTTTATTGTCTTTCAGAGGCTGTAGCAGGTTCCGTTTTAGAGCTAGAGTGAAGGTACAGATATAATAGAAAACCTAACGAATCCATTGTTACCAACCATGTCATACTAGCTTGTCGAGAAGGCTAAATAACGCTCCAAAATTAGGCTAAATTTTGGCGAGGAAACTGACATGGCTAAGGGGTCTCTTGACCTTTGACCTCAAGATTTGTGAATGAAAATGGGTTCTGTGGGTACCCACGAGTCTCCACAGACTTTGCCCACTTATGCCCACTTTATGATAATCACATACAGTTTTGCGCAAAAACATGCAGTTTTTTGAATGCAGTATAAATGTGTTATTTTCGCCTATATTCTAAGATGGTGTATTTGAATATTTCTGCATTCTGGAGTCCCTAAACAGTCATAGAATTACATATATTGGTTATCACTGTAAAGTTGAGGCTCTTGTGGATCCAATAAGTCCAACTGTATTCATGTGTGATGATGTTAGTCTCCATAGTAGCCATTTCATTGTAGTGAGACCATTTTTTGAAACTTGACCTCACTGTAGAAAATGACCTGTGGTGACCTCTAGGATAATCCCAGTCACATGAAACTTTACAGCCAGAAACTACTGTAGAGACCTAGAGCATTCAGAGGATGGATGGTTTTCCTAGGTAGATTGACAATAAGGGGGTTTCTGAGTAGTTTGCACAACAGAAGTGCTCGCGATCCAATAATCGAAAAATGCAATTCTTGCAGAAATCTCCAAATGTCAAAGGTTTTTTGATTTCAAATCACAGCATGGCTTTTTCTATGGTGTTCCTCAAGGTCTATACGATAGGTAATACACTGACTATGTAGAAGTACCTCATACAACCCCACTCCAAATAATACTATTCTATATAACTATATACTATGTTTAATTTGATTGAAATTAATCCTTTTTGTTTCTCCTGCAGACACCGAGGCCAGTGTGAAGATCCAGGAGATGGGGGTCCTTCCCCTGCTCCCCACCCTGCTAAGCCCCCAGTCCTCCTGCACCCCTAAAGTAGCCAACATCATAGCTGAGGTGGCCAAAAATGGTGAGGTTCGGTTTCCAAGCCCATCCACCCAGGAACATCCTGACTTTCTGTTCCTCCATTCGTCAGTATTCAATTTTTACATTTTCTCTAGCTCTCATCCTTTTTGTTCTTCCATGTTTTGTTCATGAATACATTTTTTGGTGGGACAGTGGAGCTGCCGTGTTAGTCATGGATATTTTAGAACGTTTCTATGGATTAAAATATTGGAAGAATCAAACAGTAGCATGTTTGATTGACAGGTCATTTCAGACAGGGCTAGTTTTAGCAGCTCTCCTTGGCATTTCAGAGCTAAGCTGTCACTGACTGAGAGATTGTTGTGTAAGGACTCAAACGTTGCATAACGGCTTTGTCAGAGAGCTTCAGTTTTCCATAATGCCTCTGTGTGAGCACAGGAGAAGCTTTTAAAGCAGAAAAAAGCAGACGTGAATAGAACTTGGGGCTAGAAAAGGTTAGGATAATGAATGGGTTTTTAGCAGCTTGCAAGACGGCAGCTAATGATCACTCCCCAGCAGTTTGCCAAGCTTGGCAACAACCCGCTGGCATTTATCTGTCACTGCTTCCGGAAATGTCTGCAAGCAGCCAAGTGACTGCTGGGCTAAAGACAACTCCCTTGCTGTCTGACAGTTTGAACTGACGTGATTGTTTCAAGCTGCACCAGGCAAGATTTAATGTAAAAACATATCTGACTAATTAGCACAAAACACCACCACAACACACAGAATAGTGTCTCATCCCCAGTCAAACCCAGATGATCCAACATGATTTCCCAAATGAAAATCTGATCACAGTATGGTGACGGGTGACAAATCCTCTTCACATGCAGAACATGGTGCCTCTGAGCTTAAGTGGGAACTGTTAACTGTCTCGTAGTGAATCAAGTGAGTTATCACCTCATTCTTTGTCTCTCTCATCCCTCACGTAACCTTTGTTATAAAGCATCACAGATTAACTGTGTAGGTACAGTAACTATCAGGATGCGAGGGTCAGGTGAGAAGTATCTTATGGGTCACTGTCACCCCATTAACCAGCGCTATGTGGATGTGGGTGAGTTGGGAGCTTTGCAGTGAATCAACCCACATAGTGCTGTTATTTATTGCATTGTATTGATCATGCAAACGAGAAACTTAAAAGGCTCTTATTTTGGTGATTTAAACTGGCCAAGGATTCAGTCAATCGCAGATAGCCAGTATCAGAGGTGTGGACTCAAGTCATATGGCTTGAGTCATAAATCTGGTGCCTTTTTAGATTTGACAAAACTAAAAACAACTTGACTCACCAATGTCTCGTGACTGCACTTGTTACCCAACGGCAGTTCCATCATCTCTTTGATGAGGATGAAAAAAATTGTTAACAACTTTGTATTTATGCATTGATTGAGACTAGAGTTGTTGAACTATGTTCCGTTACCATTTTTTCCTTTCCGATACCAATTCCGATACCTGAACAACCGACTACCGATCCGATACCAGCGTGATAAAAATATATAGTTATTTTTATTTTTATTATTATTATTATTATTATTATTATTATTATTATTATTATTATTATTATTATTATTATTTAACAGCTGTTTACTACTGACCAGGTATGGATGTGATAAGATTACTATCTTTGTTGTATGGCCTGGCTCAGGTTAAACCCTGTAAAACATGAACAAATACATACAGAGAATGAATACAATAGAACTTAATCTTATTATTCAGTTTGTCAGTTACAAAGAACATAAATAAATTAAGCTAGGAATGAATAACAATTCTGTGCTCTCTTAGCTGTCTCCTCAGTGGACAGCCTGTGTGCTAATTTGTCCTGCAGGGTGCAATATCCACACACCCTACTAGGGTGCTGCCACCCCTCCAAACGGAAGCCTTACATACTGAACATATTGCTGTTTTACTTGTTAGATTTTCCACTGTGAAATATTGCCAAATGGCTGACATTTTCCTCATTCTGACTACCGTTACCGTTACACTCTCCACTAGCAGAGCGCTGTTGTTGTTTGCAATCGTCACGTGACAAACTACATGCAATCAGTTCTTCTTCACTGCTCTAATACAGTAGTTGCCAGCGGCAGCAATGATACCTTCAGGGCGACAGCACAGTGAAGACTACTGTTTTGGAGCGGCAAAGAATAATTGATTTCTGGTTAAACAAGTTAATTTTTTTTCTGGTTAATAAGTAATAATTATGGTATCGGATCAATGCATAGACTGGCGTACTCGCCGATATCCGATTCCGAATTTTGGGCAGTATCGGACGCATTTCCGATACTTGTATCTGTATCGGAACAACTCTAATTGAGACTTCTTGAGATCATAGAGTAGATTTGAGTCGCCAGTATCTTTTTAACGTTCTGCAAAACTCAAAATAAGGATTGTCAGGAACAATGTTCTAATAGATTATATTAGTTTTGGATCAGTGTAAATTTTTCATGACATTTTACCTTTCTTTGTTCAAGGCACTCCATATCTTGATCATGTGATAACTACATGTACTACAGATACTATCAGTAAAGTTGTAGGAAACATGTGAGTAATATAGCAGTGTGATGTTCTTAACTTCCTTGAGCAAGTTTAACTTGAGACAGTTTTATACTGACCTGTTATCCAACACCTTTCCCTCTCTCAGAGTTCATGCGGAGTCCCTGCGTTGAAGCCGGCCTCATCCCTCCTCTAATTCAGCTGTTAAACTCCACCGACCAGGAGGTTTTACTGCAGACCGGTCGAGCTCTTGGCAACATCTGTTATGACAGCCGTAAGTAGGAGTTTGCTTTGCTCAGGGAACACTGAATCCCTCATGAGCCCTGTCATCACCATCACACAGCTAATAGAAAAGAAGTCCCACAATGATTCTGCTTTTGGGCTCCAGTAGACAAAGCTTTGATGTTTAACCATGTGTTTCAGCTACACAAACCTTTTAACAGGTTTATAGCGTTGCATGCAGGGAAATTTTGTTGAGCTCTGATTAACCAGACCCCATTTACTGCATTTGCATAGAGGGCACTACAGTTGCTGCCTTGCTGTTTGTTAGGTTTGAACATCGAGGCAAATTGTTTGTTTACTTGGAACTAGGGATGTTAATAATTAACCGTTAACCGACATTAAGAAATTTAACCGATTAACGCTATCGGTTAAACGGTTAAATGAAATATTAATAATTATTTAAAAAGCTGAGCAAAACTCAGAGAGGAGCAGCTTGTCACTTAAAGGAGAAAAGCTGGTCCACCTTAACAGCCCACCTTAAGAGAGTCTGAGCCGGCGTTGCTAGATACAGTACAAGGCCTATTGAAGGAGGCTCGGACACAGGTGGAACATGGGTCTTGGGATATGGGGTATGACACATGCGCAGTGTAACTGAAGCTGAGGTCGTGCGTTGCGATTGGCTCACTTTCGGCGAGTGCAGACCAGATTTCACTGTGCATGTGTTATACCCCAAAGATATGACGCGTTGATGACGTGTGACCCAGCCTCCTTCAATAGGCCTTGGCTAGATACAGGAAGTTGACTCGGGTCTTGAGCTCGCTTGAGCGGAGGAGTTGTAGCCTCGTAGCACTTATTCACCGACAATTAAACTGTACACACACTGCTAAACCTACGTTCACAGCTATAACGCCACCAACAACCCCACACTCAACGCTGCCACACACACAAGGTCTGTCGGAAGCTCGTTAAAATTACGCCGCACTGCCAGACCGTGTGTGTGTGTGTGTGTGTGTGTGTGTGACAACAGCGAGCACGAAGCCACCGGCAACACTAGAGCTGCTAACGTAGCACAAACACACACACGGTTTGTTGGACACTCGCTATCATTACGCGGGGCAGACACACAGCTGACAACCTGCTAAACTAAACTAAATGTGTGGTGAAGACTTACTGGGAAAGTGGCTGCATGTCCGCGACACTACACGCAGCACCGTGGCTGCTAAAGTAACTCTCCTGGATGGGTGAACTGGGGACTCAGTTTTCTGTTGTGCTCATACAGTTCATGCAGTTGGCGCACCGCTGCACGAGATGCACATATGTTGTCGGTTAACGGTTAATAATTGGGCAACGAGGGTCGGTTATCGGTTTCATTTTTTTTCAAAAGTAGCATCCCTATATAGAACCATTTGTTAGCTGCTGTATTACTGGAGTCCATATGAAATTATACATAGTGACTATACAATACAATACAAATCAACACAACTTACACACAACAATACACGAAAGTCCCTCCATGAATCGAAGGCCCGGCCAATGTTGATCCTAGTTTTCCCTCCCCCACGTCGGTCACATTCCTGTTTTGCCAGACGGGCTTCACTAGATATAACTTTGTGTTTTTGTGCCTCCCTGGAGTTTGTGTTGTAGTCTGAGTTGTGGTGGGGGCTGGTTGTTTGTTGGCGTTAGCGGACTACATTTCTAACTGAACGTTAGCTATGGTAGCACACTGTTAGCCCTGTAGCGGAGCTGAAGAGAGTAAAGGCACTCGTGAACGTTCATGACGTCACATCCGTCGGATTTTCTAAGAAAAAACGTCCCGCTTTCTTCACAATAATCGCAGTCTACAGGCTGATAGAGGAAACCCAGAAAGTCGCGGAAGGTCTCTTTTTTTAGGTTAGGTTACAACCTGTTCACACATTGACGTTTCTATGTGTAAAAAGTAAACTTAAATACAGTATCTTTTTAAATGAAAAAAACTAGACACACTCTTTTGTGAAGTAACCTGTTGTCGAGGGAGTGAATTCCATTCATACATTGCTTGATATACTGTATGTTAGTATGTTCAAATGAGTTTGTTCTAGTTTTGGACGATATATACTATCACCCTGCAGATACTGGATTTTTGATATATGAACGTTTGGGAGACTAAAAAAATCTGGTATATCAGCTGAAAGTAATTTATCCAAAAAGCCTGCATAAGAAATAAACTTGAATTGGATCCCTTAGAGTTTTTTTAATTGTGACCAAGATACATACTGAGCGGGATTTTGACAGCGTTTCGGAGTTACCTTAAACCTAGTTTGGCATTTTTGTTCTGTAATTTCTTGTTGCTTATAAACCGACATATAAACTGATGTGTCTGTAATAAGCTAATATCGACATATATGATATATCGGCTTGGCCATTCGGGGTGAAATGCTCCTCTAAGGTCATAGGTGATTCACCGTGGAGAAGCTACAAATCTGAGCCAGATTTTCTTACCATGATTATATTGTCCAGGCAGAAGAATTTGATGTAGATTAGGTTTAACTGTACTTTCAAACAACAGACCCACTTCATATGCGTTACAACTTCCCTCAGCAAATGAAGATTTCAAAGCAATCTTTACTAAAATACAGTTAAAATGTGACGTAGCATTTCAGTGTCTTTACTTTCTTCTTAAACTGAAATTTGCATCTAAGATATTTAATTAATGAATGTACCAGTGGAGTATTTGAGTATTGACCTCAGGGAAGAACAGCGGGGTTTAAGCCTGATTTTACAGCAAGCTGTAGAGGCTTTAATCACAGCTGTCAGTTGTGGTGCATAGTTTCTCCTCTTGTTGAAAAGTTGGGTATCTGTGGAATCTGGTGGGATGTGACATTTGTTTGAGTGTAGGGGGGTCTCAGTAAGCTGGCATGGTTTTATGATAGACGCACCGGGAGAGTGAGGAGAAGCAGCTGCCTGCAATCTTAAAGAAACACACATTGTAATATGGGAGACATTGCCTCAGTTGTTTTAGTAAGATAGATAAAACGGTATCTTCTGAAATCACTTTGAGTACAACATGGTGAAAAGGGCTTCAACTCTACTGCTACTGTCGATCACTACAAAGTCATTTGTACGAGTTTGTAAGAGTTTTAACAAGTCACATTTTTAATAGGGCTGTCAATCGATTCAAATGTTTAATTGCAATTAATCACGTGATTGTCTATAGTTAATCACAAAGTAATCGCACATTTTTATTTGTTCAAAATGTACCTTAAACGGAGATTTTAATAGTATTAATAAAGTAAAGTATTTAATACTCTAATTAACATGGGAGTGGGCAAAAATGCTTGCTTTATTCAAATATATGTGTATAGTTATTATTGGAAATCAATTAACGACAAACAACACAAAATAATGACAAATATTGTCTAGAAACCCTCACAGGTACTGCATTTAGCATAAAAAAAGGGGAGACTCGTGGGTACCCATAGATCCCATTTTCATTCACATATCTTGAGGTCAGAGGTCAAGAGACCCCTTTGAAATGGCCATGCCAGTTTTTCCTCGCCCAAATTTAGGGCAAGTTTGGAGCGTTTCATATGATACCAGTATCTTCACTCCAGTTTTAAAACTGAGCCTGCTACAACCTAAAAATTGCAAGTTGCGTTAATGTGTCATATTAAGTAGTGGCGTTAAAACAATTTTGCATTAACGTGTTATTATCGTGTTAACTTTGACTGCCCTAATTTTTAACCATTGAATTAACTCACTAAAGGGTCTCACAGTACATTACATACAACAAAATAGAAATTATGACTTTTTATTATTCATGGAACTTTACATTAAAAACAATTTTTTACATTTGATGACATGAAAAATATCAAAACAAAGCAAAAATCAAGTTATGTTTATGTCTGGATATATTCAGACACACTTTTGCAGTACATCTTTTTTAATGAGGGTAAAGGGAATGAAGGTAAGGGAATACTCAGATGCCCGAACCACTTCCAGGTGACCCCTTTCAATGTGAAGGAGCAGCGGTTCTACTCCGAGCTCCTTCCAGATGTCTGTGCCTGCCATCATAGCCTCCACACTGGTCTCCTGATCCAAGAAGTCTTTCGCATGTCTCAGATCAGTTCAGCTTTATGACCTCATAGTCTGGACGTAATGAATTGTATACATGTAGATAACAGCGTACAATTTGGGGCATTTTCTCTTTGAAAGCGGTGTTGCATTCGGTCGTACACATTAAAATGGATGGCAGTATTTGTATGATTGTCCGGTTGTCTCTTTCATAAAGTTACAAAAATTGTTGGACGCAACCCCATGACCATAGGTGAGGCGAATCTAGAGCTTTGCCTTCATGCTCAGCTCAATCTTAACCATGATGGTCCAGTACCAGTGCCATGCCTGCATTACTGCCAGTGCTGCACGGATCCGCCTGTTGATCTCACGCTCCTTTTTACCCTCACTCGTGAACAGAACCCAAAGATACTTGAACTTCTTCACTTTGGGCATCAACTTGCTCCTAACCTGGAGTACCATGGCTTCAGACTTGGAGGGGCTGACCTTCATACCAGCTACTTAACATTCAAACCGTCCAAGTGCACCCTGGAGGTCACAAGTTGATAAAACCAGCCAAACTGTCTGAAAAAAGGAGATACAAACACCAACCACCACCAGACTGCTCTACATACACGCAAAACCAACTCTTTCACTGGTTATACAAAGACTGGATGATTCATATCAACAGCCCCGGCACCCCACAATCCCGCAGAATCCCCCATAAGCCACCCCGAGAGACACAGTCATAAACCTTCTCCAAGTCCACAGTGCACATGTGGACTGGATGGACAAACTCCCATGACTTCTCTGGTTCCCTTGCCAGAGTAAAGAGGGGGTCCATGACAGGGAAGGAATCCACATTGCTTCTCCTGATTGTCTGCTGAAGCCTCCTTACCAGCACCCTGACGTAGACATTCTCAGAGGGGCATTATCAGCTCTACCCAGGGTTTTATGACAGTACAGCTGCATTAATGCAACTGACTGATGGAATAATCAGAGTAGTCTTTTTAAGTGCTTCTTAAAGAAAGAACAGCCAGCAGTAAATTCCAACAAGCGCAAGACATCGCCACTAGCTGTTTTTTGAGATTAAAGCTCAAACAGTGATGGATTTTTTGAGGCCGGCACCGATATCAATATTTGAGCAGTACAAAATATGATAACAATATATCAGCCAATATAAATTTTTTAGCAAAGGCTTAACATACATTTTTGATAAGGATCCTTTTAATTTGTACACGGCAGGATGTTTTACAGTTGAAAGATAAACTTGTAAGTGCTCTCTGGTGAACAGAAGAGATAATGTGACACTGTTGTAAATGTAAATGTATCATATATCAATTGTAAATGATCACAAACATATATTTGATATTTTAGGTAATGTCATGTTTTTGTTATATATCAGCCGATACATACGCAGATCCCAATATATCTGTAATGAGTTGATATCAGCTGATAATATTGACTCGTTATGGATATTATGTACCACACTGTAGATGTAAAAGGTTGTCAAACATACGGCCCGAGGGCCAGAACTGGCCCATCAAAGGGTCCAATCCGGCTCACTGGACGACTTTGCAAAGTGTGAAAATTGCAGAGAAGTCATTAATTCCAATTTTTCAATAAAATGCACTTCTATTCCTATTTGTCCACTGGGGGGGGGGGGTCGCGCTGTCCTAATAAGAGCAGCTGGCCCTGTGCTGGATACGCTATTATAGATCCCACGTGCTTACGTACAGGCTACGTGGCACAACACTGTCAAGCGTAGGCTACTGTTCATGTAGGAGCTGCTGGTGGAAAATGTCTTTGTCAAAAAGGAGAAAAGTGGACACAAACTGGCAGGTTTTCCAAGAAAAATGCACCAGTTCCTATTTCTTCAGAGTTAAATGGGAAGCCACTGTGCTTGGTGTGTTCAGAACACCTTTCGGCGCCACTATCAGACTCATCATGGCAAAAAATACAAGAACTTGCAAGGACAACTGGGAACAGAAAAGATAAATGAATTGTTGGTTATGTTCTATTTTTAGACATCTCAGGCTGTTCATCATCTGTTTTGTAAATGGATTGTTCATTAATTGTGAACGTTTTCAGAATGCACATACACTTCTTTCCACTAAAAGAATGGCAAAAATGTTGAGGTGTTGTTATAGGTTATTATGCAATGGTTTTACTGGTCCAGCCCACTTGAGATATAATTGGGCTGTATGTGGCCCATGAACTAAAATGAGATTGAAATCCCTGCTTTAGAGGTATCCACCCAAGCTGTTGGAATTGCTGTTTGCCAAAGTGTCCTTAATATAATAATAATAATAATAATATCTTTATTTATATAGCACTTATCAAAACAAAGTTACAAAGTGATTCACATAAAAACAAAAAACACAGCAATAACAAAATAAAAGTACTAAAAGAGCAACTCACAAATTAAAATAGTAAAACCCCAAAAAATTGAATAAAAACTAGAATCAGGTGAAATCAGGGAAGTACATTTTGAGTTTAGATTCAAAAGAAGCCACTGACTCAGCCTGCCTTATTTCCTCCTTGAGTTCAAACTCAACACAAGTCTGATGAACATTTTAGTGTTTTTTCTCAGACCTTCAATCATTGAACAAATCAAGTGTTCAAAATAAACCAAAACAAGATAACTGGCTCACAGTCTTATACCCTTTACACCCTTCATGAATTTAATGAGCTTTTCTAGCCAAACGCATAGTCCTGTTGTTCTATTTCCCCAGTGTCTTCTTGACCTTTTCAAACTTGACAACATAAACATACTAAATGGGCCCCTTTGTATTTCTTGTTGCAATGTTTGTTAATGCAGTAGCTGACAGGAAGTAAACTTGGACCACAGCCCTAGCAACAGAATGGATATGAAAAGGTCTATATGCCATGAACCTAATTAACAGAAGTTAGACAGAAATAATATTGATTAATACAACTTCCCATCCTTGTAGCTGTCACCCAGGCTTTGTGATAGCTAAGGACTAGCCATAGCTACATTCTAATCCTTGAAAGCTAGCACATCCTAGCACCAGCCACTCTTAAGTTCCTACTGGGCGCCTCTTGAGCTCTGTGAGTATCTGTTTATTCATATTTCACAGTCCTACCACTGCCTTTACATGTGACACATTTCAGAACAGAACAGAAAGGAAATATTATGCTCTGTACGATATTACTGCGTTGCTGATAGTTTATGCCTCCACGAGTGAACGAAAGCAGCTGTGACACCGAGAAGGCTGACTCGTGTAACGCTTCCTTTGGTAGCTATTCTGCCAGACAAAGCCCTCTTCACTACTCCACATTTACTGTTTCTCTATAGAAACAAAGAAATGAAAGAACACCAATAAAGTCATTTGTAATGGATATCAAAGGTAAAGTGTACTGGCCTTCAAAGGAGTATGATCTGGAAATGGACACGACGCACAAAGGCTTGATTACGCCAAACGTATCTATTGTCAATAGTCTATTTTTTCAAGCTTCTTTTCTTTTTTTTTATGGTTGCAGTTCTTTGATTTTGTGTTTGTGGATTGTGTTGATTTTTAATTTTTGGCTGCAACAAAATAATAATAATTAGTAAACTGTGTAGGGAGAGCTTTATTCTGTTCCTACATATAAAGAAATTATATAAGAAAAGGGAAGAATTATGGCCACCAGTGTCAATTGTGGCATTAAATAAATCCAACTGTACGTTCTAGCATGGATTTGAATTTATCAGATGGACTATGTGCCTCATGTGAATTCTAAACTGGGGTTTGCTTTATGTCATATAGTTGTGGTCATAATTATTTCCTTTACACTTATTTTATTCAGCATTTTGACTGTTTTCTAGCCTTAGTTTGCATTGATTTGTATATTTTGTACTGCTTACTTAACATTGCTTTGATATGTATTTTTCAGGTTGTGGTTATTTTTCTTTTCTTTACTTTTATCCTTTGCTTTGTGGTTGATTTGTGTCCTGGCCTCTTTGTTTTGCAGATGAGGGCAGGAGTGCAGTTGACCTGGCAGGAGGGGCTCAGATAGTAGCTGAACACATTAAATCCCTCTCCCAAAATACTGAGCCGGAAAATGAGAAGCTCTTGACTGTCTTTTGTGGCATGCTGATGAACTATAGCAATGATAATGGTAATGACCATCTTCCCCAAGAACAACTGTTAACTAATCTCAACTAATCAGCGGATGTTCTCTTTCTTATACACAGACGATGTCACATCATTTTTTGTCATAAGACCGTACAGTTGAACTGAACATTCTATGCTTTCCTACATTGGACTGACCTCTCTTCTGATCTGTCTACCATGCTGTCTGTTGCTTTTTCAACTTCACCTCTGAGGTAATCTGCAGTTATTAATATTTGCTGAGAGTCAGCTTTCATAGTAGCAGTAGCTTCTCTCCCTCGCTCCTGTAAGGTTATATTGTAAATATAGACTCGGCAGGTAGAACGTATTCATTAGCTAGTTCCTCTCTCTGCTTTTCGGCTCTCTAGGGATGGCAACGCCGATCTGTTGGTCCACCACTATCTCAACAACTATAGGATGGATTGCCATGAAATGTTGTACAGACATTCCTGGTCCCCAGAGGATGAATTCTACTGGTGACACCCTGATTTTCGGTTTAGCTCCACCAGAGGACTACAAGATGATTGGAACAAATGTTTGTGCAGACATTCATGGTTCCCAGGTTATCTATCCTAATGACTAGTACTATAGCTCTGCCATGAGGTTGACATTTGTGGTTTGAAGTGAAATATCTCTATATAAAGCTATCACTATTGGATAGATTGCCATGAAATCCGGCTCACACATCTAAGTTCCCTTCATGGTGAATTGTAATAACTTTTGGTGATCCTCTGACTTTTCATCCATCACTATCATCAAGTCAACATATCAGTTTGTCCAAGACTTTGGTTTATGACCAAATACCTGCAGAACTGATGACATGCCGCAGCTGTTCTTTGTGTTTGGTGCTAATTACCAAATGTTATCATGCTAACACACTAAACTAAGGTGGCGACCATAGTAAACATCTGCTAAACATCAACATCTTAGCATTGTCATTGTGACTATGTTAGCATAATGACATTAGCTTTAGCTCAAAGCACCACTTGTATGCCTGTAGGCTCTTAGTCTTGTTACATTTCTGTTTGTGTTCAGATAAATCAAATAAGATACAGCATGTTAATCAGCAAGCTTTAATACCAAATTGTTGGTAGGTGTATCTTTGAACTTTGGACAGAGCCAGGCTAGCTGTTTACCCCTGCTTTCAGTCTTTATGCTAAGCTAGGCTAACCACGTCCTGAGTCTTGCTCTGTACTTAACACACAGACGTGAGATTGAGAAACCCCTAATCTCGCTCTTTGAAAGAAACCGATACATTTATTTCCCACAATGTTGAACTATTGCTTTAGGTCGCAGGACCAGATTTATGAACCTGTCGGGTAACTTGTGTAAAATGTTTTAGAAACGCATTCATCCAACAATCTTGTGGTAAGTAAAAGTAAGCCTCATCTTTTCAGCTTTTAACAATCTTTTCTTCAAATTTGGTACAAACGTCCACCTGGACTCAAGAAGGAACAATTAGACTTTTGTGGTCAAAGGTCAAGGTCACTGTGACCTCACAAAACACGTCTTCAGCCATAACTCGAGAATTTATATGCTAATTATGACGATTTCACACAAATGTCTAACAGGATAAAATGATGAAGTGATGACATTTTTGACAGACATGGATATAAACTGCAACTTTACTGGTTTGGGGAGGCATACAACCGTGAGGCGGTATTTCTAATTTAAGAAAGAATATAAATTAAAGTATTTTTACCCAGATTATATGTTCCCATGCTTAAAACGATTGCAGTTCATCTTGCAGTTTACACACAGCTTGCTGCTTTCTCTTCCATACGTCTCTACTGTATCTTCATAATGTGTCTGCATTACTCTCTATGGGCTTACTGTGATATTTACCATTAATTTACATGATCAGCTGTTTGGCAGTTTAAAAAGGTGAATTTCCCTCCACTGTATCTCTGCATACATCTTCTTTCTGGACTTTGCTACAGTTTGTGTGTTTGTGACAACAAGGCTTGTTGTCCGAAGCATGTATGTGATCTGACAGATTCAGATCTCCTGCCAACTGTCTTTTGGCACTGGATGATGGTTGGATCTGTTTGGCTAGGCGATGCAAGGTTTTGGGTTACACTAACAGAATGGATTGGAGGTTTTGGTGGCTTTCAGCAGCTTTCAGCATCTAGCTGACTCTTCATATCTGCCTATTGGTGAGACAACTCCCCACTTACTAATACTGAATCAACCGCATTAGTTAAAAAGAATCTCTTAAGAAAAAGACATGCATATATTTAAGATATTCCTGTTACAACCGTGGTACAGGCTCTGTGTGTAATGTTCTGACCTTTATCCTTAATGAGGGCAATGTTTCCTGATTCTTGATGATTACTAGTAGAGCCAGACCAGTACTTGATTATTGAAGCTGATACAGAATTAGATAATGCAGAGTTTGAAAAGTACATGTATATCGGTTGATATTTTTATTCTAAAGGTGCTAAATGTGATCTCCTAAGCATTAATATATCATCAACAACTATTGTCTATATAAAGATATAGAGGAGTAATGTCTACCTGAGCAGAGAATGAAGTATCTCTCTCTCTATGTGTGTGTTGAAATCAGAGCTTCTCTGTGCCAGTAGTGTTACATGGCATACGATACTAGAAAGGTATCGCAATACCCTGCCGTTAAAAGCGGTACAAGACCCCATTTTATTAATACCGGTACTTTAAAAATGACAGTGTTTCATAAGCACCGTAGGCTATTTCTTATGAGTTGCGTCAATGTGAGACAGGGGGGCAGTGTGTGTGTATTCGTGCTGCGCTCTCCTTAAGGACGGCATTGGGACTGGGATCCCAGGGGAGCGGGCGGTCATAACTTTGCTCCTGACGGGAACAAGCGGTCAAAAAATAAACTAGTGACAACCAGAAGGATGGAGTCAACAAATGAAGTTGAAAGATGAAAGCAGCACGGCTCTCATTACTGATCAAATGTACAGATAAAACTAGATTCACCATCTTTTGTGAATCTGTCCAAGCATTTCCTGTAATTCGGCAAACACACAATCCACCAAAGAGCACGGTTAAAGTATTTGTTTACCTTGTGTCTCCGTAACGTGAAATGGATGGAAAGGAAAAGCAGTCCAGCTGCGAGAGTGATTCTCTTCCACAAACACTACTTAGACACAACACAGCGTTTCTACAGTTACTGTGGTGTCTTCCTGATTTTAGCAGCTTTTCCCTCATCTACTTCTCACAGAACTTCATCTGAATTTATCATCATTTTGTGGGTTATTGTTTAGGAAATCTCTCGCCGTCTCCCGTACTGCAGTACCACTCTCTGCCTGAACTGCATTTCTCAGAATGCTCATGCTTCTTGCCCTTCCCCCCGTTGTTGTGGTCTACTTAAGTCAAGTGTATTTGTATAACCCAAGAGCATAAACAGTATCTCAAGGCTCATCGAACAGGAAACGGTTGTAACAGTTAGTAGAAATACAAGGCACAGCAGTGGGATTATAACCAAACGGACAAGGACAAGAAGAGCAATAAAATAGGATTTAATAATAAGAAAATGATGTCGTGGCCTCATAATGGCTTTTTTTGTTTTCTGTCTTTTCACAACCTGCCCTCCAAAAGTCCTCTGTAGAGGCTGAATTAATGTCCTCATTTATTGATGTTCAAACAACACACTTACGATCTGTTTTAGTGGCTTTTTCTACATCTTACTTATACATTGCTTTAAGGTTTAGCTTGTCATGCTACTATAAGTTCTGATTGACATTCAGTAAGGATCTTTTTGAGTATTGCTCTTGAGACTTTAACTGGACTTTTTCATTCTCTCTTCTGCTCATTTACCCACTCTTGTCTTCCTTCACCATTGATTCATTCACTCTGGTCTGAACTAAATCTAAATACTTTCTTTTTGCTCTCCAGGCACGTCTAATATTTCTACCACTTCTTGCCATTAAATGGCAATGCATCTCCACTTCTTGTGGTGTGTAGAGGGCCTTGACACCAGGTTGTGGGTGGATTACTAATTAATGCAGGTTTCACATACAAACCTGCATTAAATAATAATTCACCATTTCAAGGGTTTAAATGTTAAATTTAAATTGTCCTAATTTGATGTGTCAAAACTGGACTGAGTGTTTTTATGAGATTTTATTGTGATTTCCCAAAATGTACTTAATGGAGGAATGACTCTGCTGCGTAAATGCACAGTTTAAGTGAGCTTATGTAACTTCTGGAAAACAGCGGGCACGCAGTCACAAATAGCAATGACGTGTAATGATAAATGCCAAACATAGTTTAACAGTACAAGAAAAGAAGAGTTACTAATCAGGTATATGGCATCAGGTACACAATGAAATCTAATGCTTCTAATGCTAACGTTAGCCACCATGTGCTACTGGTCATACCAGTATGTTAAACGGTGTGAAATTTTGCAGCGATTTCAGTTCATTCCAGTGGATTCGCTTGTGAGGGCAAAGTAAATCTGTGCAAATTTTTAGCATCACATTCAACTTGCGTGGTTTTAACCATGCTGACCTTTGAGGAGACGGAGCGTCCAAAATGGGGGAAGCTATCATAGCTTGTTAGCTGCACTTCACCATTCACTTATTTAACCTCCACTGTCATAGTATAAACATCTCCACATAAGTGGAATGGTTTGCAGACAGTTATGAGACAGGAATCAATAGTACAAATACATCTTTTGAATAAACTGGACTTAGTGTCCCGCTAGCAACCAAGCTAAGCTAACGAGTTTGCTAACTGACCGTTAGCAAGCTTGTTAAATCCGAGAGCTTTATTTTCCCTCTTCAATTACTTTTTTTGAATTAAATGGTGTATAATGGTGAACAAAATGCCAGGGGGATTACATTAGTGGTTTTGTTGGTTATTAATTTATCGTTTAAATTTTAAGAGGAAGAATGTATTTTCTCCTTTCAAAAGTGCCTGAGTCTGGCTTTAAGTCTACTTTCCATGGAAGAAGGTCACATTGTTTTAAGCTTACAAATCATCTTTTAAAATCAGATTAAACAAATAGTCTCTGTTTATTTTAGTATAGCAAATCAGCTTTCATCAAAAATCTAAAGTCACACATTTTTCTCTTGAACTCCTCAGCTCTAGGCTACATCATGTTTAGACCAACCGATCCACTGCCTTTCATTCTGTATCTTTTTTTTTTTTTTTCTTTTTTTTTTTTTTCTTCAGATTCCTTACAAGCTCAGCTGATCAATATGGGTGTGATCCCCACTCTGGTGAAGCTGCTAGGCATCCATTCCCACAACACAGCCCTGACAGAAATGTGTCTAATTGCCTTTGGGAATTTGGCTGAGCTCGGTGAGTAGACCTAAATACCTGTTTATCCAAGCTAACAAATCTCTCCTAGATCTCTTAAACTTTATATACTGTTAATTAATGTAATTTGTATCATTTTGGTCAGCCAGAATCTGCTCACCATAGTCTGAGTTTTTAATTAGTCAAACTCACAAAAAAATGCCCACACAGACTTGGAGGTTCTGATGTATATCCAAAATCTTTTAAGTCTTTCTTTCAAAAATAGTAACAATAGCTTTGAAAGTCACCATGACCCGTGTTTTGACTGCCTTGGTGTTGGACTTGGCATGGCTTTCAGTTCCTCCTGCAGGGCTCCTATGCAAAAATATAATAAAATGGAATGCACATAAGATGTCCATGTAGGAGAGAGGATTTATAGTCTTTCGTGACATGCCTGTGATACTCCTCTGGTATTTTCAGAGTCCAGCAAAGAGCAGTTTGCCTCCACCAATATTGCTGAGGAGCTGGTGCGTCTGTTCCAGAAGCAGTCGGAGCATGAGAAGAAGGAAATGATTTTTGAGGTTCTGGCTCCACTTGCAGAAAATGGTAATGTGATTTTTCTTTGATCTTTTATAAATCATTTTTAACCATATCCACTGTATTGGAAGTGTAGAGATTTCAACATAAACTAGTGAGAGACTAGTGTTCTCTCATGCCTTAAGATGAAAATCCTGTCCACCTACTCTGTCGTAAATTATCCTCTCAGTGTGAGTCATGCTTTCCAGGCTAGCTGCTAACTGCACAGTCATGGCAGACAGTTCCTGCATTTGCTCAGTGCAGAGCGTGTTTCAACAGCAGAGAGAGCATCTTACTTACTGTTGTTATCACCATTCCAGGCACACTTTGTGCTCCTACATTGTCAGTCTCCAGGACAACGTCCTACTTAAGTCCACTCTAGAGAAACTCGCTCTTTACCTCTCCTTCTCTTTCATTTGTCACACTGCATCTTGTTCATTAGATTTCTAGAGAGAAAACAATTGAATAAGTCTGTGAAAAACTCAGTTATGATGGTAAGACAGGGATTATATAGAAGTTTAATAGTGACAATTGTTAAGATTTTATTTTTTTACCTTTTAGTGCTTAACTTTTGAGTAATTCACTATATTGTTCTTACATCAAAGGACAATAGCAAAATCATTTTAAAAAATGCAGGCAGACATAAGTAAAGGGGACAATGTGTTTCTAAACATTGGTATAGGACTGCAACTTTGCTATCAATTCATCTGCTGATTATTTTTTCAATGAATCATTGGGTCTATAAAATATTTTAAAAAAGTGGAAAATTCCCATTACAAGTTTTCAGAGCGCCTGGGCATACCTTCTGACCTCTCGTTTTTTCAGACAAACATTCCGGAACCCAAAGATATTCAATTTACTTTTAAAAAAACTGACAAAATTCACATTTGACAAGGTGTAACCACAGAATTTTTGCTTTGGTTTCAAAAAATGCCTTAAAATAATTATGTCTCTGAAGCCAGTGCCCGCTTTCCTTCTGGGAGGAAGTAGTCTCCTAGCAGCGGGGAGTGAGACGGAGGGACCGTGGGATGTGGTAGCTAGCTAATTGTTGTGTCATTTGTGGTCTGATAAACAGTAAATCCCTGAAATTCAGTACCCCATATTGTTTTTTTTCCAAGCTACTGTAGCTGTATTTGTCAACACTGCGTCATACGGAAGTGGGCATGGTTTTGTCTCTCAGCCACTTGCCCACTTTTTAGCATTTTTCAAAATTATGCAGTGGGTGGACTAATGTTGCATTCACACCAAGAGCAAAGCAAATTTTCGCCTCGCTTTACTGACGCGAGTTAGACCGCCGGTATCATTTGTGTTTTTTCGCGCTAGATGCGCCGGAGAGGAGGAGGAGCTTGTCTCCATAGATACCAACAACTTTTCTTTCCGCCATTTCCACCATCAACCATGGAAGAAAGCAAACAACTTTTAAAATGCTTGTTTTCTGAATGGAGTTTGGATGGCTCAGTGCCAGGCTATGCAGCTGCTCCATCAACACTCAAGATAAAGTCATCTAGGCATAAATACGGCAGCGACGTTGTTGTTTCTACCAGAGTCAGTCTTGGGTTTATACACATCCATTTATACACAGATATTGGTCCGGTCTCTGTACAGATATGATGTGCTATCGTAGCTCTGGGTGACCACAGACAGATACAAGATGTATTTCCTCCATTTCTGATTCAACAACGTCAGGACGTCAGTGACGACAGGAGGAGAATCTCAACGCAGATAGACTTTCGACACAGCGTCACGCGAATTTCTCGCTTGAGTTGAAATATTTTAAAACCTGTGAGAATTTCGCATGTTCGCGTCAAGTTATTTGCACCATTTGCGTCGCCCGGCACGAATTAGCATCTATTTGCCTCTTTGCATTGACTTTGTATGCAATCACGCCAAGCAAAAAGTTGGCTCTAGGTGTGAATGCGCCATTAGGCTCAGACCTGGTGATGAAGATACACTTTAAATCCCTCTTGTAACTGTACACCGCTCAAATATTCCTTTTCACTGGGGAATATTCACAGTACAGAAGCTAAAGACGTTTTACTGGGACTTTAAATAAAAGGACAGAAGTATTTACATCAAAATATACTTGAAGTATCATATTATTATATTAATGGATAATTATTATCGAAGCATTAACATGTAATGCTTGAATGTTGCAGCCAGTCGTGGTGGAGCTTATTTTAACCGCTTTATATACAGTTGGGTAGTTTAATCTTTGACATGCATCAGATTTTATAAAATGATCATATGTTTTGTATGTAAAATCTTAATCTTAAAAGTAACTATAACTGTTAAATAAATGTAGTGGAGTAAAATATACAATTTTTTTTAAGTAGGGCTGTCCTCGACCAAAGAAATTCTTAGTTGATGAACAATCATACGATTTTTTTGGCTAATCAATTGGTTGATTTAATCGACAGATCTGTAAAACTGAGTTTCTCCACAAAGAATCACACAAAAGCACCACTTTATATATAGTGTTTACCAGAGATGTGCTTATAAGTTACCTTGAAATTAGTCATTCAGCATGAAAAAGCGTTAAAATTACAAGTAATCGACTAAAGAAATCTTCGACGACTAAGACCAAAACAACCGATTAGTCGTCTAATCAAATGAAAGGCCCTACTTTTTAGATGTAGTTGGGTAGACTTATAAAGTAGGAAAACATGGAAATAGTCAAGTAAAGTACCTCTAAGTTGTACTTGAATACAGTACTAAATATACTAGTTACTTCTCACCACTGCTGGATTGTAAAGATTCTGCTTGCACATCCTGCTGCCGCTACCCTTAAACCACTGGTTGCCATTTACTATACTGTGTTTCCATCCACCTGTTTTTATGCACATTTGTTCCCTCTTCTTATGGTACGTGACTTGAGAATTAGCTCCACCATTGTTTATATCAATGCACCCAGCTATCTAATATTCACATAACTGTAGTGGATAGAGACGCTCATCGATTCACAGTATCTTTGGCATTTTGTTTGTAGATTTGGTTAAAATTTGCGCTACATTTGCTTCATATGCTGTGAGGTCAGGTTGGTATGCTGGGCCGTAATGAGAGTCCCATGTGTGCTAACTGCGTCATATGATGCATATATGATGCACCACTGCATTGCAGCAGCAGCAGTGTGTTTCAGTCTGAACTGCTCACTGAGGTCCACTCTCAATGTCTACTTCTCCTTCCCCTGCCAGATGTGATAAAGCTCCAGCTGGTGGAGGCAGGCTTGGTGGAGTGTCTCCTGCAGGTGGTGGCTCAGACTGTGGATGGAGAGAGGGAGGAGGACATCGCCCAGCTCAAGACGGCCTCAGACCTCATGGTTCTCCTGCTGCTGGGAGGTAAACACCTCAGGGCTTGTCCAATTATACATGGTGCCAATGTTAACTCCTAATAACTGGTGCAGAATCACCAATTATACCACAAACGTGCTTGGGTTGATATATTCTGTCATAAGATATTTTACAGTAAAATGTATTTTCAGCTACATAGATGGAGAGATGGATTGGGGTTCAAAAAAACTATTAACCCAGTTCTAGAGCATACTGTATGCACAGGCAGCCATATTTAAATTCCCTCCAGATCTGAACTTAAACAGAACCTTGTGTAACAGTCATTAAAAATGCATACTTCAAACTGTTAGATTACTGTTGCAGCACAGATCCTGGTCATCATTATCCCCTAAGTGACTTAATTTATGGACAGAAAATATGTGACCATAAATATAAACGCACACAGACTTCTGTCCAGCACTGATGTTGAGTATAAATAATTCAACCTCTATGTAAATATTGTATTGCAGTAGAATAGACCTGAACATGGTGTGTTATAAATATACATACTGGACTCTGCCGTTAGTCTTATTAGACCCAGTTCACATGATGGTGTTCATGCTCTTGATTCTTTTATGTTAAAGGGGACGTATCATGAAAAACTTGTGCTCATCCATCTGGGTATCTGGAGTGTCTACCAACCCACAAACTGTGAAAATAGACAACCCAGTCAGTTTTTTGTGGGCTTTCTGGATCAGAAAACATGTGAATCAACAAGCCAATCAGATTTGTCTCCCCTTCCTATGTCACATGATGGCTCATTAGAATATACCTTTGCAAAGGTGTACCAATCAGAGCAGACTGGGCTTTTTCAGGAGGGGGTCTTAAAGAAACAGGCGCTAAAACGAAGCGTTTCAGACAGAGGTTGAATACAGGTACTGTATATTCAGACAGAGTATGAACCTGGAAATAAGCATGATATATCCCCTTTAAAGCAGCGCTATGCCACAGTTTTGACATCTAATGAGCGATTAAGCAATAACTCGTCCACATGTTCCACGAGTGCTGGAAGATGGTCGACAACATTCTTTCTGTCCTCTTTATTCCTCTGCAGACACTGTATGTAGTGTGCAGTTTGTAACAGATTTTTGGCCATCATCCACAGCCAGGATCAGATTACATGATAGTTTTGTCTTTTGAGATGATCACTGTGTCAGATTGGGTGATTATTGCCTGCGGTTTTCCTCTCAGGCTAAGCCAGCAAAAGGATAAGGCAACCTCAATGTAGCCTGAAAGGCTAAACACAGGGCAAAAAAAGTCCACTAAGCACTCGCTGCTGCTGCTGCTGCTGCTGGACAAGCTTCTCACTGTAAGCATACTGTAATTATTGACTCAGTTGACTCCATTAGTGACTCAGATGAGTTTATCAACACTCTCTTCTCTTATGTGGATTATGCTGGCAGGACAGCCAGAGGACAATGTTCACAGACACTTGAGTAAGACAACCTGAAACCTATAAAAGTGAGGGGGACATGACAAGTGTGGAAATTACAAACTTGCTTACAACACCGAATGACCAATTCATCCATACCTACTGACTCGCTGTCAGTGACATATTGACTAACATTGTACAGTAAACTGTCTTCCTTCTGTTGTGTAGATGAGTCCATGCAGAAGCTGTTTGAAGGAGGGAAGGGCAGCGTCTTCCAGAGGGTCCTGTCCTGGATACCGTCTCATAACCATCAGCTGCAGCTCGCTGGGGCTCTGGCCATCGCTAATTTTGCTCGCAACGGTAAGTTTGACTTTGACATTGTGGCGACATGAGGTCCCCGCGGACAGTTACCGACCAAAACATTTATCATCCCTGTTAGGAAACAATGAAGACAAATTTTGATATACATTTAGTCATAGACTAGTTGAAGTGGTCTTTATCTCCCTCTTTATCTTGTCAGCTGAGCGAGTGACGTGTTGTGGCAAAAATGAATTGTCGATAGAGATTGGACAATTAAACCTCATTTGGGATGTTTAAAAAAAAATCAATGACTTACTGTTAACATTACTGCTATTGATATAATATTATGTTAGAGTAGGGCTGGGCAATATGGCCTGAAAATAATATTGTGATATTTTTAGGTTATATCGCAATACACGATATATATCGTATATTTTCAAATATCCTCTAAGCACTTCATAAATGCTCGATTTAACCCTTTGATGCATACAATCACACCAATATGATGATTCTTGTAGTCCCTGCAGCATATGTCTGCATTGTTGTTTATATTCATTAGTGGTTTCTATTGGAACAATTTTAATCTTGCATGCAAAAAGGGGGAAATCACAAGTTAAATTTAACAAAACAGTATCCAACAGTATTCACTTTAACCAAATAGTTTTCTGGCATACAATACATGCTTAATATATTTTGATAAATACATAATACATATGCACGAACGCACACACACACACAGACACACGCACACCCACAGTTTTTAATGGCATGTAATAAGTGTAAAGTAACTTATTGTTATGTTTACCAGTAAGCTGTTATAACATGGCTGATAATACAAAATATTATTTTCCCACTAGTGTAGAAAGACTCACCAATTGCGAGGGGTAGCCTGTGGCCAAAGCACTGCAGTCTTGTCCACGTATTCAGGCTCACAGCTTTGGTTATGTTAGCCCCGTTATCGGTGGTGATGCACACTTGACAAGCTTCTTTTAAGTTCCATGACATGAGGGCATCCTTTAAACCTTGCACGATTATCCCGCCCGTGTGGCAATTACTCTTTAACTCCCAGTTGTCGATGTATTGTACAGTGATACTCAGGTATGGTTCACACGTTCTGCTGGACCACAGATCAGTAGCTGTGGAGAAGTGGGTCACCTTTGTTAGCTGGACGTTCAGATCGGTAGTTGTGGAGAAGTGGGTCACCTTTGTTAACTGGTTGGCCAACTTTTCTCTCACTGAAACTCCACAAAAAATTTGCGACCAGGCAGTTCATCTCTTGGATCAAGTGTCTTAATGAGTCTTTTGAATCCGGGCTTTTTAACTATGCTAACCGGATGTAGTTGGTTACAGCGGTCGGGATTTCTTTCCAGTTTGCACTTTTTTTGTCATATGGGATTGCTTTAGAAAGCGAGGAAGCCAGAGTCATTTGCTTCTGGGCTGGTTCTGGTTACTTTGGTCGTGTTCCCGCTACCGTACTCGTGTGGCCGCTCCAGTTCTTTCGTTTTCTCCGGGCTCCTTCTCTCTCCGCTGCGTCCCTCCAAATACAAAAACACTCTGGCAGCATACGTCACACAAACTCGCCCAGGAGAGTGGTGATCTGGATGGGCGTCTGTGACGTATGTGTGTGTGTCTGTGAGAGGGAGCCGAAGGGAGAGAAGGAAATGCCAAAGCGAGTCTCATGCTGGCGGTTTGGCTTAAAAACATTACATGACAATTTGTAGTCGATGTTCGCAATATAGTCATTTTATACACCGCGCGTGAGACAAGCCACGATACATCAACTATATTCGATGTATCGCCCACCCCTATGATAGAGTATTAATTATAGGAAACAGTAATTGAACTGCAAGACCCAGAACTGGTGAGTATCTGACTCAACATCAAGGCATCTACTCTTGTTGTAGATGGGAACTGCATCCACATGGTGGACACTGGGATTGTGCAGAAGCTTCTGGAGCTGTTGGATCGGCACGTTGAGGAAGGAAACGTCACTGTTCAACACGCAGCACTGAGCGCCCTGCGGAACCTGGCCATACCTGGTGAGCCGCTACATCACACAAACTTCAAACAAAAATCCAAACTATCCCTTTAAGTATTTATGAAATGTATTTTTAACAACATCATAGACAACCTAACAAAGTGACATCAGCCTTGTAATTTTAGAATAGTTCTCTGCAAGTATTGTTATGTCATATGTACTAGTTGATGTGCTACTTATGTTTAAGTGTTTAAAGTGAAATAAAATCTATTTTTATTCACACATCTCATTTTATGGACAAAATCAAGATGTCAAACCTGTGGAAACAATTTACATTGAACATAAACATGAAAAATGTCTTAAATGAAATAGAAAATGGCCTAATAGTCATATAAATCTAAATCATCTTTCTAGAACTAGATCAGACTTTTTGAGCACAACAGTTTTTTTTTGGCAGTGGTTTCTCCTTTTTGTGGTTTAAAAAAAAGTCAAAGCGATGTATTAATTCCAATAAAAATAAAATGACATAACATGAGATTAATCATACTGTTTGTGTTTGTATTGTTAGCAACACTACTTTTACCATTAAAAGACATTGCTACCTATTGGTAGAGCATGTTTTTAAGAAGATTCTGACAGAGTTCAATAAACTAAAAAAGAATTCAGTCACTTGAAAACTTCACCACATGCTAAGGCTGATTTTTCTGCCACTCACCTCCTGGAAGTTAGCCATCCGATGATGAGGTCTGGTACTGAAAAACATAGTGCACCCTGGGATTTTTCTTAGACTTAACGTACTTCAAAAGAGTACGAGAGTTGGCTGCATCAGGTTGAGTTAAGTACAGTTTAACAAGATATCACAGCCCTAAATCAGCTCTACTAAGCGGTTGAGAAGATCATTAAATGGTTAAAGAGATATTTTTGCAATAAAATACATTTGTAAACTACAAAGAATGGTTTGATAATCAATGGGAGTCTTTGCTCTGCTGCTGCTGTGTTTTAATGTGTTGTGTTTCCTCTCTCCAGTGGTGAACAAATCCAAGATGCTGTCAGCTGGAGTAGCTGATGTGGTTTTGAAGTTTTTGCAATCAGAGATGCCTCCTGTCCAGTTTAAACTCCTGGGGACATTACGTATGCTCATCGATACACAAGGTAGACATTTTATCACTTCTTTTATCTTTGCACCAAATCCATGAAAATCATCACAGCAAATATATCCACTCTGACAACACATTATAGACTGTGAAGCAAAACAAGCTCAGTAGTCATGCTACGCACACCAGTTGAAGAAGTTTGAAGTCCCTGTGAAAGTTTTTTCTTTCAGCTCTATTTAAGCTCTGGTATGGTAATCAAGAGATTCTTAGCAGCCTCAATTCTGAGTGATGAAGACACGCAAATATGGTAACTGCTGCTCAAGTCTTGACACTGGACAGATGGTCTCATATAAAGAAAGTCTTCATAATCAGAGTGAAATAAAAATGTGTTTCAGTCGAGAGAGAAAAAAAGAGCATTTGCTTAAAATCCAAAACTCCAACTTCCTTTGAAGCTTTTTCAAAGCATGAGATTGAACCAAATGAAAAGCAGTTGGGAATATTTGGGAACAAATTATCAGAAATATTGTTAAAGTTTTACTGGACTTTGGTGACAGTGAACACCAGACGGGGAGCAAAATTCAGGCTTGTCATCATAATAGCGCTGGTCCAGCTTATTGTTATTGTTACCTTATTGTTACCTTATTATTGCAAATTTCCCCGCTGTGGGACTAATAAAGGAATATCTTAAAAGGTCAGCACTCCTCTCTCTCAACTGCACACTGACACTCACTAACACTAAGCACGCAACCTGTGTTAAAGTTATTCCTTAAAGGAGTCCGCTTCTTGTCTTACACATTTAAGTTTAAAAACATCTTAAGAAAACATAATTCCCCAATGCTTTGGTCCGGCTGGGAGTCAACTTAGGGCCAGTGAAACCCTGCCAGGATGAATGACAGTAACCTTGTGTGTGTTGTTTAAGCTGAAGCCGCCGACCAGCTGGGGACCAATGGGAAACTGGTGGAGAGGCTAGTGGAGTGGTGTGAAGCCAAAGATCACGCAGGAGTGATGGGCGAGTCCAACAGGCTCCTGTCGGCCCTCATTCGACATAGCAAGTCCAAGGTCAGACACAGAACACTCTTTATGTCTTTTGCAACTCGTAATTATTCCTGTGCTGCCTGCATTTGGTTTAGAGCAGAGGCTTGTAGGGGAGGTGTGGAGGCTGGGAGACACGTGAGGTGGAAGGGACAGGTGCATGCTGGCGCTCTAAAGATAACAGAATGTCAGTTATTGCAGTTTGGCCACTGATTTGGCCGCTCACCAACACGGTCAGCAGTTACAGCTGCTTTAAAAACTGAACAGATTGCCACAATTTGCTTCAAAATCCGTACTCCTTCTTGGAATCATAACTCTGTCACAGCTGAACACACAGATATGATACATATTTTTGGATTAAATGAGACTTTACAAGGATATCAGTATCTCAGACGTCCAGCACGAATAAAGTTCTTCATCTTTTCTTCAGTATCAAAGTAATCAAGTGATAGTTGTCTACATCCATGGGTACACGGCACTACCAATTTCCCAAAATTTGATCAAATATAGGTCTAAAAAAAGTTTTAGCCCTCAGCTAAGTAACTGATTCCATGGCAACATTATACTTCCTGTTTACATCCCCCAAAGCCCCCAAACTGTAATTCAAAAACTTAGAGTATGATTATCCCCCAAATCAAAGTAGGACTAAGAATAATAGGAGTGACAATATGTGGACTTTTTCATGTTGTCCTATAAATGGTTTTTGGACAGTATTAGGGGCTCAGAATGTCGCATGGTTCTGATCTTCCTGGAGAACTTTCGTCCAATTTAAGGCAACTCTATGTGACCTCTGCTGAGCAGTGGCACCGGCAGCAGCAAGTGGCAGTTGGGTGACATTAGCCAATGCTAAAACACAGTGTAACAGTAGAGTGCAAGAAAATATTGATATACTTGATTATCACGATATTATGTTTTATGATATTGTATCGATTTTCAAAAACACTATACATTTTAAATTAATAGTTTATTGGTGGCAGACAGTGGCTCAGATTGCACAGAAAGTAGTATTGCTATGATTTTGGACGTTACAGGGACTGTTTTCAATGCAAATGCAGATATCACTGTTCTTATTGCATTAAAAAGTCAACTTATTTACTCAGATCACATGCATATGGTGATGTGTTCTTAATACTATGACAGTTTTCCTAAAATTAGATTAAAAACATCCCATATCGTATCGCCTTGCTTACAGTGTCGCAGAAAGCAAGGCGTTATTGTATGGCATTATTGAATCATAATCCCTTTATCATGATATGTATGGTATGGCCAGATTCTTACTCATACACAGACTTATGTAACTGTAGCACGACTAAAGAAGAGTCGTCTGTAAATTCAGTTTGCTATCAGCTACTGGAGCAGCCAAACCTCTGACTGTATCGAATTGAGAAACTGTGCATTTTTATTGCTTATGAATTAAAATTTTCATTTGTGGAGGAGTATTGTGTTTTTTCATCTTTCATCTTTAAATAATGGTTTCAAGAACATCGTAGTATGGAAGCCCTAAGAGGCAAGTGAGAGGAAAAATAAGTCTGACCAAACCTTCTCTCCTGTGTTTATGACTCAAGAACAGTCAGCGTCCTGTGGCTCGCGCTCGCACTTTCGGCTCGCGCTACATTGACATGAACGAGCACCGGTCTAAACAGTGAGGCGACACATGTCAGCTAACACACAATATCACTCTATATTTCACCTGCTTGGCAGTAATGTTAGCTGACCAGAGGAAGGTCTCTCCATGAATCAATGCTGATCCTAGTGTTGGCTTTTCCTCCCGATCCGGAGGGAACGGAGGGGGGGGGGGGAGGGGGGGAGACCGACACCCGGTCGGGACGATAACGTAACTCTCTGCGGAGCCCCGTCACTTCACAAGACACGGGAAACCTCTGTTGGTCTGGAGGAGCTGCAGCAGTTATTTCTGCAAAAACGTCCACTGCACATTCACCAGATATTCTCAGAGCTAAACTAACTCTTCTGCAGTGTGTAGTGTGCGCACGTTCACGTGGAGGTGGAGCGAGCCGAGCGTGTGAGAACGAGCGCGGTGTGCAAACAGGCAGGAGCAGACAGCAGGAGCAGAGCTGCTGCGTGCTCGCGTACCCACACGCGAGCGCGCATGGGATACCGACTCGTTAAGATTTATGCGCGTGATAAGTTACAAATAGTCCCTTTAAGTCATAAACACAGAAGAGAAGAGAGAGATTTAGATCAGATTTAGAAAGTGGATCCCCAGAATATTTTTTCTCTCACTTGCCTCTTAGGGCTTCCATATAGTAGTGCAGAAAGCTCAATAGTTCTACATTCTAAAAGTACATCTCAGGATTGGTGTTATTTAAGTTATTTTCCTTTTCTGTCTTTTTTTTCAGGAAGTTGTCAGAACTGTCATCCAGGGCGGAGGAGTCAAGCACTTAGTTACCATGGCAACTAGTGAGCATATGATTATGCAGAACGAAGCACTAGTGGCTTTGGGTCTCATAGCAGCGCTGGATTTGGGTAAGAGAAACGATGAATGAATCCAAAAAGTAATTGAGTTATTGGTTATTTGTTAAAGTTTGAACACTTAGTCTGAATTCTACGTATGCTTTTTATTTGATACGGACAAATGTTGAAACCAAAGCATTTTTATTTGCCTCTGTTGATTTACATTATGAAACAAAATGGAGCCCTCAAAACGTTGGTGATTCACTCACTGTCACCTGTCAAGAGCAGGAGATTTTCACCACAGATACAGGATCCGTAGAATCTCTTATAGATCGACTTAATCAGAAATCCAGTCTGATCTATAACTACAAAAATAATTGGGGCAAATTTGTGATCCAGCTGCTCGTGAACAGAAGCTTGGTAGTACTGTATGATCCACACACCTCACCTGCACATCATGATGACAAATGTAGAAAATTGAGACTGTTCAGAATCCATTTATGATGGAAGACAGTTAATGTGTAAATATAAAGGACTAAACGTGATAGCCTATTTGTTTTTTACATCTAACATTTTCATCTGAAAATGCAAGCAGAATGCATTTGGGCCTGCATTATTCATGATATCCTGCTCTTTTTCTCTGTAGTACATACAGTAGAAAACATGTGGTCATATTCATCTTGGTAACACACTGAGACTCTTTTTCTGGACTTCAGTTGCAGCTGAGAAGGACTTTGTTGGATCCAGCCTTGTGTCAGTGCTTCACAAGCTGCTGTCAGATGAGAGGAGTGCACCAGAAATCAAGTACAACTCTATGATCCTCATCTGTGCCGTCATGGGATCAGGTGAGACTTAAACATGCTTTAACCATATACAAATTATCATTATTATTATTATTGTTGTTGAACTCTGATTGAATTACACTTTTCCTAAGAGTAAACATCTGACTTGTCTCATAAAATGACACACACAAGTGCTTACTTTGAAAGATTTCCAAATGTAATATTATTAGTGCTGTCAAAGTTAATGCGATAATAACGTGTTACTGCAGATTCTTTTTAACCCCACTAATTTCTTTAAGGCATTAATGCAACTTGCAATTTTTAGGTTGTAGCAGGCTCAGTTTTAAAGCTAGAGTGAAGATACTGGCATCATATGAAATTAGAAAGGAATGGACCGAAGGAATCCATCGGTACCAACCATGTCATACTAGCTTGTTGAGAAGGAGGTTAAATAACGCTCCAAACTTGCGCTAAATTTTGGCCAGTAAAAACTGTCATGGTAATTTTCAAAGGGTTCCTTTGACCTCTGACCTCAAGATATGTGAATGAAAATGGGTTTTATTGGTACCCACGAGTCTCCCCTTTACAGACATGCCCACTTTATGATAATCACATGCAGTTTGGGGCAAGTCATAGTCAAGTCAGCACACTGACACACTGACAGCTGTTGTTGCCTGTTGGGCTGCAGTTTGCCATGTTATGATTTGATCAATATTTTTTATGCTAAATGCAGTACCTGTGAGGGTTTCTGGACAATAGTTGTCATTGTTTTGTGTTGTTAATTAATTTCCAATAATAAAAATATACATCCATTTGCATAAATCAGCATATTTGCCCATTCCCATGTTGATAAGAGTATTAAATACTTGACAAATCTCCCTTTAAGGTACATTTTGAACAGATAAAAAATGTGTGATTAATCACAATTAATTATGAACAATCATGTGAATAATTGTGATTAAATATTTTAATCGATTGACCTAATAATATTGCAACTTAGTTGTGATGCTGCATATACAGTATAGTCATTATTTACATGCTTACAAACTTGACACTACCATGATAAATTCTGAATAATGTACATTGTCCAGCACTAATTCCATCAGTACAGCAACAGTGATTTTTTTTCTTTTTACAAATACTGTTTTCATTCACTAATTATTTCAAATGGCTGCCATTTGTTAATGAAACTCAACACTTACTGCATAGATGTTTCACATTTCAAGCTTCCCAGTGGCTTGATGGGCAGAATGTCTAGTAGGTTTTTAATTTGAAACATCTGCCAGCGGTGTTGACAGTAGCTTAGTACTAACTAAAAATTGGCAAAGGAGAAGCGAGTGGAATTAGTGAGTGAAAACAGTATTTGTAGCAGCACACCGCCACGGTTTTCAGAGAAGCGCAGGCCTTTTGCCACCCATGTAAATGAATTGGGCTGTTCTCACAGGTAAGTGTCTGGTCTATTTTCTCTGCGTGCTGCGGGCGAATCTGGATAGAAAACACACTGATAATCTACTATACATGATAAATAATATGTGATATAAATAATCTGATTCTGATAAGATGATAAAATATGCATCCCACAAACACCTTTGACTTCCCTCCCCTCTCTCCCTGCTGTTCTCCCAGAGTTTTAATTCCCCCGATTCCCTCCCAGCCACCCCACCCCCAATCACATTTCAAAATCCATCCGCTATATTTATCCGAAACAGCCTCGTGTCAATGCTGTTTGCGATGGTGGGTTTTAAATTACGTACTTATTCCACATTTTTGTCAGTTGTGTCTAAACAGACAGACAGCGTATAACATCACTCTGTTCCACTGCTTGAATACCAGCTTTATCTGATAACTCATGAAACTTCTGCCCCTCTCCTCTCTCTTTAGAGCCTCTCCACAAAGAGGTCCAGAGCCTGGCGTTCATCGACGTGGTGTCCAAGCTGAGGGCCCACGAAAATAAAACGGTCTCCCACCAGGCGTCGCTCACAGAGCAGCGGTTAACTGCCCAGAGCTAAATGACTGTGTCCGACCCAACCCACACCCATCCACCCTAATGCCTGCCTGAACACCTGATCACCCAGTGACACCTCATGACTGCTCTCCCCTGTGCCCCATCGTCGTGTGCCAAGGTACCATGTCGCGTTAACTGCCAGCCAGACATAGTCACGTCTCTACCCCGACCCTCTGCCCCGCCCACCTCCACTAGGGTTAGACTGATGTCCATCTGGAACGCCAACACTTTGTGCTCGTATACAAATCATAAAATCTGAGCATTTTCGAATTTCATTTGTATTTTGAATTAAGAGAATTTGCCCAGAATTGAATGGTTGTTAGGGTGGAACAGCCTCTGAAACTGTTTTAGACTTCTGTGGGACACCAACACTCTCCTCTGAAAGCCATACTAATTTGATTTATTAACTGTAGGTGGGTTAGCAGGTCCTTAAGGCAGGGTGAGGCAGCTTTCATTTCAGGCTTTACAATCAGACAGCCCTTAGATGGTCAATGGAGTGATTAGTCTAGCAGACACCATTGACTTCCAGGTATATGTCCATCAGTCTAACCCTGGTCCCCACCTCTACTTGTGCATGCATCTTCTGCTACAAGTAGCTCCACAGGAGCTGAGGCGCCATATTCAGCCTAACGCAATAGATAAGAGACGACACTCTTTTACGACCATAGCTGTGATGCCATCCGCCGGTAACCCACCAGTGAAAAATGTGCACAAAAGAACAAAAAAATACTTCCTGTTGTGATTTTTCTTTCATTTTTAAGAAAAGCAGCCATCCATGATGTGCCCAGTCGTGTCCCATGTAGCTCGAGTATAAATTGACTAGAAACTGTGCATGTTTTAGTCCTGTTGAAGGTGTGACAGTGTTCATTTTACCTCTCTACCGCTCGCATAGTCCACAGTACAGCCTGCCCTCCTCCACTGACACCTCCAGTCTCGTGCACTCCTTTTTTTGAACTTGGATCTAGAGATTTTATCAGATTTTTAATTCCACAAACGCATTCCCTCTGCTCCAACAGTTGTACAGTGAAGTTAGAGGCTCCTCACGTCTCCACCCCATCGCTGAAAGAGGATCATGTAAGAACCAGGTGAAGCAAACATAGTGGAGGACAGAGCTGTAGTCAAGTCTACCTATGTTAGTCCAATTCAGCAGCCAAGGTGAAGTCGAGACCAAAATAGGGAATTGATAGTTTGAAATATACTGCAATGCTTAACATGTTTAACCATCAACAGAGATGTACAATTTGTGCAGGAGCTCTGTTGGCCCTGAACCGGCTCCGTCACACTACGTATCACGGTCCAAAGTTGGACATTTTAGAAGATGTTTTAAATACAAACTCACCAATCTTCTTGGTGACCCATAAGGTGAGAAAAGCAATGTCAGGTGGGTGTAAAGTAACAAAACAAGACTCGGTCCAAGCCAAGTCTGTGAATTTGTGGCTAAATTGTTATACAAATAGTCAGTGGTCATGTCTATAATGTTAAATCCAGCGGTACATGTCCACCAGGTCCGGCGAGGACACTAGGGGATGCGCTGCTCCACTCAACTGGTCGTTCTAGCGGTGACGTATCCTATCGTGGAATGCACCTGATTGGTCCCTGGTTTTCTGCTCGCCGTTTCAAACGGGAAACAACATGGCGGCTATTCTTTCTAAACAATCCACCAAAATCTACTTCTGAAAACATTTTAGGCGGGAAATAGGCTACGCCAATCTGGTTTCATTTTCCCGCCTCCAACGCTGTATCAGTTCTCTTAATACATCCATGGGTCCAGCCAAAAATGCAATTTAGTTTGACAAAGAATGGTCTCTTCCATTAAAGTCAGTGCAAACCTGTAAAATCAAAGATGGCGCAGGATGTCTTTTCCGCAAAATCTTTGATTTCACATGGTTGGTATTGACTTGAATTAAAAGCTGTTTTTGATCATGTTCTGTTACTTTGCTCCCACCTGGTAATTTCCCCATCTTATAGGTTGCATATCCAACCAGTGCATGGCAGGTTGCCTAAACAGTTTGACACTTTGCATTCCCAGATTTCTACGGATAAAAGTCTTGTTTGTAGCACCGTGGACAAACTCAATAAAATATTAATAGAAGATGATTTTTAAATATTTTTGGATGGGTATGAGATGGTGGAGAATGATATGAAGAGCAGCCACGAACAAGACAAGTTCAAGTCAAAGTAGGCATGAGATTAAGAATTCACAAAGTAGGCTGGAGAACTACAGCCTAGGTTCAACATTCACTCTGTGTGATACGGTAAGAACACATGATAGTGCCCCAAAACAAATCATGAAATTGGGGCACCACTGTGCGCTGTAAGACAACCAGGGAGTGTAATTCTTCAGTATGAATTAAAGCAGCCACCATTCCCCCGTGCATGTACAGTTAGTACTGTATGTGTGTGTTGGAGCAAAGTCTGGGCTCTTGTGAGAACAGGTAACTGAATGCAGACACACCACCACCTTCGGTCTCTCTATATATGACAGCTGGTTCTTCTAGTCAAAGGGATTTCAGTCAGCATGTCCGACACTGTACCGACACTGTTAACATGCCACGGTGTGTTTCCTGGTCTGGGCCCATGCTTTCTTTTTTTTAAGGTATGAATGGTTATTTATCAGATTTGTGCTCTTCTAAAGACACATGCCTGTGGAGATGTATCCATAGTAACTGCGTAAAATACTATAAACTTAAGTGTTTGTTGTAAATGTCATGAGTTGTACATTTGGAGGATTGTAACTCAGCAGATAATTAAAAAAAGATGATAGCTGGTGATGGCTGATGTCTTTATTCCTACAGTGGTGATTCAGAACAAATATGAAATGAACTAATAGTAGAATGACTGTTTTTTGTTTGCTCCTAAGGCTGTCACGTTTTCAAAATATCACATTTAAACTTAAAAGAAGTACAATTCTACATTTTCATTTAGCAGCCGCTTTTGTCCAAAGGATCTAGATAGGAGGGAATTCCGTGAGTAAGTGCCAACCACAGCTTCAAGTCTGATTGGACACAGGCAGTGCACAGAGGCAATGCACAGGGTGGATAGAAGCAATTTTTTTTTTTGTCATGAACAATATCAACAACGCCATCAATGTCATCATCATCATGAATATTCTAATCAACATCAGCAACATCCTCATTATCATCATCAATATCATCGTCATCAACATCATCAATAGCATCAATGTTATTAGGTGCGGAGGTGTTCATTAAAGAGCTGGGTCTTTAGCTTTTTCTTAAAGGTGGAAAGGGACTCTGCGAATTGAGTGGAGTTCAGTAACTCATTCCACCACCGGTGGACTACAGAGGAGAAGAGTCTAGCTAGCAACTTAGGGCCCTGTTGTGATGGGAATACCAGGCGCCTTTCCTTGGCCGAGCGTAGTGGGAAGGAGGGAGTGTAGACCTGGATGAGGGAGTTCAGGTAGGAGGGAGGGAGTGTAGACCTGGATGAGGGAGTTCAGGTAGGAGGGAGGGAGTGTAGACCTGGATGAGGGAGTTCAGGTAGGAGGGAGTGAGTGTAGACCTGGATGAGGGAGTTCAGGTAGGCGGGAGGGAGTGTAGACCTGGATGAGGGAGTTCAGGTAGGAGGGGGGGGTGTAGACCTGGATGAGGGAGTTCAGGTAGGAGGGGGGGGGTGTAGACCTGGATGAGGGAGTTCATGTAGGCGGGAGCCATTTTTGTTGCTGTTTTGTAAGCGAGCAACAGGGTTTTGAATTTGATGCGAGCGGCAACTGGGAGCCAGTGGAGGGAAATGAACAGCGGAGTGACATGTGCTGTTTGGGGTTGGTTGAAGACCAGTCGCGCTGCTGCGTTCTGGATCATCTGCAGAGGTTTGAATGTGCATGCAGGGAGGCCTGCCAGTTGGGAGCTGCAGTAGTCAATGCACAAGTAAAACATGATTCCATCAAATCTGTTGAAACGCAACGCATCCATAACTACTTATCACGTGATAGCAACAGACCACATCTGTTGGGAGCGTTTGTGTTCAGTTCAGTCTGACTGATCTGAGCTCAGCACAAACTGCTTCCTGTTTTTTCCCAGCAGTCTCTTTTTTCTCTCGTCTCTGTACGTCTGTGAAGCAGAGACATAAAGCCTGGGGATACGATTGCGTCTACTTGCATCTTTCTATTGACTTTGGATGCAACTGCTCCACCTCTACTTCCACTCCCACATCCTACTATGTACCGAGTTTTACATTATGTTTTCAGGTAAGTCCGTTTCTCGTGAATGCGATATCTCAGGAACCCCTCCAGGGAATTTCTTCAAATTTGAGACAAACGTCCACTTGGACTCAAAGATGAACTTAGAATTTGATGGTCAGAGGTCAAAGGTCACTGTGACCTCACATAACAGGTTTTTACAACCACGAGGCGGTAGCTCTAGTTTTCTTGTAAATTTGTGATTTTTTTTTCTTGTAAATTTACCACTTTAATCTCAGAGTATATCTGAGTTTATTTCCCTGCAGCCTCTCCTTTTTCCTCTCATCTCTGTACCGTTATTAAGTATTTCATGTAAACATTCATTCTCAGATGGGTTGGTGTCATGATCATCTGTTCAGCACGACTCGCCAGTTCCCTCCATTATGTGTTAGCAGCAGGGCATGCAATAGATCAGAGTACATTTTACCCCCTGCTGGTGTGTAAGGCATGCCCTATAGTGCTCATACACTGTGAATTTGCAATTGGATGATCAATTACAGATTGAATATATAATTTTCCCACATTCAAATTACATATATATATAAAATATATATATATATATATATATCATTTGAATGTGGGAAAATTATATATATAAATATAAATATATATATATAAATATATATATATATAAATATATATATATATATATATATATATATAAATATATATATATATAAATATATATATATATAAATATATATATAGTAAGGCTGTTACTGTTTATTTGAAAAAAATAATATATATATATATATATATATTATTTTTTTCAAATAAACAGTAACAGCCTTACTCATCAGTCAATCCAGTAGTTTGGAATAAACAGAATTGAGACTAGTTTCTATCAGCAGCGACAGACACTGAAGATGTCCAGGAATACTGACAGATGATGTGGAAAGTGCAATGCATTTATAAATCAGTGAGCTACTGGTGCCAAAAATCTGGCCAAAAAATATATATCTCTCAAGAATGCAAAAAAAACCCTTTATCACCTTAATTAATTTTACTTGATATTAAAATCAGTCCAATTTCAACAGGACATGAGACAGGAAATTAGAGGAGGTAGTTACATTACAGTGTTTGTGGGACATACTGTGAAACAATCAGTAGAAGTGGTACAGGTAGTGATGAGTGACAGACTCTAGTCCACCTCATTAGAGCATTTACAACCTCACATAGCTCTATCTGTAGAGTGACCAATCGGCTTCAGTAGTAATGAATGTGTTGCTGTCCAATACACCAGGGATGTCATGAAGCCAAATCAAATGTACAATAAATATTTAGTATCAAAAACACTATTGATCCCTTTTTACGTAGTAACACTTGTAACAGTGTAACACTTGTAACAGTGTACAAGTTCCACAATATCAATCCGAACATACTTTACTGAAAAAATACTGTAAATACTTCGCAAAACAAAACAAGTGATGCATGCTTTGAGCAAATAATCGCTTTAAACCATCAAAAGAAACACAGAAAAATCCACCTCTTAACACTTTCCATTTTGAAATTCTGTTTCAATCCATAGTGGATTTAAAGATTTTGTTCACTCAAAATTCTGTGTACTGATCAGATGTGCGTAGTGAAAGACAATCGCTGGATGCACGTGTCAGGTTTGTTTTCATTCAAGTAAGGGCAGAAATGTATAAGACGACATTGAAAATGTTCCAAAACGCCCATCTCACTATATGAAAAAAGATCCACAACAAAGAGAAATGACTTGATCCTTGGCTCATGTTTTACCCACCAAACTGTAAAGTAAAACTTAATCTCCTTGGCGACGGTTATAACCAAAATATGACATGAAATGACAGTGGTGTTACAGCTACCTAGGTTTCCTAGTCAGTTTCAGAATTATCTAGACTATTTAACGTCTGAATAAATGTTTGAAAAGGGGTTACAGTGTGATTGGACTGGGCTACCTGTGCAAGTGTTGATTTTTGGTACAGATGCCAAAACTTAACTTTTTTGATTAATTAGTTTGAGAAATATAAATACGTTTTAGACGAATTTTTCATTAAAAGGGATAGTTCTGATTTTTCAAGCCAATCTTAATACCCGCCACGTGGACATTAAGTTATTGGTCGCTGTGCTCATTCCTCCTGTCCAAACTGGTCCAAACGAAATCCCTTTAGCATTCTGTTAGCCAAATCGCATGTGTATCTTGCAAAGTTGGGATGTTTTCAGTTGCTGGGACCAAACAGCACTGCCAGGACAGATACCTAGATGATTAATGGCTAACTCTGACTGTTAAAGCTTCATATTAGCTTGAGCTTCCACCTCTGGATAGTATTTTTAAACGGAGCTACGGATCTTTTCATGGTCAGTATTGAGAGGAGTAATTATAGCAACCAATAATTGTTTCGCCATACAGACAGCATTGTATTTTTAACTGTATTGTCTTGAGAGAGACTTGAAAAAAATATCTATCAATAAAAGAAGCCAAAGATATTATTATTATTTAAATGTTGTCTAAACACAAGCTGCTATACAAGAACTTTACCCAAATAAAATCTTCTAAAATTGGAAGAAGAAGAAAAAAAGAAGGATATAAATCAGTTAATTAAAGTATCTGACATGCAGTGCCAGGTTTCGGTACTTGATTTCAGTCAATACCAAAAATGTATTGTGGTTCGATACCCAGACCTAAATGTGAAAAGCAGTATACTCATCACTAAACTCCAGTAGTTGAGTGGCAATCTCTGAACCCATCAGCTATCGGTCTGACGACGATAAGCCTCTGGGGACAAGGGGCTATATTTCTGGGGTTCCAGTGTAGCCAGCGGATATTCAGATAACGGATATCTGGGCCAAGACTTCCTCACATTCCGAGACACGAGACTGGAGTTGGAGTTGAGAGACGGCGTGTACGTGCTAATTTTGAACCAATAAAAAGCTAAATCATGGTCAGACGATAGCCAGTGGGTTCCAATAATGCATTTCGGCCAACGCGTTCCGCCTCTTTTGCTCTCCACAAAGACTGTTTACCTGCATTCAACCAAAGCCTGCTCAAATGTGATTGGTCGATACTACTCGGACTACAAATGGAAACCAGAACGCTTCCGATGCCAAAATCTTGTCCCGTTGCTACAGATTCTGCATTCATATGCAGACATCTGTTTATAGAGACTAGTTGAGTAGTAAGTCATTATGCTACAGTAAATAACTGGAGTAATTTGTAGTCATTTCCTCTTTAAAGCTGTCTGAGTTAGTATGTGGAGAATGTTTGGCTCATCTCTGACACCATGACAGTACGCACACATATCCATACTGCTGTCTGTCTGTCACTGAACAGGAATCCAAATTCACTGTTTGTGCAACAACCAGAATTCTGTTTAGATAAAGCAGATTATTCAGTGAGCAGAAATACTTGTTGTGATTGGTTGAATGGAATGCATGTAGCTGAAGACGTCCTGGAATCTGCTGTAACACACAAAAATCCAATAAGTGTTTTTTGATAAAAAAGGACATCCTGTTTTTAGTTTCGGAACATTAGGGCCTTTGCCCACCAGAGCCTCAGTCCTAGACCAGTGGTGGAAAGATACATAAAACAAGCACTCAACTTTAAAAGAAGCAGATCCTCAGTTTCTTGTACACAACTATTTCAGTCCTAGATGATGGGTTTAGCAATGGAACGTTAAGTCCACAGTGAAAAATACCGATCTAATATCAAAAAGATGTATCAAAACTCCTACTCTCTACGCGTAGCTATCAAAACTGAGCATTGTGACGACCTGCATGTAGTGCATGTTTAACATCCTCCCCAACAACTCACACAGTGTTATATACAGAGCATTTCACATATTAGTGCCTTGAAAAAAGGTGCTGGTCCAGTGAACAAAATGGTGCCGGTGAGCGATGAGGTCCTCTGACGATGTGTTCAAGGAGGCGCCTTCAAAGACCTGCAGCTGGCAACACAACATGAGACAACATCTAATTAACATTATTTTACATTTTGATGTGATACTGATAAACACCGGATTTCATTTCAATTTCATTAAAAAAGGTTACCTGTTAGAAGTAAAATGCTGCTTCAGCATCAGGTAAAGAAACTGGAAAGAGGAGATAGAAAGCTAAATTCATTAGAAAGCCTTTAAATCATCTGATTATTAACAAAGCTCCAACACCCTTTGTGGTTCAACAATTTCAAAATAAAAGCTGAGGGCACAACAGAAGGCAGAAAAGTTAAGGGTTAGGTTGAGAGTGCTTTCTGTAAAGGATCAGCGGTCTAGACTAAAGGCTGGAGAGAGAAGACATATTGAGGCAGTCGAGTTGGACACAGTCACAGTGGAAGAAAAGGCCACAAAGAAAGAAAGTATTGTTGTCTAAGTCACATGACTCCAAACCACCCCGACTCTACAGCTCAGTGGGAACATGTAGGAAGGTCATCAACATGCTCTCACACTGGAACGGATTTTTTCTGATTTGTCTCTGGCCTATGTGCTTTAAAGCAGGGGTTCTCAAACTTTTTGAGGCCAAGGACCCCTTAAAGGACCCCCTCATAATCGTAACACAGATTAAAAATATGCTTACTACCCTAATACTCTAGATGCATTTGGAACTATTTGTATTCTAAAACTTTTCTACCTTAATACTTTAGACCTGTTTGATAGTTATAAACAGAAACACATTTCAATTTGAATCATGTTAACACCACTTTGTTTTGCCCTTATATTCCAGGTGCTTTGTAATCAGATGTAGCTTTAGCTTGGACGGCTTCATGGCTTCGTTCGCCAGCACCTTAAGACAAATGACGCATTTTCGTCTCCCGGCGCTGTCGCTCGATATAACTGTCGTTATATTTTCTCACTTTAGCTAGTTTGGTCTTAGCGTCACTTGACGATGTGGACTGAGTCAAATATTTCTCCATGCTCACCAGCTAGCTAGCTGGCTAATAAACTAAGCTAAGCTGCAGCAGGAATTGTTCCTTGCGCCCTGAGTGAAGTGACTGATTCATGACAGATTGACCTGATGTGTCACAATCCTATCAGCGTTTCTAACGTGGGTGGGAGTAATGGACACAATATGTTTGTTTTATTAGTGCAAATGGTCCCCATCTGTAGATATGTACTTTTTAATGATACAGCACAATTTTACAATTTATAGCTAATTATTTCACAGACCCCTGGGGTGATAAGTGATTCCGACTACTGCTGGCCAGAGGCCAACGCCGTGATGCTAACACACGCTAACTGCTATCAGTCAAACCTGAGGAGCAGACAGGCCACGGCTCCAATGTTTTGAATTTGGACTGCTGTTACCCATTTTAAACGCTAGCTGTAAGTGCTAGGATACATATTGCTCCTTTAAAGAAATGTAATCACTAATTGGCAAATTTAATGTTTGTATTTGGTGTATTTTTACTTTGAGTTATTAAAGGAACAGTATGTAACAATACGGGGGATCTATTAGCAGAAATGGAATATAATATTCATAAGCGTTTAGTCTACAATCAATCACCCCAAACTAAGAATCGTTAGGGAGCGGGTCCTCTTCATGGAGTCCTCCATGTTGATCTGCCATGTTTCTACAGTAGCCCAGAACGGACAAACCAAACACTGGCTCTAGAGAGAACGCTTCATGTAATTTCCGTTACCTGAAGGCCACCGTAGTTCTCTGACACGCTTGTGAAACTACTGTAACGTGAGACGCAGAGTGCTAAACCGTCAGCGTCGTCTGACTTCCGTTGCTCCTAAAGTAGTGTTATTACGGTAAGGATGGCCTCTGAGCGAGGCTAACGGCATCACCACGGTTTAGCACTCGGCGGCTCACGTTACCGCAGTCTTGGAAAGGGAGTAGTGAGTGAAGGGACACTAAGTTGGTTGCAATATGCATACACACCACTAGATGCTGCCAAATCCTACACACTGTCCCTTTAAATGTATAATTTAAATGCTAATTCAATTAATCAAATTATAATTACTTTTAGTCCAAAGAAATGCTATCATTACTTTCATCAGTGTTGTATTTCCATTGTAACATGTAAACCAATGGGCTGTTAGCTATGGAGAGAATGAAGAAGGTTGCTGATACATTTCTGATGACATTATTAGTTGAATTTCTTCAGTTTTCTCCGATCAGTGCAGTATGAGGTCACCACTGAGGAGGCAATGGGGATTTCATATGCCCATTTAAATAATCCATTCATTAATTGATATAATTAAACACTGATAAATTACAATATGTCTTCAGTGGCTTCCTTTGGCCTCCATAGCACAGTGTACTGGTAGAATGAACAGCCAGCAGCTCTGGGTTTACACATTTTGCCCTTAAAGGGAACTAAACACAATACGACACAACAGCAAACACAGATCATCCAGCCAATCACAGCAGAGCTCAAGACAAAACAATGACCAAATGATCCATCACACCCACCGGCTACAAACACACATACAGCATGTGTGTGTGTGTGTGTCTCATGAGTAGTAAGCGGCTGCTTTCTTGCTGGGGTGAGGTGGGAGTCGGCGCACGGAGAGAGGGGGGGGCACCCTGACGAAGCATGGAGGAGGAAGAATGAGGTGAGTGTTGACATTGTGATGGTATAAAGCTCAGTAACTCTACTCCCTGTACTCCCCTCAGCCTGCTGCTGCTAGGGAAGGATCAAAAGATCTTATTATTAATAATAACAATAATAATAATAATAATAATAATAATAATATGTTCTTTAGCTATTTATCTGTTTTAAAGGAAGACATGTTTCATGTCCCAGAGCCTCAGTGTCAAAAGTGCATACTTTTAATGTGTTGATTTTATTCTAATTGTCAGTGTTTAGTATTATTTACATTCTCAACCTCCACCGTCGTGCACCTTCTGGAACCCTTGAAGTCCCAAAACATTATATATCTTCAGCCAGGCCTTTGATTAAGACTGGTTATTATTTTATTCACTTATTTCATTGATTTAAGTTGTAAAATGTATTCTACTTTATTGTTATTTTATTAATCTAGGTTTGACTTCACACTGTCTTACTACTATTACTGTTATTATAGCTTTTAATTCTATTTTATTACGTTTTTTATCATGTTATTGTCTCGCATGCATTAGTCACAAATGATTAAATTGCTGAATTGTTTTATTTTCAGCTTGTCTGTGAAGCACTTTGAACTGCAATAACCTGTATGAAAGGTGCTGTACAAATAAAGTAATAGTTTCAGGTATTATCTATATTTTCAGTCAATTGAGTCTTCAAAGTGAGTTTTTTTGGGAGACGTTAAATTAGTAAAATGTAAATGTCCATCATTCAGTCAATTTCTGTTTTGACCCGTTAAACTAAGTAATTAGTTTTACAATGTTTTGTGTTTTTCTTGCATAGATTTAATGATATTTTTTTTCACTTTACTTAAAGCAAACAAAGTCCACTTATAGTCCAGCTTGTAATATATTATATCTGTCTATACCTCAGGAATTCCATTACTGCACTTGAAGCACCCAAGGACCACTTAGAATTATCACATTTTAATGCAAACAGTCATTATAATGCATTATACAAATGTTATAATATCTTAAAACTATGGAAATTATAATACACTATGATCCCAGCAATTAAGAAGTATTATGATACTTGACCTTATAAGTCATTATAAAATGCTTTATAATGTGTTATTATTATTATAAGGCATTATTGATATGTTTGAGTGCTTATAACTCTGATTATACAGTGCTGTAAGCCGATTGTAACGAATTATAAGAATTTTTATAATGCAGTATAGACATGGGCGTCATAGAAAGTAACAACCGAACAAGATAATAACTGCCGCACACAACATTTATGGATCCTGTGTGAACAAAATGATAATTTTGGCACACAAGATCAAAAGGACCTCCAGACCTACTGTGTGTACAAACCTCTCATCAAGCATCTTAAGCCAAAATATAACCCAGATCATTGTTTCTTGCTGATTATGAAAAATATCATTATTATGTAGTCATGAAATGACCAGGATGTCCTCTCAGGGGAGGTGAGTATGCCAAAATACTTCACATTATCCGCAGCATTGCTAATTGTGACTGACTAGTGTAATCCAAATTAAATTAGCAAATCTTGAAAATACCAAATCCTCATGTAATCCACAGACATATACTTTTTGTTTTTATGTATAAAAAAAACTGTGCATTTCCTTTGAATTGGAACTTTCTTCATAAATCTAAAATCTGGCCATAATGTATGTACAACATGGGCCTGAGAGCATTTCTACTATGACAGAGAGCTGAAATGCCTCATGTTGTGAAATGGAAACAGTAGAAAGAGATGGGTGCAAATCAAGGGAAGTGTGTGTCTGTATGAGGACACATGAGATCCTGAACTGAAGAATATTAGAAGTAAAGATCATTTTCTCACCAGCTCGCCCGCACAGCTTCGATGTCACTCACTAAGTTTTGGGCCAAACAAATCCCAAAAATCTGTGGATGAAAGAAAAAACAGCATAAAACAGCGACATTTTCAAAAAAGGAAATATGGAATGATCCTTTCAGGTTTTTTTTCTGGAACATTCTGACGGATGAACACGTGAATGAACTGGCCTGCAGTAGAGCAACTCCAATAAAGATCCCGGCCACCAGCGTGAGGTTGTCCTGTAGCCACTTCTCAAACTGCGGCACACAGCCTTTCACGTTGATGTAGTCCTTCTGCTCCGAGTCCTGATGAACACAACAAACACCTGTGATCAGCTTCACATTTTCACTGAGTCGACTCACAGATACACAGAGACAGAAACAAAAACTATCTGGCATTTGATGAAAACCCATTCTCAGCCTAAATGAAAAATGTTAAAAAAGTTCATCAGTTTCTTGATGAGTCCTAGTTTAGCCTAAATCCTGGAAGCCTACTTTGGTTAAAGGGGACATATCGTGCTCATTTTCAGGTTCATGCTTGTGTTTTGGGTTTCTACTAGAACATGTTTACATGCTTTAATGTTCAAAAAACACATTGTTTTTCTCATCCTGTCTGTCTGAATATACCTGTATTCACCCTCTGTCTGAAACACTCCTTTGGAAACTGTCTAGAATGTGAATGGAAGCATGGTTTAGCCTGACAATGACATTATGACAGAAGACAACAAACCTCCAATAAATTAATTAAAATAGTATTGTAATGGATATCTGATGTATACAGTAGCTGATTACAGTTCTCAGGGCTCCAGAGTGCGACAACATATAATAACACAAACCAGCTTTACCGCTAATTTTTTCTCTGCTCTGATGATCGCCAAACAGCTGATCTGCCCTCTCTCTCTCTCTCTCTCTCTCTGACGGTACCGTAGGTAGACAGTTAAACTCACTATGGACACGTCCAGGGGACCCACCCTATTTTTTCCCTGATAATGCTACATTGTGAACAACAAATCCGTGTTAAAATTGGCAAGAGTAGAGCTTAAAGGGGAGGTGCCATTCATTTACATTATGATGTGTTCAGGCTCTATTCAGCAAAGATGAGTATTGGGCAAAGGTAAATTCTAACGTTATCATGATGTGTTCAAATGTAATCTTGTAAAATGTAGTTTTGAGCAAGAATCTTGAATAAATCCAGTTGTTTGAAGGAGATGTTTTCAATATAAAATAGACAGCAGAGTCTGAATTATTACCTGTTTAACTTCCTAACAAAAACCAGTATGCAAATGGTAATAAAGGAGTGGATGTTGAAGTACATGGGATTTATTGTTTTACCTTTGTTTTTTACCGTGGTATCGAATCGAGAATCATTGAATTTCACTGGTATTGGTATCGACTACTAAATTTCTGGTATTGTGACATCCCTAGTGTAGGCCTACGGGAACTGACAAAACGCATAAAATGTATTATTGCTGCACCAAAAGGCGCAATGAATTTTGGGTGCACCTAAATGAAAAAGTTAGGTGCACCAGTTCAACCAATGTAAAATCACAGAAGTTAGTCTGGAGCCCTGGTCATGTCAGGTTCACGTCTTCCCATAGGCAACAAAGGTACTATTAATCAGCTCTAAAATGACTATGTAATTAAATGTAGCATATCTGTCACATCAGAGATTTTCCCACCCTTAATTTCAAGGTCACACATTGGTAATTATTCTTAAATCTTGGCCTCCAATAGCAAGATTTAACGTTAGCATAAATGATGGTTATTAGCAGCTTTAATCCACCTTTGACCTGCCTTCAAACTACCTATTTGTTATATCACTAGCACTAAATCACTAATTCATGTCAATTAGAAGAGATGAAATATTACATTTATTAAATTAATAAAAACAGAAGGGCAGTTGTGGGAGCATCAAAATGAAGAAATTACATGATGAGTGAGTGAGTCCAGTAGATAAATGTTACTTACTGGTTTAGCCCGAATGTCGTATCCACACTGAGTGTTTATTACATCCTCCTAGAGACACAAGAGAAGAATAAACTTTATAGAGTCTAACCTGTTTAAAAGCAGCGTTATGATGTTGGGGTCTACAGCAGTATTTCTGATGTCAGCATGCTCACTATGACAACACTAACATGCTGATGTTTATTTAAAAAGATTTCAACGGGTTAAAATGCAAAAAGGAAAGTCAGAATTAGCCGGGCATCATGTGATACCTCAGCTTTTACAGTGCTCTGGCCCTGCTACATGTGTGCATGGAGGACTGCAGAAATGTGAGCAGAGTGAGGGAGTCGTACCGCTGGGTCCTTGGTGCAGCAGGAGAAGGGAACACCACACTTTTCCCGACTGGGATTCCCATCAGTACAGTTAAAATAGATGTTCAGGTTCCAGTCGTCTGCTCCGAACGCACCGCAGCAGTCCCACTGGAGGAGAAGGTGAATCACATGGAGAGGAGAGAACAGTTAGAGGACCCTTTTGTTGGAAGTCCAGATTTCCTCCATTTGTAGACAGAAAGGATAAAGGGCAGTTTCAGACCCATCACAGGCGGACCTGAGTGGTTCCCTGTACTTTACTAAATACAATCAGAGCAGCTTGTGGCTTTTTAAGTGTAAATCCTCCACGTACTGTAGCAGATCTACTGCATAACAGAGTCCATCTGTGTTCTCTGCCTGTAAGGACCCGTCCTGCAGTCACAGCCTAACAAATGTCAGATATAAATAAATAAATAAATAAATAAATCCTTACAGTAGATCCTCATTCACAGTTATTTGATCGAGCTTCAAGTCATGATGCCATGACTACAAGAAAACTACTTAAAGCTAGGGTGGGCAATGTATTTTACATTTTATATTTGTTGAAATTCTCGTTACATCCCGACAGCAATCAATAAATCAAAAGCTCTGATAAAAAAAGAAAAAGAAAAAAAATCAGGTATCTGTGGCTGTCACAGGACTGTAATAATCAACCAATTCAGCCTGAATCAAATGATTGGACAGGCTACCTGCCTGTCTACCTGCATGCACTCACTGCACGTCAGCGGAGTCTTCCACCAGCTGCTAGCTTGACAGCAGTGAGTACTAACAGTAGCCATGTTGGTTATTTATGTTCATAATGATAATTTTGGTGGAGTGTCTTTTGAGGGAGGCCTGAAGGGACTGACTGTCAGTGTTGCTGACTTGGTGACTTCGCTCTAGATTTAGGGACTTTTGGAGCTAATGCTGCTAGCTACTTTCATTGGAAAAGAGTTGGCAACACTGAGCTGGGTTTTTAGGTTGGATAATTTTTCTTAATCTTGCTGGTTTCTCCAATTTAACCAAACCTAGCTTTGAAATATACCAACTGGAACTTCTGGGTTCTGTTCCAGGGAAGCTCATTCAATATCCCATTGACCTTTGTAACAAGGTAAAAGTGAGCATGGCTCACATACTGTACCCCCGCTCACTGCTTGAACCCTACTAAAGTAGGGCCAAAGGCTTTGCCCTTTAGGAACTAATGGAATTAGTCTATTGAGCACAATGTAGCTTGTTATTAGCTCACCTTCCTCAAGTCGAGGGTGCCAAAAAGTTTTGAAATTTGGGACATCCTGGACTTGTAACCTTCAAAAGGCACAACTAGACCACACTGTCAACCATCATACCAAATTTGAAGTTCCTAAGTTAAATAGTTTCTGAGTTCTGCTCCGGAACCGAAAGTATGACACGCGACCGGACGAAAGGACGGACGGAAGGATGGACACGCGGAGCGCTATATACCCCCGACTACGTTGTCGCAGGGGTATAATAAAAAGGGAGTTCAGTTCTCTTTTTAAAGAAGAATTTGAAGGTGTAAATGACAGTTATCAGGGCATAAAACCAATGATCTGTTGATCTTTACAAATCAAGACTCCATAGTCTAACAATGGCATGTTTATATCGAAAATCGAATCAAATCGTGGATTTGGAGAATCGTGACCCCACCCCAAGTGCAAGAATAAAGTAGCAGAAAATAGAAATACTTTAAGCCTAAGTACATCACATTTGTACTTAAGTACAGCACTTTTAGTTACGTTCCACTGTTTATTAATAAGTACAGGTCATTGTTGAGATCTGGGAACACATACGGCTACAGACATCCAGACATTAGACAGGTCCTAAACAGACCTGGCTAAAAGCTGAACTAAACTTATGTGGAACAGAAAGTGAAAGCAAACGGTGAAATGATCACCAAAACAACAGTTTGACCTCCAGATAAAGCAGTGGCTAATCCTGCTCCACTGTAGTTTAAGACCTGTATGATAATGTGGCTGCTTGTGTTTCCTGTTCCAGTTGTAGCACCATGTTCCCACATCTCAACTGTTACTGAAGAACACCGTGAGATGTGGTTGGAAGCTCTGGAAAAGGCTAGCAAGTGCAATATTATTTCCAAGGTGAAGACTGAACTTTGGTGTTCAACTTTAATCAGCATGCTGTTTTTTTCAACGTACGTATTCCTGAGTGAAGTCGATGAGGTTCTGCAGATCGATGTCGTCCCGGTACGCCCGGATGTTGTTGTTGATGAACAGGTTGAGCTGGTCTTTAATCCAGTCCTTAAAGACGAACGCCAGGACTCCTGTCGTCAACTCCAAGAAAAAGATGATACCCAGAAACACCGAGAACTACAGCAGGAAGACACACAATGATACTGTCAATTTTCCCATCATTCATCACTGCAGTGTGCATATTGGAGGTCTGATCATGGAACATACAAACTTGAGTAGAAACGTGTTTTCCCGTAGTGCTCCGATGCATCCTGCAAAGCCCAGAATGAACATGACCCCCCCAACCACCATGAAGAGCCAGACTGGGTCCAGCCCCCCCAGGTCTGTGATGGACGAGATGTTGGACAGAACCCCCTGGAGGGGAGAGACAGAGCACAGCACACAGTGTGAGTCTGAGCCAGGCAGTTGGGTCTCCTTCAGGACCAACAGGGTTACAGTCACATACAATAAGATGGATGAACTTAAATAATACTACAATTAATGGTTTATCCTTTGATATGGTGTACTTTGATTCATTACATCTTTAGACCTATTTATCTTTACAATGCTACACTAGAAAGCTGCGAATATGAACTGATTCAGTGGGATGTTTTGATTAGATTTCTTATTTCTATCACCCTGCATTTCACCGGTCAATATACAGTAAACTCTGTTTGAAAGATGAGCCAGTTTTAAAAGAACAATGTGTAGTATTTAGGGGGATCTATTTGCAGAAATGGAATATAATATTAATAAGTATGTTGTCTTTAGTGTATAATCACCTGAAAATAAGAACCGTTGAGTTTTTTGTTACCTTAGAATGAGCCATTTATATCTACATAGGGAGCGGGTCCTCTTCACGGAGCCCGCCGCCATGTTTCAACAGTAGCCCAGAACGGAAAAACCAAACACTGGCTCTAGAGAAGGCCATTCATGTTTTCACATTTTCACGTTTGGCATGGGAGAAGTTTCAGTTGGTTGTAGTCTGCAACCTCACCGCTAGATGTCGCCAAATGCTACACACTGGCCCTTTAAACTTATTACGATTATTTTAAGCATTAGTTTAATCACATTCACAATGATTAAATTCTGCAAACGTTGGGCTGGAATTTAAAGCTGTAATTATATATATATATATATCTATATATATATATATATATATTTATTTATTTATTTATTTTTTTTGCCCAGCGGAAGCGGAACAAGCTGATAGAGGCCACACAATGTTTGTTAGCTAACTGTAAACTTTGTGTTTGTCTGCTGTTAGCTAGGGCTGGGCGATATGGAGAAAATAAAATACCATGATATTTTAGACCAAATACCTCGATATCGATACTGCAAATTTATTGTAGGGCTGACCATTGGTGCTTTTACAAAATATTTACACAATGAGATTTTTGATAAATAATCATAAGTAATGTGGATATAATGAATAAGTGGGTAAAGGCAAATAATAGAACAGCTAGAACAGTCTAGTAAGTTCAGAAAAATACATCACTTAACTGTAATGCAGCCTTTAAAACCAGGGAAAGACAACACTTATGCCATATTATGATATAACAATATCCAAAATCTAAGACCATATCTAGTCTTATATCACAATATTGATATAATATCAATATATTGCCCAGCCTTACTGTTAGTGTAAAGTGAGTTTATCATTTGCTCTGTGGGTTTGTCTTTATCTTTAAAAAGGTGCAGCTTTAAATTGTCAGATGTAGTGGCATGAAAACAAGAAGATATTATTATAACATTGGCCTTTGATAAAGGAAACAAAATCTGTCAGCATGTCAGAAAATATTTGGAAATGTAGGATTAAAAAATGTAATATCAACACTGTATTTTGTAGTAGTATCACTAATAACTGTGTCTCCACTTACCTTCTCACTCCATGCCCACAGTCCGATTCCAACTAAGGCCATGCCCAGCAGCTGTAAAACACCACACTCATGTCAAATCACTGGACAGATGTGTTGATGCAAAATGACATGATGGCAGTCTGTCACATTGTTATTCACACACATTTCCTCTGAGGCCGCTGTGACCCTGCTGGTTCTGCTCTGCCCTCAGTCAATCCCATATTGTCTTTTATTTCTCTCTCAGTACAATATCAGAGCTCTAGTGTACATGTTTCACAGTATGTCTACTCTCACAATAAGGTCACAGATGGGACTTCTTATGTCACTACATCCAGGGTCCGAAATTAGTACCCGTCAAATGCGGGTAAATTGTGGGCAGTGGCGGGTAAACTTGTCATGACACTCGCCACTTTGGCAGGCAGGGAAAACGCTACGGATGGGAATAGAGAACTGTAGCTGTCCAATTCCTTGATATGTCATGCCTCCGTGACTATTGATTCCTCTTATTGATGCTTACCGACAGTTACGCATGCACAATGACGCATACGCACACTGTATCATGTTTCAGTTTCTTTGGGACCAAAGCCACGGAGGAGAGAAAAAAAGCGCTCAAAAGCATGGCGCTTCTACTACTAAACCTGAGGAACACACACCATTTTTCCCTGATAATGCTACATTGTGAACAACAAATCCGTGCTGAAATCAACAGGAGGACAAATGTCAAATGTCATCTAGTAAAATTTAGTTTTTGGCGAGTAACTTGAATAAGTCCATTTGTTTCAAGGAGATGTTTTCACAGCAATATAAAATAGATAATAGAGAGGGAATTATGACCTGTTTAACTTCCTAACAACTTAACAAGATTTCTTTTAATCAAAGCAAATATTTAAATAATCATAATCATTTGAATTGTGTGTTTTTATGCAAATAACCACTATAGATGACAGTGGCAAAGTACAGTACAGTACAGTACTGTGTACACTACCCTCCCTCCCCCCAAAAATAGGGCTCCCTGGAAGCCACAGTGTAATTATTAACACTGTAATTTACCGTGTATATAATGTTTTTTGTGTAAAATATTGCGAACATTGAATGACATCAGATCTAAAATGTTATTCCTTCATTTAGCGCATAGATTTCAAATGTGGCAGATACAATTTCTGGGTGGCAGACAAGAAAAAAAATCTGTCTGTTACAGTGGCAGGAAGTGAAGAAAGTTAATTTCAGACCCTGACTACATCACACCGTCATCCCGTCACACCTGAAACTTGCAGCTCATGTGCACTTATTTCTTTAGCTTTTACTTCTACTTGTATGAGAACTTCCCACGCACATTTTCATATGACATATACATTTTCTTTTCTTGTTATCTTGGTCGTTATCACTTTGTGTTATTTTGTGAATTCTTTAACTGCTGAGTCAGTGTTGCTAGAATAATATGCAATGTGTGCAACCTTGTAAAAGAATTTCACGAGTAATTTATGAATGATGAACTTTCTGTTGACTTTAAAGCTGCAACAGTCAATTAATCAACTATTTTGATAATCGATTAATCATTTAAAGTGGCAGTAGGCAGTATATTTTTGGCATCATTGGGCAAAAATTCCATAATAACCTTTCAGCATATTGTAATTCAAGTGTTCTGAGAGAAAACTAGACTTCTGCACCTCCTCATGACTCTGTTTTCAGACTTTAAAAAATCTAGCCCGTGACGGGAGACTTTGACCAATCACAGGTCATTTCAGAGAGAGAGCGTTCCTATTGGCTGTGCTCCGGTAATGTGACCGGTACTTGGCGTTCCTTCAAGCCATCTCAACCTGATCTCAACATGGCAGCTGGGTCTCAAACTTTCTAATTTTACAGCTAAACCGTACACTACAAGATGACTCTGAAAACATTTGAGGAGAGAAATAGGCATTAACGTAACATAATATTGATTCATATTTGATCAGCGCTGCCTAGTTTGACCGTTTGGTCGGAGATCGCAAGTGATTGACAGCCGGCTCTCATAGACAGCAGATATCAGATCAGCTCTGACTGCTTGTTTTCCTCCGGTCTGTGAAATCTTACAGATGCCGTTAGGAGTACCGGAGAACACCGGAGGACACAGAGGCGACCGTTTTATAAAAATAACTTGTTTTAATCATATTTGCTCCACTCTCACCTACTTCAGCTTTAAGTAATTTTTTAAGCAAAGGGCCCTACTTTCGGCAGTGCAATAACCAGAGCAAGCAGCGCTCTGATAGTTTGGTATTTTCCTGACCTTGAAATTCTCTTTGCCAGTCAGTGTAGTATTTTGGTGGCCAGCACAGAGCACACGGTGCACAGGTGGGAGGAGAGGAACAAACAGCTTTATTCAAATGAGGCAGCACCAAGAGAGTTGTTGGAAATTGGATCCAAGATGTTGCCCCATAGAATAGACATCTCAGAACCAACGCCACACAAGCAGTCTGCACTGATATCTGTAAATATGCATTTATCTATGAATGAGTGTCTGTTGTCCACAGCTGCTTTACACTGTATGAAAAGCTTCAGCTCATTAAATCCTTGCATCACCTTAAGGCAGCAGGACGTACTGTATGTTGATAAACCTGCAGCCTGATTGGAGAAGTGCCGCGTCAGAGCACAGTGACATCACACACACTGTTCACTAAATCAGGCTGCTACAGAAAAACCACACACATCAGACAGGGCCGTTCTAACTTGTATTCTTTTGTGACATCAGATTACCGGAGCGAATTTCAGCAGTTCATGTTTTCTTCTTGAAATGTATTAAGTTGTTGTGTCACATTTTAAGCTACTGTATAATGTAACCATTTACAAACGTGAAACACAGTAGAATTATGATACTGTGGCTCTGTGTGTTCAAACAACAACATGGTTTCCTGGAGAAGCTGATTCTTCAGTTGTTGAGCCGCACTGTGATTGACCCAGCTGGTTCAGAGCGATGACACCAGTGATGTGATTGGCTGAGAGTGTATTTATTATTCACCACACCCTCCGATCTATATTCACCTCCCTCCACCCAGCCCTTTTGCACTTTGTGCTGATAGAAGGTGTGCTTGGAGACGCCCACACAGACCTACCACTTTGTGTTTTTAAGACTAAAGGTCTTATTAAAACATTTTTATGTAGACAAATATTTTTTGTAAAATAATACATCCACAGAGCTTTTAGAAAGTGCCGAATAAAAGTATGGCTTTTCCTAAAAAAAAACAAAATTATGATTTTGAATTATTAATTTTAAAAATGTTGGCGGTTCCAAAATGAATGTTTTGTTTATCTCTGTGGAAGATATCTGACATTTGGTTCCCACTTCTAACAAGACTTGTGAGCCAATAGTAAAACAACGTTGGTATCAGGTGGTATCTCTGGGTCGTCAGATAGTGTGGAAAAAAACGGATAAATGGCTGAGACTGACGGTATAAACTGGGAACGACTTCTTGGGAAGTAAATGCAATGGAACGGGGGAGGGAGAATGTGATATCTAGTGGCTGAATGTTATCAATGTTATCAACTGTACCATTAAAATATGGCCTGAAATGGCAAAAAATGTGATGGTTCCAGGTTTTCAAAAGTGAAACTTTGCTGCTTTTCTTGGTTTCCATGATAATACATTGAATAAGTTTGATGATTTGGACTATTGGTCGGGCAAAAGAAGACATCTGATGACATTAACGTGGGCTCTGGGATATTTTAACTCTTTCCTGATGTTTAATAGACCATGCTATTTATCAGTTAATAGAGGAAATAATCAGCAGATCAATCAATAATGGAAATCCTTGTTAGTTGCATTTTTCCAAGTATTTTTAAAAATGTAATTTCATTATGAATATATCTTTAAAATTATGATTTAATTTACAATTTATGAAGATTTGGAAAATGTTTCAACTGACCCGTTGCTCCCCTATTATTTATGTAAAACACATATAAAAATGATGTAAATAATGTATTTATATTAAAACTGAAACAATTAACGAATTATCTGATTAGTCGCTGGACAGATAATTCACCTGGCACACTTCTGATTACCAGTTCATCATTTAAGTCATTTTCAAGTGAGAATACCCAAGGAAAATAGCTGTGAAGATTTACTGCTTTCCTTTGTTTTATATTATAGTAAACTGACTCTCTGTGGAACTTGTCATAAGCATTTCTCACTATTCCAATATTTTATAGTAAATATTCTTTGGATTAATTGGTAGGCTAAGGAAAATAACTGGTAGTTGCAGCCTTAATTTACATGCAGACGGTATTTACTGAACATCTAAAAGTGTCCCTGTACTCACAGATAATTTAACAACTGCACATAACCAAACATTTCTGGTGTCCACTATATATTGGTCATGAATGACATCACTTCTTAAAACACATTACGTCATGTCCAAATACATTGTGAAGTGTAAGTAACACATTGATTGTGTAGTAGGCTACTGTATATGTGTGATATGAATGATAAGCCTGCAGCCTGACACTGAGACTGACACTGAGGCTGAGCTGTCATTAGTTCACTAGTAAAAGCCGATTAGCTCTGTGTAGTGAAGTGTCCGGCAGACATTACTGCACCAATAGAACCACGCTAATAAGACTGCATGCATTGATCTGACCCTGAATATGAACTTGAATGATAACGGTATCATGATAAGATGGGATGATGATCGGGGCCTTCCTCCCTATTGGCCGGTGGACATGATAATAACCGAGCTGTAAGCTACTAGAGAGAGGCGCAGATGCGTAACGTCAGAATAAAAACATAAAGCTTCTCACCCAGAACAGGATGTTGAATCCGAAAATGAAGTATTTGATGCAGCAGCTGACTTCGTTGCCTTTGTAGTGATTCCCCGACATGTTTGAGCATCATCAGCGGAGTCTCTCTGTGTGGGGAGGAAAACACGGCCTGCTTCACAGGCTTTGTGTGCGGGATGGAACAGGTTCAGCGCTCCGGGGATGCATTTCACTCGGTCCACTTCAAATGTCCTCAGAGCCGCTTCAGACCCGAACCGGTAGCATGGTGGAGGAGTCCAGGACGCGCTCACACACGGAACGGTAGCACCGGGGATATGAAGCCGACGGTAACGCGGTAAACCGCAGAATAAAAACGGTCCTCAGTTTTCTGGGCAAATTGCGCCTACAAGAGGCGGTACCGCTGCTGAGGGTGGTCGTCAATGATTGGCTGGAGAAACACTTGAAAGACTGAGGATGCAACCAATCATAGCAGAGGAAAGATGGGGCATTTCCTGTGTCCTGAATGATGTCATGTAGCCTACTAATGATACTAGAGTTATTTCTATGAAATAATAATAATAATAATCCCAAACACCTAAAAACAGTCTAAAAGGGAATTATCCCTAAATGTCTAATATGTATCTAATTGTAGAATATAACCCTCTTTAAGTAATTATAAAACCCCTAAATTTCCAGAAATATTAATGAGGAAATGACCTTGGTGACCTCAAGGTAGGTAAATACAGCCCTGATATAATAATAATAATAATAATAATAATAATAATAATAATAATAATAATAATAATAATAATAATAATAATTAAATAGTAAAGATAAGAAGAAGAAGTAATACTGAGGTCACAAGTGCAAATTCCCTCAGCAGAATCGCACCCACCTAAGGAAGCCACCAAACTAACTGTTCAATTCTATTTCCTGTAAATTTGATTTCCTGACATTATTGTCTGATACCAAGCATGTAATTCTGGTGGAAAATCACTTACATTTTTTTTTTTACAATCAAATTACCACAACCATTTGACATAAAAGGTAGGGCTGTTGTGCACTTTACTTCGTTGGTAATCTAGTCTTGGATGAATGGATGAAAGTCCAAAAGATCCATTGACTCCAGCAAAATTTCAAAGTTTTACCATTTGGGTCATTCTGTGTCAAATCAGATAGAGGTTTTAGTTTACATTTTGTTCAAACCTTATGTATATGCTATTTGAGACCAATAATGCGTTATGTGAAATATTTTAGCTGAATTTTCAGAATTGCATAGTATTTTGTCCATCTTGGCTGGAAGCCATATATAAGGTTCAATATCTTCAGACACAAAACTCCCACAGCCATGACATTTGGTACAGTAAGTACGTTTACTCAAGTACTAATCATTTCTGAGATATCAACAGGATTATTACTTTATTTATCATGTAAGCAGCCAGATTACACACAGTATTTAGGCTACAATAGAAGCAGTATTGAGCACAGCATGGAAATGTAACCTGATGCAAATAGAAAGGTGGTCCTACCCCAAGAAAATATGAAGGTCTTTGACTTAAAAGTATGCAATTTTACACCATTTTGGACCATTATTATTACTATAACGTCTGAACATTTAATTCTTCTGGCAATATTTGCCCTGTAAAATGATATTCTGTAAATCAAAAGAGCAGATTCAGAAAATAGAACATGGTTTTATCAGTGCGTAACATTAGTAATATATATACATATATATATATATATATATATATATATATATATATATATATATATGTATATATGTAAATGAAAGGTTATTTCTGTGTTTTTGTTTTGTTAAGGTTTTGTGCATCTCAAAGTTACAACACTTTAACCTTGACATTATTACATCATGTCCTCACCTGATGTAATAATGATTGTCAATTCTGTGCTGAAACATTGTGAATAATATCCACAATATCAGAGGTGGATTAGATATGTTTTAATAAAAAAAACATGTGATCATCTTCCCACTAATAGTGGTCCCAGAGTTAAATGTGGAGGGGGTCTGACTGGTACAGCACCAGTAAGGGTTCACTCAGGGAGCCTCTGTTCAGACAGTAAAGACTCTGTGTTAGGGCTTCATGAAGGACCAGACTCCCACTCTCGTCTGTGTAACGCAGCTGGAAACCCAACACCTCCAGAGGCTTCACAGGTAGAACAGCTGACACATCAAACACGTCATATCCAGATGAGGATCGCTGGTCCAGGGTCAGCAGTCTCTCCTCGAGGGCAGGACTTTCCTTCAGAGCTCCCTGTGAAGCTGTGACACTGTGCAGGGTGACAGTCACGCTGATGGGACGGGGGTGCAGGGTTTTCCTGAAAAGAACCAGCTCTGCACCCAGCATGGAGGGGTTCAGGCTGCTGACATTGAACCAGATCCATCCTGGAGGAGCCTGATGTGGACCTGGTGATCCAAAGAATAAAAAGAGAAGGGAACGATTAGTTAAGACTTTATAAGGTTTTCTGCAGAATCATACCAATGTGTTTTTGCTGTTTTTGCTCCTTAACTAACAATCATGTATACTTACACATTTTGCTGACCATTTTTCATTCATACTGTACATACAGATTTTCAAATGTATTTCTACCTCCATTCCAGACATCAGTTGGTTTCCATTCATTTCTGTGTGGTATGAGAATCAGCAGCTGTTTAAAACTCACTTAGGCTGTGTAATCCATCACATTCGGTTTGTTTTTATTGTTAAATTCACCTTGCATGGCAGTACAGTTTCTTGCTTACTGATAAAAATGAATGCAGACTTGATGTTCACTGTGATGGATGATTAGGTAAAGTTTGTACAGAAATTAATGAAAAGAATGATGGCTGGAATGGTAGAAAAAAAACCACTGAAAACAAAAGCAGTATATTTGCAAAACGGTTAGTTATGATGTAAAGGTTAAGTGATTTGTGTTTTTAAAGTATACACAATTTGGCCTAAACATGTAAAATCATCAGTATGGTCCATTAACTGAAATAATAAATTCATGTGTTTTTACATACTGACTAGTTCTGGTTTTAGGTCATGCTTTTGGTTATGTAATGACAAAAAATTACTACATATTTATAACAGAGAGCCTGCATTACAAACTGAGGAAAGAGTTTGAAGGCTGTGGGGGGTTTCCAGGCAGGGAGGGTCTAACAAAAAGTATTTCCAGTTGCATTATGGGAAATGTAGGACCCAGTGTTTTCGGAGCTTGACCCATACATCAGACCGTCACATACGGGTACTTTGCAAAACCTTTTGGGGGATAGAAAACAGAAGATCCCGACTTCAATGCAATTTGACGTGTGTTTGGATTTGGATTTTGACAAGTTTACATGCATTCATCTCTTGTTATACAAACATTTGTTTTATAGACGCCTTATAATTATTTTGTGACCTTGCCTGAACCTGAGCGTTGGTGATACCTTAATAAATGAAGGTTGATCGCCGCCATGTCCCTTCAGTCTTCCCCCCGTCAATCAGATACGTAGAGATGTCTGGATAAGCAATATCCAGCCTGCTGGATATTGCTTATCCAGACTTCTCTACGTATCTGATTGAATCCCGTTAGGCTAAGTGTTGTCTGTAAATAACCAACGTATTAATAACCAACTGTTTGATCTATAGGCTGAGATTTCGTTGGAGACGACAGTCTGATGCTGCTATAACGTTAATGTATGACTGTATTACTGCAGCAGCCTTCCCCTCAAGCTAACGTTAGCTAGCCATGGTAGTCACTGTCACCAGCATCATTTAGCCATTTAGCACATTGACAGTGAATATTCACGTATAATGTGCCTTAGATCTAGGTGTGAAAGCCTCGGTTAACACGCTACACAACAGCTTTTCATAATTTGTTTTCCCCCAAAGGTGGGCGTGGTCATGAGAGCCTACTTTGGATGAGGTATTGCCGGTCTGATATAAACTCAGGCTTTCTTGGCCTCTGCTGCTTTGATTTTGATCATTCTCTTTTTCAAGTCCCCCAACTTTTTGAAAGTGCAAAACTAAATTGCTGTAAGTATAATGTATTTAAAGTGCCTACATATAGATGAAAGTTGTTTGAGATTTCATAGTAGTTATGATGTACACTGTTGTCCCACAGTGTTACATAAATGGAGGAGGGCCCACAACTGATTAAAAAAAAAAATTGTGAAATTGTGGAAGCTGGTGCGAAGACACAGTTTTGGAACAAATATTATTCAATACATTGTTATAAAATGGTGGGAAACTAAATTTGCGGTCTGACGTATGTCTTGTATCTATCTTGTTAGTGCATGTTAAACAGCACTCATCAATATTTTTATATTCACAATGATCGAATGACTATGTGAAAGGTGATGCATGTAGTGATGAACCCACAGAGAATTATTAGTTTTGCCTTGTTTCAGCAGCAGCAGGTAGCTGATTTCAGTGGAAAAGCTATGATAAACCCACACAGTTTTTGCTCCAGAAGCAGTTATTTTTCCTCAGGAGGTGGAGACCAAAAGGGAGCTAAAAGGAGAGAACATTGGACTTAGATTCATCAGGTGGACACAAACACGACTTCATCTGTAAACAGGCAACTATTTGCATACATGTTAGCCACAACAACTTTATACGGTGATAATATGTGAACCTAACATTGTGTTTACACCTTGTTCTGCTGCCCCCAAGTGGCAAATATTTTATACAGTATCTAGTATTAAATGTGGACACTCTGTTTGTCTTCATATTTGGTAAGTGTTAAGCATGTTGCAACTCTGGCCAAAACCCAAACAGTGATGCACAGCAGGTGTTTTGCTGATGGAAAACTTTCATGTTTCCCAGTGCAAATACGTCATCACACACAGCTAAGGCTAACTACCTTGTTCTTTTATTCTTGCAATGCAGTCAAACAGGAAATGTAAAACATCACTTTCCGTGATTAGATTTCAATAAAACTATGTAGTAATTATTGAAAGAAAGTTGCAAATTAAAACATTAAAACAAGATGGTAATTAAATTAACGTCCTTACCAACAACACTCCGAAAACTCTGCACCAGCGTTCCATCTGAACTCCCAAAGTCTTGAGCCTCCAGTGAGTCCAGACGCTGATAGATCCCTCTCATGTAGGGATGTGGCTTAGCCTGATGGCTCGCAGACACTTTATCGATATGTAACATTTCCAAAATGGCCTTGTTGCGCTCCTGGTCATCCTCTGCATCTCTGCGGTGATCCATCAGCAGCAGGCCTGTGACGGAGCCCAGCAGGAGGAAGACCAGCGGTACGTCTAAAAATCCCAAGCAGACACCTCGCATCATTCTGAGCTCAAATGATTTCCAACCAGTCTGATATGATCCTGTATCTGCACTTCTTTTTCTGTCAAAGTGCTGCTGGTATTTCCACCTGGCAGGCTACGGTACCAGTCTGTGCACTAATAGGTATGCAGGAACCACAGGGGCTGTCAGGACTTAGTGAAGCAATCCCATTCTGAAACTGAGGAATGCTGCTTTCTTTTGACAAACACTCCACCGTGGACTGTACTGAGCCACAGTGCTGCACCGCTCTCAACAAGCTACCACTGGGCTAATGCACAGGCGCCTGAGCAATGGAGCCATTGGAGCAAATACATCCCAATGATTCAATAAGGAGAACAAAGTTATAGTTTTGCTATACTCCACTTTTTGTCTTTTTTAAATTAAACTTATCATCATACAGTCCCTGTAGTCAGGTATATTTAATCAGCCTATAGGCTCGTTCATTTTACTATTTTCAGCAACTGACAAAAACAAGTAGCCTAATAAAAAAAATAACACCTTTGGACCACCCTGTAAGTTGGTTCAGTCGAACCCGTCACTGATCGTTTACCACAGCATGCTTTGGCGGTCAGTCACTGTCTGTCAATCCACACAGGAGTCCTGACTGTTCCCAAAGGTAAGAAATATGAAACCATTTAGCTTAAAGGGGAACAACGGACATTTTTAAATCATTGACATAGAGTGCTATAGGAATGATCACTAAAACCCGGGAATGACTTAGCATTTTAGCACTTCCTGTTCCCTCGTCTGGAAGTCAATGGGTTTTTTGAATGAGTTTTTAGTTAGATGCCTGATATACGGTTTGTAGTTTACACAAGCTGAAGAGATTTTAACGTTTTGTTTTACGACATTAAATACATCAATAAATATCCCATTTGTGAATTTTTAAGCTTTTATGTTTCCTAAAACATTTAGCTAACAAGTGGCTAAATGAGACTACTAAACGTCATCACGCCGACTCGTCCGCCGTTACAGCCTCGTTGTGTATACTCACGCTCATGTGACCGTGGTGTTCTTCTATTATAGCCTAACGTTAGCTTTTTATTTCTGGCGATTGCATTCACACTTAAAAAACATGAAAGTGGTGTTCATTTGTGGAGATTATCTTGCTGAACAAAACATGTAAGTATCATAAACGTGTGTTTGTCACAGAGCTTATTTTCTGCAATAATTCAAAACCCAATGGAACAATCCCATTGGTTTTTAGTCAAGGGAACCTGGGCGATGCTAACTTCCTGGTTGGCCTATAAAAATATGTCATCCCTGGTGCACTCTATTATTCTGGAGGCTTTATAACATGATGGTAAAAAATACTGTAACTTGCTCATGTATGCGCATACTGTGAGGGACAGCTGGGAAACCACAAGGTGGCAGCGTCATCACGGTAAACAGTAACTGCCTGTCAGTGGCGATTTGAATGGAGTATAGAATTTCAACAACATTTACATTATAAATAAAAGCAGCAAGCGGCAGTTTGCGGGTTTAAGCCCTTTTTCGCTCAACTGAGGGAAGCACCTGAAATCAAAGCCGCAATCAGCAGTGATCGGGTTTTGGGCTTCACAAAGCAAAACAAAGTCATTTCACCTGGTTTAATTCTGTATAAAGAAGGAGTGAGACCAATCACACCCTTGTTTCATTATTACAGTGTATGCAGCCTTTATGTACTTGTACACTCAAAGTCCCGCCAGTCATATTTCTTGGTAAGTATTATTGCTGGTTCATTTCTATAACTTTCTTAATGTATGTAGTAATATTTCTTTTGACATGTACTAATACCGACCGACCGACCGACAGACAGCCAAACCCAACCCTGCCATCCATAAGCCATCGAGCATGGCTAAACATTTATAGAGTAGTCAATAATGATGTTTTGCTGTGTTTTGTCTCCAGCTGCGTTATATCATCGACCTCCTGGGTGAAGTTCCGAGGAAACTTCTGAAGGCTGGGAAATACACAGCGCACTTCTATCGAGGAAGAGCCAATTTCTTCATGAACACTGAATGGACAAGGAAGGTAAAGTATCACAACCTTCTTTGACTAGCCAAACATGAATTATCCTCTATAAGAAAATTTTCCGTTAGTATAAAAGCAGTAACTCTGATGAAGAGATAACTCAAGTAGATTTTGTCTTCTTTTAGACGCCAGGACAGTTTTCCAAGGAAACCGGCAAGAGCACACAAGAACACAGGGCATACCAGGCTTCCTCTCTGTACGAGCTGAAAGCGGTAGGTTGTCAAGTAGATGTTGCCTGCAGAGGAGCCCACAAAATAAATCTCACAATTTTCATGAGCCAGGAGGGTTATTTTGTCTAATGTTAATATAACTAATTTCTTCAAAATTTAGATGCACGGGTTCCGAGGAAACACGGCAGATGAGGCTGATAGGCGTGCTTGTTTTGACCTGCTGGAGAAAATGCTTCAGATCGGTCCCAAGAAGAGGATTACCCCAGACAAAATCCTGGCACATCCATTCATAACGGGGAGCTACCTCAGACCCGGCAAAGGGTGGTAAGTGCGGCTGTATGATATTAGGCCTCTTCATGGCACAAAGGTTATCGGACACCAGTAGGCATTGTAGATTATTTTACTGGCTGGTGTAATGTGTATCGTGTGCAATTTGAACATGATAATTAAAGTGTAAATTTATCCATTGGCAGCACAATGTCCACAGTCGTCGACGTCAGCGACAGCCCTGCAGAGACCAAGGTTGATGACTGGTAGGTGATGATTTATATTTTTGTTTTGGATTGTGTGGTAGAAAGGGCATATTTCTGTACCATCAGTTTGAAACACTTGTTCTCGACTCAGCATGTTTCTGACTCTAAAGGTTTGTTTAGCTGTCCGGCCCACAACTTTAACGTTTTGGTTCACTCTCACCACTCATAGTATCGTTTTTGACTGCAGCAGGCAGAATTGTACACTACCTGCTCAGCATCAAATGGCAGACAGACACAGTTAGCTGTAGAGTAGAGTAGCTGGTGAACATAGTGGAACATTTAGCTGCCAAGGAGCCCGATATTTCCTCTAGGAGAGCTAAAAGAGAGTGATTATTGGACTTACATTCGTCAGGTGGACAGAAACACAAGTACAAATGAATGATAATGTTGCTCCATAATGTTGGTTATATTTCTGGGGTTCCAGTGTAGCCAGCGGATATCCAAGCCAAGACTTCCTTTTCCGTGCGCTGCTCATTGTTCACAGTCCGATTAGTAACTTGAGACGCGAGACTGGAGTTGAGAGACAACATGTACGACCGGATCGTTTCACAAGTAGCCAGTTTACAAGCTAATTTTAAACCAATAAAAAGCTGAATCATCGTCAAACGATAGCTGGTGGGTTTCCGGATTGTATTTCAGACAATGCGTTCCGCCTCTTTCACTGTCCACACAATCCGTGTGGAAAGTAACGCCTGTCTATGACGCCTGTCATAGAAGAACTCCTACTCCTACTAAGGTATGCAAACTATGATGAATACAACTTTACATTTGACGCTGTATTTGAAAGTTGCGCTGCATTTTTTTTAATCATTTAAAAACGTTAATGCCATATCTATGACACAAATATCATTAATGACACCAACATTTGCACAACCTTTTCTCAACAGCCTTCCAAAATATAGTCCAGGAAGAAAGTTACTACCAGAAGCTACACGTCTGTGACTTGGAGTCACAATAATCAAGGCCTATTGAAGGAGGCTGGGACACGGGCAGACACGGGTCTTGGGGTATAACACATGCGCAGTGTAACTGAAGCTGCGGTCGTGCGTGACGATTGGTTCAGTTTCGGCAAGTGCAGACCAGATTTTACTGCGCATGTGTTGTACCCCAAAGATATGACGCGGTGAAGACGCGTGACCCCGCCTCCTTCAATAGGCCTTGACAATAATCTGACTGGTTAGCCATTTTCCCCAAAGAACCACTCCACAACCACTCCATCCGACACATATTATCCGTCTGTCCGTCCTGGAAGAGGGATCCCTCCTCTGTTGCTCTTCCTGAGGTTTCTTCCATTTTTAACCTTGTTAAAAGTGTTTTTCTGGCTAAGTTTTTCCTCATCTGATGTGAGGGTCGTACTGTAAAGGACAGAGGGTGTCGTATGCTGTACAGATTGTAAAGCCCCCTGAAGCAAGTGATTTGTGTCATTGGGCTATACAAATTGGATTGACTTATTTACTTAATTGAATAAAAGCCTGTGGTTTTGGTAATCGCTGGAGAGTAGAGTGTGGGAGCATCGGCTGGTGGCCTGTGAAGGGCCGCCGGTACGATACCTTCACGCTAATTCTTGCTGATTGCTGCACCACGGTGGGAAAGGAAGTAGACAAACTTCGAAGTCAGTTACAACACCATGGAGTTGAGTGAGGACTGATAAAGGAATGGGAAGGCTAGTGGGAGTAGGAGGAATAAACAGGATAAATAAATATCTTTATGAAATAACCACATGGTAAACCTATTTTTGTAAACTCCTGTGTTAATTCTTGACAAATGAAAAGCACAGAGTATTTTCTCATTTTAAGAACTTGAGTGCAAAATAAACATAACAGTTTTAAGTGAAATTATACAGAAAAAATAAATAAATGTAGACCTAGCCTATATCGCGATAGAAACGATATAGAAAAATATATACAGTAGACATTTTTATATCGTTTTGATGATATATATATATTATATTATATTATTATATATATTATTACTATATCGTCATATTGCCCAGCCCCAACCACATTCGGAGATCTGCACTGCTGTATCCTGTCAGCAACAACTGTAATTTATCAAAATATATCTTATCTATAGGCCACATATCTACTCTATCTCTATTATATATACAGTATTTGTACACTCCTATGTTGATAAGAGTATTTAATACTTGACAAATCTCCATTTAAGGTACATTTTGAACAGATAATGCTCTAATAGATAGATAGATAGATAGATAATACAATAGGATAACAGTGGACGATTAAATCCAGGAGGAAGTAATGCAACTTTAAGTTTGCCAACTGCAGGAAAAAAACCCAAAGAAGAAGAAGAAGAAGAAGAAGAAGAAGAAGTATTATATCCAGCCACTAGTGATGGGTCGTTTGCGAACGATTCGTTCAAAAGAACAAATCTTTTGGGTGAACGAACTGAACTGAATGACTTCCTGAAACGATTCGTTCATTTCTCAGTTCAGTTGAACTCTCAACTTGCTGAGCAAATCTGCATCCATTTGAATCTCTCACCGAGTGAGTGATTCATGTCATTTGTTCGCAGGAGGAATGGCGTGTGTTGTGTTCAAGACAGCAAATACACAGCTGATTCGGGTAGGGTGTATATACAGTATAGTATTAACATCGCACGGCAGCTGAATTCTCACGATGTCACAAGAACACACGATAATCGCAGGATCAAATGTCACACGAAGCGCAGATGTTGCAATAGCATCAGTTATATCAGAACTGGAGAGTATTTCTTCAATGAAAGAAGAACAAAGAATGGCACTGAACGTGTAGAGTACGGCCAAGTTTTCGCCTTCATTTAGTTTTGCTTCAGTTTGATTGACAGATAATTCATCCAATCACCTGCTAAGTATTTTTTTTAAAGTGCCTGCCGTTTTCCGAATAGTTTCCAATGACAGCTTCTCAGATGGTTCTGTGTAACAAACTCTCTGACAAGGTCAGTTTAATATAATAAATGAAAAGAAATGTAAATAGTTCTGTTTTTCAGTGTAATAGAGACTTTATGAATAGAGATTTTATTTTGTCCTGATCGCTTTGGTATCCACTGTGTCTGGTCTATGGTTTGTTTTGATCTACTGACAGATAACAGTTTACATTATAGCGCACCGACTAAATATATAAGTCAGTTTTAACTGAATAGCCAACATTTACATGGTCATAGGAAATTACAAATTCTACCCTCAACACATTCTTGTTAACTCAAAGGTGTTAAGTGACATCTAGTGGCAACAGACAGGCAGTGCAAAAAACAACTGTAAACACAGTGAAGATACTGTGAGATGCATTTTTGTTTGTGTGATAAAAGTTATGTTATATGTGACATACAATATATACAAACATTTGACCCATTTAAAACATTTTTTATTCAGGCCAGTCATTGTTTATTGTCTATAGTAACAATGATCCTATATATGTGTCATAGCATCATTTATCTTTATGGAGGCAGAAAAATGTTCTGAACACGTTAGTTCACGTTGACTAGCAAGTATACTTGCCAACCCCCGCGATTTTTCCGAGAGACTCCCGTTTTTCATTACTCTCCCGGTGTCACAATTCTCCCGTATTTATCCTGATTTATGGCAAATTTTCACACTTTTTTCCCATTCGTTATCTCGACCTGTTTTTGATGCTGTGCAGCGTGTATAAGCCCTGCTGTTTCCACCCGGACGACAACAGAGCTACACCAAATGTTGTTTCCCGGCGGAAGAGAGCTGTCTATGCTCGCAGATCGTGACCATGGATGTATGAAGTAGAACTGGATACAGCGTAAGAGGCGGGGCCCCGTTCATTCCTATGAAAGTTGCTCAGTGGCGCAAGAAGCCTAAATGGCTTGACTTCCGTCTAGAAAAATACCCGGATCTTCGGCACATGGAACATGCGCTGTAGCGTCCGCTCGGGGTGACATGTCATTGTTCCGACAACCCGTTATTACGACAACCCAATTGTCCGACAAATGCCCCACTGGACCAATAGCCCATTAGACCGACAGCCCGTTATCCTGAAAAAAAACACCCATTGTTCCGAAATCCCGTTGTTCCGACAATACACACTCTCGGCCGCCTTTGCGTCTTTACGCATGGAGCCTCCCGTTGCGCGGAGTAAAATACACCATGGAGCATCCCGTTGGCCTGTGAATCATATTTTTATTTTTCTTCCCCGGAGCATCGTGGGCATTTTACATGGTCGGGTCCGAGGGCTTGAGCCACAGTTAGCCCGTGCATTAAGACAGCGATGCACGTCTTTACGCATGGAGCCTCCCGTTGCGGAGTAAAATACACCATGGAGCATCCCGTTGGCCTGGGAATTATATTTTTAATTTTTCTTCCCCCGGAGCATCTTGGGCCTTGTACGTGGTCGGGTCCGAGGGCTTGAGCCCCGGTTAGGCCTTGCATTAAGACAGTGGTGCAGGGAGAATGTGTATCGTCGGAACAACGGGATTACGGAACAATGGGTGTTTTTTTTCGGGATAACGGGCTGTCGGTCTAATGGGCTTTAGGTCCAGTGGGGCATTTGTCGGACTATTGGGTTGTCGTAATAAACGGTTGTCGGAACAATGGGCAGTCACAACGTCACGCCGTCGTCGCGGCCTGCGTTCCAGCCTCGGTCTGGGTCTCAATCAAATGAACGGAGGAAGGGAAATAACTCTGGATTCGGCTGTTAGTTCATTTTACAACTTTAAAAACTTAATTTTTTTTAGATAAGGGCAATTTAGGTGTTCGTACTGCGAATTTGATTAACCTAAAAAAAAATTATCCGCTGAGTTACAGACGTCTCTTTCCCAATGTAAGTCTATGGGAAAAGTCTTTTTGGGCCCAATGCATCACGTGACGGACACGGAAGGTGCAGTACCGCTGTTTGGCCACTACGAAAGTTGGGATCGACGATCGGCGCTCTTCCTGGGGGCTCGGTCGCGACACAGCGCAGTTTGAGCTGTGCTCGCGCTGGTTCAGCGCACATCACATCAAAGCACCCAAAGTTGGGCTTTGCTCAATGTAGCGAAAAGCCACTGTGGTGTGGCGCAAGCTATTGGAAATAATGGGTTTCAGAGCACAGCCTTGCTGTTGCCGCATTGTTTCTGAAAGGGCCTTCAGTGAGAGAGAGACGGAGAGAGAAATGGAGAGTAATAAGAGAAAGAAATACTCAAGCAGGGGCAAGAAATTAATAAAAACTGATGAATATTTGTTCATGCTAGATATTCACATGCCAAGTTCACGTAAGAGGGGCAAATTATTCAGTTTTCTTTCCTGAGAATTAAATAGATAGCTACATAGATGTACTTTATTGATCCCAAATTGGGAAATTGATGATAAAATTTAACATAAAATGCTGTTACACTGTGTTTTCAAGTCACCAGAACGCAGGAAACATTACATTTTGGTTTTGAAATCCTCCCCATTTGTAAGGTCTCAAGATTTGAAGTATGCTAGCAAGTATTGTTGGCTTGGTTTTTTTAACAATGGCTGAAGAAAATACTGGTTTCTCTCAATATGTACTGTCACTCACTCTCCAGGATCACGAGTGTTAATTGAGAAAGTTAACATTAACCAACGGGAACAGAATAGCCGACCCCTACGCCGCAGACTACTTCTGGAGGAGTAGACGGCTGGCTAACGTTAGTTAGCTAGCTAGCTAGCTTGTCCGGAGACTGACTAGCTAGCTAGCTAGCTAACGCCTGCTCTCCTCCATCAGTAGTCTCCTTGCAGTGAGGAGTGAGGAACAGGGACCGAGACCCAGCGCTGTCCACTGTTGGGCTCATTTTCTGTAGCATGGTGGAATTAGCAAGCTAAGCTAGCTAAGTATCCAGCCGTCCGACCAGCGGCGGGTGGCCAACAGCAGCGCTGTAACAATACATTAGGGGCGAATAAATCTTCGGATGCCTATAGTTAACTATCCTTCAGTAAAGTCAGTCAAAAAAGAGAGTCGTACAATATCGGTGAAACGTTTCAGAGATGGCGATGTTGCTAATAGTTTAGCCTTCTGCTAACCGCAGCAAATGGCTCACGGCTGCGGTTAGTAGACGGCTAAATATTAGAAACATTTACTCTCTGAAACGTTTCGCCGATATTGTAGCTCGCTAGAGCCTCGAATCACAGTTTGCATTCTCAGATGTATGTGATATCTGGATTCTGGCACCCAAACATCACAGCAAGAAAACATTTTCAATGTGTAACTTTAGCCCTCTGCTAGTGTTAGCCTCAAGTCAAGGCCTATTGAAAGAGACTGGTACACGGGGTTTGGGAAACGGGGTATGACACATGCGCAGTAAAATCTCATCTACACTCGCCGAAATTGAGCCAACAGCAAAGCACGACCGCAGCTCCAGTTACACTGCGCATGTGTCATACCCTAGCGCTCAAAACCGTGTACCAGCCTCTTTCAATAGGCCTTGCCTCATCTTTCCTGTTTTGCATCCATCTAACACCGTGACGTCACACAAAATGGTCTCTAAAAACATTTTTGTTTAAAACGTCATCTGTAGTTCCAATGACTTTCTGACATCATCAACATTCTAGAATAATAATTGGTAATTGACTGTGATAACCACGGAATGTGGATATGTGACCATAGACAACGCTCTGGACAACAGTACAGAGCAACTTTTGGATCAGACTTCTTCACAGATATCCAGCCAACAAGTGAACTGATCCAGAGACCCTCTGTAGCTAATAACAGGTAAGCCAATATTTTATTTTCTCTCTGAGTCTCTGGGGTCAAGTGAATCTGTAACTTTAGGGCTGGTCGATATGGCCAAAATCTTCTATCCCAATATAGATAATTAATAGTTAATAGTTGTTTTTCTGTTAAAAAAAACATGAAATGATAATTAATGTTTACTAATTATTAGTAATGCTATAATTTCTGTTACTTTGTCATTATTTTGTGTAACATTAAATAATTAGTTTATAAATTTGATATTGTATCATAGCTGATAGGAGACGATAACAATTACCTTCTGATTAAATTAGTAAAGTATTTATTAACAGTTTATTGTTGCGGACATTATAACATGTTATATAAAGTACTATATTCATTAATGATTACCAATTGATTTGTAAACTTTTAAGAATTTGTTTGTAAAATCTCTTTAAACATTACATAGATGGATGGAGAAACCAATTATTAACCATTGACAGAGTATTAACTATCTATCTATCTTATAGATGCTTTACATAGTATTTATTAACCATTTAATACCATTGGTATTATAATCATCAGTTGCAACTTTATAATAGCCATCCAAATAATGTTTATAGATGGTTTAAAAAACAATTATTAACCATTAAAGTGTTACAAATATTTGGTCCATCTATCTATGTAATGTTTATAGATGTTTACAAACAATTTCTTCAAGGTTTACCAATCATTTCGTAATCATTAACAAATACTTAATATAGTGTATAAATGTTATAATGTGTGCAACAATAAACTACTAGTGTTATTTTAACTAGTGTTAAAATAACACTAGTATTAATCACTCATATTTACACATTAGTAAATATTATTAATAATAATTTAATGGTTTGTTAACAGTAAAATAACTATTAACTAAATTTGGATTAACTATCAATTTACCATTTATAAATGATGGTTATTATAAAGTGTTACCCAATAGTTTGATTTAACTACAATGGGGTATTCCCAAGAGCAGAATTCTTATCAATTCAGATTTTCTGAGAAATTGAAGTTAGTATGTACTCCATTTAGACAACGTAATTGTGCATCATGATATCTCAATATATGATTTAGTCCGGATACGATTCCATTGAAAGACGTTGGATTATCATATTGAATTATCGCTCAACCCTACTTAGTGGAAAGACGAGTGAAATATACAACCACAGTATCTTGGTGTATATTTATAACTGAAGTGTTTTACTTAGCAAGAAGTCATGGGGGAAGGAACAGCAGGTGGCTTCTTGTAAATTACCTCTATAATTTAAGTACAGTGTACTTAAAAAAATCTTCACCTCAATTCAAAATGTTCTTTGGTGGCAATCAAAACAAGCTGGAAATGTTTTTGTCTGTGCAAACACTGGGTAATCTGATTAAAATAATTAAAGTGGGGCTTTTAAATACTAATTAAAACACTTATTGAGGCAGACAAACATTTAATTATGGCCATTGGAAATAACATATTCACACTTTGCTTTCACGTTTATTTGCAGAAATGGAAACTGAAATATTATCACACTTAGACAACTACAACATCCTTGATTTCCTGGGAGAGGGACAATACGGAAAGGTCGTAGGATGTTACAAACGGGACACCGACGAAGTTGTGGCTGTGAAATTTTTAAAAAAACACAGATTTTCACAGTACTACGACCGAAGGGAGGTGAGCTACTTTTTGATGATCTTTTTTTTTTTTTACTAAGGACATTGCTTGAGTCATTATGAATATGTGCAGTCACATAAACTGTTGATGACTGTTTCAAACTTGTCATTTATCCCCAGATGTACATCATGGAAAAGCTCCAACGTTTGGACCCTGATCAGTCCAGGATCATCAAATACCTCGACTCGTACCACGGAAGGGAAACTGCCTACATGGTGTTTGAGAAGCTGGACATCAGCCTCGAAGACTTCATGGATAGCAGAAAATTGGCTTGCTTGCCATTCGATGCCATAAGGACCATCATCAAAGATGTAAGTATACCAGATAGTAGATAGAATTTGAAGCTCTATCGGTTTTCCACTCTGGCACATCCTTATTTACATATACTCTGTGACTGACTTCACTTGCAGATGGCCACAGCATTAGCTGCCCTGAAGAGTGTCGGTCTGATCCATACAGATTTGAAGTTGGACAACATCATGCTGGTGGATCATCAGACGCAGCCATTCAGGGTGAAGCTCATTGACTTTGGCTTGGCTATGAAGAAATCCGAAGCCTTTCCAGGACAAGGTGTTCAGCCTTTGCCGCACAGGTGAGACCTTTATATTAGAATTGCTTGGATTCAAGTTTCCTGCCATTTATTGATATTACACCACTCTGCTATAATGTATTTGCAATCTTTTCTTCTGTATGTAGTATTTTCCCTTAGAAGGTTTTTTCATTGCTCTTTCTATAAAGAATGAAACTTGATACCTTAGTTTGGTGCGCTCCCAAACTCTCATCAGAGCTGGAGTCGTTTCATGTAAACAAAATTATTGTCATAATTTCTTGGCCAAAATTGTTTTACTGTACAGCACAGTGCTATATATCTATTGAGCTTGGAATATGGTCAGAAAACCCCAATATCCCCAGTATCATGTTTCAACTTTTTGGATAAAGAAATATCGTGCCATGCCTCATTGAACAGAGTTGCTTGAAAAGCTTTCTATAAGTGCGAGGGAAATTGTTGAATTCAAGGGCCCACGTGGCATCCTTATATTGATGCTGTGCATTCTTATTTTGATGAAATTTATGCAATGCCCAGAGTTGTATTTTTAATGATTTTAAACATGACAGTGTTCTTCATTTTATGTGCTGTTCTTCCCCATGCAGGGCTCCTGAAGTCATTATGGGCCACCCATTCTCTGAGGCCATTGACGTTTGGGCTCTCGGCATAATAATGGCCGATCTCTGTCTTGGCTTTTCACTTTTCCCGGGGACTCATGAGTATGATGTGGTAAGTATTATTGCTGGTTCATTTCTATATCTTTCTTAATGTGTGTAGTAATATTTCTTTTGACATGTACTAATATTAAATGGTCCGGCATTTTTAATAAGTTGGCTTCTTTAAGTGGAGTCGCACCAAACAAAGTGCTAAGAAGACAACTACTCTACAGCTAGTGGCTCTGCAAGACTGTACTTAAGCACATTGGTGCTTTGAGCTAAATGCTTAAATGCTAATGCTTAGCAGGTATAATGTTTACCATGTTCACAATCTTAGTTAGCGTATTAGCATGCTAATATTTGCTAATTAGCAATAAACACAAAGTACAGGTATTTAGTCATGAACCAAGGTATTGGGCAAATAAAATTGTTGACCTGATGGGGGCGCTAGATTAAAAGAGAAAGGATTACCAAAGTGATTACGATCTTGAGGGCAACATGAATATGGCAATCCGTAGTTGTTGAGACATTTCACTCAAAGACACAAATGTCAGAGGATCACCAAAGCCGGTAGTGTTCATAGTTTGGGCGGATGTCTACAATAAATTCCATGTTAATCCATACAATAGTTGTTGAGATATTTCAGTCTGGACCAAAGTGGTGGACCGACAGGCATCCCACCCAACACTGCCATCCATAAGCCATCAAGCATGGCTAAACATTTATAGAGTAGTCAATAATGATGTTTTGCTGTGTTTTGTCTCCAGCTGCGTTATATCATCGACCTCCTGGGTGAAGTTCCGAAGAACCTTCTGAAGGCTGGGAAAAGTACAGCACAGTTCTATCGAGGAAAACCCGATTTCTTCATGAACACGGAATGGACAAGGAAGGTAAAGTTTCACAACCTTCTTTGACTTCACTAGCCAAACATGAATTATCCTCTATAAGAAAATGTTCCGTTAGTATAAAAGCAGTAACTCTGATGAAGAGATAACTCAAGTAGATTTTGTCTTCTTTTAGACGCCAGAACAGTATTCCAAGGAAACCGGCAGGAGCACACGAGAACACAGGGCATACCAGGCTTCCTCTCTGAACGAGCTGAAAGCGGTAGGTTGTCAAGTAGATGCTGCCTGCAGAGGAGCCCACAAAATAGATCTCACAATTTTCCTGAGCCAGGAGGGTTATTTTGTCTAATGTTAATTTAACCAATTTCTTCAAAATTTAGATGCACAGGTTACAAGGAAACAAGGCAGAAGAGGATGATAGGCGCGCTTGTTTTGACCTGCTGGAGAAAATGCTTCAGATCGATCCCAAGGAGAGGATTACCCCAGACAAAATCCTGGCACATCCATTCATAACGGGGAGCTACCTCAGACCCGGCGAAGGGTGGTAAGTGCGGCTGTATGATATTAGGCCTCTTCATGGCACAAAGGTTATCGGACACCAGTAGGCATTGTAGATTATTTTACTGGCTGGTGTAATGTGTATCGTGTGCAATTTGAACATGATAATTAAAGTGTAAATTTATCCATTGGCAGCACAATGTCCACAGTCGTCGACGTCAGCGACAGCCCTGCAGAGACCAAGGTTGATGACTGGTAGGTGATGATTTATATTTTTGTTTTGGATTGTGTGGTAGAAAGGGCATATTTGTGTATTATCAGTTTGAAACACTTGTTCTCGACTCAGCATGCTTCTGACTCTAAAGGTTTGTTTAGCTGTCCGGCCCACAACTTTACCGTTTTGGTTCACTCTCACCACTCATAGCATCGTTTTTGACCGCAGCAGGCAGAATTGTACACTACCTGCTCAGCACCAAATGGCAGACAGACACAGTTAGCTGTAGAGTAGAGTAGCTGGTGAACATAGTGGAACATTTAGCTGCTAAGGAGCCCGATATTTCCTCTAGGAGAGCTAAAGAGAGTGATTATTGGACTTACATTCATCAGGTGGACAGAAACACAAGTACAAATGAATGATAATGTTGCTCCATAATGTTGGTTATATTTCTGGGGTTCCAGTGTAGCCAGCGGATATCCAAGCCAAGACTTCCTTTTTCCGTGCGCTGCTCATTGTTTACAGTCCGATTAGCAACTTGAGACGCGAGACTGGAGTTGAGAGACAACATGTACGACCGGATCGTTTCACAAGTAGCCAGTTTACAAGCTAATTTTAAACCAATAAAAAGCCGAATCATCGTCAAACGATAGCTGGTGGGTTCCCGGATTGCATTTCGGACAATGCGTTCCGCCTCTTTTACTGTCCACACGGACTGTTCACCTTCATTCAACCAAAGCCTGCTAGGACATGATTCGTCAATACTACTCGATTCTACATGTGAATGCAGAATAGGTTTATTGAGATTATTGCAGGTTGAGGTAAAGAAATTGACACACTTGTACTTGAGTATTTCCATTTTATGCTACCTTATACTTCTATGTCACTACAATTCAGAGGGGGATACACTTTTTACTCCACTACATTATTTTTATTATGCAATCTGCAAACTCGCCGCGAGATGCCGCAAGATCCTACACACTGCACCTTTAACATCTCGTATGCACTTGACAGCTGGACATTTACCGAATGTAGAATAAGCGCAACTTGCTACAATACATAAGTACAAGTAGACTTTTTTTAGAAGTCCATTTATATTAGATACTCATTACCACAACACTTAGAATATGTGAGAAATGGCAGTTAGTGGTAACAGTGTCTGAGACGACAAATGGGCAGCATGGCTTGAGAACTCGGAGGCCCCCCCTCTCAATCACCTGTAACAGAATGTATGAAATGCCTGCTGTTTGCCAGCAAAATACACCGCACTAGACATATAGCAAATATCCATCCACCACTTTGAACTATTATAGGTGCTATCAAAAGAAGTAACGGCAGGCGCGCCCTTGCCATCAAAAAGATAATGTCACTATTTCCCTCTAATCTGGAAGGGCAATGTTTTCTTGTTCTAGTATGGACCAACAATGACTCTGTGTATATTTGTGTTTGTATAGTCCCCAGGTTGTGAAGGAGAAATCCAACTCTCCAAAGGTTGAGGAATCCAACTGTCCCAAGGATGAGGAATCCAACTCTCCAAAGGATGAGAAAGCCAACTCTCCAAAGGATGAGGAATCCAACCCTGCAAAGGATGAGAAAGTCAACTCTCCAAAGGATGAGGAATCCAACTCTCCAAAGGATCAGAAAGCCAACACTCCAAAGGATGAGGAATCCAACTCTCCAAAGGATGAGAAAGCCAACTCTCTAAAGGATGAGGAGTCCAACTCTCAAAAGGATGAGGAATCCAACTGTCCCAAAGATGAGAAATCCAACTCTCCAAAGGATGAGAAAGCCAACTCTCCAAAGGATGAGGAATCCAACTCTCCAAAGGATGAGAAATCGAACTCTCCAAAGGATGAGAAAGACAACTCTCCAAAGGATGAGGAATCCAACTCTCCAAAGGATGAGGATGCTAGAGACTCAAAATCGGTCAGTGACTCGACTGATAGCAGTCTCTCTAGTAACGAAGACAGCACATCTGAGGACTCGGACAGCACATCTGAGGACTCGGACAGCACATCTGAGGACACGGACAGCACATCTGAGGACTCGGACAGCACATCTGAGGACTCGGACAGCGTGATCATCCCATCGGCTTCTCAATACAGCCCAGAATCCTCTCACACACCTGGTATGAAATATTCACCTCCACCCCTCCTTCCACTCTCCATTTACAGTAATACCTTGATGATTCATGACTTCGCGATTAAAACACAGACTACGCTTGTAATTTGCAGCAGCCAATGAGCCCAAGAAGAAGAAGAAGAGAGGAATCCAAAGATTCTTGTCCATCTTGAAGAGGAAGGTTTTCTGCTGCTTCTGTGCGCCAAACAACAACGATGACTGAAGCAGCGAGTCCCCTGATAAGAGTCACTGACCGGTGAACGGCTGAGACCAAAGGGGACCATGACTCACTGACCGGTGAACGGCTGAGACCAAAGGGGACCATGACTCACTCACCGGTGAACGGCTGAGACCAAAGGGGACCATGACTCACTGACCGGTGAACGGCTGAGACCAAAGGGGACCATGACTCACTGACCGGTGAACGGCTGAGACCAAAGGGGACCATGACTCACTGACCGGTGAACGGCTGAGACCAAAGGGGACCATGACTCACTGACCGGTGAACGGCTGAGACCAAAGGGGACCATGACTCACTGACCGGTGAACGGCTGAGACCAAAGGGGACCATGACTCACTGACCGGTGAATGGCTGAGACCAAAGGGGACCATGACTCACTGACCGGTGAACGGCTGAGACCAAAGGGGACCATGACTCACTGACCGGTGAACGGCTGAGACCGAAGGGGACCATGACTCACTGACCGGTGAATGGCTGAGACCAAAGGGGACCATGACTCACTGACCAGTGAACGGCTGAGACCAAAGGGGACCCTGACTCACTGACCGGTGAACGGCTGAGACCAAAGGGGACCATGACTCACTGACCGGTGAACGGCTGAGACCAAAGGGGACCATGACTCACTGACCGGTGAACGGCTGAGACCAAAGGGGACCATGACTCACTGACCGGTGAACGGCTGAGACCAAAGGGGACCATGACTCACTGACCGGTGAACGGCTGAGACCAAAGGAGACCATGACTCACTGACCAGACTAGTGGGAGTAGGAGGAATAAACAGGATAAATAAATAAATAAATAAATAAATATCTTTATAAAATAACCACATGGTAAACCTATTTTTGTAAACTCCTGTGTGAATTCTTGACAAATGAAAAGCACAGAGTATTTTCTCATTTTAAGAACTTGAGTGAAAAATAAACATAACAGTTTTTTTGTGAAATTATAGAGAAAAAATAAATAAATGTAGGCCTAGCCTATATCGCGATAGAAACGATTTAGAAATATATATACGGTAGGCATCTTTATATCGTTTTGATAATATATAGATATATATTATATTATATATTACTACTATATCGTCACATTGCCCAGCTCTAGTGGTGATGAGGTTTGAGGGGGAAGGAGGAGTAAAGAAAATGGACTGTAAATTATCAATACAATGTTCACGTACTTTTTGTAGAATAATAAGTGAACTGTTCATCATAACTTTTTTTTATTTGTGAACAAATATAATTAATGAAAGATTATTTAAAAGTTTCGTGAATCTGCTCTTTAAGTACAAAGATTTCCAGAAGAATTAAAAGACGCAGGCTGTGATATGTGTAAATAATAAAATAATCATTTAACTGGTAAAATTGCATAGTTTCCTTCAAGTTTTCTTGGGGTAGTACTCCCAAACTCAATGTCTCATAGTATCTTTCATTCAATGTAGAATTTCAGAATGTGTCTCTGTATCCTGCTGCATAATATGTCGGAGCATCCTGACTGGGACACTGCTCCAAAAACCTGAATGATACCCTACTATAGGCTACAAATAACACAGGAAAGCACTTTAACCAGTAACACTTAAACACACCACCTTAACCCTATAATGTTCCAGTTGGAATATTATTGGAGTATTATAGACCTACTATAGAAGATGCATAGCCCAAGTATAATAATATAGCAATAAAACCACAGCTGGTTATGACTGACACAGTATAACATGCTTAAAGAAATAATGAATAAATAGGAATAAGTCGCAAGAGATTGCTGATACCGGCCGATACACACATATGAATAAGAGGAGTACTGGCACTTATTTTTTTTCCACTTCAATCTCTGTATAAGACGGAGAAAAAAGTAGAAGGGGCAAGAAATCTGCTGTGTGTAGGAAGAATTAGGGGCAGTGAAAACAACACCAATGTTTTCAAGTTGGACAGGCGAAATGCCACTGTGGCTCCGTAGGAAACAGCTGATGGCAAATTATTACTGGATGAATCTAAGGCCCTGTTCAGACCTGGCATTAACATGTGTCCTGGGTGATCTGATCACAAGTGAACAGCTATAAGTACAGGTGTGAATGCACTCAAGACGCATTGACGACTCATTGAGATCCGATCGCTCAGACCACATTCGGAGATCTGCACTGCTGTATCCTGTCAGCAACAACTGTAATTTATCAAAATATATCTTATCTATAGGCTACATATCTACTCTATCTCTATTATATATACAGTATTTGTACACTCCCATGTTGATAAGGGTATTTAATACTTGACAAATCTCCATTTAAGGTACATTTTGAACAGATAATGCCCTAATAGATAGATAGATAGATAGATAGATAGATAGATAGATAGATAGATAATACAATAGGATAACAGTGGACGATTAAATCCAGTAGGAGGCAGTAATGCAACTTTAAGTTTGCCAACTGCAGGAAAACCCCAAAGAATTAGAAGAAGAAGAAGAAGAAGAAGAAGAAGAAGAAGAAGAAGAAGAAGAAGAAGAAGTATTATATCCAGCCACTAGTGATGGGTTGTTTGCGAACGATTCGTTCAAAAGAACAAATCTTTTGGGTGAACGAACTGAACTGAATGACTTCCTGAAACGATTCGTTCATTTCTCAGTTCAGTTCAGTTCTCAACTTGCTGAGCAAATGTTCATCCACTTGAATCTCTCACCGAGTGAGTGATTCATGTCATTTGTTCGCAGGAGGAATGGCGTGTGTTGTGTTCAAGACAGAACTGGAGAGTATTTCTTCAATGAAAGAAGAGCAAAGAACGGCACTGAAAGTGTACAGTACGGCCATGTTTTCGCCTTCAGTTAGTTTTGCTTCAGTTTGATTGACAGATAATTCATCCAATCACCTGCCAAGTATTTTTTTTAAAGTGCCTGCCGTTTTCCGAATAGTTTCCAATGACGGCATCTCAGATGGTTCAAATTATGGTTTAATATAATGTTACAGTTTTGATAGAAATGTAAATAGTTCTGTTTTCTGTGTAATAGAGACTTTATGAATAGAGATTTTATTTTTGTGTTTTTCAACTGAGGCCTTGTGATAAAAATGTAAATTCAATTTTCTTCTGAAACGATTATTTCAGCATAAGTTTCAGTATAATAAAAAATGTTTAGCAACCCAACATTTAGTTGCATAAACCTTTTATTTGCAAATGGTATCTTTATCCAGGTAAATTCTCCGTTCTCAGTTCACTAGTTAGCGAGCTGAACTGAACGTCCAGTCGCGTTTCAGTTCAGTGAGTGGGACTACGTGCAGTGCAGTCGGAGCTCCGTCAAGCACTGAACGATTCGGTGAACGAATCTTTTGAACAAATCTTTTTACTGAACTGATTCTAGTGAGTCAGTCTACTGAAAAGAACTGCTTTGCCCATCACTACCAGCCACTGATCTTAGATTGTAGAATAATGATATATAACAACTTTTTTTTAATGTCATGCAGTAAAGTTACTCATGACCACTGAAACAACACTTTTTTTCTGCAACCACCAGATGGGGCTTTACCACGTATGTATAAGCCGTCGCCTCTATATAGCACGTTATAAGATCCTTTGACCAACCCAGAACAAAACCCAGAGCAAGGTTGAGCATGCTTTTTTTTTTAAAATATTTGTCTGTGAGAAAAAAAAACGCAGCAAAAATGTGACGTGTTCTAATGCGATAGAAGTTTATCTAATACAGTCACAGTTCTTCTCCAGCAAGTGAGTAAATCATTTTTCAATTTAACGTTATCTATTCAGTAACAATGCCAACTAACTAACTGAGGCCTGTACTACGAAGCAGGATTTAAGGTTAGCGAGGTAACTTCAGGTTTAACCCTGGGTTTTCAGTCCTACGACGGTGGTTCACTTCTTACCGGGGTAGATCGCCATGGTAACTTATGCTGCAGACCTAACCTGCTCCAGAGCAGATTATGTTCGAGATAACAAATCAAGTCGTATAAAAGCACTGCCTAAACACCTACTGACCAATCAAAGCTCAGTGAGCAGATCGTAAAATAATATTACACAAAGGCGAAGAAGTTAAAGTCATAATCCAGGCTAAAAGCAACACAGTTTAAACTGCCAAATGCAGGAAGGACAGCTGGCAAAAAAATCGCAGACTTTGTGATGCATAAATTAATAGGGTTATAATATCACTGCCCCATCTAGAGCACAAAAGATCGGACTATAATTACATGTGTGCATCATGTTAAATTAATGTGTTGCTTTGATATATTCTTATAGCGTGTATGACAATATTTTATACAACACCGGCGGTGTGAAACAGACTTGGGAGGAAATAAAAAATAAATATAAGAACATAATTCAAAGCGATAAGTAGGCTGTACCAAATAGTTCGAAGCTTCATTCATAACGCTGATATTCAAATTTGATCAAGATTAGGCTACACTAATATCATTAGCAGGCCTATTATACTATTCGTAGAATTAGATTCAGTGGTGGCTGCGTAGGATTGTTTCCGACTCGAATGACCCAAACATTTCCATTTACTCCACAGCGTTGTAAAGTCCAAAAGTCAACATTTATTGAAAAAAAGATAGATGTAATTATTTCCAAAATTCACAAAAAAATTTATCTGAAGAAATATTCTGCTTCAGTCCATATTTGTTGGCATTTTGCCTTTCGAAAACTATATTTTCACTGAGGTAAAAAGTAAAAAAAAAAAAAATCACCTACCTGTATTAACGAGGCGGCCTTGTGCAACGGTGATTGTCTCTCTGTGGACTTGTGGTGGAAGTGTCCCCTTATGTCCATGGTGCAGGAAGGACGGAGCGGCCACGCAGGACTTGCTCTTGCTCTGGTTTCCTCTTTATTCTGGAGCTGGTATAAAAATCAACAGCACACAGTCATCATCAACAGTGTGTTACGCAACTTCAACCATTCAGATCTCCAGCTCGGAAGTACTTTCCTTTTCTGACGTTCACAAAAGACTAATATAAAATACTTTTTCACATTACAATGCTATTATAGTCCTTTTTCAACACATTCTAGTATAAAACCAAACATGTGATCTTATAGTGGTAATATAATGTATGCTTTTCTATAGAGCACCTAAGCAAAAAGAGTGATTTATTTTTACATTCAAAATAAAAATCCTAAAAAAAAAAACAGATGAATATTTTGCACATAGTAAAATGAATGGAACGCCATTTTGTGTTGTATATTGTGCAACACGTTATTGCAAAAATCTCAACATTTTAAGAATGAAGAAATACAAGTTTACTTTTAAACTGCTGACTATGTCCTTCTACAATTCTGCAATGGGCGATAAATGAGATGTGAAACACTATTAGCCCATGAAAGACAATAAAATTCTTCATTTCACTCTAAATACGATACATTAAAAAAACCGTAATCAAAAGGTTTTCATGCAACACAATATTTGAAACCATAGATTGCACATAAAGATGGAGGACGTGACTGCTTCCCAAAAGTGACGCCAAAACATCTGGATCGACCCCTGGTGACTGGCTGCAGTATAGAGAGGTGAAGTCCCGCCCGTCCCAGCCATCCCGGCTGATAAAAAGACCAGGAGTCGCTGGATAAAACACATCAGGTAAGATAACGTTTCATTTAAAGATGGGGTCTGCGATTTATCCAGTATACACTTTTTGTTATATTGGTTGAAATGGTCTTTACACCCCGACAGCAATCCGTTTCTTATGAGCACTGAAAAATGACCGGAAAAGATCAGTCATCTGTAGCTGCTGAAATCCTGTAAAAACGTCTACCAGTCAGTAAAAATGGTCCCGGTTGTAAGGAACCAATCAGATGCCTCCCTGCCTCCCTGCTCGTACTCTAGCCTCAGCGTGCACCAGCGTGAACTCAAAGCGCGTGTCCGCCGCACGTTCACTGGAGAGTGGAAGAGAAAACTCAGCTCTTAAAACACCGGACAACGAGAACGAACTCGTACCACTATTACCATATTATCGAAAAATACAACTTTGATTTAGTTGTTTATGTTCTGTTAGTTTACTTTATAAGATACTGCAGATTTAAACTATTTATTCTAACAGCTCAAAGTGAAGTCAGACAAACAGGATTATCAACGAGGGGAGACGGCGGATAGAAAACATTGCCGAACAAAATTTACGTTACTCAAACTGCTTTTTCAGTTACAGAAACAAACGAGTGGACTGATCTCCCTCCAGATATTAGAGTAATGTTAAAAAGGGTCGTGTTGTCTCAGCAGGTATCTCTCTCTGTCCCTCCCCTCTCTGCTGCTCTGTGGCCGGCTCTCCAGCGAGCTGCTGCCCCCCCCCCCTTCCCCTCCGTCAACAAGGAAATAAAGCCCCTCGTCTACGAGACCGGTCTCTTGAGAGAGCTCCAGCTCATAGCGGGGTCTGTGTGAGTGAATGCCCGGGTGGAGAGGTGGCGATCCCGGCAGGATCTAGCTAGCTGTGCCGGCAGTTTGTGGAGCTTCTAAACTCCGACAACAGTGGACAAAATGTTTGATTCGCCATCTAACATCGTAAAACTGTCAATATTCTAAATCTACACCGTTGATTTCTCTCCTCAACATTTTTCAGAAGTGAATTTAGTGATGAAATAGCTACGAAAAATGGGAAGTAGTTACGATGCGGCGGTGCTCGTGCATGTGTGTGGGGGGCGTTGCCTTATAAGGAGTTTCGAGGGGAGGGGGGGGCTTAGACGGAGCTCCTGAGGCGATGCGACTTTCAAATTATGCTAGTTTTCCAAGATCGCAGACCCCAGCTTTAAGTGCGTGGAACATAGCTAAGTTAGTTAGCTAGCTGTGTTGGTGATGTTTATTGCGCGAGACGAGAGATGTAGTTCACTGAGCGGTTTCACACAAAACTAAATTATATTACGACAAACTTACAACAAACTGTGACTCTCTTGACTTGTAAGATTATGTTTTAAATTGATAAACATCATATGTGTGACTCGTAGCGCAATTCAAATGGGATCAAAATATTATTTTTCTCTCGCCGTTGACTACCGTACATATTTTTTTCCTAAATGAGGTCCCATGGGGTCCACCGGAAGAGGTAAGTCGCCTTTCTATAGGTCGAAAGTCCCGCCCCCTCCATGTAAGCGGATGGGCCAAAATAAAAAAACAAAGTACACATTAAATACATTTTTCTCAAAGATGGTTTCTGTCATTTTATGTAGTTCTTATCACGCTGATGTATGTTCAAGTGTTCATCTTTCTGATAAGTTTGGTTTTAATTCATTATTTGATACTATAAAAAAGGGGGTGAGACGTCATGATTGACAGCTGCTCTGAGTGAAGTAATCACCGAGCTGGAGGTTCGGGAAATGTACGAGAGAGGAGATGTAACTTTAACTAACCAAAACATGTGTTAAATTTGATCATAAATGTAGATATATAGCCTAAATATTATGGTTAGTTGTTGTGTTTTTCTAGCGAAACAGCTACCATGGTTACTAACGAAGCAGCTAGGTGACTCACGCTAATGAGCTGCGGCCTTGCTCAGCTCGTGATTGGCTCGGGCGGTTGTGTGGGCGGGGCGTCGGTACTGAAGCTCTGCCCCCACATCACTAGTTACTGCACAGACTCTGATGTCAAAATCAGAGAGGCAAGAAAGCTGCTGTGTGTAGGAAGAATTAGGGACAGTGAAAACAGCACCAGTGTGTGCTCTTCAAGTTGAGGCAGGCGAAATGCCACTGTGGCTCCGTAGGAAACAGCTGATGGCCAATTATTACTGGATGAATCTAAGGCCCTGTTCAGACCTGGCATTAACATGTGTCCTGGGTGATCTGATCACAAGTGGACAGCTATAAGTACAGGTGTGAATGCACTCAAGACGCATTGACGACTCATTGAGATCCGATCGCTCAGACCACATTCGGAGATCTGCACTGCTGTATCCTGTCAGCAACAACTGTAATTTATCAAAATATATCTTATCTATAGGGCACATATCTACTCTATCTCTATTATAAATACAGTATTTGTACACTCCCATGTTGTTAAGAGTATTTAATACTTGACAAATCTACATTTAAGGTACATTTTGAACAGATAATGCCCTAATAGATAGATAGATAGATAGATAGATAGATAGATAGATAGATAATACAACAGGATAACAGTGGACGATTAAATCCAGTAGGAGGCAGTAATGCAACTTCAAGTTTGCCAACTGCAGGAAAAAAACCCAAAGAAGAAGAAGAAGAAGAAGAAGAAGAAGAAGAAGTATTATATCCAGCCACTAGTGATGGGTCGTTTGCGAACGATTCGTTCAAAAGAACAAATCTTTTGGGTGAACGAACTGAACTGAATCACTTCCTGAAACGATTCGTTCATTTCTCAATTCAGTTGAGCTCTCAACTTGCTGAGCAATTCTGCATCCACTTGAATCTCTCACCGAGTGAGTGATTCATGTCATTTGTTCGCAGGAGGAATGGCGTGTGTTGTGTTCAAGACAGCAAATACGCAGCTGATTCGGGTAGGGTGTACATACATAATCATATTAACCTCGCACGGCAGCTGAATTCTTGCGATGTCACAAGATCACACGATAATCGCAGGATCAAATGTCACACGAAGCGCAGATGTTGCAATAGCATCAGTTATATCAGAACTGGAGAGTATCTCTTCAATGAAAGAAGAGCAAAGAACGGCACTGAACGTGTAGAGTACGGCCATGTTTTTGCCTTGAGTTAGTTTTGCTTCAGTTTAATTGACAGATAATTCATCCAATCACCTGCTAAGTATTTTTTTTAAAGTGCCTGCCGTTCTCCGAATAGTTTCCAATGACAGCTTCTCAGATGGTTCTGTGAAACAAACTCTCTGTCATGGTCAGTTTAATATAATAAATGAAAAGAAATGTAAATAGTTCTGTTTTTCAGTGTAATAGAGACTTTATGAATAGAGATTTTATTTTGTCTTGATCGCTTTGGTATCCACTGTGTCTGGTCTATGGTTTGTTTTGATCTACTGACAGATAACAGTTTACATTATAGCGCATCGACTAAATATATAAGTCAGTTTTAACTGAATAGCCAACATTTACATGGTCATAGGAAATTACAGATACTACCCTCAACACATTCTTGTTAACTCAAAGGTGTTAAGTGACATCTAGTGGCAACAGACAGGCAGTGCCAAAAACATCTGTAAACACAGTGAAGATACTATGAGATGCATTTTTGTTTGTGTGATAAAAGTTATGTTATATGTGACATACAATATATACAAACATTTGACCCATTTAAAAAGTGTTTTATTCAGGCCAGTCATTGTTTATTGTCTATAGTAACAATGATCATATATATGTGTCATAGCATCATTTAACTTAATGGAGGCAGAAAAATGTTCTGAACACGTTAGTCCACGTTGACTAGCAAGTATACTTGCCAACCCCCCCGATTTTCCTGGGAGACTCACGTTTTTCATTGCCGTCTCCCGGTTTCCTCCCGGGGTCACAATTCTCCCGTTTTTATCCTGATTTATGGCAAATTTGTGGTGTGTATAAGCCCTGCTGTTTCCACCCGGACGACAATAGAGCTACACCAAATGTTGTGTCCCGGCGGAAGAGAGCTCTCTATGCTCGCAGATCGCGGCCATGGATGTATGAAGAGAACTGGATACAGCGTAGAAGGCGGGGCCCCGTTCATTCCTATGAAAGTTCCTCAGTGGCACATGAAGCCTATATGACTTGACTTCCGTCTGGAAAAATACCCGGATCTTGGGCACATGGAACATGCGCTGCAGCGTCCGCTCGGTCACATGACTCGGTCACGGGGTCACAATGTCACGCTGTCGTCACGGCTTGCGCTCCAGCCTCGGTCTGGGTCTCACTCACATGAACGGAGGAAGGGAAATAACTCTGGATTCGGCTGTTAGTTCATTTAACAACTTTAAAAACTATTTTTTTTTAGATAAGGGTTATTTACGTGTTTGTACTGCGAAGTTGATTCACCTAAAAAAAATGATCCGCTGAGTTACAGACGTCTCTTTCCCAATGTAAGTCTATGGGAAAAAGTATTTTTGGGCCCAATGCATCACGTGACGGACACAGAAGTTGCAGTACCGCCGTTTGGCCACTACGAAAGTTGGGATCGGTGACCGGCGCTCTTCCTGGGGGCTAAAAAATTCAAGATGGCGGAATATCTAGTTAGGCGGACTTTAGTGGTCCCAGAGGCTTTTTTGTAGATCACATGGAGTTGGACATGTGTGTTAAATTTCAAGTCAATCTGACTTACGGTGCGAGGGGCGTGGCCTTTCCAAAATCACGTGTTTGAGCGTTAATTACAGTGCCACCATGTGGCCGATTGATGTCATATTCCTTGAGAAGCATTTGCACATCATTTCCAGTTATTGTGCCAATTTTCATTTTTTTGGCTAATTCCAGCTCACGGCAAATTGAGTCGCGGCATGAAATGAAAGCAAAGACTAATAACTGGTGTCACAATTCCTCTTTGATTGTTATAACACAAGTTATATTTCAATCATATGACATATAAATTACACATTACCAATCAAAGACTTCCAGTCCAGTGTCTACAGTGGCTGATGGTCACTCCATTATGTGCAGCAACAGCATACAGGAGAGGACTCACATTAAAGTGCTCTATTTTCCTCTAACACTGATTATTAATCTATGCTTTCATTTGGTGAGCATATTGTAAATAACATATGACTTTACCTTAACAATATCTAATACGCTTTTATTCTGAAGGTCAGAGGTCCATATCAGAAGTCGTATCGTTCCCATGAACGCATCTTGACTGAGCTGAAATTTTGTTTCCCCTCACAGTTTGTTTTTGCACGGTTCATCACTCCGATTATTGATCAGGTTTAGGAATCTATTTGTTTTGTATATTAATGTGTGCACTCAGCTTAGCAACCGTTTTAGCAATTCATTCACACAGATTTCCACATCAATTTCATTTTCTGCCATGTGAACCCCCCCGCTTTTGTTGTTGTTGTTGTTGTTGTTTTGCAAATCTATCTACCAGTAAGAGCAAATCAGAATGGGTGAACTGACCCTTTAATTTAGACTTTTTCCATCAGAATGTACAACATACGTCTAACACAGTTCTAATAAGTTGATAGACTGCAGTCGGGGCAGTGATGGAGCAACATTTATATCCAAAACAGTGACCAAGATTCAACATTTTCTACATTAAAACATTTCAGCAGCTCAGAAGGCAGCAAACGTTCAAACTAAAACATCAACACAACCATTATAATCCATTAATTTCAATATAATACAATACACCTCTTAATAAGACTTCTAAAAATCACTATGATCTTTTTACACATCGGGTGTTATTCTTTTATAACATCATTGTTACTGCAGTTATTATAAAAGAATGCTTCATGTTGGGTTGGACTTGATCTTTTTGTGTCCTAAAGACAGTAACAAACAGTAAAGGATGGACTGGCCAGCAGATCCTAAACAATAAGTCAGTGTCAAAATAATTACTTAGAAACAGTGATACACATAGAAATACACGTCAAACGGTCTGCAGGTCACACAGTAGAGCATCCTGTAGCTGCACTGCTCTTTAAACTAAAACCTTATTCTTTACATTCCAGTGAGAAGGAAGAAGGATTGGCCAGTTTTATTTTGGTGTGATCAGGGAATAATGAATAAACTCTCAATATAACACAAACTGTCTTCATGTAGTCATTAGATCAAAACTTAAAAGATTCTAACGTGATACACCATGTTAAAAAAAGAACTGAATACTCTGCTATATAAGTGCATCATGAGAGATCTCCAGGATGTCTACTATTGTATAGGTTCAACACACACATTATATCAATAGTATTATGTTAATGAATTCAGCATGGTTGATTAACTAATTATGACATAAAAACACATATTGCTAAATGCTGACTTTTGTGCATTATAAAGCAAAAATACTGAAATAAAATCCAACACACAAGAGTAAGAAAATGTCAACTGGTATAGACATTATGCTAGATACAGTCATCATAAAAGTTATTATGCAATAATGTGTTGCAAAATGAAATAAATTACAAAATCACAAATTTTCCAGAGTTAAACCCGGATTAGTTTAAAGGGTAATTGATTACTGTGCTAGCAAAGTCTATGCAATATAGGCCTACAAATTAAGACTTTCACATTTTGGTGTTATAAAAGAAGAAATACACACTTTATACACATCTTGTACAAGTAAGAAAAGGTGAGACAGGATGCAAATGAGCCCTTTCATACCTGGGCCCTGATCCATCACCTCCAGACAATAAAATAAACCCAGAGCAGTCCAGCATCCACTCAGAGCTCGGCCCTGTTGGGAACCAAGAAAACACAACAGACACTAAGTTCTAACATATTAACAGCTGAAATCTTAATACACTTATTTACCAGAGTTTCCACATGTGAAATGTTTCATTTGTGCATAATACGTAAGGGATAATGTACAGCGTCATTGTTGTGAAAGAAACCCCGACAGGGCGATGCCGCATGCGGAGCAGAGGGGTCTCTCATCGCCCTGAAGGGGTTTCTTTCACAACAATGACCCGCTAGCTTTACATTATCCCGCTTATTACACGGCTACTTACTTAAGAAATCAATAATTTGACACAAAAACGGTCCGCCAGAGTCCGACATCAGAGCTGCGCCCATAGCAACGGTCTGTTACACATAGCAACGGTCTGCTATAAAGAAATAACGGACCGCAGAACGCCGTGATTAACCAATCAGAATCGAGTACTCAACAACACCGTGTAATAAAGTAGGATGGTGGAGTCACATCGTCCCACCAAGAAACCTTGTGTTCTAAGGAAACAAATCTGATGTTTTTTCTCATCTGTATAAAGAATCATATGCTACATCACACATCACATTACATCACATCATATATATATATATATATATATATAAATTTATTAAAATATTTAATTTTAATTAATTGCATGATTGTCCATAGTTAATCGTGATCAATCGCAAATTAATTGCACATTTTTTATCTGTTCAAAATGTACCTTAAAGGGAGATTTGTCAAGTATTTGTTACTATTTAATACGCTTATCAACATGGGACTGGGCAAATATGCTGCTTGTGCTGCATGTATATACTGTATTTATTATTGGAAATCAATTAACAACACAAAAAAATGATAAATATCATCCAGAAACCCTCACAGGTACTGCATTTAGCATAAAAAATATGCTCAAATCATAACATGGCAAACTGCAGCCCAACAGGCAACAACAGCTGTCAGTGTGTCAGTGTGCTGACAAGACAACAAATAATAATAATAATAATAATAATAATAAACCGGCACAAACTCAATAGGGTTTATCCCCTTCGGGGCTTAAACCCTAATAAAAACGCTGTCACTTTCTGAAACTGTGTCAGATCTTTCTGACTTCTTTCGTTTTCCAGTAGCTATAGTTTATACAAGTACTGTCCACTGGATCAGAGAAATCCACTGTATAGTATATATACTGTATATATATATATACCCCTTTTATATATATATATATATGTATATATATATATATATATATATATATATGTATAATGTATATAAAAGGGGTCTTACTTAAAACTGCAACTAAATTAAATAGATTTAATTTATTTTTCATTTATGACAGTAATATTGCTTGAAATAATTGGCTTAATTAAGCATACAGTGAGCTCAGGTAGGCAGGTAGACAGACAGGTAGCCCGATTTCTTTCTTTTGTTATAACTGGGTCAACACGTGGACTCAAATGCAGCACACAGACAGAAGGTAAGTAAAATGGAAAACACACAGGAGACAATAGGGCTGGGAAACAAAGAGAAACACTGGGGAAAACTAGGCTGGAGGGTGATATCATACATCTTTTTTGTCAGAGCATTTGATTTATTGATTGACTGATTTTTTTTTACAATGCAGTGTTGTCAATGTGCTGCTATTTTTCTATTTGGGAAGACATTACAATAATTCACCATGCTGGAAATAAAGACATGAATAACTTTTTCTAAATCTTGTCTGGACATGAAACCTTAATCCTACACAATTGGTATTATAATTTTTTTTTCACAACCAGCAGACAAAGAGCGGCATTAGCATTTATCTGGAGTCATGTTTCTGTCCACCCAAGTCCAATATTCACTCTCCTTTTCGTCTCTTTGTCAATTAATTGTTTAGAAAAATATCTGTCTCTTTAGCTGCTAAATGTTCCACTTTTCTCTCCAGCTAGTTGCTAACTTTGTCTCAAAGTTTTGTCTGGCTGTGTTTTTATTTTCTGACAACAGCTTCCTGCTGCTGCTGGAAACGAGGTTTATGAGAATCGACCACATGGATGCAAAACCAAAACAATAAGCTGCGAGAGGCTAAAAAGCTCCACAGAGCTTACATGTCATTCCTTGTTAGTAATAAAAAAAGTTTTAAAGTTGATCAACCCTTGACAGATTAAATTAGAAATACAGTAGTATATAATCATTTTGAAATGAATTATAGCAGTTAGAAAATACTACAGAACTCATCTCCCTCCAAACCTCCAGCTTGGTTGCTCAGTACTGATCATACTGAACCCTGTAATAACACATTATGGATCCAGTAGTTCAAAAATACCTGCAGTATAAATTCATTTTAAGTTCCCAAATTGTTCCTAACTTTACATCTTGTTCCCTTACACCTACATGTACAGTACGTATCAAAACATGCTGTACTGGTACACAGACAGTATTTTATTTAAATCAACATATAATATGAGATATACATATACATATGAGTATTACTAACAACATTAGAATGATGATTCTGATGGCGTCTACATCATTTCTGGGTGACAGGGTGGTTTTATGTGTTTTAATGGTTCTGTGATTTCCATAAAACTGGTACTACATAATGAAAAATCATTTTAACTTGGTTTAACAGTGGTTCACTAAGGCAGCTAGATGGAATACCATGTGTTTGTAGTGGTCATACTATGTTCTCAGGCTAATACTGACCCTTACTGGCTCCCTGCAGAACTACAGTCCTTATATATTAGTCGAGCAGTGCTAAAATGATATTTCGAGGAATTTCTCTTCACTCACTTTAAGAAAGCTTTAATAAATGTTGTTCTGGTACACCGTTTACACAGCTTAGAAGCTAGGAGGTTGCTGGCAGGTATGGGAGATAAGTAGGAAGACAGGCAATCCTGGGACACAACAGAGACAGGTTGCACCAAACACAAAGAGATCACTAGATATAAAATAAGTTGGCCCAGAAGCGTAACTACCACTGTGGTTGAAACAACAATCTGGCGAAGAGCGGTTGAAGGGCTGAGCCGGGGTAGACATACTGCAAGCTGATGAGAGGCAGGTGAGCAGACTGAGAGAGGTGATGAGCCAATAGACCCTTTTCACAGCAGCCATTTTGACATGTCATAGCAGGGTAAACACATGTGTAATTGCTGGTACTCCAAACTCCATCTACTGTAGGTAATACACTGACTATGGATAAGTACCTCATACAACCCCACTCAAAACACCCGAACTATCCCTTTAACTTTGGCTCACTCCTCTCTATGACGTCAGATTTTTCATCCTGCCTTCAAGTGTCCCCTCTCGAACAGCTATAAAGACTTGTGTCTCCATTCAAACTACTACTACTCCACTGAAATGTCTCTAGAGATTGTTGCACCAACAGTGCAGATGAGAGAAGAGAGGAGCTGATACAAATATTCAGTTATTACCATGCATTGCCTCATGGCAGTCAACTACAACACCTGCTAGTGGCGCAGAGATACGTATGCCCTGGGCTTTGCCTCTCAGGCTACATACAGGCTGCCCTACCTTATGGGTGGAGCTTGTTGGGCCTGAACAAAGTACTACCACTGTTTTGTTTGTTTGTTTTTTTGGTAACATTTTTTTGGTATCATTGGGCAAAAATTCCATAATAACTTTCAGCACTTGTAATTCAAGTGTTCTGAGAGACTTCTGCTCCTCCTCATGGCTCTGTTTTCAGGCTTTAAAAAGTCTAGCCCGTGACAGAAGACTTTGACCAATCACAGGTCATTTCAGAGAGAGAGCGTTCCTATTGGCTGTGCTCCGGTCATATGGGCGGTGCTTGGTATTCCCCAGGAGATCCCAACCTGGCTGCCGGGTCACAAACTTTCTAATTTTACAACTAAACAAATGAAAACATTTGAGGTGAGAAATAGGCATTACAGCAGCGAACCCCAATAGGCGGCCCGCGGGCCAAGTCCGGCCCGCAAGAGCCAAATGTCTGGTCCGCGCCTACCCATTGGCACGTACATGAATAAACCTGTCAGTCATAACATGTGAATCAAAGCGCAATATGTGAAATAAAATGTGCGCGGCTGTATTTGATTTTGACCCCATCCCACACCGTACACTTGATACTACGCCGAGCGCGCCGAACGTAACTACGTAAATGCGTGCTGTGCTCTCCGTGCCCATGGAATAAACCACCACTCTCCAGCGAAACCGCCTGTCATCTGAGCGAATTACTGCCAGTAAGTCAACGAAAATCAAACTAAGAACAACATGGCCCCTCAGCGCGAAAAAACGCAAAGTTGACCAGGAAAACCGTCAGTTTAAATCTGACTGGACTGATCAGTTTTGTTTTGTTTTACCGGACCATGCTAATGCTAAACCGACATGCTTGATATGCATGCAGACCGTAGCTGTCTGAAGCGAAACTTCAACACTCTGCATGCTGCCAGTTTTAATGCATACTACCCTACAAAATCAGACAACCGCAAAAAAAATTGCAAATATGATATCATACAAGCAGTACGTTTCTGCTATCTGTAAATCAACGTCGGCGCAAGAGAGCGCAACAGCGGCATCGTTGCTAAAGCTAAGAAGCCATTCGCTGATGCTGAGTTGATTAAAAAGTGTGCAATTTATATGGTTGGCGAAGTTTTACGTCACGATGAGAAAAGCAAGAAAACGGTTGTGGAGCTGTTAAAGCAGGTGCCGCTGTCGGATAACACGGCAACAAGAAGAGTGGAAGTTTTAGCGGAGGAGTGTTTTTCAACTTTACTCACCATTGCCTCATCCCATCGCTGTCACTTCTCTCACTGATTGGTGAGTGAACATTTAATGCGCACACTGTCAACATCTATATCCATTTGTCAATCTTATTGTGGTGTATTATAATTATAATTACAACAACAAAAATACCAATAATTTCATTTGTATAGCACTTTTCATACTTCAAATGCAATAGAGCTCAATTAAAAAGAACAAATAGATGAAATGAGAGAACAGAAACAAAGGCAGTACTACTAAAACAACAGCAACAGTGTTATTGTGGCATTTAAAAAGTAACAAACTGAAAATCTCTCTCTGTCTTCCTGTCTCTGCCTCTATCAGTGTGTGTGTGTGTGTGTGTGTAAAATTTAATTAAATAGTTTGTTTTGCATTTATTTTGTTTCAAGAGTGCTTTTTCTTATGTGACCCTCAACACAGGCTTTGAGAATCCCAGGCCTAAATTATTATTACTACAACCACCTTGACTACTACTACTTATAATAATAATAATAATAATAATAATAATAACAACAACAACAACAACAACAACAACAACAACAACGACAATAATAATAATAATAATAATAATGATGGTGATGGTAACAGCGGCAAAAACAACATCTGCACATAAAATAACTTCTGGCGCAGTGGGAAAAAAAACATATATTTTGGCCCTTGGCTAGGCATGCTTGACATAATTTGGCCCTTGGGGAAAACTAATTGGGGAACCCTGCATTACAGTAACAGAATATTAATTCATATTTGATCAGTACTGCCTAGTTTGACCGTTTGGTCGGAGTTCGCGATTGATTGACAGCCGGCTCTCATAGACTGTAGCTGGACAGCGGATCCAAGGTCAGCTCTGACTGGTTCTTTTCCTCTGGTCTGTGAATTCTTGCAGATGCCATTAGGAGCACCGGAGGACACAGAGGCACATGATTTTTTTCAGGTTACCTGTTTCATGTACTACTGTATACTACTAGCGACCGTTTTATAAAAATTACTTTTCTTAATCATATTTGCTCCAATCTCGCCTACTTCAGCTTTAATAATTAATCTTAAAAAACACTAGAATTGAACATTAAAGGGACTATTTGTAACTTTTTACTAGCAAAAATCCTAACGGGTCGGATTCTGATGCGCGCTCGCGTGTGGGTACGCGAGCGCGCAGCAGCTCTGCTCCTGCTCCCTGCTGCCTTCACACCGCGCTCGGCTCGCTCCAACTCCACGTGAACGCGCGCACACTACACACTGCAGAGAGTTAGTTTAGCTCTGAGAATATAATTGTGAATGTGCAGTGGACGTTTTTGCAGAAATAAATGCTGCCGCTCCTCCAGACCAACAGAGGTTTCCCGTGTCTTGTGAAGTGACGGGGCTCCGCAGCGAGTTAAGTTATCGTCCCGACCGGGTGTCGCTGTCTCCCCCCCCCCGACCGGGTGTCGCGCGCCCCCCCCCCCCCCCCCCCCCGTTCCCTCCGCGGTCGGCGGGCTGAACAGGAAAAGCTAGCACTAGAATCAGCAGAGTGATATTGTGTGTTAGCTGACGTGTGTCGCCTCACTGTTTAGACCGGTGCTCGTTCATGTCAATGTATGCGCGAGCACAAGCGCCAGCGCGAGCAACAGGATGCTGACTTTCGTTGACATTGCGGCCACAGGTGTCGCTGTGAACAAGCAATTTCTGATTCTTACATATAGCCTCTTTAACAACACAAAACAATGACAAATATTGTCCAGAAACCCTCACAGGTACTGCATTTAGCATAAAAAATATGCTAAAATCATAACATGGCAAATTAAAGCCCAACAGGCAACAACAGCTGTAAGTGTGTCAGTGTGCTGACCTGACTATGACTTGCCCCAAACTGCATGTGATTATCATAAAGTGGGCATGTCTGTAATGGGGAGACTTGTGGGTACCCATAGAACCCATTTTCATTCACATATATTGAGGTCATAGGTCAAGGGACACCTTTGAAAATGGCCATGCCAGTTTTTCCTCGACAAAATGTAGCGTAAATTTGGAGTGTTATTTAACCTCCTTGCCGACAAGCTAGTATGACGTGGTACCAATGGATTCCTTAGGTTTTCTAGTTTCATATGTTACCAGTATCTTCACTCTAGCTTTAAAACTGAGCCCGCTACAACCTCCGAATTATCAATCGCATTAACTTTGACAGCCCTATATTCAGTATATTACACACACACACACCACCAAATATATAGGACTATGTATATAATCAAAGCAATGAGCTAAAAGAAGCTGAAAGGTTCTGGAGAGCTGAGAGGTCCTGCAGAGTTGATGATAATTCTCTGTTGGTTCGTCACCACGAACGACAATTTTTGACATCACTTATAGTCATTTGATAAGAATATTGATTAGTGCAGCTTTAAAAGTTCCAGAACATCAAAGGGAAATCCAATATGAGTAACTACAGTTTTTGTATAAGTTGAAGACCGGGATTTAGATTTGATTTCACAAACTCTTTATGATTTTTCACATCATCTGGTCCAACTCTCCTTTTTCCCCCCTCAGATTTACACCACTGTCTGTGGCTTTACAGGGTTTGTATCCTTTTATAGAGTATATGAGGTCCATTTTCTCTCCTTTGGTGTGGTCCTGACATTAGTGCGCTGTTAAGCCTTTCATCTCTGCCTCTTTCTGTTCAGTAATGACAAAGCTGCTCTGTAAACCACCAGGCACTTTGGACAGACTTTGATCTCACAGCCCGGTGTTTGTCTTTGGGTTGTTCTGCTCCGATTACTGATCCCACAGCAGCAGCAGCAACAAGAGGAGGAAGCTGTCCTCAGCCTCTGTCCCTCCCTCCGTCCCTCTCCTTAATCATCTCACTCTCTGGTGGGTGGAGTTTGTTACTGAGGAGTGAGCAAGATTCTGTCAATGAGGGAGTTGCAGTTGAAAGCAGAGGAGAGCAGACAGGTAGGGAAGAAGAAGAAGAAGTGCCAGATGTTAGCAGATCAGGTAAGGACATGTCTAAATGTGAATGTTGAGATCTCTGCTGGAGATTACTATTGATCTGGAACATAATCAGATGTTTGCTTGGATGTCTTTTTCTTCTTCCTACTCCTTCTTTGGGTAATTTTCTTCTTAATGACTTTGATTTGTGCACTATTTGTCTGTGGTTCTCTCCCCTGTCTCCTCACAAACTATAATCTTAATGATAAATCTGCCTTTTATCGTCTCAGTAATCTCCTGTAGTCTAAATGTAAGTACATGGTATTTAATTAACACAGCCAGATATACTTTTAATGAAATCTGGTTTTCATCATCAGTGGTGGTGCATTTAAAGGGGGAATCATTTTAAAACATGCTCTTCTTTCTGTAATTGTACGGCACTGCAACACGCACCGGTGCACAAAACTGCACTTTCACCCATTTCTCCCATACTCAGCTCTGGTTTCTGCCAGTTAGGGAGTCTTTTGAAGCTTTTTAAGGCTTTCTGTTGCACTCTCTGGACTACGCTGCTGGACGGCAGCCAAATGTTCTCCGTTCATGTTTTCAGCAGAATGCCTTCTTCTTCCCCGATGGCTCGTCTTCATAGAAAATTGCTGGCTGCTAAGGACCCTGTCATTATTAAGATTAGAAGAAGAAGCTGTGAATGGATGGAACAGACAGCTGTGGAACGAAGCCACTTGTTACATGACACATCACATTCCCTCACAGCTGTGTGTTTTGTGTTCATCACTAGTTTGTGTTTTGGGAAAGGCCGGATGAAGTTCTGCCGGGTTATGGGAGGGCGACTCATTATGAGGATGGAATTATGACATGTTATTTGACCTTCATGACTGTTGATTATTATGTTATGCTTGCTCTGTGTGGAGCAAACAGACAGAAAGCACGTGTTCGGGTTTCCACAGCTGGTATATGTCAAATCTTTAATCTCGATATCTCAGAACTACACTGTATCCAAAGAAAACTGAGTCATAACACATAGAATTCATTATGTGTGTAGTATGTTTTTCAATTTGAAGGAGATTGGTGCAGAAATGTTTGAGAAATTTTGTTTCTTTTCATATACATAATTGATGGCTAATGCTCTTTGAAAAGAATTTTGAGTATTTTACACACTGAAAAATTTGTTATTTTAATTTGTTATTTTAAGGGTCTTGGGCTTGAGTGTGGCAAAATGGCTCGCTGGCTCCCCCTAGAAAGAAAAAAAAAAAATTGAGCTCCTCATTCAGGTTTCACCTACATGTATGAAATTTGGTAGCAGATGCATCATGTGGAGACGCACAAAAAAAATCTTGGGGGTATACCCGAAACCCAACAGGAAGTCAGCCATTTTTAATTCAATGTGCCATTTTCGCCCATTTATAGCATTTTAAAAGCCGTCTACTTTAACGAACTCTTGAGAAAAATTTGAGACTTTAGATTTGGTGAGTACCATCTAAAGACCTTTGTGATCAAAAGTTATCAAACGTTTGCGTTTTCATGCAACATTTGTGATGTGACGTGGAGTGGAGGCGAAAAAGCGCCTTTTGCCATAAAACAGGAAGTTGTTGTAACTTCTACGTACTTTGTCAAATCTGCTCCACATTTTCCATCCATGATGACGTCCAAGCCTGAGGATATTTACATGCCAATACTGACTCATAGTCCCGGCCCTAACATTTAGCCACACCCCCTTTCAGAACCCATGAACCATTTGTCATACATGGTAGAGGGAGGCATCATTGCACTCAGCAGAGTTCCTGTTTCATTGTGCCTGGCCGTGACGCCCGGGCGTCCTGCCAGTACCCCCGACGTGCGTGAATGTGCGAGGGCCCGTTCATCGCTGCTTGCAGCTTTAATTTGGCTTTTGAAGTTTTGATGTTTTAAATTATGGTGTGACCTTGGAAGGCTCCCTGCTGGGCCACAGATGACATTATGCAACTGTTTTCACAGGATGAGTAGTACTCCTCATGAAAAATGACCTTCATGTGTAAAATCTGTGGAGTGCCCCTTTAAGAGGGTATGAACGAGCTGGAGAGAGTGGTGCCATGCCATCCAACACTGATGTTTTGTTTAGGTTTGGATTAGGGAGTGTATGTTGTACTACCACAAGCTTATGGGAATGTTAATGTGTCATTAGACCTGCTGGCTCTGACACTCAGCAGATGCTGAGCCTCCTCCTGAATGTCAGTGAAGAAAACAATCCACTCCTGACATGTGAGGTTAATTCAAGGGGAAGTTGGTGGTTTTCGCCTATCTGTCTAGGATCTAGATCCACAGTACTCAACATGTCAGGAAATAGGACGGCTTCCCTGGATGCATTTTGTTGACTTTACATTGTAGAGTGACTGTAACATGAAGCTCTGCCAAAACAGGAAAAGGGATCAACCGCAAAACCGGGACAGGACCCTCAGAGTGCTCCAGGCAGCTTAACATTAGGACCTTTCCCAGCACTCCCACCTCCCGTCTGCAGCCTCCCCTCTGGGACTCACATAAGTCAAATCTTTACCAGGACAGATTAGTGAGGCCTTTGTGCCGTTACACTGACAGTTCATATCAGTGACATGCAGTCATTTAGTGTGACACAATGCTGGACAGGCTGTTATCTGCTCTAATGTGATCTACACTCAGCTCTGGCATGCAGTTGGACTTTGGTTTGCTCCACTTCTCATTCCTCACAAAGCTGCGTGGTTTAGTAGTGTGTGCTCATGTAGACTAGTAGGGAAGATACTGCTCATCATGTTTCCTTCATCTGACTGACTGCTTTCAAATGTGCACTCCATTCAACTACAAGAGCATCAGTGAGGTCCAGGTCTGCGGTCGAATAGTCCTTTTTGCTTAGGAAGGTTCCTAACAGAGTGAAATGACCCAGAAGTATCTCAGTAGCAGCCATGATGAGAGCTGTTCGAATCCTCTAAATGTTAAGGAAAGGAGCTTCAATGCTTCCTTTATTATCTCCTTTAGCATAGGATACACTGGACCATCCTTTACCAAAATACCGAATAACATCCCACAATTCCTTGCGGCCGCAGCATTTAAAGCGACGTATCATTCGGCCGTTCCTGATAACAAACGATATGCTTATCTTGCATATTATTTTCATATGCTCATATACTAATTGGGATTCATGTTTAATATGAGTGGACAGTGACAATCATTTCGTTTCACTTTATTTTTAAAGAAAGGCAGGGTTGACGATTTTATCCAGTATACGCTATTTGTTATATTGGTTGAAATGGTCTTTACACCCCGACAGCGATCCATTACTTATGAGCTCTGAAAAAAGAGCCGTCATCTGTCAATCACTGCCTGCGCCTAGTTGTAAAGAACCAATCAGATGCCTCCCTGCCTCGCTGCTCGTACTCTACCCTTGGCGTGCACCAGCCTGAACTCAAAGCGCGTCGCCGCTGCACGTTTACTGGAGAATGGAAGAGAAAACTCAGCCCTGCAGTAGCACTGCCGCGGTTACTTGTCATGAGGAAGCGTTGTTGAGTTGAGGTCCTCTCTACGCTCTGTGTCTGTGAAGAAGTTACGAAGCGGCGGTGCTCATGCATGTGTGTGGGGGGCGTTGCCTTGGAAGAAGTTTCGAGGGGAGGGGGTGGGTTTAGACGGAGCTTCTGAGGCATGCTGCTTTCAAATTATGCTAGCTTTCCAAGATCGTCGACCCTATCTTTAATTATTTATTTCGAACATGTAACAAATACCTAAGTAAAAAAACAAAACAAGAATAACTAATAAAATTAACATTCAACATATAGCAAACTGTCAATTAACAAATAACCAACATAAATAAATATTACATGTCCAAAAAGAAGTTGGAAGAAGTATATGGTCCTACCCCTTCTCCATAACTCGAACAATTAACTCAATATTTATCATATATTCCTTTGTTTATTTCAGTTCCAACCTTGGTAATGAAGTAATATTTTTCACCGGTTGTCCACGTTAGGTCAGATAATCCTTTATTATATGTTGATGTAAAGTGTTACAGCAGCAGAAGGACCTACAGTATCTCTCTTTCACACACCACGGGTGAAGCAGTCTGTCAATGAAAGACCTATTTAAAAACACACGGGGGGAATGCAGTGCCTTTTGTAGTCCATCTTTGGAACATTGTACTTTCACCACGGCAGACTCACGTCACTAACATCCGCCGCCGTCGCATCATAAGTTAGTTTAAAGCCCGGTTCATCACATACTATTGCTAAAGGGTGCCTCTGTGCGTTGGTTTCTGATGCCGAGTGACGCTTACAACGGCGGTATTTGATGAGTTGGGAGTGAGAACGGTTTGCATCAGTCGTTTATCACATGACTTGTTAGTATCGTTAGGGTTGTCTAGAAGGTAACCCACAAATTGCAAAAACTTGTAAAACTTGCAAAAACTCTCACGAGACTCACTGCCCGACGACCTATCCTAACCAGAACTATTCAAGGTCAATAACCTTAACCATCTCGCGAGAGTTTTGCAACTTCTAGCGATAATTTTGCAACTTGTGGGTTACCTTCTAGACACTACCTTTAATTAGTCGTAAGTAAATACACTGACAACTGTAGCTAAAACTGAACTGTGATAACTAATCCTGATCACAAGGTCACAGTGCAGAGAAGAGTTTTTGGACTAGTAAATATCTTTATTGTAACAATTAATACAATTTACTTGTACTATGTACAAAAACTATGTGTAATGTGAAGGAGGTCACTCACAGTGAGAATTATCACCAAACTCTGCAGTTCCCCTCAGTTCTATGGAGCATTTTAGCCTCTTTTAGCTCATTGTTTCGATCTTTCGACCCACAACTTGACTCCTTTGGTTCACCGCTCTCATCAACCTGGTTTTCAGCAGCAGTTAGTTCAGTTATAAAGCTCTGATAAACCCACTTCACACTGCATGGTGAACATAGTGAAGCATTTAGCAGCTAAGAGACAGATATTTTTCTCAGGATTTGGTGGAGACCAAACCAGAGCTAAAAGACAGGGAGTGAATATTGAACTTATATTCATCAGGAGGACACAAACATGACTCCAAATGACCGCTAATGTTGCTCTGTGTCTGCTGGATGTGTAAATAGGCAACTATCTGCTACAGTACCATGTCAAAGAGGATTGTGACCATTGGAAATCCTGTTTTTGCACTCAGCTCCTTGAACATGATCTTTCCAGCTCTTTAAACACAAGCATTGTTCATGGGGACAAGCTATAACTTGTTCCCCGATGCAGAGGCTGATTATAAGGTGCTCTTCTGTTCAAGGTGCTTTCTGTGTGAGGTCTGGGTAGGTGTCCTAGACAAGTGTGGAAGGAATGTGGCAGGATGACATCTGAAGCCTGTTTTTAAATACTGAACAGCTACACCACACATTCTCAGTGGGATCTAGGCTGAGATAAGATGCAACTTTATTGATCACTAAGAAGAAAGGAGAAATTAGGTGCTAAGAGCCAACAGCAAAACACAAAATAGAATGAAAACAGGCTATGGTTGCAAAAGAAGAGGAGCAATTTAAGGCACCCTTAGGTTATATTTAAAACATGGTTTTATAGGATTTTTGGGGGTGGCTCTATATAAAGGTCAAAGGTCACTGAGAAACATCACATCATTAGTAGGGAGAGCCAGTTTAGCCTCAGGGAAAAGCCAACATTTGTTAGTAATGAAGATATTTCCTGGCAAGCTGAGAGCAGAACAAGCCACATAGTCTCCAAATAGAGATGTGGAACATGCCTGAAGCTGGTTGAAAAATCATTTCTGTTCAAAAACAATGAGCAACAACTTTACATTCCGTCTTGTTGTCATAAACCAGCAGTGTTGGTGTATTCCTGTATACCAGGGTGTGCTTATATTGGTGCTCATTCATCCTTCTGCTTGTAGACAATACTAATGATATTGTTTCTTGTGATATTGGCTGCTTCTTAACAGAAATGAAACTTTGGAGTTGCAGTATGATGGAGAACTGATGATGGAGGTTACTCCCTCTATAGAACAAAGCATTTAAGATCAAAACTTTTATCATAAGCAGCACCACTAATGTGATCTAGTATTTGTTTTGCATATGCAATAAACATTCCATTGGACAAAAAAAAATTGGGAAATATGCTTAAAAAATTAGCTTTCTTTCAGAGTTGGATGAGAAGATTGATATCAATCTCATCATGTCTGTCCATCATTAGGAGTGGAGCGAGAGTCAGGACATGGTTAGCCTAGCATAGTATGAAGACTGGAAGCAGTGGGAATTTATATATACATATATATACTGTTTATATACATATATATATATATATAGCAATATATATATATATATATATATATAGCAATATATATATATACTGTATATATCATATCCTTATATCAGCTATATAAGGTGTCAATATGACCCCAAGTGGAGGAGATGGAGGATCACAAAAGACCTGGTCTCTTACTATCACAATCCACTTCTATATTCAAGTAGTCATCATATGTTCAATTGTCACTACAGAAACCACATTTGGTTCTTTTCAAAGCTCTGCTGCTTGAACTAAATGTTTTGCTAAAACGTTAGCATGGCCAACAACGAATGCAGCTTTAATTGTTTTTATGAAATCCAATATATTTACACTTTCTCATTTTGTTGCCTCAGATGTTGTCAAGATCATGTTTTGGTCTTGTTCATTTCATTTCTGAAAGGTTTAGTTTTGCACTTCCTTCCCAGTCATCTCGTCTCACATTAGTGATAGAGAGCAGTAAAATAGACATTCTTTATATAAGAAATGCCACACACTGAAACTTGTTCAATTTCTTTACAGCTCCTGACCGATCATGTGAAATGGTAAAAGAAGTTCAGACATGCCACAATAACATCATATAACCAGAGGAAAATGAAACTTCTTCTGAAGAGAGAGACACCTTGGTTTACTTAAGTCTCTTACTGAAGTGTGTTTTTGAAAGCTTCAGTTTGAAAGCCAGTCCTTGAAGACCCTAGAGGACGCCGGCTTGTGACTGACAGTGATGGGTTCACAGGGTCAAACACTGGCCTGGACCTTGCTTCCAGTGCTTCTGATTGGAATGACCTGCTCATCACACGGTTCCCTTGTGAAAGTCAATAAGGGCTTAAAGGTGAAACGGGGTCAGTCAGCCTACCTCCAGGACGGTGACCTGCAGTTCCATATTCCCCGTCAGAAGGATGCATGCAAGCTGGAGGTGGTGTTAAATGAGCCCATAACTCAACGAGTGGGAAAAGTCATGCCTCAGGTGATGGAAAAACCTTTTTACAATGAGTGGTTTCCAGGCAATTTACCATGTGTAGTACAACCAAGCTGAAGGCATGCATTACGCTTCCAGAGCACTGTCTGACAGCGAACATGTAGGAAAACATGCAATATATTATTAGTGTTGTGGTAATGATGACAAGAGCCCAGTGCTGGGTTGTGAGGCTTTTCATTTATTTTTCACAATTCTAGCAGATTCTCTCATGTTCCTACCAAATGGAACCGGCCTCAGTGCATTGGCACTATAAAAGCACCTGCAATCTTTCAAAAACAAATTTTATTGACACAACAGCATTTTCAGCATTCTGAAAATGTTGACCCAGGGCTCCGATTCTCAAGTGTAAACCCTGTGGTTTAAGCTAGGTTTAGGCTTTCTGTCCACTAGGGTTTAGGTTAGGTCAAGTCTGTGTGAAAGCTTTGTTAAGGACATTTATGTCTGCCCTTCATCCTACACACACCTGGCTTGGAGATATATTCCCATGTCTGGAGCAGCCTAGAGGAAAGAGAGGTATTTTGGGGAGGAGAGGGTGGAGGGACCCCTTCATACTTCTTCCTTTGTTTTCCAGGTTGACAGGCCGTCTCCTCTCTAATGACTGTGCTGACAGATACACTCATCTGTTGAACGTCCAGAATGAGTCATTTTTCATGCTTAAAAGTAGAAAACTAAAGTTTCAGCTTGAAACATTTGCTACACAACATTATGAGTTTACTTACATATGAGTTGGTGACAATCAAGCCTTTTACATTGTTCAAATCAATTCATTTTTTGCAATTTACCTTAAGAACCATGCCATACGCCCAATCACCTAGCCCTTACTACTCCAGTTTGTATGTGTAATAAGGAATTATGAATGCACGTTATTGGTCATATGTAACACCTGAATCAGAGTAAATCAGAAACAATTCATTAAGAATATGGTCAGTATGTATGTAGATTCACAGATAGATAGTATGTTGGAACTATTAGTATGAGTTTAGAGTCTGGTTATAGTTAGTTAGTAGTCTGTTCTCAAGTCATGTATCAATAATCAAAGACTACCTGCCAAATGGTCTTTGATTCAGAACATTGGAAATACTGGGTATTCAGTTATTGATTGTTTAATGTATAGTGAAGATTCATTTTACAGGTCTGTAATTTCCTAATAATTTCTAAGTTTCTTGTAAATGTAATTTCTATGTAATTTAGCTTTAATACAGGGAAACTAGAAATATCCCAAAAATCATTTTGGCTTCCAGACTGAACATAAGGGAAACTGTTATCATGAACACACTGAATGTTAAAGTGTTAAAGCTAGACTGTGTAACTTTTGAAAGAAGAAATAACAGATTCTTCCTCTTACAAATGAAAAGTTAAAGTAAAAAACAATACAATGCAACCGTACAACCTTCAATACACTCAGGTTTTTTTTTTTGCTACATCCTTACTTGGTCTGGTATGACCAGTATTTAAGCTAATGTCAGCTAATGTTAGCAAACTTTATTGCTGTGTGACTCATATTAGTGAGTCAGTCAGCTGACTCACTAATATGAGTTACATTTACAGTACTTGTGCTCCTGTTCCACTACCTTTTTTGGCAGTCACCATTATTGTGTATTGTTCAGTAAAAGTTATATAATCTTGTTACATTTAAACAATGAAGTTAGCTAACCAATGTCCAGATAGATAGATGTATAGATACTTTATTCATCCCGAGGAAAACTTATGTCTAGGTAATTCTGCATACTGCAGTCCAGACTCACTCATTATATTTGATAATTAAGATTTCTGCCTTTATTTGTTTAGGTATTCGATTGCCACTATCTGGCTGACGAGGTAAAGTACGTCCATAACGGCTGTCCATTGTTAAAGGAGGACACTGTCAAGCTTCGGCTTTACAGGTACAACACCTGGATATCCTTCAAATGGGAAACATGATTATTCTCTTTCTTTCCTGTTCTTGCTGGTGTGGCATTATGATCATCTTGTGTTTTTTTTACCAGGTTCACAGAGACAGAGACATACATGGAAGTGTTTTCTCTCCATGTGGATATTTTAGACCCTGAATGCAGCATCATAAAGCTGGGGCCCAAATCCCTGGAGGTTCCTGAATTCTACGGCCTCTCCGATGCTGTGGATGGCAATGTGGTGTCCTTCCACTATGAGCGGAGGTCTAGCATTGAGTGTAGCATCCATTTGAGTAGCCATGACACCCACCTGCCAGCCCACGGCCAACTGGTCACCGGAGAGCCAGAGAAAGCCACAAAAAGAGGGGACGAGCCAGAGAGCTTCATCCACCTACGCCAGCAGCTAGGTAACCTAGGATCTGTTGTAACAATAGTCTAAGAATTGTTTATGTGACAATAACATCTTTCAAGTTATTCTGATGGCATACATTTTTGTTAGCAGAGAAATGAGACACTCCAGAGAAATGAAAATTGGTGCAGTCTAATGCCTCATTTCCACTGCATGGTTCCGCTCGACTCGACACGACTCGACTCAACCTTGACTTGACTCGACTCAATTGACTCGACTCGACTCTTTTGACACCAGGTCCTTTTCTCTATTCATTTTCCACTGTGGACAGTACCCCTTCAGTGTAGGCAGGATTCTCAGCTGGTCGCCATAAAGACGCCGCGTGAAACTGCCGTGACATCATCTTCAACGCGACACTCGCTGAATCCTTTCATCGTCAACAAAAGGGAGGAACGTCTACACTTCGTCAATTATGCTACGGCGTAATGTACAAGATAGTTTTGCAGGCTGCCATTTTTAAATACCTGGGTCAAATAAATAAAAAAATTGCGGCCACTAACGATGGTTGCTTGGCTATTTAAAAATGGCGGGTTTGTGCAGGATGTCCTGTTTCACGCAAGTGGTCTGCAGTGTTTTAAAGCTAGGGTTGGTAATGTTGAGAAATTAGCAAGAGTACACCAAAATTATCCAACCGAAAAACCCAGCTCAGTGTTCCCATCTCTTTTCCAAAGCTCAGGCTCAGGCAAGCTCTCAGGCTGCCCTGGTGATATTCAGTGGGGCATGGCTGCCTGCCACAGTGCATTTTTTGATGTTACCAAGAGGGGCACCAAGTTGCACATTTTTAAATTCTATAAATAGTGGCTTTAAGCCTCAGAGATGCACTTTGACGTAATTTTTTCAGTAAATCCCTTCATCAGTGGGTTTAGAATTTTTGTAATGAATGATAATATATTTTCCATTACAAAAGCTTTAGCAGATCAATGTCCCCAACAAGCAGTTCAACATTCTGAGTTGATATAAAATGCAGTGTCCTTTTAGTGACATGATACACTAACTTTATTTGTCTCGATGAGCTCAAGGTCTCTTTTTTTAAAGAACAAAAAAAAGAGAAGTTTAAGTGCTTAAGTAATGATGGCAGCAGCAGTATGACAGTACAGAATGTCTCAGTAATCAGGTGCAGACATAGGGGTTGACTGCACTATAGTTTTACAGTTGAGAAAAGACTAACAGCTTTTAATTCTATACAGAAAACCTACTTTTATTTATTTTTTAATATAAATCCTGAATGACTTTAATTGTTGTTTGTAAGTCAAATGTTTGAATGATATGGGCTCCATTTACCACAGGCAGATGTAGAGAAGACTATGTGGTCTTATTTGCATTCAAAGCATATATATAATTAAGAACTATGTCACTGGAAAGCATCACATGTAGACTGAAGATGAGTAAGAACTTTCGTCTGAGTAGAATCAGATGCATACAAAATTGTGTCATCTGCAAAAGAATGAATAAATGACTGAATAGGCAGAATAATGTTTTTTATATGCAATATAAGTGGTATTGAACAAGTATTTACTGTTAAGCAATAATGAAATAATAATTAATAATGTTTACTAATTATTAGTCGTTATTTTAACAGTTTATTGTTGCACACATTAGAATATTTTATATACTATATTATAAGTATTTGTTAATGATTAAGATATTATTCGTAAACCTTAAAGAAATTGTTTGTAAAACATCTATAAACATTTTTTGGATGGCTTTTATAAAGGTGCAACTGTTGATTGATACCTTGTTAAATGGTTGATAATTGGTTTCTGGTCAATCCGTCTATGTAACATTTATGGATGGTTTACAAATGATTTCATAAAAGTTTACAAACAATTTGGTAATCATTAACAAATATTTAATATAATATATCAATTGTTAAAATGTGAGCAACAATAAACTGATAATAAATAGTTAACTAATGTAATCAGAATGTAATTCTTATCATCTCTTATGAGCTATGATAATACACAAACTAATGATGAAATAACATAAATTATAGCATTTCTAATTATTGGTCAACATTATTAATTATCATTTTGTTGTTTGTTAACAGTTAAATAACTATTAACTAAGTTGTATTACCTATCAATTTAGTCTGCTATTATCTATATGTCACACTCAATAGGTAAAACAAGAATACAAAAAGTAATGTAAAATCTCTCTATGCTTGTGTAATTTTTCAGATAATAAAGCCAGAGCAATGTGTAAATCTGAAGACTGCCTGAAGGGTCTGAAGCTAGTGAAGTTCACCAAAATTCCCTGTGATGACTTCCTGTTGATGGGGCTGAGGTATCAGCACATAGACCCTCCGTCTCCAGACGTAGACTACATCGCCATCAGACTGGATCTCAAGGACACCAGGAGTGGCAGCATATATCAGGTCATTTGGCTTTTTTAATACTTACAATTTTGTATTTCATTATTTAATGTTAACATTTTGTATTTCTTTGTTCCTTACAACATGTACTAGCACCATGATTTTACATTAGTATATGTTCCAAACCGCTAATTAGGGTTACTGTAAAATTTGGGGCTGCTATTCACCAGTTGTTGAGTAGGTTTATCTTTAAAATGTATTAAAGCAAAATACTGGATATCTGTCAGTATTAAATTACTTTAGGAGAGTTTAACTGTTGTTTTTTTATTTCATCTATTTTTCTATTTTGCTAACAGCTTTAAAGATTTTAGTTCTTTCAGCCTTTGCTTTTAAAATACTGGCACTAAATGAACTCCATTAGAGACTCCAATCTTTAAAGATTGATACCATCCCTCTTCCAAAATTTGATAAAAAATTGACAAAAACATAGATTCCATTTGAAGTTCTGGTCATTGTGTTTTCTTTGTGTAGTCCGAACAGGCCTGGATTCGAGTGCAGATAGTTGGTGCAATGCCCAACCAGCCTCCCAAACCGTCCTTCATGTCCATGTTTATCCTGGAAGTGGACCAGTTCATCCTCACTCCGCTCTCCACTGCAACACTAGACACTGAGGACGAAGAAACTCCCAAACAGCTTTTGGTCTTCAACATCACCAAACCGCCCGTGGACGGCTTCATTACCCATATGTCAGATCATACTCGCCCAATCTCCTCCTTTACATGGCTCGATCTCAATGACATGCTCATTGGGTATCAACCTCCAAACTCCTCACACACCCAACGCAGGAATTACGAGGTAACACTTCCCTTTCTTATACTTTGTGCAATATGTAAAATAGTTAGTTTGGTGTTGTGAATGGTTTCTAAAAATCTTTGTAATCTTCTCTTACAGGTGGAATTTGAGGTTAATGATTTTTTCTTTGAGAAGAGCCCATCAATGACTGTTCACGTGTCTGTAAGGAATGCAGACACGAATGCACCCAGAGTGTCATGGAACATGGGTATGCTAGCATTGTCACATTGCAAATGCACAAATCTCTTTCAAACGCATGGGAGCAATGAAGTTGTTTATGTGATAACTTTAAAACTCCAATTTATATGTCACTCGTAGTGACAATACCATCGAGACTTATCACCCAACTTCAGTTCCATGGAGCTCTTTAGCCTCTTTTAGCAAAATGGTTTTGTCGGTCTCACCGCTCTCATCAACCTTGCTTTCAGATGCGGCAGAGCAGCAGTTTTCAGAAAGAAAGCTTTGAAAAACCCACTGCACACTACCTGCAGAGCACTGACAAACAAACAAAGTTAGCAACATTTAGCAGCTAAAGAGTCAGATATTTATCTCAGGAGTTGGTGGGGACAAAAACAGAGCTAATAGAAGAGTGAATACTGAAGTTGTGGACAGAAATACAACCCAAATGAATGCTAATAAATGCTAATATTTTTGTGTGTCTGTTAATTGTTAGATATCCCATGCAAGTTTTTTAAAGTGGTCAAAAAAATAAGGAATGCAGCTTTAAGGCTGGTTTCTATGTGAAAATTCAATTAGCATAAATGTAAAAGCTGGGATACACCAAAGAGGCTGGTATAGACACTGGAAATCATTTCCATGTAAAGGAGTATGTACTGCCTCCAGAACACCAGTCTATATGTTCTCTGAACAGGGAAAGCTGGGCACTCCAGCATTCCCTTCAGAATTATGCTTGGCATGTACAGTATATTTAACTAAGTCATTTTTCTACAATTTGTCTCATAGGCCTCAGTCTCTTAGAGGGTCAGTCTCGACCAATAATGTGGGAGCAGCTCCAGATTGTGGACAACGACAACCTGAATGCTGTTCGTATCATCACTGTGGACGGCCTACAGCATGGACGGCTCACTGTCAGAGGTACGGACACTAAAACTGCCAGTGGATGCAGAAAAAATGTCTTTTCATCACTTCTATCTCACTTAAACTTTAAGCTCATTCATGCTAGAATCTGTCTGGCTATGCTGTAGACATGTTAATCCATTATGAGCTGTTGCATCATCAGGCGAGGGTACCTTTGGCTGTTCCCATTATCAAACCATAAGGCAACAGTGACTAGGGCTGAATGTCTTGATTTAATTGCTCTTTAACAACCTGTCACATCAAGCTGAGGTTGGAAGACATGTTTCACTCTAATGGTCCAGTCACACCAGCATTTAAAATCTCAGAGCTAAATCAGCCAAAGATGCACATTGAGTTCAACTTTGCAGAACTTTGACATGCAAGTTTATGCCATTCACAAATAGCAAACAATGACAGTGCTGACCTTTGAGGGAATGGAAAGCGTCCTAAACACAGGAAGCCATCATAGGTTCTCAGCTGTGTAACACCATACACTTTATATATATATATATATATATATATATATATATATATATATTATGGCAAGCCGTTTAGGAAATTATTATATATATAATGTGAAATTTGAGAATATTGAATGAAATCCTGAATATATGGAATGAAATCCTGAGAATATTGAATGAACTCTGAATATATTGAATGAACCCTGAATATATTGAATGAACTCTGAATATATGGAATGAAATCCTGAGAATATTGAATGAACTCTGAATATATTGAACGAACTCTGAATATATTGAACGAATCCTGAATATATTGAACGAAGTCTGAATATATTGAACGAAGTCTGAATATATTGAACGAAGTCTGAATATATTGAACGAAGTCTGAATATATTGAACGAACTCTGAATATATTGAACGAAGTCTGAATATATTGAACGAAGTCTGAATATATTGAAGGAAGTCTGAATATATTGAACGAAGTCTGAATATATTGAATGAACCCTGAATATATGGAACGAACTCTGAATATATGGAACGAAATCTGACGTCATAAAGGCGCTGCTGCCATCTTGGTTTTAGGGTCATTATCCGTACAGATCTTGGTGCTGCTGGACATGTGTGTCACTATGAGCGAGTCAGCACGAAATCTAGTATCAGCCATCCTCAGTAATGAGGAGATAGTTAACACTCTGGTGAATATATGTACCACAGACCAAAATAATACTGGTAAACATATTGAATACCGTTCCACAGATGAAGAGTTTATTTACTTTTTCACCCGTGGTCTCTGTGCGGCCGGCTTTGAGAGAGTGCTCAGGGACCGTCTACAAAGTGCAACGCCGAAAACAGTTGCTACAAAAATATTCAATAACTTCACTATTATACAGTGTTGATACCAAAATCACTTCATACATCATCGATGGTCTCTTCCTGGTTATACTACAACGCTTATTTTGGAAAAATGTGCTTTTGGTGAATTTATAATGGGAAAAATATTCAATGCACTTTTTGGACGGTCCCTGACCACTCGTCTTACAGCCGGCCGCGCATAGAGACCATGATAGAGACCAATGTTATGTGTCCAGCTCATTTTGATCTAAATAAGGTTGTAGCTCGTTGTCTACCTTACTAAGGTTTGAAAGAGCCCTCGTTGGTGTTTAAACAACATTTCGTTTGTGAGTTATTGATCCAGGAAGTTCAAATCTATCAATATCTTTCCAACTTTAGTTAACTAGTTCAGTTCTGCATTACTCTTCCACGACGAAAAAGTGAATAAACTCTTCATCTGTAGAACGGTATTCAATATGTTTACCAGTATTATTTTGGTCTGTGGTACATATATTCACCAGAGTGTTAACTATCTCCTCAATACTGAGGATGGCTGATACTAGATTTCGTGCTGACTCGCTCATAGTGACACACACGTCTAGCAGCATCAAGATCTGTACGGATAATGACCCTAAAACCAAGATGGCAGCAGGGCCTTTATGACGTCAGATTTCGTTCCATATATTCAGAGTTCATTCAATATATTCAGACTTCGTTCAATATATTCAGAGTTCATTCAATATATTCAGACTTCATTCAATATATTCAGAGTTCATTCAATATATTCAGACTTCGTTCCATATATTCAGACTTCGTTCAATATATTCAGACTTCGTTCAATATATTCAGACTTCGTTCAATATATTCAGACTTCGTTCAATATATTCAGACTTCGTTCAATATATTCAGACTTCGTTCAATATATTCAGACTTCGTTCAATATATTCAGACTTCCTTCAATATATTCAGACTTCGTTCAATATATTCAGACTTCCTTCAATATATTCCGACTTCGTTCAATATATTCAGACTTCGTTCAATATATTCAGACTTCGTTCAATATATTCAGACTTCGTTCAATATATTCAGACTTCCTTCAATATATTCAGACTTCGTTCAATATATTCAGACTTCGTTCAATATATTCAGACTTCGTTCAATATATTCAGACTTCGTTCAATATATTCAGAGTTCGTTCAATATATTCAGGATTCGTTCAATATATTCAGAGTTCGTTCAATATATTCAGAGTTCATTCAATATTCTCAGGATTTCATTCAATATTCTCAGGATTTCATTCAATATATTCAGAGTTCATTCAATATTCTCAGGATTTCATTCCATATATTCTCAGGATTTCATTCCATATATTCAGGATTTCATTCAATATTGTCAAATTTCACATTATATATATAATAATTTCCTAAACGGCTTGCCATAATATATATATATATATATATATATATATATATATATATATATATGTATATATGTATTATTGTCTGCTCTGTAGGAGTATTAACTGCTCAACAAAGCCAGACAAAATGCCTGTCTACCTGCATGCACTCTGCCCGTTCATTCATAGCCATGTTCGCTGTTTACATTCATAATGATAATTTTGGGGGAGTGTCGTTGGAGGGGCGTCTGAATGGACGGACTGTCAGTGTTGATGACTTGGTGACTTTCTCTCTAGATTTAGGGAATTGTGGAGCTAGTGCTGCTAGCTACTTTCATTGGAAAAGGGTTGTCAACACTGGGCTGGGTTTTTCGATTGGATTATTTTTAAAATCAGGTTTACTCTAGCTAGTTTCTCAGCATTATCGACCCTACTTTTAACATGCGAGACTCTGCACTGCATTGAAATGCATGCACATGAATCACGGTGTTTAAGCTTTATGTATCTATAGAAAAATAGCAAAAACAGCAACGTTATTGATATTTGACTATTGCTTGGGATTGTTTCGGAACCATGGACAGCGCAGTTTGTTGTGTGTAGGTGCAGCTCTGTCCGTAGTGCTGAACACCTTAAAAGTGAAAATGACAGCCTGCAATAATCTGGTCTATGGGGAGTTGGGAAGATACCCACTTTGTGTGGCAGTTAAAAAGAGAAGTATTGGCTACTGGTGGAGGCTGATAGAAGGTAAAGAAACTAAACTCAGTCAATAATGTACAACTGTTTGCTCAGGCTGCATAACACGGGTGTATATTCATCGCCATGGGTCTTGCAGTTTAAGCAGATGCAGGATGACTGCGGTTTGTCTCACCTCTGGCTAACACAAAAATGTAACAACATCAGCTGGTTGAAACTAGCTATTGAACAGAGGCTGAAAGATCAGTTCATACAAAAGCGGCAAAGTAGGCTCCGAATTATGACATCATGTGATATTTATGTAGAATTCTAACAAGAGTTTAAATTGGAAAAGTATCTGTTGTTTGAAAACCAAAAGTACAGGGAGGCTATTTGTAACTTTAGAGTGAACAACACTATAATTCCTCAGGTCATTGGCAGATATAAAGAGTTGAATAGAAATCAGAGGATTTGCAACCTTTGTAATGACAATGATTTGGGAGACGAGTATCATATTTTTTTTTAATGTAAGAAGGTAAGCATAATCAACTATAGAGAGAGGTATTTGCCAAAATATTATCTAAACTGCGCATCTATGTTTGAATAAATGTTGTTATTACAATCAGATACAATCAGAATGTCCTTCCTTTGTTTAAGTAATATCTGTTGTACTTTAGCCATGCCGTGTGCTGTAGTTTTGTTGTTATTGTATGTTCTGTTTGTGCTTCATACCATGTGATCATGGTCCTGAGCCACATAAAGAAATGAAATGAAATGAAACTGAGCGGAGAGAGATCGATAGTCAGACAGACAGACACGGTTTCAAGTCAAGTCAATTTTATTTGTACAGCCCAAAATCACAAATCACAAATTTGCCTCGGGGGACTTTACAATCTGTACAGGATACGACACCCTCTGTCCTTTACAGTGTGACCCTCTCATCGGATAAGGAAAAACTTAACCAAAGAAAACCCTTTTAACAGGGAGAAAAAATGGAAGAAACCTCAGGAAGAGCAACAGAGGAGGGATCCCCCTTCCACGATAGACAGACGTGCAATGGATGTCGTGTGTACAGAGTAACAACATAATGAAAATACAAAATAGACAATCCATATGACAAAAAAATAATACATGTAATGTGAACATATGTGAGAAGGTGGATCCAGGAGGATGTTAAGCAGCTTCCAGGTGTCGCCAAACAGATAGAGCCAGAGCACCACGACCTTCTCTCCACGCCAAACCGGTAGAGCCGGAGCAACATGACCTCCTCTCCATGCCAACCAGATAAAGCCTTAGCAACATGACCTCCTCTCCACGCCAGATAGGTAGAGCCAGAGCAACACAACCTCCTCTCCACGCCAGATAGATAGAGCCAGAGCAACACAACCTCCTCTCCGCGCCAGATAGATAGAGCCCGAGCAACACAACCTCCTCTCCGCGCCAGATAGATAGAGCCAGAGCAACACGACCACCTCTCCACGCCGGATAGATAGAGCCAGAGCCCGAGCAACACGTCCTCCTCTCCACCATGAACTTAGAGAGAGAACCATATTTTTGTTTCTTAGCTTGCTTGGTTTTCGTGGCTGTAAATAGAACTTTTGGCCATAGTTCCATTTTTCCCCCATTGTAGCAATCCACAGACAGAAGGGAAAGACGATAGAGAGAGATATAGAGATATAGAGATATAGAGATATATAGAGAGAGATATATAGAGAGAGATATATATGTGACCACTCTGTTTCTGTTCTGCATATTCGGTCATTTATGGCACGAGAGTCAGGTGGATGGTTCACTTGTATTTATTCCTCTGTGTAATGGGACACACACAACCAAACAGGGTTATTATTCAAGGTGGTCGGCACAGCTCGCTCCAACCACAGCATGGCAGTCTCTCTCTGCTGACTTTCATCGTGATCGTATAGTGATATATTTTAAAACAGGTTACAATTATATTATCAAACATGAACATGAAATATATATAAAACATTCTTCCACGTCCACATAGTCATCAATTTCAAATTAATTAAATGTGATTTTTACCCCAAACTCCAAATGTCCATTAGTTTTTTATCTTCCCTCATTAACAGAAAAGGTCCACATGCAACTGACGGTGCTCTACTGCCACCCTCAGGAGCGCCACAGAACACAGCGGCAAACCTGAATGAACGGCCTTTGCCTATTAACACAGTGAGCCTGAGCCAACGTGGCTACGCTACATTACATATTTAACACACATATTCAACAACCATAACATACCTGTGTAATGGGACACACACAACCAAACAGGGTTATTATTCAAGGTGGTCGGCACAGCTCGCTCCAACTATAGCATGAAAAAATAGAAAGGTCTGCATTAAAACTAGACGCCCGTGCGCTACACATCAAGCTAGCGGCAACGTTGTCATTAGCATCGTCTCACAAAGGGTAATAATGCATTTACGGGACTGAAACGTTACTAAATGTGTTGTACGTGGCTTACAGTGTTAAACGTTATAATATTGCATATATTACATAACTTTTCCACACTGTCTGACAACTATTAGCAACTTATTATGGCGGAGCTAGCACCGGACCGACTTACCCACAGCATGGCAGTCTCTCTCTGCTGCGGGTTACCCACAGTGCACCTGCATGTAATTCAAAATAAAAGCCCTGGCTGTTCGCAATAGCAGATACACTTACTACAAAACAAAAGCACCCCAGAAATAATAGTTGGTTGTCCCAAAATAAACATGAATTTAACAATATTTACATAACACTCTTATCTACACCGTTACATGCACCCCCCTTAAATTCTGCTTAATTTGGGGTTACTACAGAATGTCACAAAACAACATGAAGCAAGAGAAGGAAAAAAATTCCTCTCAAAAAGTGAAGTCGGAGCACTGATGTACAACAATGTTAATTTGAAATCCTTCCACAGGAAGTGCGTAAGAATGGGACGGTACCAGACCCCACACTTATCACAGACTAAACAGAGATGCCATTTACACCTCTAATATCTCTACATAACTATTGCTCCTACTATACATGTCAAACCAAACAAAAGTACATGGATTACAAAGCCTTTTCTATGGCAATATCCAGGAAAAAAACAACAGGAAAGGACCTTGACATTTCCTGATCACTTAGACCGGCTAAACATATTTGAGGAAACCCAAAGCAAGATCAATAACGGCCAAAGCATCCTCAACTATCTGCTCCGACATCTCACAAACCAGCCGGTTTGGAGGTCTGACCCTTCTCCCAACCCGTGTAATAACTGAACCAGTGTGCATGTTCTGGGGCTGTGAACATACTACTTCTTCAAGCCTGACTTCATCTGTGTGTGGGAAGTCATTACAAGGGGTGGATTGCGTGACAGGTAGGTGTGCTGTACTGTTCGTGTCTGGGCTGGCGTTGATGGCCGCTTCCGCAGTGTGACTGTGAACGGAGCTATCAGGGACATTAGCCAAGATGTCACCTGATTGTGAGCTACTCCTTGCGCCATCCGACAGGCCATCCTCTGGAACACTCTCCTCATCAGTTTCAACAGCCTCAGGACTTTGCATGAGCCAGTCCATGGTCCGGACATTGGAATCCTCCATATTGTCCTCCAACACTGAATCCTGAGCACTTCCACGTGCTGCATCACTGAGATCTGTTCCCACAGGAGAGCTCTGAGTCATGTCCACATCCAAGGGAAGGAAATCAACTGGGAGGATAAGGTTTCTCTGCACAACCTTCACCTTTCCAGTTTGAGTGTCTTTGATCCTGTACACATTAATCTTGGATCTCACTGAAACGACATCATATGGGTTTGAGTCCCATTTGTCAGCGACCTTCCTCTTGCCTTTCTCACCACGATTAGCCAGCAGCACACGATCACCCAGAGCTAAAGGTGAACCCTTGACTTTACGGTTGTAAAGTTTCGCATGCCGAGCCTGCTCTTCACGGCTCCGTTTCTGAGCAATCTGTGCGGCCTCGCTCAGGTCTCGTTGCAGGTGGGCAACAAAGTCGTGGTGGTTGACAACTGTGTCGTCCTTCAGTACGTGCTGGAACATAATGTCGATGGGCAGACGTGGGACTCGCCCGAACATCAAGTAAAACGGGGCAAAGCCGGTGGTCTCGTGCACTGTGCAGTTATAACTGAATGTCAACATCTGCAGCATCTGGGGCCACCTGGACTTTGCTTTTGGGGGAAGCGCTCTTATCATGTTCCCAAGGGTCCTGTTGAAGCGTTCTGTGATCCCGTTGCCCATGGGGTGGTACGGAGTAGTATGTGACTTGTGTACTCCAGCCATCTCCAGAAGATCCTTTATAAGCCTGCTTTCAAAATTGGCACCTTGGTCCGAATGAATCCTCTTGGGGAAGCCGTAGATGCAGAAAAAGTCGTTCCACAACCGACGGGCAACTTGTTTAGCGGACTGGTTCCGACAGGGGAAGGCAAATGCCATCTTGGTGAAATGGTCCGTCACGACTAGGACATCAACTGTTTTTCTGTCACTCAACTCGACAGACCAGAAGTCGATGCACACCAGTTCCATCGGTGCGGATGTTCGAATGTTTTCAAGGGGTGCACGGGCCTCTGGTTCTGGAGTTTTTCCAACGATACACCTCTCACAGTGCTTGACATAGTTTATCACATCTCTCTCCATCCCTATCCAGAAAAATCTTTCCCTGGCAAGGGAGAGCGTTCTCGCCTGGCCCTGGTGACCAGCTGTATCATGGACACCCTGGAGAACTTGTCGCTTGAGATTGTCGGGCATGATGAACTGGAAGAGCTTCGTGTCAAGCTGGCGGTCCCTCTTCAACCTGTACAGTATCCCATCACGTACTTTCAGCTTCTCCCAGTGTTTAAGAAGCTTGGTGACACAGGCTGGTTCAGACATCCTCTCACGTCTGGTAGGCTTCCTACGCCGCTGCACATAGTATAAGACCCTGCTCACTGTTGCATCCTGCTGTTGCAGATTCGTGAGGCGGCTCTGAGGGATAACGATGGAGGGATCCTCTTCAGGCAGCTGGAGAGATGACGGGCTAGTAACAGGTAGCCTGGATACTCCACCGTTACGATGAGCGTCCAGAACAGCTGAAACCTCCTCAGGACTTATGGAACCACTGACTGGATGAGAGTCATCCTCATCTAGGTCAGCACCAGGATCTAGCGTGCCCTCGTCCACCTCCCGGACAGCTTGGCAGTTGTTGGTGAGTCGGAAAGCATCCTGCACAGTCCCTCTTATGACGCCATTGACCTCGTCCAGCAGCTTGATGTAAGGCTCCTTAACAAGGTGGTGACTCATGCATTACTCAACGAATGGCTCACGACTCAAAGCATCAGCGACAATGTTCTTAGTCCCCGGGACGTACTTCAGGTCGAAGTCGTATGCAGCGAGTTTGGCAACCCATCGTTGTTCACATGCATCCAGGCGCGGCTTTGTTAGGATGTAGGTCAAAGGGTTGTTATCGGACCATGCAGTGAAGTGTCTTCCTTTTAGCCAATGGCTGAACTTGTCGCAAATGGCCCACTTCAACGCCAAAAATTCCAGTCTGTGAGCCGGATAATTCATCTGAGATGGAGACAGTGTCTTGCTGGCGAAGGCGACTGGCCTCGCAATTTTCTCACCAGGTGGTATTTGGGAGAGAACGGCTCCAATACCATCAAACGAAGCATCAACAGCAAGAATGAATGGCTCGTTGAAGTCTGGGTGAGCCAATGTGACACTGTGGGACAGGTTGTGCTTCAAGGTTTTGAACGCTTCTTTGCATGCAGGGCTCCAGTCACTTGGTGAAAGCTTCAGAGGGACAGATGACTTTTTCTTGGGCTGTCGCCCTGTCTTGATTTTTTTTCGAATTCTCTGTCCAGAGAGCAGTTTGAACAAAGGTCTGGCTTTAGCGGAGCAATCCTCAATGAAATGTTGATAATACAGCACCATGCCCAGGAAAGACCGTAGCTTTTTCTGAGAAGGGCAGACACCGTCACTTTCCATCAGGTCAACCTCTTGGACATTGCTGATAGCTTCAACCTTCTCAGGGTCCGTTTTCACACCTGCTTCACAGATAATGTGCCCAAGAAACTTGACTGTTCTCCTCAGAAAATGACATTTTCTGGGCGCCAGCTTGAGATTGTGGTTCTTGAGGCGAGCAAACACTGTCTCCAGGCGCTCGAGGGCCAGCTGCTCACTGGGGGCAAAAACCATCAGGTCATCCAAGTAACAGAGAAGGCTGGTGTAATTCTCATCCCCAAAGATAGACATCATCATGCGCATAAATGTTGCGGGGCTGTTGGACAGTCCTTGGGGGAGCCTGTTGTATTCATGGAGACCAAATGGTGACGAGAATGCTGTGTACCTCTTGTGTTCCTCACACAGTGGCCCGTTGTAGAAGCCAGACGTTAAATCCATTGTTGAGAAGAAGACATTCCCTCCAAGCGCAGCGAGGGCATCAGCCTGGTGAGGCAGCGGGTGTGCATCTCTCACAGTCCTCGCGTTGAGCCACCGAAAGTCAGTGCAAATGCGCAAGTCACCGTTCTTCTTCCATACCAGGACCAGAGGTGATGCATACTCACTGTGCGACTTCCGGATGATGCCTCTCTCTTCCATCTAATTGAGAGTAGTTCTCAGCTTCTCATAGTGGCTTGGTGGTATCCGGCGGTAGGGAAGGCGGAATGGCTTCTCATCAACAAGATGTATTTTATGGACAAACTCTGGTGCTTCTCCACAGTCCAACTTGTGTCTCGAGAAGATTGACTCATATTTCTCGATGAGACGTAGAAGTTTGTCTCTCCAATCGTCTTACACTTCACAGGAATCCAGGTTCAGTTCATGCAATCCCAGCTTCTCCTTTTCACTTTCCATCTCTTCGCTGGACCTCGGTGGTGCAGGATTACTTGTGACGTGCTGTGTGTTAACTCGTATGCCTTCAGCAGGAGATAGATCCTCGACTGCGATGCAGGGAAAGACATCAGCGACTTTGGTGTTTCTCTTCAAAACCACTGGCTCATTGGTAGGATTGATCAGTTTCAGAGGCACCCACCTGTCGCCCCATAACGGTGTGATGACTCTTCCAACCATGATATTCTTGGGCTTGGATCTTGACTGGCTCGGTTCAACAATCACTGTGCTGCCCACTGATATGACAGCGGACTCCGGCAGCTTGCCCCATACAAGGTGCTCACACAAGGTGCTCACACTGCGGCTGCAGTGTAATACACTGCTTCAGTTTCACTGTGCCAACCTTGTCAGGCACCGACTCTCCTTTCCACCTCTCTGAATTAGAGAGAAGAGACAAGAACCGTTGACAGTCATCATCTGCAGCATTGCTCGGTTCAGACATGAGCCTCCAGTAACTGTCTGTCCCCTTCATCAGTTGCAAGAGTCTCTTGATAGCATTGCTGCCCAGTATCATGTCGTCAGTTTGTCCTGGAATCACCAGCATTGGAATAAGCAGCTTGCATCCATACACAGTCACATCTGTCTCACACACTGCCTTTGGTGTAATAAAATGTCCACCAACGCCAACAACAACAATATTATCAGCAGGATATTGTCTCATGTCAGGGTTGTGTTGCAGGAGGCGAGCCTGAGCAGCCTCACTCAGGGAGCATGACATAGAGCCACTGTCGATCATGGCTTTCAGCTGGACTCCGCCTGCTACAGAAATGTCAGTGTAAAATAGGCTATCAGCCTGCTGAATCTTGTGTGTCCCCTGGAACACCACTGTTTTGCCAGAAGGTGCGGCAGAGGAAAACGAACTGTACACAGACTCCAAATCAACAATATCACAGCTGGTAGGGTCACAACCATGATCTACACTGTCCTCCCCCGAGTGCAGATCCACTAGTTTTCCGGCTGCTGGTGGGAAGATGGCCTCCTCGCGTCGGGGCAGGCACGGCTGGAGTGACCTGGTGAGTGACACTGGAAGCAAAGCCTGTTATCACGGCAGTGAGTGAAGGCAGAGTGAGTGGCATCATGACAGACAGTACAAGGCAGGTCGTGTAAACCATCGATTCTGGGGAACTGTGATCTGGGCTGCCTGTTTGAACTGGAACGAGCAGCAGTAGCAGCAGGCCTCTGTAGCAGAACTTTCTCCAGCATGCTAATGACACGTTCAAGAGCAGAGGACTCCGCACTCTTTGTCTGTGGCAAGTCCAATCTGTCAGGAGGCAGTCCTGTCGGTTGAGAGATATCTATTTTGTTCACTGACATCCTCTCCTTAGGCACTTTAGTTGCCACAGCCTTCAGGCTCGTCTCAGAATGATACTCGTTCAGTATATCTTGGACCTCATGTGCTGACCACTTGTCAATTGTCTTTGATCTGAATGTCATGGTAAGTTCTTTGGAGGGGCAGTTCCTTATGAACATACGAGCCACCTCTGTGTTCGGGCAATCCAGTGACTTGCCTTGTTCCTTCAGGCGCTCAACAGCAAGGTCCACTGCACGGTTTAGCCTGAGCCAGTAGTCGAATGCATCCTCATCTTTCTCCGGTAAAGTCGTGTAGAAGTCCGCCAGTGGGAGAGGTGAGCATGGGGCAGTGTCAAAGTGTTTCCGTAGAAGACTGTAAATAGTTTCAGGGTTGTGCACAGTATCAATGTCACTGTTTCTTGTACCAAACCTGACAACATCTCTAGCTTTGCCCCTAAGATGAATGAGGATTTCCTCTGCCTGCTCCTCAGTTCTCAAATTCCCCCTCTTAATGCAGTTTCTCATGAGGTCCTCCCACTCACGCACAGAAACAGAATCAGAGCCATCCCCTCTGAAGCTAGGAGGATCCTTCATTTTCCTGTGGGACACTAGCTGGACCTGGGAAAGGTCAAGTATTTGTGAGGCAGAGGCATTAGAGTCAGTCTGTGCAGCAGCAGTATTGGGTGATGTGGCACCAACAGCTGGACTGAGGTGAGTGAGTATACCTTGTGCTATTTGGCGACTGACTAGCTGAATTACATCCCCCATCTGACTCACTAAATCATCAGTAAGAGTAGCAGGGACTGCTGTGGGAGTGCTAATGCCCTGAGACCCATGTATGATATCTGCATTAGCGGAACCCTGACTATCCCCCATACCAACAACACTTTGCTGAACAGGACTGTCAAATTGCAATACTGCAGGAACATTTAAAACACCTCTACCCCTACCCACACTAACACTCAGTGGAGTACTGAAGTCTCTTTGAGCATAGCTCATTTGGAAAGTCAGATGAAAACTTGCACTGTACAAAAATAAACTTAAATGACTCAAATCTCAGAGCAACAATAGTAATAGAAAATAACAAACACAGTTGTGCAGACAGGATTAAACAGTTGAGCAGATGAAAGAAAAAAAATGTGTCTGTGTGACTACTTTATCTCAGTCCCAATACTAGGTCCACCTGGCTCCACGTAGACAGGTAGCAGCAGAACAGTCCCCGGGTCGTGAAGATGAAGCTCCAACTCCACCGAAGAATCAACGAGTCACGGCACCAATGTGACCACTCTGTTTCTGTTCTGCATATTCGGTCATTTATGGCACGAGAGTCAGGTGGATGGTTCACTTGTATTTATTCCTCTGTGTAATGGGACACACACAACCAAACAGGGTTATTATTCAAGGTGGTCGGCACAGCTCGCTCCAACCACAGCATGGCAGTCTCTCTCTGCTGACTTTCATCGTGATCGTATAGTGATATATTTTAAAACAGGTTACAATTATATTATCAAACATGAACATGAAATATATATAAAACATTCTTCCACGTCCACATAGTCATCAATTTCAAATTAATTAAATGTGATTTTTACCCCAAACTCCAAATGTCCATTAGTTTTTTATCTTCCCTCATTAACAGAAAAGGTCCACATGCAACTGACGGTGCTCTACTGCCACCCTCAGGAGCGCCACAGAACACAGCGGCAAACCTGAATGAACGGCCTTTGCCTATTAACACAGTGAGCCTGAGCCAACGTGGCTACGCTACATTACATATTTAACACACATATTCAACAACCATAACATACCTGTGTAATGGGACACACACAACCAAACAGGGTTATTATTCAAGGTGGTCGGCACAGCTCGCTCCAACTATAGCATGAAAAAATAGAAAGGTCTGCATTAAAACTAGACGCCCGTGCGCTACACATCAAGCTAGCGGCAACGTTGTCATTAGCATCGTCTCACAAAGGGTAATAATGCATTTACGGGACTGAAACGTTACTAAATGTGTTGTACGTGGCTTACAGTGTTAAACGTTATAATATTGCATATATTACATAACTTTTCCACACTGTCTGACAACTATTAGCAACTTATTATGGCGGAGCTAGCACCGGACCGACTTACCCACAGCATGGCAGTCTCTCTCTGCTGCGGGTTACCCACAGTGCACCTGCATGTAATTCAAAATAAAAGCCCTGGCTGTTCGCAATAGCAGATACACTTACTACAAAACAAAAGCACCCCAGAAATAATAGTTGGTTGTCCCAAAATAAACATGAATTTAACAATATTTACATAACACTCTTATCTACACCGTTACATATAGAGAGAGATATAGAGAGATATAAAGAGATATAGAGAGAGAGAGAGAGAGAGAGAGAGAGAGAGAGAGAGAGTAGATAAAACAAGAACAACAGTTTCTCTTCTTTTGTAGATTTCAAAAAAGCATTTGATTCAATTTGTCATAAAGGTCTGTTCCTGAAATTAATTTAAAAAAGTGTAGGGGGGAAAACCTATGATATAATTAAAACAATGTATACAAATAACTAGAATGGTACTCGGAGAGCGCAGACCTCCACCAAGGTGCCCAAGTACGATTGCCCCCCCTCTCACTTTAGCTTGCGCCATCATCTACGTGTATTTGTGTTTATTTTGAGATCAACTGTATGTAGCGGAGCATCGTAAAACACTTCATTCAAACTGGACAGAAACAAAATAAAACTCACCTAAACCGTCGTCGTTACTCTTTCCAACAATCACCAAGTGTGCTTTGGTTGAACTCAACCGTAATTTCATCGAGTTTAATGTGAAAAAACGTCGAATCTACAGTTGACTGTTTCCAGAAGACTAGAGTTATGGTCTTCCAGAAACGACCCAGGTGTCAAGGAAACCCAAACAGGTTCCTACTGGGCACCAATGATATAGAACATACACACAGCTACACATATTTGGGACTAAAAATTACCTCGACAGGGAATTTCAATCTGGCCATTGATGATCTGAAGAGACAAGGGAAGAAGGGCTTTCTATGCAATTAAAAAGTCTTCAAACATGGACCTGTAAGAATCTAGCTCAAAATATTCAAATCTATAATTGAACTAATTTTACTGTATGGTAGTGAAATGTGGGGTCCTCTTGCAAATAAAGACTTTGAAAAATGGGACAAACACCCAATTCAAACCCTACACACTGAGATTTGCAAGAGCATTCTCAGAGTCCACAGGAACACCCCCAACAATGGATGCTGAGCTGAAGTAGTTCAATTTCCCCTTTTAACTAATATACAAAAAAAGAGCCATCAAATTCTATAAACACCTAAAAACAAGTGAGCTCAACTCCTACCATTACAAAGCTCTCCATTGCCAAGAAGAGAACATAGAGAGGAGTCCCCTCAGCCAGCTGGTCCTGAGGCTCACCTCCTCTAAAGGGACAAGGCCTGAGGACAGCCCTCACACTATCTGGACCAACCAAATAATAACTAAAGAAAAAGAAAATTACATCAACTACTGGACATCTACCACAAAAACTCAAAACAAACTTCAATGCTATTTGGCTCTAAACAGACAGTACACAATGGCAGACTATCTGACCGCCGTGACTGACCAGAAACAGAGAAAGACATTGACTATGTACAGACTCAGTGATCACAGCCTGGCCGTAGAGACTGGCCGACACAGGCAGACCTGGCTGCCTAGAGAAGACAGGCTGTGTCAGCTCTGTCCAAAGAGACAAGTGGAGACAGAGCAACATTTCCTGCTACAATGTAGCACATATGAAGAAATTAGGAAAAAGTCATGGGTTTTTTTTTTTAGTTTTTTTTTTTTTACATTTGGCATTTGATATTGCAATATATTGTTGATAATTGTTTTTTATTTGTTTGTTTGTTTTATTGACACAACAAACATTAGCTATTTCTGTATTGTTTTCTACCATTTTCATGTTATTTTTAAATATCTATATATTGTAATTTGCTTAATGAATTGTATACATACATACATATGTTTTTGTTTTTATTTTGTTCTTTTTTTTCTTATTATTGAATTGACGCTTTGGCAACATTGTTCACCTAACAGTCATGCCAATAAAGAATATTGAATTGAATTGAATTGAGAGAGGGAGAGAGAGAGAGCGCGCTGCTAGCTGCACAGCAGCTGTTTCTACGCGCCTCCCTCTGCTGATTTTGACAGAGAATCGTTCACAAGTTCAAAACATATTTAGCGCTCTGCTAGTACCTTGACTATGCATAATGTAGTATATTGGCCCTCTGCGGTCACACAGTTTGCACAGCCCATGTGATGGTTCTGGGGACATGGTTTGACAGTGTGAGACAGAGGTTTACTTGTCTTGAATAAACTGTTCACTGTTGTCGTCTAGTTAGCGACCACGCTGACTGACAGCTAGCAAGGCAGCTAGCTTTGAGAGCTATGTTCCAGGATAGCTAGTGTTTAACTCGTTTATTCCCCAGGTAGTTGGCCAACTAGCCCTGCAAGTAGTCACACACTAATGAATTTCGCTGTGCCACTTAAATCAGTGTTTCTCAACCTTTTTAACTTGTGACACTTTAAAGTGAAGCGATGTCTACTCTGTCACAGGTCACATAATATGTCAATAACAGCAACAGTCTGAAATAGAAAAATATATAATATAAATGAATATAATTGAATATTATGAATTTTATGTAGCATAATTATTTTTGTTTTCATCACATTTACTTACATTTCTCAGTAATGTAATATTGATATTATTGATATCAACACATATCCAACATATTTTTTATTCTGTTTTCATTTAATTGTTTCATGTAAAATCCAGGAGGAAAGGGCTTCATGTTCACCGTCAAAGACATCAAAGCGGGCATGGTTCGCTATCACCACGATGACAGCGACTCCACCAAAGACTTCATCATCTTCCGCATCACTGACGGCCACCATCAGACCCGACACAAGTTCCCCATCAAGATCCTGCCGAAGGACGACAGCCCTCCGTTCCTCATCACCAACATGCTGCTGGAGGTGTCTGAGGGCCAGATGGCTTTACTGAGAGGCTCCACCCTCCAGGCCTCAGACATGGACTCCAGCGACGACTACATCCTCTTTAACATCACCCGCCCCCCACAGGCAGGAGAGGTCATGAAAATGCCAACATCAGGGCTCACAGGTCAGACGGATGGATTTTATTTTATTATTTTTACCTACATGGATTTTGTTTTAATTTTTAACCAAATCCTGTTTCCGTTGGTTGTTATCAAGGTTATCCTGTCAGCCACTTCCTGCAGAAAGACCTGTCTCAGTCCATGGTTTACTATCGACACCTAGGAAACGAGGTGTTTTATGATTCCTTTGAGGTGGTGCTGTCAGATTTCCATGACCCCCCCAACCTGTCAGAGCCTCAAGTGGGTAACAGCAACACATCTAAAATCTAAACAACAACAACAACACATAAAATAAATAAACTAAAATAATGTTATCTACTGTAGTGAGTTAATCAAGGACAAGATGAGAGAATACCATTTTCAATTTATACCAAATGATCATGATGAACAAATCTTCTAAAGCGTCAACATATAGGTTTACTCTAATTGACCTTTCAATAAAGTGCTTCAGGGATGATGTATTTTTGTAGGCCAACCAGGAAGTTAGCATCACCCTGGGTTCCCTCGACAAAAAGCCAATGGGATTGTTCCATTGGGTAAGAGGTTGTATCCTGTGCTTTTTCCTTGCGTGTTGGTAAATAGCCTACAACTCCATTAAATTCTGTTGATGCCATGCTACTAGCACTACTAGCTACTGGCCGATAGCCGGTTGTTTGGGAACAGAGACGTTAATACATCCACCATGGTACAGGCTTACAGCATACAGCCCATGGGTGTATTATAAGATAATAAAAATGATGAATTACAGCCAATATATCCATTATTACAGCTGCATACAATTAGCAGGAAGCTGGCAAAACCGGATATGTCATATGAGCGTGCAGGGCGGTGCATTCCTGTGGGTTTGATACACGTTCTTTATGCCAAGGAAAATATCTCTGGATTCAGCTGTTACTTCATTTTACAACCTTTAGGACATAATGATTTAAATGAGGGCTATTTAAGTGTCCCTACTGGGAAGTTTATTTACCTAAAAAAAAATTATCCTCTGATTTACAGACATCTCTTTATACATCCATGGCCACAGACTCATTGGCGTTTTCAAAATGGTGGCAGCGCTACCAATCTCGCAGCTGTTGTCAAAAAAGCACCGGAGTTTCGTCTCTTTGCTTCTATACTCTGTGGTCAAGGGACCCCTTTGAAAATGGCCATACCAGTTTTTCCTTGCCAAAATTTAGCCAAACTTTGGAGCAGTATTCCTTTGGTTTCCTAGTTTCATATGATGTCTGTACCGTCATTCTAGCTCTAAAACTGAACCTGCTAGAGCCTCGGAAATACGGTAAAGTCGGTCAGGATCTCCTGCAATATTGCGGGTCTCAGAGGGTGAATGTCTATCCTGTTCACCATCTTAGTTTAATGTGTTAGCATGCTAACATTTGCTAATTAGGACTAAACACAAGGAAATGTTTAGACTGATGGGAATGTCATCAGTTTTACAGGTATTTGATCATAAACCAAAGTATTGGACACATTAAAATTTTGACCTAATGATGGTTCTAGATGAAACAACAAAGTATTTGCAATTCATCTCTGGCATCAATACCTGATCAAATGTCATGACAATTCATTCAATAGTTTCTGTGATATTCAATTATGAACTAAAGTGGTGGAAGACTGACCGACTAACTGACACTGCCGTTCCTTGAGCTATATTACTGGCATGGCTAAAAAAAAGTTAATGAAGAATCCATGGGAATAACATCCATAGTCTAGGAAATAATCATACTACTTTGTGATGAAATGTCATCACAGAATTGAACTTGATATCTGATCCAGTGATCTATAATGGTGTCCTTGTGGTGCAGGTGGTGATGGTGCACATAGAGCCTGTTCCAGACCAACCACCTAAAGAGGTTCCTGGTTCCAGCCGCTGTCTTGTGATCAAAGAAACAGAAGTGGTCCATATAACACGGCAACAGCTCCACTTTGTAGACCAGGAGTCCCCAGACAGTGAGCTCACATATACGGTTACCACCCCACCCTTCTACACTGGTCCTCACAGGTTAGTATGTCCTCACCTTCAGGAAACACAGTGGACACCAAACTGTGGGAAAATGTTCTGTCTGAATCATGTGCTGTTGTCTTCATGAGCAGCAGTCCAGATGCTGGGAGGTTGTTCTTAGTAGACAGCATACCCAAATTCACCAAAGACTCCAACGCACCAGTGCTGAGGCTCTTCACACAGGTAATCTTTTTAATTTTTTATTCAGAAATACATATTACCTTCTTGCAGGGAGACTAGCTCATCCAAAATGTACTCGTTTTTTCTTTCATGTTTGTTTCCAGCATGCAGTGAACTTCATGAAAGTAGCCTACATGCCTCCAGTCCTGGACATCGGCCCTTACCCCCAGTATATCCAGTTTGTTCTCTCTGTAACCAACCACCTGAGCAAAACAGTCACTGGGATCTGCTTTAACATCACTGTGGTGCCAGTGGACAACCAGCCACCACAGGTGCAAGAAAATTGTATTGTATTGTATTGTATTGTATGTATAGTTATCTAATTTCTTGGGTGTGGATTTGTTAAAAAATGTGGATACGTTGTGTTTCAGGTTATTACCAACCCTCTGACTGTAGATGAGGGAGGGGAGTGCTGGCTCGGCCCAGAACACTTGCTGCTGTCAGACGTGGACTCCATGGAAGAAGCCCTGCAGGTGGCGCTTCAGAGGGAACCACAGAATGGAGCTCTGCAGCTCGGCGGCCTCCCACTAAAACCAGGACATGGTTTCACCGTGCAAGACCTGAAAAGCCTTAAAGTTTGGTCAGACATCCTGCTGCATTTGTTTCTTCATTTCATGTGGGATTATTTATATCTAAAACATTCTCTCTAAATATGAACAGGGGGAAATATTCAACCTATAAAGAATTAAAAATTATAGTATGATGTATGATCTATTCACATACATGGAAACACCTTTATAATGCAGTTCAATATGGATATGGAGAAAGTCAAATATCACAATATTTTTGACCAAATACCTCGGTATCGATACTTTGACGATATTGTGGGGTTGAACATTGGTGCTATTACAAAATAGTTACACAATGAGATATTTGAAAAATAATTCTCAGTACTGTAATGCAGCCTTTAAAACCAGGAAAAGACGCTATCTAGTCTCATATCACGATATTGCAACACAGTCTCACGGCAGTTTGTGAAATAGTGACGAAATTTAATTTATTTGATTCGTATACATAGACACGAATTGCCCATTTTTCTTTTGTGACACTCAGCACGACTTTCAACAATGTATTTTTTGTGCATTTTCCTACAAATGTCCAGCGACATGTGACGCACGTGTCAATTTCCGCTCCAGTCTTTTCAAAATAAAATTACTTAGGTTTAGGAATAGATCGACTTGGTTAGGCTTAGGCAACAAAACTTTTAGGAAAAGATTGCGGTTTGGGTTAAAATATCTCCGGTGCTGTAATTTAAGTACGGAAGTTACGTGACAAATAAATCAACTTTGAATTCTGGTTTCACACGGGACTCGAACAGGTGTTCTTAGACCCACCCATCCACCCATCCACCCCAACCTCCACCCTACACCACTCTCTATATTTTTCGTTTCACAATTACATGGATTACATATGAATTGATTTTGTGCTTACCATCACGAAAGCACTCATGTCTATGTACACGAATCAATACATTCAATTTTGTGACTATTTCACAAACTGCTGTGCGACCGGGCTGGATATCGATATATCCTTTTTGTATTGCCCAGCCCTACTTGTCGTGGAGTTCTGCTCGCAAGTGACCAAAAAAAAAGGAGAAAAAAAAGATTAGTGCTGCTTTAAACTGAAGTCAATAATTAAATCAATGAAAGTACAAATTATAAAGTTCATCCAAGTTTTGTGCTATTAGTATAGCTTTTTATATACCAAAAGGAAAAAGACCTAGATAATAACTAAGACCAGCAGTGTTTAAAGAACATCTTGTTGTAAACTCAGGTCCCATATTGAAAAGTTACCAACTCTCATAAAGCAGGAGGAAAAGAACAGTATCAGTTTATCACTGTGTTTTCCTAAGAACACTGTAAGAAACTGCAAGTTATTTTCAGGATATATGGTGGGAGGCAACTAAGTAATCAAATACCAAAGCTGTTTAGAACAGATTCATTTATTTTGATTCTCTGACTTTAATTCACATGTCAAACGTTGTGTTTATTTCATCACTCAGCAAATCTTTTATTTTGTCATTTGTCAATCAGGTATAATCACGACAGCTCAGAGACTGTAGAGGACTACATTGAATTCATTGCGACAGATGGCACCAATTCAGTCAGTTTTATCCTGCAAGTGAAGGTAACAGAACCTTAACGGCTTTACATTATTGGTCCTTCTGTGCTGTCGGAAAAAGGAAAGCAGAAACTGAACCATGAATTGTTTTACTAAAGTGACTTGCATGCCATCTCCAGGTGATGCCCATCAATGATGAGGTCCCAGTGTTGGTTGCTGGTTTGAAACCAGTTCTCAGATGTGCGGAGGGACAGGAAATAGTCATCACAGCTGAGTATATCTACGCTACTGATGCAGACAGCGACAATAGCAGCCTGGCCTTCCTGATCGCCCGCCAGCCCTATCATGGTGTGGTTCTCCGAAACTCCGTTGTGATTGATCGCTTCATCCAGGCAGACATCACTGCAGAGATCATCACCTATAAACACACAGGTGGGCAGCGGACACTGGGCTTAAGGCCAAAGGGTTTATTAATACTACTACTTCTGCTACTGTCTTTAGGCTCAGGTATTGCTTAAGTTATATCATAGGTTTTTTCATTGTTCAATTATTTTGTTCGCGTTTAATTGCAAATTAGTTGCACATTTTTTTCTGTTCAAAATGTACCTTAAAGTGAGATTTGTCAAGTATTTAATACAATTATCGACATGGGAGTGGGCAAATATGCTGCTTTATGCAAATGTTTGTATATATTTATTTTTGGAAATCAATTAACAACACAAAACAATGACAAATATTGTCAAGAAACCCTAACAGGTACTGCATTTAGCATAAAACATATGCTCAAATCATAACATGGCAAACTGCAGCCCAACAGGCAACAACAGCTGTCAGTGTGTCAGTGTGCTGACTTGACTATGACTTGCCCCAAACTGCATGTGATTATTATGAAGTGGGCATGTCTGTAAAGGGGAGACTCGTGTGTACCCATAGAACCCATTTTCATTCACATATCTGGAGGTCAGAGGTCAAGGGACCCCTTTGAAAATGGCCATGACAGTTTTTCCTTGCCAAAATTTTGAGTAAGTTTGAAGCGTTATTTAACCGCTTTCACAACAATCTAATATGACATGGTTGGTACCAATGGATTCATTAGGTTTTTCTAGTTTCATATGATGCCAGTGTCTTCACTCTAGCTTTAAAACTGAACCTGAAATCGCAAGTTATCATTTTCAATATTCATAGCTGTACATTATTTATTTTACAAAGCACCAGGAAATGTAACATATATATATAGTAAATATATTGGAGAGATGAACAGGTATAACAATCCAGTACAGTAGGACCCATCTCTAAATGTACGTTATATGCTTGTGGTTTTAGGAGTGGAGATTGGACTCACTCCTCGCCATGACACCATCACCTTTGTTATTTCTGACGGAGAAACAGAAAACTCTGCTTTATGCTGCGGTGAAGAAATTCCCAGCAGGACCAGAGGCGTGACTCAGCTACGACACAGTCTGCCTGTGTATGACCTCCAGGTCACAGTGTTTCCAGTCGACAGCCAACCTCCTTCTCTAACAACAGGTGGGTCATCTTTAACTCTGAGAACCAGTTCTGTGTGACTGTGCTTGATTGACCTTTCCCTCATTCTTTGCATCTCACCCCTCTATTATTCTAATCAGCCTTTTCAATGCAGAAATATTGACATGTGATAGCAGGAAAAACACAGGTCTAATTAAAACCATTACACATTGCTGTGTATCATTTGTCTGCTCAATGTAATGGCTTATTGTGACACTGAAATGGAACGGAGCCATATTATAAGTTACACCTGTGTGTTTCCTGCAATGACAATTTAAAATTTCTGCCATGACAGAGGTCTATTAGCACAATGTTTTTTAAAAATGGATATCTGTTAATATCTGTTGTTTATTTCATTGAACCAACAAAACAATCTAAACTGATGTAACATATGTGACATAGCCTACTATAGCCTAAATGAAGTTGTATCAAAATTAATAAAGAAGTCAGCAGTTTTACTAAAATATAATTTAAACAAGACCAAAGCAAGTACAGCACATTTCACCATTTAAAAACTAGAATCACTTAAAGTGTCAGTAGGCAGTATATTTTTGGCATCATCGGGCAAAAATTCTATAATAATCTTTCAGCATATTGCAATTCAAGTGTTCTGAGAGATAACTAGACTTCTGCTCCTCATCATGGCTCTGTTTTCAGGCTTTAGAAAATCTAGCCCATGACGGCAGACTTTGACCAATCTCAGGTCGTTTCAGAGAGAGAGAGCGTTCCTATTGGCTATGCTCCGGTCATGTGACCAGAACTTGGCTTCCTTCAACAGATTTTACAATGGCGGCTGAGTCACAAACTCTCTCATTTTACAGCTAAACCGTACACTACAAGATGATTCTGAAAACATTTGAGGTGAGAAATAAGCATTACAGTAACAGAATATTGATCCATATTTGATCAGCGCGGCCTAGTTTGACCGTTTGGTCGGAGTTCGCGAGTGATTGACAGCCGGCTCTCATAGACGGCAGCTGGACAGCGGACCTTGTTTTCCTCCGGTAAGTGAAATCCTTCAGATGCCGTTAGGAGCACCGGAGGACACAGTAGGACACAGAGGAACATGATTTTTTTTTCAGGTTACCTGTTTCATGAACTACTGTCACGATATAGCGTCCGTTTTCTAAAAATAACTTTTTAAAATCATATTTGCGCCAATCTCGCCTACCTCAGCTTAAAGCTGAAATGCATAAATAGAAAATAATTTAAATGTTAAAATTAGGGCTGTCAATTGATTAGAATATTTAATCGTGATTAATCGCATGATTGTTCATAGTTAATTGCGATTAACAAATTTTGTATCTGTTCAAAATGTACCTTAAAGGGAGATTTGTCGAGTATTTAAAACTCTTATCAACAAGGGAGTGGACAAATATGCTGCTTTATGCAAATGTATGTAGATATTTATTTTTTGAAATCAATTAACAACGCAAAACAATGACAAATATTGTCCAGAAACCCTTACAGGTACTGCATTTAGCATAAAAATATGCTCAAATCATAACATGGCAAACTGCAGCCCAACAGGCAACAACAGCTGTTAGTGTGTCAGTGTGCTCACTTGACTATGACTTGCCCCAAACTGCATGTGATTATCATAAAGTGGGCATGTCTGTAAAGGGGAGATTTGTGGGTACCCATAGAACCCATTTTTATTCACATATCTTGAGGGACCCCTTTGAAAATGGCCATGACAGTTTTTCCTTGCCTAAATTTAGCGCAAGTCTGGAGTGTTATTAAGCCTCCTTTGCGAGAAGCTAGTATGACATGGTTGGTACCAATGGATTCCTTAGGTTCTCCAGTTTCATATGATGCCTTCACTCTAGCTTTAAAACTGAGCCCGCATTAGTGACTTTAAAACAAATTTACATCAACGTGTTATTATTGCGTTAACTTTGACAGCCCTCCTTAAAATAATTTCATTCGGCCCATGATCAATATATAAATACTGTGGTTAATCATTTTATTTTTAAAGCATGATGATTTAGCAAGATTTGTCCTCTTTTATTTTTTAGGAGACATCTTTATGGTGGACGAAGGTGGGTCTGCCCCGATAACTGCGTCTCATTTGAAGGCTTCTGATGTGGACACAGTTGTGGACAAACTGGTGGTCAGTCTGATTTCTCCACCCCAGTTTGGCTACATTGAAAATGTACTGCCCAGTCCTGGCTTTGAGAAAAGCAACACAGGCATAAGCATAGGTAAACATTATGATATTCATTATCATCAGACAGGGGAAACAAAGCAATATTTATGTGTTATTCTGTGACCTCCTGTTCCCCAGCTTCCTTTTCATACAAAGACATCATTGATGGTCATGTGAACTACGTACAGTCCAGACACCAGAGGATGGAGCCCACAGCCGACCAGTTCATGCTCTGTGTATCAGACGGCAAACACAGCTCTGCCCACGTCCCCTTCTACATTATTATAAACCCGACAAATGATGAGATCCCACAGTTTGTGGCTCGGAACATCACAGTAAGTTTTTATAGTCAGTCTCACTTCTGAAGACCAAAATCAGCCATTCTCATCAGATTACGGTTCGATGTTCATTGATGTCCTTCTCTGATGAGGTACGAGAAGGAGAAATGAAGCAGCTGGACACATCAATTTTACATGCGATGGATCTGGATGTCCCCAAGAACAGCCTGCTCTTCAGTGTGGTCAGAGCCCCACAGCACGGCAGCATCATCAACCACAGCAGTGAAGAGACAGACTACAAAAGACGAGAGGCCAGTCCTCAACCATCTGTGGTCGACTTTACAATGACAGATCTGTCAAATGGTACGCTACTTTTTACATGTCAGCGCTAAAGCATTTCATTTCACTCATAGGACTGAAATGAACAAAGTGGGAGTTCAGGTCATTGTTTATTAATCTGCTATAGGTTATACTTTGTCTCAGTGTAGCTGTGGTCTAGTTTAAGTCATCTCAGTGTTAATGCTGCATTCATGTCCTACAGGAAAGATGGCATTTGAGTTTCCCACTGGAAACTACCACTCATCTCAGCTCTCAGACATTAAAGGACAATTCCATATTTATTCCACCTGGGTCTTAGTTGCACAGTCTTGTTAATTTGGCCATCATTTACAACGGACAAACTAACAAAATGATCAGTGATGATACAGTTTTACCAACTATGACATCTGGGGACACAGCAACTCTGCTAGACTGTATATAAGAAGTGGACGTAGTTTGTGTCTGAATCCTCGAGTTTGTCAGTTTGGCCATCCCCATCTTGCTTATTTGCAACCAGAAGTGACACGAGAGGATGGAGCTAAGAACAACCGAATGCTGAATAAGACATTTTTAGGCAACTAAAAAGGTTATAATTAACTTTCATGAAGTGAAAACACACTGAAAAGGTTAAAGATCTAAGACAAAAACACGGACTACACAAACTCCCAGACCGGACAACGCCATGAGTTGAATCTATGGCCCCGGCCATGGCTCTGAAATATCAGTAAGTTCGAATCTATGGCCCCAACCATGGCTCTAAAATATCAGTAAGTTAGAATCTATGGCCCCGACTATGGCTCTGAAATATCAGTAAGTTAGAATCCATGGTCCCGACCACGGCTCTGAAATATCAGTTAGTTAGAGTCTATGGCCCCGACCATGGATCTGAAATATCAGTAAGTTGGAATCTATGGCCCCGACCATGGCTCTGAAATGTCAGTAAGTTGGAATCTATGGCCCCGACCATGGCTCTGAAATATCAGTAAGTTGGAATCTATGGCCCCGACCATGGCTCTGAAATGTCAGTAAGTTAGAATCTATGGCCCCGACTATGGCTCTGAAATATCAGTAAGTTAGAATCCATGGTCCCGACCACGGCTCTGAAATATCAGTTAGTTAGAGTCTATGGCCCCGACCATGGATCTGAAATATCAGTAAGTTGGAATCTATGGCCCGACCAGGGCTCTGAAATATCAATAAGTTAGAGTCTACGTCCCGACCATGGCTCTGAAATATCAGTAAGTTAGAATCCATGGCCCTGACCATGGCTCTGAAATATCAGTAAGTTAGAATCTATGGCCCCGACCACGGCTCGGAAATATCAGTAAGTTAGAATCTATGGCCCTCACCATGGCCCTGAAATATCAGTAAGTTAGAATCTATGGTCCCGACCAATCGCCTACTGTCCACGCCTCTTAGAATGCTATAATGGCAGGATATAAAATTGAGCATGCAGGCATTTGTAGAATAGTTTAAACTCACTATTACACCTTTCTATAACTCAAATAAATGTGTATGATCATGCGCGTTTAGGTATGGATCTGATGTACATGCACGATGACTCAGAGAATACGGAGGACTGTTTTACCATCCAGTTGACTGATGGCAGGCACCAACTCCAAAGACAAGTGACGGTTAAAGTGCTGCCAGTCAATGATGAGGAGCCTCGTGTCATCAGGTAACATCTTCACTACAGTTCCTGTTTAAAGGGAGTCATCACATCATTGTGGGAAATTAACTGAACTGAACTGTGTCTCAATCTGCTGTCCTTCAGGAACAATGGACTGGAGGTGGAATCGGGAGAAGCCAGGCTTATTTCCAGTGTTACGCTGTTTGCACAGGACAGTGATACTCCTTCTTCAGAGGTCATGTACATATTTGAGAGTGTTCCTACCCAAGGATTGCTTCAGCTGAAGGTTGGTGCAGTGCTGTAAAATTTTAAAGAGACACACCAAATATTGTGATTTAATATCCACTGTCAGTTTAAAGGGTTTGGGTATTTTAAAGACGGGTTGTATGAGTTACTTATCCATAGTGAGTATATTATCTATAGATGGCGGTCAGCCCCCAGTTAGGAGAAACATACAAGAGTACCAGCACTGGAGCAAAATGATGTACTGCTGTGGACGGGAGCAACAGCAAAACCTATTAGCTAGTTCTAAAGCCAAATGTTAAGATGAATGATCTTTAATTATTCACAGCAAATTCTGGCAGTGGGGATTAGTCTCATCAGCAATCATTCCAAAAATAAAGCTTGCTGCACCACTGACATAGTATACGATATTTCATAGTGATGAATATACTCCCTGTATGATAAAAAAAAACTAACAACCTTATAAGCAGTAGGTGATTTGTTAATTTGACCTGGTTTGTGTCATTCACCCGTGTCTAGCGAACCGCCCCATGAATGACTCTTTTGGTTATAAATCCGTCTGCTACTTCAGCACCACGGACAGCGCCATGTATTTATCAACACACAGCACATTTAGGCTACTGATATTTCTGAGCAATGGTCAGGGCCATAGATTCTCACTTACTGATATTTCAGAGTCATGGTCGGGGCCATAAATTCTAACTAATACAGAAATAAATAAGTTTGGGGAAATAAATAAGGGGTGAAATGCAAAGGGAACATTGTGAATAAATAAATTCATAAATACATAAATAAATACACACATTTAAAATAAATATAAAATAAATAAAAATATATGCATGAATAAATAGATAAATAAAAATAAATATAAAAAATAAGAAATTAATAAAAAATAAGGGAATTAATACAAAGATAAATTAATAAAGAAGGAACTTAAAACAAATATCAACTTATGTCACATTTTATCAATTAATTAATGGCTACATTTTATTTAATATTATTTTTGCTACATTTAATGACATATTTATTTATTGAGTCATATATTTATTTATTTTTTATTTTGGCAGGTTTCGTCCTCCATACCTGAGCTCTATTGAGCTTTTAGTCTCTTTTAGTTCATTGTTTTGGTTTAAAACTTCACTCTCATCAACCAGGTTTCCAGCAGCAGCTATTTTCAGTAAATAGCTCTGATAAAGCCACTGTACACACTGCTCAGCAGCAAGCAGCAGACATTAACAGTTAGAGACTAGCTGAGGAACATATTGGAGCATTTAGCTATGAGGGGCCGTACAAGACATAATTCATTCTTGCACTTGCACACATATACATTCTCCTTTCACATACATATATTGTCACTCGCACACACATACATTCCCCTTTCACATACATATATTTTCACTCGCACACACATACATTCTCCTTCACATGCATATATTCTTGTGCGAGTGAAAATATATGTATGTGAAAGGAGAATGTATGTGTGTGCGAGTGAAAATATATGTATGTGAAAGGAGAATATATGTTTGTGCGAGTGAAAATATATGTATGTGAAAGGAGAATGTATGTGTGGGTGAGTGCAAGAATGAATTATGTCTTGTACGGCCCTCACACCTCAACAGCATGGTGCTACTAAACCTGAGGGGACGCACCCTATTTTTTCCTGATAATGCGACACTGTGAACAACAAATCTGTGTTGAAATCAGCAGGAGGAGAGCTAGTAACGTTACCTGTTAGCAGCCGGTGGGCAGCACAGTCCTGACTGGATAAATACTGGAGATACGAACGTTAACAGAGGTGCCATTGAGTTATTATTATGAGGCGTTCAAAGTCGGCTCAGGAAAAATGACTTTTCGGTGAAGGTAAATTACAACGTTATCATGATGTGTTCAAATGTAGTCACGTAAAATGAAGTTTTTGGCGAGAAACTTGAATAAATCCAGTTGTCTGAACAAGATGTTTTCACATCAATTTAAAATAGATAATAGAGAGAGAGAATTACGACCTGTTTAACTTCCTAACACTAGCTCTAAGCAGCTTGCCAAGATTTCTTTAATCAAAGCAAATATTTAAATAATCATACTCATTTGAATTGTGTGTTTTTATGCAAATAACACAGTTACAGTACAGTACTGTGTACAGTAGGCTACCCTCCCTGCCCCGAAAAATAGGGCTCTTTGGACCTGCAGTGCATGTTTCTACATTTTGGCATGCTGGGGGATTCTCTGGATTCTTTGTTAATGGAAACATTACTACCCAAAACAGTCAGTCCTGTACGGTTAAAAAACTCCTGCATATAATGTCATTTTCTTAATAATATGCTGTTTGGAGTGATTTTCGGTATAATAAATGCTGAAAAATAAGTGTGCGGTATGTTTTCTATAAATTAATGTAGTGATAAAATAGAGGTTACGTCTGACAGAATTTGTTTGGCCCCCGGCAACAATCTGGATTTCTCATGTGGCCCCCCAGGAAAAATAATTGCCCACAACTGGTCATAATGGTGGTATTTGGAGAGACAAATATTTTCTGAGGTGGTACGTAGAGTAAAAAGTTTGAGAACCACTGTCCTAAGGGAAATATCAGTTTGTTAAATTCAGTCCCAATTGCCATTCCTTTGGGATATGCTGCTGAATAGTAGCTGTCACTGTAACCATTGGGATGACACTGGGAAATGTTATGCTCCTCTCTCAGGAAGGTCAGGACTGGCTGACGCTGACAGCGGGGAGAAACTGCTCCCAGGAGATGGTGGACATGAACCTTCTGCGCTATGTGCACACAGGCCTGCACGCTGCTAAAACACAGGACTTCTTTGTCTTCCACTTGTTGGATGGAAAGATTCGATCACCCCCACAGCACTTCCACATCTCTGTCAAAGATCTAGAAAAAGGTACTGGAATTCACTCTGAAATTCTTCATTAGACATAGGTTGGGATTAAATAGATTACTTGTGATATGCTTGTCAAGCCACATCATGTTTCCCTGCCCTCTGCCCAGTCTAGATTCAAACTGATGGGGTTCCAGTCTTAACGTAGCCTCTAAATGTCTTCTCCACCATTATTTCCAGGAAGTATTGCCATGTTTGTGAAGCCGGTGAACGTCAGCCGTGGAGATCGTGTGGTTCTCACCACAGATGTGCTGTTAGCCACAGATGGTACAGAAAAGCCAGAGGAGCTTCTGTATATCATCACCAGCCCTCCTGCCCACGGACACATAGAGTACATCAAACATCCTGGACAGGCCATCTCCACCTTCAGCCAGATGGACGTAGCAGCCAACCTTGTGGCTTACGTGCACGACAACCGAGCCACTACACCCACAGAAACCTTTCAGTGAGTCTAGAAGCCATTGTACAACTTGAGATTATGAATTCCCATTATTTCCTCACATAACACAGAATTGATGTTGTTTGGGTGTAATAACTCCCATTTATGGTTCAGAATTGGATCTTATGCTAACTACAGTATTTACATTAACCTTATTATGTTACTATTACTTTATGTGTTGACATTGCAGTCAAGATGTATTTAGTCAGGATAGCCATGACAAATAAATCTTCCTCCACCTGTCACCCCTGACATAATGTTGACACAATGCTAGCTTAGCTGAACTAGCATTAGCATGTATGCCTCTGCAGTTCAGGAACTTAACAACCTGTAACTCGGGGCTTGCCATCTTCCGTGTGTCTTCACTGTAATTTACAAACCTGGACATTTCAGATTTATGTGCTTTAAAAGGCGACAGTGGAACTTACTGATATTTATGCGCCGTTTGGAAGGTGAGTGAAAGAAGCGGTTGTGCAACCGATGATAGAATACAACGCTGGTCGATAGCACAAAATGGCGTCCAGCGTCTAGAACCATAGTTTTCCAGTGTGCACCACTGCTTGCATGTAAACTGCAAGCAACCCTAAAAGTATGTGGAACCTGGATTTAGTACCTCCTGAGTAATGATGAAGTTTAGTTCCAAGAACAGCTGAGATGGGGCTGGCCAAAGAAGTGTGGAAAAAAAAGCAAACCCTGGTCTGGCAATAAATTCATCTGTTTTTAAGGGCTGTCAGAGTTAACACAATAATAACGCGTTAATGAAAATTTGTTTTAACATCACTAACTTCTTTCATGCATTAATGCAACTTGCGATTTTTAAGTTGTTGCGTTTTAAAGCTAGAGTGAAGGTACTGGCATCATATGAAACTAGAAAACCTAAGGAATCCATTTAATTTCATGTCATACTACCTTGTCGCAAAGGAGGCTAAATAACGCTCCGGACTTGCGCTAAATTTAGGCAAGGAAAAACTGTCATGGCCATTTTCAAAGTGGTCCCTTGACCTCTGACCTCAAGATATCTGAATGAAACTGGGTTCTATGGGTACCCACAAGTCTCCCCTTTACAGACATGCCCACTTTATGATAATGACATGCAGTTTGGGGCAAGTCATAGTCAAGTCAGCACACTGACAGTTGTTGTTGCCTGTTGGGCTGCAGTTTTCCATGTTATTATTTGAGCATATTTTTTATGCTAAATGCAGTACCTGTGAGGGCTTCTGGACAATATTTGTAATTGTTTTGTGTTGTTAATTGATTTCCAATAATAAATATATACATCCATTTGCATAAAGCAGCATATTTGCTCACTCCCATGTTGATAAGAGTATTAAATACATGACAAATCTCCCTTTACATACATTTTGAACAGATAAAAAATGTGTGATTAATTTGCGATTAATTGTGATTAATTATGGACAATCATGTGATTAATCACGATTAAATATTTTAATCGATTGACAGCCTTAAAAAATAGATAACAATAATTGGAGATACAATTAACTTCTTCCAAAATTAAAAAAGGGTTATTATACGTTGAAAAAAGGAAGATGTCTTTAACTGAAATTGTTATTTCTTTAATTGTCATTTAAATAAAACAAGTATGAACAATAGTTCGTAAATGAGCATACTGTGTGGACATAATAAAACTTGCTGCAGAGCAACTTTTGTCACTACAAACTTTTAAAATTTAAGAGCTAAACCCTCAAATTGTCTCAGAATCCACGCTTGTGCCTGTCGTCACAACTTCTCTCGTCCATTGTAAGCTGTCCCAGACCAAGCAATACGATTCAGATTTGATGGTAACCTGAAACAAGATGTGCTTGTAGGTGGAGCTCCCTGGAGACAAGGGACAGATGGGAACTGAATAGTATCTAATCAGGAAGCAACAGGACATTCTGCGTGTTTTCATTTGCTGCACTTGCCCCTTCTGTTCATCTGGAATAATCTTCTAATCAGTTCACCTGCTTTGAGATCAGTTGTGCAGACTCACATCAACATGACAAAAATCAGAGAAAAAAATGTCACATAGTGTGAGTGGCACAGCGATTCTGAGATTTTGCAAGTGTTGTAGTGCACTCGTTATAAGACAAACACAACTGTCTAGTAAAGATCATTGATAGGGGATTCAAAGCTCTCCTGTGTATTGATTTCTTACAGTGATCACATCTGTTCAGTCAGCCTAACATCCCGTCTGTTGTATGTATTGGCAGGTTTGTGGTGAGTAACGGTAAAACCAGCCGTAATGGAAGCTTTGAGATGACAGTGGAAATGGTGGATCGCATCCTGCCGTCTCTGACCTCTAACAGAGGCCTCTCAGTTCCACAAGGCTCCTCCATTTTCCTGAGTCCAGACTGCCTGTTCCTGTCTGACCCCGACACTCCACCCAGCACCCTGACCTTTGCCCTGCTCAAGCCTCCACAGTACGGCAGGCTGCTTTTAGCTGGTACCACACTGACTGCTGGCTCAAACTTCACCCAGAGAGACATACAGGAGCTGGAGGTAACATATAAACATGACGGGGGGCCGTCGCAGATCGACAGATTCGCCTTTTCTGCTTCTGACGGCACCAACCAGGGTTTCCTGCTGGACGGGCAGTTACATACGGAACCTGTGTTCTTCATTATTCAGGTAGGTGAGAAAGGATGGAATTGTTCTTCCAATATGGCTCATAGAGGATGGGTTACTGTACCCTCAGGATCCTCTGTGAGCCAATGGGAAGAAAGTAAGATACCCAGGTGTGATGCACCATTTCCTTTAGCTGCCTTTTTTCCCTCAGAAATGTGCTTAAAGGTATAATATGCAACAATTTCCTAAAAAACAATATATAGACTGAAATATATAGACTGATACAAAAAAAATACCTCTCAATCATCACTTATGCCCCACTAGCAGTGTGTGGTGGTGTCTGCTTCCACAGAGACCAGAGACCCTCTTTTCTTATTATTTTTATTTACTCAGGACGCTTCTGGGCGTCTGCAAACAGCCTTTAGGCCCAACATGGGGGTGTAAGCCCCAGCCAATAACAGCGCAGCGTTGTGCAGTGTTGTGCAAGTTCCCCTTTAAATGCTTTGCGGCCGTATTTGACGAATGAGAACGGGTTTGTTACATCGCTGTGAGTTCCCCTGTTCCTCTGTCTCTCCTCTGCTGTGTGCAGTGGCTGTTGTGTGCTGCTATCGGTGTGCATGTGTCAGTTTGACCGAGGCACACACAGAGCAGAGACGACAGCCCGCCTTTCAGCTGCATTCATTCAAAATCCTGCAACTCAGCACCTTCCTGCAGGGTTGTACGGAGGTGTGCGGAGTTAGTTGTGTGACCTGATGCATTTACATCAATGAAATCATCATCTTGTTAAATAAAACTTAATGAGAAAGAGTGATGTTCTCTAAGCCACCACAACTGATCAGTTGTGTGTGGCTGTGCTACGAAAAAACATTTGTGTTTATCATATAAGCTATGTCACATCATATCAATATAAATCATATAAATCCAAACACTTCCTGTTCAATGATGTTCATGTTAATAACAAACCATATATGATTTCAGATCAAGCCTCTGGATAAGTTGTGTCCTGAGGTTGTGAAGCTGCTTCCTCTCTGGAAAGCAGAGCTTCTAGTCGACGGACGACACGGGATCTTTGTGTCATCTCGTGAGCTGAAGGCCCAGGACAGCGACAGCAGAGAAGAAGAGCTGATGTTCTGCATTGTTCGATCACCCTACTTTGGTTACCTAGAAAACATCACTACAGGTTGGGATATACATTTGATTTCCATCTCAATTACAGCTTAGCTTAGAATGAAAACAAGTCTTTGTGTTGGCTCTTGCAGGTGGTTTTGTTCCACAGCGCTTCTCTCAGATGGAGCTGAACAAGAGGACGATTGCCTACATCATCAACCCAGACAGGGAGTCTCTGTCAGACAGCCTGGAGTTCACAGTGTCGGATCCTTTAGGGAACACTGGGCCCCCTCACATGTAAGAAAAACACTGATTTCTATGACGTCTTGAATTTACAGTTTAGTCTTCACTGTGCCTGACCTTGCCTCTGTAGACTTGAATTCAGCTGGTCCACCGTGGAGCTATCTCAGCCAGAGTACTCTGTGTGTGAGGAGCAGGGGACTGTCTCGTTGGACATCATCCGGAAAGGAAACCTGGCAGAGTCTTCATATATCACTGTCAAGGTCTGCAAGTCATCTGTTATTCAAACTTGGGAACTGTTCCTAACTCACTTTATAAATACATTTAACTCATCAGTCACCTGACGCTCTGCCTTTTTCTGTGTTTCTGTGTCATCATTTCTTTATGGTAGGTGAAGGAGGTGTCTGCAACAGCTGGAAAAGACTTCCTCATCAGCCCTTCTTCCCTCATTCAGTTTGATCCAGGTATGTCCTCAGCTTGTATTATGCTTTTTAAATTCACTGAATTTACAATTAAAGTTTGGTACTGCTCAGCCTGTAGAAGGCCCTCAGTGGCTTTAGAGCGGTTTTGTGTGAGATAATTACTGATGATGTCATCAGGTCTATTTTAGGCTTGGAGACAACATTTTAACAGAAAACCTTTGTTACAATCATGGGGGGTGGAGCTTGAAAGATGTGGGCATTTCTCGGGTAGGGTCTATCAAAAGACACTATTTAGTTGCATTATGGGGAATGTAGGATCCAGTGTTTTTGGTGCTTGACCCATAAAAGCAACTAAAACTCAGGAAATCGCTGCTTCTGCTGCTGCTGCTTAGATTTTGACCTTTTTATTTAACTCGAATGTTCTTCTTAACCTAGATCTTTATACAACGTTTTCAGCCGCACCTCAGTGGATGGAGCGTGCTCAGTTGCCATTGATATTTGTTTTTATTACTTGACTAAAGTTTGTGATTTTTGTCATGTTTTTTGTGACAACATATTGTCGTATATGGAAGGAGATTGATATGTAATATTAATTGATATATGATAGATCAATATGTGATGTCATATTCAAGAGGAAAAGAAGGAAGAAGAAACAAGAAGAGGATGGTAAGCTGCCATTCCTAGACACATTTGTTTTTGTAAAGGCTGACTGGAGCATTATGACCACAGTGTCTCCATTTTAACTCGAACCACCACTTCCAACATAAAAGATCAGTGGTGAGGACCCTAGTACACAGAGCACAACATCTGAGCAATAGGACAGAGAGAATCAGGTGTCAGAGGAACTCCGGGTACCAGGAGTGGATGAATCAGCCCACATCAGCTGTCTGGGAACACCAGACCACACCACTCACAGCCTCCACTGGAAGAGGTCAAAGGTCATTAACCAGGAGTCAGTGGACAACCAGAGAAAGATCTAGGAGAACATCTAACGCCGGAGACCATGTTTGAACAGGAGAAGTTACCATCTCCCTCCATATACAACCACCTGTTATCATGTATTCAAAATTCCACACTCACATGATAACAACTAAACCACGAGACAACTGAGCAAACTCCATCCACTGATGAAGGCCACAGGCTGTTGCTAAAAGCTCTGGCAAAAGACAACAGAAGTTTGTGATGAGAATTTTTTGTAAAACTTTTTTAACTGTCTGACAAGTCAGTCAACTATATGGGAGTACCATACTAAATGGCAAAAGTGTATTCCCCTCCTTCTCCTGCTCTCATTTAAAGGTATAATATGTAACATTAATATGTCTAAAAACGACTAGACCTATGTTATATATTTTGTTGAGTTGTGTAGCCTACTTACATTATCCCAAATGTTTCCAACAATGTTCAAACCCAAAGAAATCTGTAATTTTGGTATCATTTGGTCGCCTGTCAGTAGCGTCTTTACCCACTCTAGTTGCTCTAACTTCTGGGGAAACCCGGTAAACACCAGATGATACGTCAGAGAGTGAGGAAGAAAGTCAGCGAGCCACTCTATTGTTTACTATTGTTTGTATTGCATGAGATTAATTGAACGTTAGCTACAGAAGCTGTATGGACAGTTGAATGATCTAATGGTAACTTAGCAAGTTAATGATATGTTAGCTAACACTACTTAGGGCTATTATATTAGAATGAAATTACGTAACTTGAATAAACGCGACTAAACGCAACATAAATAAAACTTAAATACATTAGCTCGTCCATGAACATGATTTCTGCCTGAGTCACGTCAGATACATTTTCGTTGGCAAAGGTGGTTGTTTAACATTGAAGACAACAACTCCCATGATCCCACGCTACTTCACGACGTCATCAAAGTCCGTCTTTTGTTATTGTTTTGATTAAGAGACCCATGGATGTAAGATATAACAACTGATACACTCAGCCTTGCTTCCAATTGTTTCCAGTGGCCACTCAGCGCTCAGTAGCCCAAGAAGTATTTTCCCCGTAGACCACCATTTTAAAAGAGACATCTGTAAAGCTGTTGACAGGATACCTCGAACGGCAAACAAGGTTGATTAAGACTCTTTCTATTATGAAGTTTTGATCCATGGAGGTTTTATATTTGTAAAACTTTCCTAGGGCTGAGAAAAGTGATTTAAAAGTCTGTGATGTCATCACAATGTAAAGTCTGTATAGGCTTAGGCCAGCAGGAGAAACTAACATTCAGTGGGCCGCATAACCCGGAAGTAAAGCCAGAAGCTAGAAAACTATTTTGGCATATGCGCCCATGGATGTATTAAAAGAACTGGATACAGCGTTGGAGGCGGGGCCCCTGTCATTCCTATGAGAGTTGCTCATTGGCGCATGAAGCCAAAATGGCTCGACTTCCGCCTGGAAAAGTACCCGTATCTTCGATGGAAGATACGGGTACTCGGGAATATGGAACATGCGCAGTAGCGTCCGCTCGGTCACATGACTCGGTCACGGGGTCACGACGTCACGCCGTCGTCAAGGCTTGGCGCTCCAGCCTCAGACTGGGTCTCATTCACATGAACGGAGGAAGGGAAATAACTCTGGATTCAGCTGTTAGTGTATTTTATAACTTTAAAAACGTAATGATTTAAATAAGGGCTATTAGAGTGTTCGTACTGGGGAGTTGATTTATCTGAAAAAAAATTATCCGCTGAGTTACAGACGTCTCTTTCCCAATGTAAGTCTATGGGAAAAAGTATTTCCGGGCCCAGAGCATCACGTGACTAACACGGAAGTTGCAGTACCGCCGTTTGTCGGCTACGAAAGTCCGGATCGACGACCGGCGCTCTTCCTGGGGGCTTGTATGCGCCAGGCAAACGAATAGGCGCCATCTTGGGGTCTGGTATTGAGTTCTTATAATACACCATGGAGACCCCAAGCAGCAGAAATGACATACTGTACATTTAAGAAGTCTCATTGTAAAAATGTCTCCATGAAAACGTGTAACAACACTGTCGCTACTATTGTGTCACTACAGCTACAACTAAAACAACCATAATTCAATTCAGTTCTTTACAGTGTGCTGCAAAATAAAAGGTACAAAACAGACAATAAATGAGAACTGCACCAGCTCTTGTAAAAGCGTTTGATGTCTCTGTCTGTGTAGGAGTGTCAAAGAGGAGCTGGCACACTGAGATCATACAGGATGACCTTGAGGAGGCTGAGGAGGTGTTTGAAGTGCTGCTGGTCTCCCCTGAAGGCTCAGTGATCGGCAGCATCAACAAGGCTCGAGTCACCATCAGGGACTCAGGACAAGGTACAAATAAACCCCAGCTGTGTATTTTTAAGATCTTACAAGATACTTTGCATCACTTCGTATTATCCCTTTTACATGGCTACTTACCAAGGAAAACATTTTACCTTAAATATAGATTTAAAAGGATTTGGCTGTATTGAATGTCCTGTATAACCTTACCAGCAGTATAATATTTCTGTAACAAGATGGTGCCAGTCATTCTGATTAAAAACTCAGGGAGTCGATATTTGCCCAAAGATACTAAGATGACTGTTAAAACTTAAACACCACAGGACAGCACAGTCTGACCCAGGATCGGGAGGCTCCTGTTCTTGGAGGAAAAGAGATTCGGTCAGACACGTACCCCCAGCATGGATCCATCCAACTAGAGAAACTGCCCCTCGGCACAGAATCAGTCATCTGGACCCGTGGAGACAGCATCTCCAGGCCTGCAGCAGATGTCCCAAAAAAGAAACTCAAAGTGATGGGAAACCCAAAGTCTGTAAGTTCCTGTTCTTAAAGATCAGCGCTGGATTTGACGTCTTCATCGAAGTTGACATTTTCCTTTCGTCGTGGCTTTGTTACAGCTTTAAGCTATCTAACTGTTACCGTTTCATCTTTCAGATTGCACCTTCGTCAGTTTTTCACAACGGTACAGACATCGTTTACACAGTAAGCAGCAGCAGCTGATACTATCTGACCTAACCTTTTAATGTTAGAAAAGTCCTCATTTCTGTTGTCTCTTTAATTCCAGTATCACGGCATCATGCAAATGCAAGTAGAGGACGACACCTCTCCATCAAGGAAGGGCAGAAAGGCTAACATCCGTGTGGTTAGCAGGGGAGCACAGCAGCAGGGGTCAGCTGGGCTTACTAAGTCAAAGTCAGATCATCAGAGAAAGATCTCAAAACCCCAAAAAACAGCTCCGGCTAAAGGACATGTGAGTACCGGTCCACTTTTTATATGGGAAATCCATGTAATCTATTTTTACATACTTTAAAACATGTCTGGAGGGGAACTTTAATAATTGTGGGAAAACATACTGCATTGCAGTTAAAGCAACGCTAAATGAATTTGTATGGCCCATTATAGGCTCCAGCTGATAACTCCATCCCCAAGCCCTGTGTGCCAGAACTGATGGGACTCCTGCATTTCAACCAAACCACCAATCAGCTCTTTCACTGCAACGGTGTCTCCTGGAAACCCTGGGCACCAACTGATCAGGTATTCCAGCTGCACAACAAAGGAACCTACTACCTAATAAGCACGCACTATAGCTTCTTTGCATCTCTGGGAAAAAGATGTCTGACCGTCACAATATATTTCAAATGATACAATGCTGTTTTATACACGCCGTATTAGGGCCATTGTAGCTACAATAAATACAGAACCAGGGGAGGGGTGTAATATTCAGTTAAAAAACTCTCAGAGAACAAATTCTTTGAGATTATAAAGTCATAAATTTACGAGAAAAGCTTTTTTTTTGACAAGGAATCGCTTCACTTTGAGGTTGGATCAACCTCATCACATCACAGACGTCGCTGTTAAACACTGTGGTAACATGAGCAGCCAAGTGCAAAATATATTAATTATATTAGTTTTTATTTATGTTCCTAAAAGAACACAGAAGGAACATGAAAGAAAATGCGTATATGAATCTTTCAGGACCTTCGCCTCGCTCAGAGGCCATCCGTCAGAGAGGACATCAGAAACAGCAATCTTTAGGATTTATCTGATAAACCATTGGCAAAATAAAACATACAACAGGTCTAACATGAGGATAAAGTAAAATGCATGCCGATGTCAGCATTATGTGTGTAAAATAACACAGAATGTACACAAAAGAAAACACATATATGTATGTTTGAGGAGCTTCGTCCCACTCAGATCCCATCCTTACCATAATAACACCACTTTATGTGCAACTAAATTCAGACAGCGACTGGCGTTAACACGGTTTTGCACAATTTCGTTTTTTTTCCGCCAATTTCTGACTTTATAATCTCAGAGAATATGCTAGTATTTTTTTCTCGGAAGTACAACTTTAATCTCTGAATTTTTTTTATCCGAATATTACCGCCCTCCCCTGACTTCGTATTTTCTTCTTTTTTTTTTTTTTTTTTACCTCCAATTGCCCTAATATGCTATCTTAGTTTTACTTATGTTCCATAAATACAGCTGAAAAATTCTAGGACGGAACCTGCCAAAATAAATAAACCTGCCAATATAAAGAATAGAATACAGAAATAAATAAGTTTGGGGAAATAAATAAGGGGTGAAATGCAAAGGGGAAATCCTGTATAAATTAATAAATAAATAAATAAGTAAATAAATAAATAAACAAATGCAAAAATTAATAAATACTTAATACATTTTCAATAAATTAATATTATTTTTGCTACATTTAATAACATATTGTCCGTAAATGTTAACATATAATGACTGAAAAGTAGTGGATCTACGATAGAACCTTGCGTTTTTCCATATGGAATGTTTGTAGATGATACTTTTGTTTGTTGAATTATTCTCTTTGCCTGACAAAAAATTGATAGACCTCTGAAATAAATACTTAAAAAATAATTTGAAATCATTCATGTTCACCTAAAAATGTCACATCTCCTCCTGAATCACAGCTGGTGAGTGATCAGATGTGTCCTCAAGGCTGGACCTTTCATGGTGGCCACTGTTATACCCTCAGCACTGAGCACAAGGTCACATGGAGCACAGCTAACAGGGCCTGCAGGGAGAGGTACATCTTAACATTCTGTGTGTTAAAGGATAAACACAGAAAGCATGCCTCTGATTAGATGTCTTTCATGCATAAGAACTATATAATCTGAATGATATGCACTATGCATCATCCTTTGGAATACACAACATTCCTTGTTGTCTTGTTTATTTCAGATATAAAGGTACTCTAGCAAGTGTTCTCTCTAAAGTCGACATGGACTGGCTGTGGGACTTCAGTGGAAGAAAACCATTTTGGATAGGTGGGTATCTTTGAATTATTTGTTGCAACACCACTCTGTTTTTAAATGTATTTTCCATTGTAGAGTACAACTTCTTTACTCTAACTGATGTATTTTTCTCCTACTGTTTAAGGTCTGAATGACAGGGATGGCCGAGGACGTTGGGAGTGGGTGGGCGGTGAGCCGGTCAGCTACACTAACTGGAGAAAGACGCCTCCTCGCTCCAAAATGAAGGGAAGCAAAAAGTGCGTCCTGGTGTGGAGAAGGGCAAAGTGGCAAATCAGGGACTGCAAGAAGAGTAGAGGTCATCGCTTTGTGTGTTCAATAAGAACTTGAATTGAACAGTGTTTACAGCATCACAGCCATGAGCCACTGTGTTGTTTGAGAAGGAGGAAGGACTGATCCTTGGGACATTTAAACTGCAATACCAGACAACTTTCCAATACGGATCAAAGGGAACTTTGCTGGAACTGTTCATATCATTTATTATGAGTGACAATTATTATGTCTAAAAAGTAACTTGCTACATAAAGTGACATTGTTTACACTGCATTTATTCTAATTATTAACCACTGAAAGTGTTGTTATAGGCCTGTACGGAAGCCCTGAGAGGCAAGTGACAAAAAAAAAATTCTGGTGATCCATTTGCTAAGTCTGATCTAAATTTGTTTTCTCTCCTGTGTTTATGACTTAAGAACAGGTGGGTTTTTTTTTTTTTTACTAATGTTTCTTTTTTAATCTGTGGATACAGTCGAAAAAAGTTTTTGTTGTTGCCAGGTCAATTTTTTGTAGGTGTCGGTTGTAATACTAATTTTGACCACAAGAGGCTGTAGTGCATCACCACCCTGTGTTCTAAATAGGACTAAAAGCATTCATGTTTTGTTCTTGGTGAGTTTTAATTTAATAACCAACACACAATATATGTACCTTGTGTTTAGAGTGAAATTAAAAGTCACCTGGATTAAAACATGAATGCTTTTAGTCCTATTTAGTACACTAGTGCAGTGCCCGTCCAGAACGGGCCGATTGCTTGGCCCCCAGAAGTTCTGCTTGCAGTGTTGTTGAGAACCACGGTATGGCTGCTTGTTCCCACCAAGTGTGAAGTTAATTGGATGAACGGTTCTCGAGATATGCGAAGGGCAGTCATACATACACTGATAGACAGAGATTCCTTCCTTTATAATTACATGATGCTGCTACCATTGGCCAAATGGCACCAAATTTGCCATAGTCACTCAGACATCATATCTACACACATCCACAAAATGTGGTCGCAATAGTACAAATTGTTGAGACATGACATTTTTTTGTAATATAAGTCCTGCCTACAACATTTGAGCTACATTTGAGGGTCAGCTGTAGCAAAACTGTACAGAACATCCAACATCCAAAAAAGTAACTTTTTGCAGGCTTAGTCCAGAGATGTTCTGTACCAAGTTTGTTGATGATTGCTCAAAATTTGTCGGAGTAGTAGTGAAAAAATCAGATTTGGACAAAATTCTGAATGGCGGAAAAAAGCCAAATGGGCGTGGCTTACATGGATGGATTCATCGTGACACACAAATTCCAGGAAAAAATAATTTTGTTTCTTCGGCTTAGGGTTCATCTGGCCAAATTGCGCCACATTCAACACTGCACTCCCCTGGGTCCTCAGCAATACACCCGTCAAGTGTGAAGTAGAACGGATGAGCGGTTCTCGAGATATGTGAATGATACAGAAGGACAGGCAGACAGATATTCTTTGCTTTATAGTGAGACAGGGTAGTGGTGTACTTCAGCCTCTTATGGCCAAATTGAGTATTACAACAACAACAACTTAAAAATATTATCCTGACAGCAACAAAAAAATTCACCTGTTTTCACAGATTAAAATAAAGTGAGGAACTTATTAAGATTTTCCTGGCAAAACCTCCTTCACCTGTTCTTAGCGATTCTGTCATATTACACCAGTTCTGGCTTCACTACATTGGCTTCCAGTCTCTTTTAGAATTGATTTTAAAGTGCTTTTAATCACTTATAAAGCTCTGAATGACCTGGCACCTGTGTATATAACTGAGCTCCTTACACGGTACTGTCCGAACAGGCCCCTCAGGTCTGCCAGTCTGGGTCTTTTAACGGTTACAAAGACCAGGCTAAAAACAAAGGGTGATCGATCCTTTGCAGTACTGGCCCCCCGACTCTGGAACAGTCTCCCACTGAGCATCAGATCAGCTGACTCTGTCACCACTTTTAAATCCAGTCTTAAAACTCACTTTTATAAAATGGCTTTTCCAATCAGCTGAATTTTGAGTCCTTTGTATGCTTGTGTGCTGATGTGTATGAATGTGCACATGTAATTGTATGAATATGTATATGCTTATTTCTTTATTTACCTATTTTTTACTGTTTTTATTTCATTATTTATGGTTCATTGTATTCTGTTGTCTATGATGTGAACTTCTTTGGAAAGCACTTTGTGCATTGTGCTTGAAAAGTGCTCTACAAATAAAATTATTATTATTATTATTATTATTATTAACACAGGAGAGAAAACTATTTAGATCAGATCTAGAAAAAGGATCACCAGAATTTTTTCTCACCTGCCTCTCAGGGCTTCTGTATTTATATATGTAAAGCTTACAAGAGATTTTTTTAAATGTACAGTATTTAGTTTATTTTCCTTATTTCAGACAGAACCAAGGTTTGATTACCAATAGGGCGCTTCGACCACCAGGGGCCCCGAAAGCCCCAGATTCACTGTGTCTCAGTGGTTTATGATAATTTAGTAAATCTGTTTGTTGATATTGTTAATAATTTCCTACAGGCCCTGCAACATTACCTAAGGCAACCTGTGTCCACATCTAGTGTTAAGGCTTTTATTATTTAGATTTATATTGTGCTTACATCGTTCATATCCCTAAATTAATTTGTATTTAATCAGATTACCACAACCTAATTGACACACAGTGTTCCGGCGGAGAAGTACTGCTTGGTTTCCGTGGCTACAGGTTAAATATAATGAAAATGTCATGTGTATTCTGCTGTGTGTACTGTTCTTGATGGGAATGTGGGGGTAAACAGGGGGGAGCATACACAATGCACAGACAGTGGTTGAGTTGTGGGGGGGCATGGACAGAACATCTGCTTCCACTTTGTTAAATTGTTCATTCACAAGTCTTTGTTTCAACATTAGGATAATGCTTCGTTTCTTAAAAAATGTCATCAAACCTCATGATTTCTATTCATAGACATGTTTACTTGGCAGAAAAAATAAATAAATTTCAAGATGAAATCATAGTGGATTTGTGTTCACTCGAATGGAATATTTTGTACTATCAGTTCATTTATTTTTTCATTTATATAATGTGTTAAATTCCATTTAAAAAGTGTCTAATTTAATAATTTGTATAAATGATTCTTACAGTATTTAAAGGAAGAATCAAATCTGATTGTATACTTATGCTCAGAGACTCTATCTTTTAATCGTCTCTTTGTCCGGACTACTTAAAAACAACTACAGGTACAGGATAAACGGTACACAACAAAAGTAGTGTTGCAGTGAATGAACGTTTTGATGTCATATACTTTAAAGACAGGGTTGACGATTTTATCCAGTATACACTATTTGTTATATTGGTTGAAATAGTCTTTACACCCCGACAGCGATCCATTACTTATGAGCTCTAAAAAAAGACCGGAAAAGAGCTGTCATCTGTAGCTGCTGTAATCCTGTAAAAACGTCTACCAATCACTGCCTCGGCGCCCTGTTGTAAAGAACCAATCAGATGCCTCCCTGCCTCCCTGCTCGTACACTACCCTCGGCGTGCACCAGCCTGAACTCAAAGCACGTCGCCACCGCACGTTTCCTGGAGATTGGAAGAGAAAACTCAGCCCTGCAGTAGCACTGCCGCGGTTACTTGTCATGAGGTAGCGTTGTTGAGTTGAGGTCCTCTCTCCACTCTGTGTCTGTGAAGTAGTTACGATGCGGCGGTGCTCGTGCATGTGTGTGGGGGGCGTTGCTTTGGAAGGAGCCCCGAGGGGGGGGGATGGGTTAAGATGGAGCTCCTGAGGCATGCTACTTTAAAATTATGCTAGCTCTCCAAGATCGTCGACCCTATCTTTAAGAGTCTTAAGGTCACTGAATTGTTTACACTCCTTTATATTGGCACAATGGTTGCAAAAGCCACATTTTTAGGTACCCTTCAATGATCGGTGAAGCCAAGTTTAATTATTACTATTGGCGGGGAGATGGCTAGGCACTAACCAGTCCCGTAGTGTAGGGGCCCTCTTGAAACTGATCTTAGGAGGGGCAGGAAAAACTTCCCTAAGAATAGGGTCACTTTTAATGAGATTCCAATTAGAATGTATTTTCCTTTTTATGGAATTTGCTAGAGAGCTGTATGCTGTGACAAAGTACACATGCTCTTGTCCTAAAGATTTTCTTTTCTTTTTCTTAAAGAGTTCAGGTCTGGAGATATACTGGACTTTTTTGTAAGCATCCTGGACAGTTTTGTTTTGTAGCCTCTATGTGCAAATCAATCTGACAAAATTGTAGCCTGCTTTTCAAACTCTGGTCTGTGTCACAACAATGTTGGAATTGACCAAAAGGTACGTTGTCTTTCAGCCAGTTAGGATGAAAACTATGTACCGCCCCCACCATTTTATCTTGTCACTAAAATTGTTGTGATAAATAAAATTCTTTTCCTATAAGCCTAAAAATAGGTTAGCATAATTAGGAGCAAAACAGGCCCCCATAGCAGTACCCCGATCTTGAATATACAGTTGGAAAAGAAACACATTATTTTTGAGAGTTCATTCTGTGAGCTGAAGAATAAACTCAGAGGGAGGCAAAGAGTCTGTGGGCCTGTTCCGTAGGAAGTATTGTAAAGCTTTCAATCCATGATCATGGTCAATGTTAGTGTATAATGACTCCACATCCAATGTTACTAGGAGACAATCAGCAGAAATTCTCATCACATGTAGGACCTTCAGAACATGAGTTGTGTGATGTATGAAGGCAGTTGTTGAGCCAAGGGCTTGATATGAAAGTCTACAAATTGAGAGGCAGGCTCTGTCAGGGATCCATTAGATGATATAATGGGCCTCCCCGGAGGAGATTCAACATTTTTGTGGATCTTGGGGAGCATGTAGAAGGTGGGTATCCTAGGATATTCACACCACAGGAAGTCATGGTCTTGTTTAGTGATCCACCCTGCCTCCTTGGCTGTGGATAACATTCCTCTCAATGTCTCCTTTGTGTTAACCAATGGATTTAAGAACAGTTTGTGGTAGTATTCAGGGTTATTCAATTGCCGTAAGGCTTCTTCAACATATTTGTCCTTATCCATTACAATCACTGCTCCTCCTTTATCAGCTGGTTTTCTGATAATTGACTCATTCTTGGCTAAGCAGTCCAAGGCCTGTTTTGGGGATTTGGTCAAATTCTCTCTAGTCTTACAAGGTGTAGAGAAATTTTTCTGTTCAAAATTCATGTCAAAGGCCACCTTTGTGAAGGCTGTCAAAGTTGAATTTGATGCTGGAGGCATAAAGTGAGACTTAGGTCTAAAAGGAGAGCTTGGGGCCATGGTGACATTTCTTGGAGTGTTTTGGTTGTACCACACTTTCAGATGGAGGCTGCAGTAGAATCTAAATAGATCAGCCTTGGTATTAAATTCATTAGTGTGGTGAGTGGGAGAAAAAGGGAGTCCAAAATCATAATCTTTATTTTACATTTATATTCACTGTTTTTATTTTCTATGACTGAATGTGGTTTTGAATCTGTTGAGTTTTGTTAAGACTGAAAGCAAAGAGATGCTTTGACTCCTCATTTGAAACTGTTTCCATTAATCAATATTTGTTGAGCTGTTGTAATTGGTGTTCTTAGCCTTAACATTGTTTCTGACTCAGTCATGAGCTAATTGGACTCATTATCATTAATTACCTTACACCAGTCAGATAATAATTGACCTCAGTAGTTAAAGCCCACATAGCAGCTGTTACTGACATTTTAAAATGTTTCTAAAAGCAGAAGTGAATTAATAAACTTTAATAAATCTAAATATTTGTGTCTTTAATTTGTTGTTTGTGTTTAAAAGTGTTTCATTTCTGTTTGTGTCGCTGTAAAGCCGATGACATCAGGTTCTCCTGTTCATTAATATTCATGAGCTCATTCTCCTCATTTTCAACTGAAAAAAAACAATGATTTTACCTCTGATGCCGTATTATTTGACTTTATCAGCCACTATGAGTCCAAAAATTTAAGTTTATAGGTAATCACCTTCATATTTATACTTTAGTAGTCTGGGTTATGACAAATTGTTTATAATATAATAAATATAAATATAAATTGGTCATAATATATCATTGAGTGAACCTGGGACTCCGTGAATCACTGCTGAACCCTCTGGAGGTTTCGTGGGCCTATCAGCGAAACACGGAGGAAAGAGGGCACGCACTTGATAACCCAGAAGGTGCCATCGCTCACTTGACCACCCTACTGAGTCTAGGCAGCAGAAAATGGAAATACTCAAGTAAAGTACCTTGAATTAAGTACAGTACTAAAGTACTAAATGTACATAGTTACATTCCACCACTGAATATAATAACGTTGATTGATAAAAATGCGAGGTGTACATGTTTCCCTCCCGACCTCCAGGTGGCGACTTTCTTTCACTTTAAAGTGAAAAACCAGACCGGAAGTACTTGTAACCGGAAGTGTGGTTGTCTCATTGTGATCTCGGGCTGGCGGCGGGATAGTTGTTGCGTTAGCTGACGAGCATATTTGTCCGTTTTGAGGCGGCAGAGCTCCAGGTGAACCCGCACACACTCAGGTAAACACTTTTATAATGTTTCTTTGACCCGGAAATCAAAGCGAATACAGCGTTAGCACGCTGGGCTAGTTCCGATGCTAACCAGCTAATTAGCCGCTGTTAGCTTCGGCTAACTGCTAGCGTTAGCCTTAGCTCACTTTAATTTGTGCTCGTGTTATCTGATTGAACTTCCAGTTCCTTTGTGTTTTAGTCCAGTTTGAGAGGAGTTTCACTGCTTTTCTCAGTCGCTTTGGTTCGTTTCTAGAATCATCCTCAACTTCTGTAAAACAGGAAGTGCGTTTCTCCAAACAGTTGGTCCAAACCTGTATCTGTGAACTGTCTCTTTAACCAGATCACACACATTTAGGCTGTTCTATGTGATCTTTGATAGTTTCCATGGAAACCAGAGCATTCCTTAGAGAAGAGCTGCAGCTGTTTTCACGCTAACACGGACCATGTTATCAGCACTACGTAGATGGGAGTAAAACCAGAGGAGACAGCAGTACCTGAATATCTCTGTGTGCTTTGATTTGTAGTGAGTCCAGGACAACAGAGTCCAGCAGTTAGAGTGGAGACCTGCTGGATCTCAGAGACCAGGACCAGGAGCCCGTTTCAGAAAGCAGCTTTAGCAAACTCTGAGATGGAAAAGTGTTCGGTTCCAGAACAGCTGATCAGAGTTTTTTCAATCAAATGTGAGGATGAAAACAGCCATCATCAATGGAGCTCTGATACTACGATTCACCATGGCAACAGGTAAATAAGAGGTAGAGCCTCCATCTGAATCCAGTCCACTTAGAGATATTAATGCATGTATATGCTGACTGTCCACATTTATCTTTAAAAAAGTCCCAAGAGGGAAAAGTGTCAATAACACAATGAATTTTAATTCAGTATTGTCCATTAATTCATCTTTTAGCAGACTGACATTTCCTTAATGGATGATAAAGTGATGAATGTGACTGTATATTAGACTGTAGTCTACATTACATTTAAATAGATTTATTCAGCTTTAATGTGATGGGACAAAACACAGGAGCAGCAACTGAAGATGAAATTTATAAAATATATCCATCACATACAGACATAAAGACTAGTCTGTAAGCTCACAGTCTGATCCAGTAATAATGTGTTTGGTGATTTAAAGGTTAAATAGAGTAGATTTTAGATAGTAGACATATATGTGGATCTTGGCTCAACAGCATTCAGTGAGTTTATTTCAGCTACTTCAACAAATGTCGTCAATTTAAAGACAGTCAGTGAAATGCTGTTGAAACCCGGTCAGACTATAAGCAGCCTATTTAAAAACTCTCTTTCTAACTCCATTCTGCAGCTGCACCACTCAGAAATATTAACAGATAATCTACAATATTAGAGGAATTATGTTCCGTCAGTGGGACCAGTCACATCATGAGTGATAGAGATCATTATTAATTGATCCTACGTGTCTGAGCTTCATACTGATCTTTACTATTTAAACTGAGATTACACATTATGAGCAATAAACATTTTAGTGGAACTGCTCTAACAGACTGACAGCTGTCTGTGTTCAGAGTCACAGTGTTATAAAGAAGGACATGCAGAGGTTTTATTCTGAGCTGAGGGCGACTTAATGCTGTGTGATATTTGAATGTTCAAAGAAATGACTGACAGCACATAATAGAGTAACTTTAGACAGTCCAGAGTAGAGGTCGACCGATATGTTTTTTTTATGGCCGATGCCGATTTTTTACAGAATCAGGACAGCTGATGGCCGATATATGATGCCGATTTTTTTTTTTTTGCCGATATGTTTGGCTGGTTTTCTTTTTTTCCTCCATCTGATAAAATATAACAGCTTAATAATAACAAATAATACACAATTTCTTAACTTAAGTAAACATTTATTGAACAACACTTATGGTCTGTCTCTCAAATTTGCATTTTGTGTCTGCACTGCAGTGCATATTTTATTTTGTGAATGATGGTCAATAATAGTAATAGTACAGGGCTCAAAACCTTTTAAGCACCTTTCCAAAACTGTCCTAAAGCATGTTTTTTATTTATGTTTGTCGACAGACACTGTTACAAGCTATATGGCCATATTCTAATTGATCAAAAAATAATAATAACTTTGTTCACTCTAGGGATGTCAATAATTAACCGTTTAACTGTTAACCGACGTTAAGAACTTTAACCAATTAACGCCATCGGTTAAAACGGTTAAAATATATATGAATGAATTACAAAGCTGAGAAAAACTCAGAGGAACGGCTCGTCTCTTTAAGCAGAAAAGCTGGTCCACCATAACAGTGTACCTTAAGAGGCGGAGCCAGAGTTGCCAGATACAGGAAGTTGGCTCCGGTCTCTGGCTCACTTGAACAGAGTGAGTTGTAGCCTCGTAGCATTTACCCACCGACAAATAAACTTTACACACACTGTCTGCTACACTTACGTTCACACTACCGACAAACCGACAAACCCCCACTCCCCGCCGCCACACACATACAGTGTCGTACACTCGCAAAAGTTTCGCTGCAATGACAGAGCGGCGGCGAGCACGAAGCTAGCAGCAGAGCTACAGCTGCTAACGTAGCACAGAATCACACTCGCTATCGTTAATCTGGGCAGACAGAGTATCATTATACCGGGCAGACACAGCGGACAATCTGCTAAACTAAACCAAATGTGCGGTGGAGACTTTTACTGCATGTCACGCAGCGGACAGCAACAACGACACTGGGCTGCCCGCAGATGTGCCTGTTTACTAATCGGCTTAATATGCTCAGGCATCGGCCGATGACGATTATGAAAAAATGTCAAAAAATCGGCCCGATTAATCGACCGACCGATTAATCGGTCGACCTCTAGGCCAGAGTAACAAACTAATATCTGACACACAGTAAACCTTCGATACGGACTGAATGAATGAGGAAATAAAACACTAATCACGCTTTCTGAAACAGAGACCAGGACCACTACAAGAGCGAAATGGAGGAGGACCAGCAGAACCCGGACCAGCAGAACCCGGACCAGCGGAGCAACAAGGTCCCCAGAAGACCAGTGGCAGGCTCGTCCTCCGATACCACCGATGTTCAGGTCAGTGTTCATGACTTCATGGCTTCATAATGACACTTAAGACACGAGGAAGAGTCAATAACTGAATAAATTACTGTTTAAACGACACAAGACTGATGTTTTTACCCACAAAACTGTGTTGAAAAACGACACATGCGCAGGTAGAAGGAAATTACCACTTTTATTGTGTAGTCTGAGTAACGCAACGTCATATCTGTTTAAAACCAAAACAAAGCCGAAGGTAGAAAGCAGAAAACGGTGGAGGGTCCACAGGGATACGACCTGCAGCCTCACCAGTGTTTCCTCTATATGCAAGCAGCAGCACCACTGCTAAAATACGACCACCGCTGCAGAATTTTTTTTATGAGAGGAGAGGAGAGGGCTCCGTCTTATCTCTGTAGAAACTAACATTATATTATTTTGTGCTACAGACGCTTCATATCCAGGTCAATTCACACACCTGTGAGTAAAGCATATAAACAAGAATCTTTGCACTTACCTGATGTCAGCACAACAATTATAACAACAAGCACCGGGTAGATGTCAACAATGAAGCATCAATGCTGATCACGGATTCAGGATTATCATTCACGAAGGGAAAACAGTCCTGCAACTTCACCTGAGTGTCGCACAGTAACTTTAAGGATAATAATCAACAGGGAATATTTGGAGCTTGGGCAGCGAGCGTGACCACCGTAACCGGAGAATCGCTTAAACTCTCGGTTAGTAGGCAGCACGGACTCGTGTCATTAAAGCAGCACATTTCCTCTGTCATCAGAGGCTTCCCCACGCGTTTTTTTTTCTAACAAAATGTGTCATGATGAGTCCACGAGTAGAGGTCGACCGATTAATCGGTCGGTCGATTAATCGGGCCGATTTTTTGACATTTTTTCATTATCGGCATCGGCCGATGCCTGAGCATATTAAGCCGATTAGTAAACAGGCACATCTGCGGGCAGCCCAGTGTCGTTGTTGCTGTCTGCTGCGTGACATGCAGTAAAAGTCTCCACCGCACATTTGGTTTAGTTTACCAGATTGTCCGCTGTGACTGCCCGTCGTAATGATACTCTGTCTGCCCAGATTAACGATAGCAAGTGTGTTTCTGTGCTACGTTAGCAGCTGTAGCTCTGCTGCTAGCTTCGTGCTCACCGCCGCTCTGTCATTGCAGCGAAACTTTTGCGAGTGTACGACAGACTGTATGTGTGTGGCGGCAGGGAGTGGGGGTTTGTCGGTAGTGTGAACGTAAGTGTGGCAGACAGTGTGTGTATAGTTTATTTGTTGGTGGATAAATGCTACGAGGCTACAACTCACTCTGTTCAAGCAAGCCAGAGACCGGAGCCAACTTCCTGTATCTTGCAACTCCGGCTCCGCCTCTTAAGGTACACTGTTAAGGTGGACCAGCTTTTCTGCTTTAAGAGACGAGCCGTTCCTCTGAGTTTTTCTCAGCTTTGTAATTCATTCATATATATTTTAACCGTTTTAACCGATGGCGTTAATCGGTTAAAGTTCTTAATAAACCGTTTAACTGTTAACCGACGTTAAGAACTTTAACTGATTAACGCTATCGGTTAAAACGGTTAAAATATATATTAATAATGAATTAAAAAGCTGAGAAAAACTCAGAGGAGCAGCTCGTCTCTTTAAGCAGAAAAGCTGGTCCACCTTAAGAGTCCACCTTAACAGTCCACCTTAAGAGGCGGAGCCGGAGTTACAGATACAGGAAGTTGGCTCCGGTCTCCAGCTCGCTTGAGCAGAGCGAGTTGTAGCCTCGTAGCATTTATTCACCGACAAATAAACTGTACACACACTGTCTGCTACACTTACGTTCACACCAACGACAAACCCCCCACTCCCCGCCGCCACACACACATACGGTCTGTCGTACACTCACAAAAGTTACGCTGCAATGACAGAGCGGCGGCGAGCACGAAGCTAGCAGCTGAGCTACAGCTGCTAACGTAGCACAAAAACACACTCGCTATCGTTAATCTGGGCAGACAGAGTATCATTACGCTGGGCAGACACAGCGGACAATCTGCTAAACTAAACTAAATGTGCGGTTGGAGACTTTTACTGGGAACGTGGCTGCATGTCCGCGACACTACACGCAGCACACAGCAACAACAACCCTGGGCTGTCCGCAGATGTGCCTGTTTACTAATCGGCTTAATATCCTCAGGCATCGGCCGATGCCGATTATGAAAAAATGTCAAAAAATCGGCCTGATTAATTGGCCGATCGATTAATCGGTCGACCTCTATTCCTACGATCCAACTACATCGATAGGTACTCAGCAAGTTGTCCTTCACGGGGGACTTATATTGATCTAAAATCGATTTGCAAGGTAAATAATCGATTCTATCGATAATAAGAATTTGCACCTTGTATTTAAGCACAACAAATGTTAAATGGACGTATTTTTTAGCACTTTTAATAGTAAAGAAATGTTAAACGTTACTCCAGTTTACTCTCCCAGTGTATAAAGTCATCGCTCTGCAGCGCGAGCGTGCATGTAGATGAACGGCGCACCTTTGCCGGGACTCCTCGCTCTCTCACCTGGTAGCGGCGTGGAGGGAGACGGGTGCAGAAGAGCCGGTCGGCAAATTTTCACTTTGGGGGCGTTACGTGATGAGGTGTTATCAATTCCCTGGACGAGGGCGGCTTCACCCACAGGTGCTTTCCCCGTGAATATTCGTTTTTTATTCAGAGAAAATGACCTATTCCCGTCATAATATCAATGTGCACGCAGCATCAGCCTCACGTATCCAGCCGGAAAGCAGACGGTCCGTGAGGCAAATTATCAAGGGAGTAAAGTAAGTAAAATGAGAACAGAAGCAGCAGGTTAAACCACTGTTCATAGAACTTGAATAGAACATCAACTGGCTCCCCGCCAAGTCTGTATCCTTTCTCCTCTCTTGTATATTATGTACACCAATGACTGTCGTAGTGAGTTTGATAACCAGAACATTGTTAAGTTTGCTGACGACACAGTTATTGTGAGCCTGCTGAACAATGCTGAAGTGTCTCATAGTCCTGCTTTTCACTATTTTTTAAACTGGTGTAATGACGTCTTTTTAGAATTGAATGTGACTAAATCTAAGGATATGTGCATTGATTTCAGACGTCAACTCCTGCAAACACTACAATTAATGGACAAGATGTTGAGATTGTTGAATTTTACAAGTATTTGGGCATCATAATTGACAATAAGTTGACCTTTGAGAGGAATACAGATATGCTGAGTAAGAAAAGCCAGCAGCGTCTCTTTTGTTTGAGCAAGCTAACCAAGTTCAAGGTTGACAGATCCCTGATGACACTGTTTTATAAATCTTTTATTGAGTCAGTTTACACTTTTGCTTTTATTTGCTGGTATGCATCCCTCAACCTCAAATAGAAGAACTCATTAACAAGGGTGATCAAAATCAGCAGCAAAAGCACTCAGCAGAATAACTATCTCAACTGTACAACAAACACCTGATAAAGAAAGCAGAATCCATCATTTCAGACAGTACCCACCCCTAGGGCTGCACGATTTTGGCCAAAATGTTAGTCACAATTATTTTGATCAATATTGAGATCACGATTATTTATCACGATTATTCCTAGATTTTAGGGACAAAATATTTTTTATTGCCAATTCCCATTTAAATAAACAGCGCTGCTTTCATTTCCATGTCATGCTTCATCCCAACCGTCAAAAACTCTATAAGTTATTAGGGAAATCTAGTAGTCGATAACAATACCAGTGAATTTCCACGATTCTCGATACCCAATTCGATACCAAGGTAGAAAGGAAAATTATGAGACTTTATTCCTCAGGTATAGCTCAATGACTGTAAGAAAACAGCAGAGGCTGTACACACACACACACACACACACACACACACACACACACACACACACACACTCTCACTCACTCTCACACACACACACACTATCTCTATATATATATATCCTCAGATTGCAAGCAGTAGTTTAAATTCACTGACATGGTGACAGACCAAGACCATAGAATATTTATTTAAAATGCTCATGTTATATTTTGATGAAGGATAACACAGACCGGTTAGGAAGATAGCCTACTACTGCGAGCTATGGTTACATTACATTAGCCAAAACACGGTAGCCTTCAGCGTTTTGGGTGGTATCTATTTTGTATACCTTCCTGACATTTCACCGGGTAAAGGCTACCAGAGGTGGGACCAAGTCATTGTTTCGCAAGTCACAAGTAAGTCTCAAGTCTGTGCACTCAAGTCCCAAATCAGGTCTCGAGTCCTAAACAAGCCATATGCGCTCTTCATCAAATGTAATGTAATTTTAACAGTAGAGTAACTGGATCCAACTGGTGCTCAGTAACGTTAGTTCTTCATGGTTTTTCCCTGAAATTTGATTGGATGCTGTTGGATTGGTTCAAACAAAGTGGAACTGGGGAATTAAGTGTAAGATAATCAAATCCCACTAACATTCACCGGAATTAAAGAGTCCAGAATTCAATAAAAAAAAAAAAACACCACTTTTCAGAGATTTAGCAATAAGCAACAATAGATAGAAATTAAGCTTGTTCAGTTCATTTTTTTCCCCCACGAGTAAACCCTCCTCCCAAACAAATCAATAAAGACCAGATTTTACTGCGCATGTGTTGTACCTCAAAGATATGACGCGTTGATGAAGCGTTACCCAGCCTCCTTCTCAGTTGGCACGGATGAAGTGCAAAGTGCGGCTGTCAGTCAGTTAAGGAAATGGCGAGTGGACATGATAAAGTACATGATCCACCAGCATCGTTTCGCTCTGCTGTATGGGAGCATTACGGATTTAGTGTTACCTTATTAAAATGACAGAAAAAAGTGGTGGATAAAACGGCGACTGTGTAAGCACTGTGCAACATGTGTGGTTTATGCTAGCGGCAATACTTCCAATAAGATGAACCATTTATGAAGACATCACCCCGAAGTGTGCATCGATAGCGCAAGGAGAAGAGAGTCGGGTAGGAAAGACCAACTCCTCTCCGCAGCATTTAAACAGCCTCTACATGCAGATTCAGACAGGGCAAAAAACATAACTAAAGCATTGGGGAGGTTTATAGTGAAAGATATGCAGCCTTATGCAGTCGTGGAGGACGCTGGATTTCATCATATGATAAACGTAACGTTACTTGAGCCGCGCTATACATTTAAAGATAGGGTCGACGATGTTGGAAAGCTAGCATAATTTGAAAGTAGCATCGCCTCAGGAGCTCTACTACTAACTACTTCACAGACACAGAGCGGAGAGAGGACCTCAACTCAACCATGCTACCTCATGATAAGTAACCGCGGCAGTGCTACTTTTGGCTGAGTTTTCTCTTCCATTCTCCAGTAAACGTGCGGTGGCGACGCGCTTTGAGTTCAGGCTGGTGCACGCCAAGGGTAGAGTACAAGCAGGGAGGCATCTGATTGGTTCTTTCCAAGCGGACTGCCAGGCAGTGATTGGTAGACGTTTTTACAGGATTACAGCAGCTACAGATGACGGCTCTTTTCCGGTCCTTTTTCAGAGCATATAAGTAATTGCTCACTGTCGGGGTGTAAAGACCATTTCAACCAATATAACAAATAGTGTAGACTGTATAACATCGTCAACACTACCTTTAAGCAACATAGTAATTCCCGAAAAGACACAACTAGGAATTGTGAAAGTATTGTCCAACACAGACCATGTAGCTCTTACTACAGATGGATGGACATCCAGGGCTCTGAAAGTTACTGAACTGTGACTGGCTGCCCACCACATCACTTCAGAGTTGGAGATAAAAAGTTATGTTTTGCAGACGCGTCGCCTTTATGAGAGCAGCACAGTGAGCATCTTTCTGAAGCACTGACACAAGCAGTGACGAATTGGAAACTGGAGAGGGGAAACGGCACAATCCCTGTAATGTGTTTTATATTTATTAATTATTTTTAAATAACACAGTGGCACAAAAATCCAACCGTATTCCTTTCCAAATACTGCACTTTTTGAATGGAAAAACTAATCTTTCAATTAAGAGCTTATAATCAGAGAATTGAGACATGTTATACTGTTTTTTTTCCCCGTTTTTTTTCGTACAGTTCTGGTTGAGCTTATGCTTCAATTTGTGTTGATGGCCTTAGTCTATAACTACATCATATTTATATGAAAACAACAAAGCTGGATTTTTTGTTTGCACTAATTACTGTAGAAGACCTATTCTTTCAATTAAGATTTGACAATGAAGAAGTGTTTATGTTCCTTATGTAAGCCATACATTTGTTAAAGGGACTCTATGTAAGAATCAGAAATTGCTTGTTAACAGCAACACCTGTGGCCGTTAAGTCAACGAAAGTCAGCGTCCTGTTGCTCGCGCTCGCTCTACATAGACATGAACGAGTATTGATCAACACAGTGAGGCGACACATGTCAGCTAAAACCACAATATCACTCCATATTTCAACTGCTGGGCAGTTATGTTAGCTGACCAGATGAAGGTCTCTTCATGAATCGATGTTGATACTGTGTTTCCTGCTTTAGCCTCCCGACGATGGTCAGAAGGAACAGGGGAGACACCGGAGACGATAACGTTACTCGCTCCGGTGCACAGTCTATTCACTCAGCAGCAGGAAACGACACGGGAAACCTCTGTTGGTCTGGAGGAGCTGCAGCATTTATTTCTGCACAAACGTCCACTGTACATTCACCAGATATTCTCAGAGCTAAACTAACTCTTCTGCAGTGTGTAGTGTGCGCGCATGCACGTGAGAGGTGGAGCGAGTGAGAACAAGCGGTGTGAGAGTGAAGGCAAGCAGGCAGGCAGGGGAACAGAGACTCCGGACCTGGAGACCAGGGTTACTGTCTCCCCTGTGTCTTCTGGCCGCGGTCGGGAGGCTGGAGCAGGATTAGTTGACACTGTTTTGCAAGACGGACTCCACTAGATATAACTTTGCAGTTTTGGTGCTTCCGTGTAGTTTGTGTTGGAACAGCGTAGCCACACGCGAGCGCGCATGGACGCATGCATCGTCGACGAAAAACTGAATCGCGATATTGGGGCATAATAGGTACTACGTACATACGGGCGCCGGGCAGCTGCAGCTTCTTCCTGCTGCTCTGCAAGGCCTATGGAAGGAGGCTGAGTACAAGTCAAATCTTTGGGGTACAACTCATGCGCAGTAAAATCTGGTCCGCCCTTGCCGAAATTGGCCGCAGCTTCAGTTACACTGTGCATGTGTCATACCCCCAGAGCCGTGACCCATTCTTAATAGGCCTTGTCGGAGCTCCACACACAGCGCAGTCATTGAACAGCTGATCAGAGATGCCACGATGGAGACGAGTTGACGCTACGCTCGTTGCTGTTAGTAAGTGCAATAAAACTTTGCAATTGTAAAGCCAAGATACGTTATTACACCTGTTCTACAAGCATAAACACGATGAAACGGTTGAACATATCAATTTGCTCTGTCAGCTGTCTCTCATCCACCCCCGCTATGTTTACACAAGCAGAGCGTGTTAGCTCGGCGGCTAACAGCTAACTGTAAACACGTGTAAGTTATTTAGTTGAGTTGTGAATGACTTTAGTTCCCTCTAGTAAGCCGTGTTTCAGTGAATGTGTCTTCATAAAGTATAGGAGCAACGTAACCCTCGGCTACACAAGACTGAAACTAAAGCTGGCAGTAGGCTGTTTAGTCTAACTGTTTAGGTTAGTTTGTCATGTATCTTACTGGTAAAGTGATCAGCTGGCTGAGACAGGGTGCTGTGAAAGAAAAAATAAAAAGTTTTCATGCTGAAACGCCATCCTGTCTTGGACTTCTCCTCATTTGCCTCCTGGACCACTTGGGCATTCTAACATATATACGGCGGCGGCAGCTTGGAAGCGTTGCCCCACTCTCCGGTTCCCCCCCAGGTAAACACCGTTAGCTCTTTCAGCACTGTTGCTGTTGTTTTCACTGTTAGCGCTGTTAGCTATGAACCACCAGCTCAGCTCTCGCCATGTTTAGAGTCGTGTAGAGGCTAGAAATGCTGCCGATCTCACATTTAGCACCTTTAATCATTAATTTACTATGTTAGTATGCAGTATGTTAGTATGTGGTACCTTAGTATCCGTACGTTAGTATGCGGTACAGTAGTATGCAGGACGTTAGTATGCAATTTTGAACACCGCCGTAGTGTCGCAGCTAAAGTATGGGAGTGTTAGCATGCTGATGTTAGCATTTTGCTCACAGTACTGCTGTGACTGAGTATAGTCACACAGAGGCTGTTTAGCAGCCTCTAACACAGCTGTAGACTCTGCAGCTTTACAGAGATTTATAGTGAGTTTCAGCTCATTGTTTTTCTGTCCGTCCACAACTTTACTTTTCTGGTTCATTCTCACCGCTCTCATAGTGTCATTTTCAGAGAAGAAGCTTTAAAAGCCACTGTTCACTACCTGCTCAGGTACTCTGTTTAATCCCTGCTCAGGTACTCTGTTTAATCCCTGCTCAGGTACTCTGTTTAATCCCTGCTCAGGTACTCTGTATAATCCCTGCTCAGGTACTCTGTTTAATCCCTGCTCAGGTACTCTGTTCACTACCTGCTCAGGTACTCTGTACTCTACCTGTACAAAGTGGAGTATTTAGCAGCTACAGAGACAGATATTTCCCTCAGTAGTTGATAGAGACCAAAAACAGCTAAAAGAGAGAATAGCAGAAATCAGAATCAGGTTTACACATACAATGAATTTGCTTTATTGTTTTTGGTGAATAACAATAAACATAGTAAGAGAAATTTAAAAAAAACAAGCACTGTACTGGTAAAGTCAAGTTACATATCTATAGAATAGAAAAAATACAATAAGGACATAAACATATTTATCTGTAATAACTATATGTGTTTTAAAATGAATGTCTGTGGTGATCAATCAAATGTCTACAGCGGGACACGGCCCTGCAGTTGGTTGTCACAGGTGGTAGTGAAGTAGCCACCTGGAACATTTTGGGTTATGTTCCACAGACATGCTGTCAGGGTTTGGTTTAAAGGATGGACTCAAACACAGAGTAACCAGGCAGACAATTAAATTCAAATAAAAGTGAGCTTTAATAATGAAGCTGAAGTCCCAAAACAAATCCAACAGGCATCAAAAGCCAAGAATGCAGGTAGGGGAACAAAGTACAAAAGAACAAATCCAACAGGCAACAAAAAAACAAGAATGCAGGTAGGGGAACAAAGTACTAAGGAACAAAACACCAAAACTAAAGTACTAACCGACAAAGAACACCAGGAACACAGGCAGGATTGCAGGGTTAACACAGGAGACAAGGCAGACTAGGCAGGAGCGACGACGAACTGACAAAGAAACGGGAACACACGGGCTTAAATACACAAGGGTGATAGATACAGGTGGAACAAATCAGAGCGGGGCACATAATCACAAAAGGCGGGAAAACAAACAAAGGCAGGAAGTAAAACTAGACATGACACAAGATGTGAGTGACTTTCTAAATAAAACAGGAAACACTACAATGCAGAAAATATGACAGAAAACCCAAATCCCAATTACAGAACTGATAGACTACTAAAAGGATAAACACAAGATCTTAACAAAAAGGAAAAAGTCCAATGTTCTCTGGCACAGTGCCAGACAATGACACATGCTCTAAATGTTATTTATGGTTCTAGATGGGTTGCTCCACCATGTCATCTCACTGACTCTCTCTCTTTCTCTCTATGTCTGTTGCCATAGAAACGGAGAGGAAGAAAGGGACTGATTCATCAGAGAGTTCACACTGGAGAGAAACTACACAGCTGTAAACAATGTGGGAAAACTTTCACTTTGGGAAGTAGCCTCAAAGTCCACCAACGCATTCACACGGGAGAGAAACCCTACAGCTGTGATGAATGTGGGTCATCTTTCACTCAATCAGGTGCCCTAAAAATGCATCAACACCTTCACACTGGAGAGAAACCCTACAGCTGTGATGAATGTGGGGCAGCGTTCGCTACATCAGATTATCTGAAAAAGCATCAACGCATTCACACTGGAGAGAAACCCTACAGCTGTGATGAATGTGGGGCAGCGTTCACTCAATCAGGTGCTCTAAAAACACATCAACGCATTCACACTGGAAAGAAACCTTACAGCTGTGATGAATGTGGGGCAGCATTCGCTGTATCAGTTTACCTTAAAAAGCATCAACGCATTCACAGTGGAGAGAAACCTTACAGCTGTGATGAATGTGGGGCAGCTTTCACTATATCAGAATACCTGAAACAACATCAACGCAGTCACACTGGAGAGAAACCTTACTGGTGTGACCAATGTGGGAAAACTTTTTCTCGCGATTGTTTCCTTAAAGAACACCAACGCATTCACACTGGAGAGAAAGCGTACTGGTGTGACCAATGTGATAACACTTTTTCTACTAGGACCCACCTTAAATCTCACCAACGCATTCACAGTGGAGAGAAACCATACTGCTGTGACCAGTGCGATAAAACCTTTTCTAATAGTAGTAGCCTTAAATCCCATCAACGCATTCACAGTGGAGAGAAACCATACAGGTGTGACCAGTGCGATAAAACTTTTACTAGTAGAAGTAACCTTACAGCCCACCAACGCATTCACACTGGAGAGAAACCATACTGGTGTGACCAATGTGGGAATTTTTTTGCTCAGAGTAGTCACCTTAAAGCCCACCAATGCATTCACACCGAAGAGAAACCCTACTGCTGTGACCAATGTGGTAAAACTTTTTCTCGGTCTAGTTACCTTAAAGTCCATCAACGCATTCACACTAGGGATGGGTCATGATTTTAGATTTTTCGAATAGTTGTTAAATCATAAAAAAATGAAGAGTTTATGGGACTATTCGTCCCGGCAGGGGTGTGGGTGTGTGTGCGTGCGTGCGTGCGTGCGCTCCCCTCGTAGTTCCAGCAGGTAGATCAGCTGTCTGAGCAGCGGAACATATTGTCATTCAAACCCGACAAAAATAATAATAATCGATACAATCAATACAAGGATAGATAATAATCGACTAATTCCCAGTGATTTTCGAATAGTATTTTTGCTTGGAATGCACATCCCTAATTCACACTGCATCATTTTGAATGTTTTTCAGAGCCCAGTTAGCCTCCTCCCCATGCCCTGATAGCTGTGTTGTTATATTCCCAGCTTCTCTCCACATTGAAGTCTGACCAACAGTAACTTAGTCTTCTAAACAGCATGTATGTTATTGTGGCTATGACTACATACTTGGACCACTAGAAACTTCCCAGTGGGACTCCGTTATGTGGCTGAACTGTCAGAACATCTGGAAGAGTCTTCCAATCACAAGGAGGGAGAACCAACCACAAACCTTTCAAAATCTTAAAGGAAAATTCTGGTTTATTTCAACCTGACGCATTTCCCATAAATGTAACTGTTGTGACTCTATGGTTCATGCTAACTTTGCACTCACCACCTCTGTTATAGAGATTCAGGGAAACAAGGAGTAGTGCAAAACATTGATATCAGGAACAGCTGCTCGAGCCTCCTACAATTTTCTATAAAGTATTAATTTACAACCAGCCTGGTTAAGCTCACAGAGGAGAAACAACCACAAGACTTAGTACCCATCCTGACCATATGAGCTGTTTATTGAATTATGGGTTGAAGGCCCTGACATCTGCTTCTTCCCAAAGACTCAGAGATGTGGTGATGACCTTATGGGTTAAAGGCCCTGACATCTGGTTCTTCCCAAAGACTCAGAGAAGTGGTGATGACCAGCCAGTAAGACACCATGAACTGATGATGAGAATCAGAATGAAACTAATTCTGCCATTAAAATGTACATTAATTAATGTGCTATGTTTAACTAATCATCTGAAAAAAACTGAAGTTTGTTGTACAGGTTGGAGCTCTCAAGTAGAACTGGAGAAACAATATGAATATACAAAGTAGATTTTATGACCTTTGGGTGGCTCACACACAGTCACATGAACAGAGACACATCCAAACTGTGAAGAAGACTAAATGAAACTGACATTTAATGCAAATTGTAATGTACTTTAATTGAAATGCGGAGCTAACATGTTTTAACATGTACATCTTTGGGACAAGAAGGAAACTGGAATTAGTGGGAGCCTGCAGAGAGATGCACAGCCGGTCTCTAATCCCTCCCCCTGTTCATCTGTGGACCCTTAATTTCTTAGATTAGAGGTTAGAGGTCAAATCCACATCTGTGATACTGAACTAGTTTAGTTTATCTATGTCAGTCATTTTCAATTTATACAACTCAAATACTCATGCTAATAAACAAACAAGTTGTACTTGAAACAATAACAGATTAAGCCCAAACAACTAAAGTTTGTAGATCAAAACCTTCCCTTTATATTTATCACTTGCCAGCCTACAGACATGTTATTTCCATATGTGCATATTATAGGTTCCCCGAGATCTAAAACAGAAATTCGGGTGCACGCTAATGCATCAGTTAGTCCTATATTTTGAATATATGTTTTTAATCTACTTAAAGTGTATTACACCTTTTAACGTTGTTTCTGAACCATACACAAATTGACCCCTTTTTTCTGTTACAAAAAACTACTAACTAAGTTGAATTCTAACAGTCATGTTGGTAACTTGTATCTCTGAGGCCGAGTTTCACAGACATGTCTGCTTCATGGGAGCGACCCCTTCCCTTTTGCCTGTCGCTCTCATCTCGACAGATCTGTGCCACATGTTGAGATCGATCATATCCTTTCATTTATTGTGAAGTAAGTGTGTATACTGTGTATATCTACATATATAGGCCTGTCTGTTGTAGTGTTTGTATGTCCACATGTTATGATAACTAGATTGATCTGTTGTGTAATTGCTTAATTCATTTTAATTCAATTGATCAGGTTTTATTCAGTGGTTTATTGTATATCATATTGGTGTTTGGTACCGTTCTGCAGCGGATAAAGCCCAGATGTCAAATAGGGAAGAATTAATGATGAGAAACAAATTAATTAGTATCAATCCTGCTTAAAGATCAAATATAAAAAAACATGGGAGGAGTGCTGTTTCCCACCAACTAAACACTGCACGCCTTCCTCAGATGATAAGAAGAAGTCAACAGAGTCTCTGTGTCTTCTGGTCTACTCCTTCCTCCCTGCCTGTGTTGCTCTGCTCTACATGAACTCTGACGCCCCCCCTCCGGCCAGAGGAAGGGAGGGAAAGAGGGCCACTTGCCCGTCCTGAGGTCTTGGCCAAACACCTCACGACATGCTGAGATCGACATCCAGCCGACCTGAAAAAAGAACCTGAAAAGGCCTCTTCTACACCTTCTAACATGCTCCAACTACGACTAAAGAACTCTGAATCCTGCAAGCCAGATCATCTCTCTCACTGCTCTGCTTCTCTGCCCTGATTGCTGACCCGTCAGCTGCTGGGACCTGCTGAGACACAACGTGCTGAAAACTTGGTTCCAGCCACTATGAAGAAAAGAGACTTTAAGAGGAGATTTTGAACTGGCAATGATGCTAGGAGACCCCTCCAGCTACGAGAGGGGGGGTTGAAGAAATGGCACAGAGACCCGCTGCAACAGAGAGAGAGAGAGAGATGGAGACTGACAGAAACGAGTCAAGCCGAGTTCATCCTGTGGGATCCAACAGATCCAGAATGCCGAGGTCCAGAGAGAACCTGTCACCACTCCTGGTAACCAGCACAATCTCCCATCTGCACATCAGAAAACATCAGGTGATATAAATACATTTTCAGATGTGAAAGAGTTTGTTGATTAGGCAACTAAATAAATTTAGAGTCAATTAATAAATAAAGTTTTGTTTAAGAAACTGGTAGTTAATATTTAGAATATGAAACTGCTTCACAATCTTCCCTGGTGCTTCTTAAACTCTCAACTGCTGAACGGTGCATTAATACCTAAAACTAAATTTGATTGATACACCTAAACTTCAAGTTACAAATATAATTAAGAGATATCAGTCACTGAATTGACCTGGTCATATTTGATTTGTCTCTATTCATAAATATTCATCGTTGTATTTACTGTATTCCTTCATTCATCCTTTATCATTCTGTTCCTTTTTCCTTTTGTTTTATCATTTATTCACTTATTTTCTGTTAGTAGTTTATGTACTGTAGTTAGTTAAATAAACATTTCATTTATAAAGAACTTGGTTATTTGATGTGTGTGTATATAAAACAACTCCAATCTCTGTACACTATGCCTGAGATTATGAGATCCAATTGATTAATATGACATTTTGGGTTTTTTCCTAAATTGGGTGGCATCCTAATTTGAAAAATTGAATTGAATATAAGGTTGTATTCTGACGTTTAAAGTAATTGTGTATTACAGCTGTAGTTGAGCGTCATCATAGATGTATATAAACATAGAGAAATCATAGCAAAATATAAATAAGAGTATGTATAACAACAGTGCAAAAATGCTGCAAAATCGAATCGATCAATAAGTGTGTAAAAATGCAAGAACAGCATAAATAAATAAATAAGAATATTAATTTAAATGTATAAATAAATGCAGTGTTAATGCCAGAGTAAATGTTTGTGCCGGTAGTCACACAGAACTGACATTGGATCGTGTTTCATGACGAACACAAAATAGCGTTGCATGTTGTCAGTAAGGGCAGCTTGTTATGTCGGCATCGATGCAGGCTCGCTGTTGGAAGGGTTTTATAACCCTCTTCCACTCCCCGCTAACTGGTTTGGGATGGCGTACCCTCCACACGAACATGCAAACGGAATGGAAGTGGGTAGTGAGAGGGTGTAGGGGGTGGATTGGAATTGGGCCTAGAATATCCATCCATCCATCCATTATCTGTAACCTCTTATCCCATTCAGGGTCGCGGGCAGGCTGGAGCCGATCTCAGCTGACATTGGGTGAAGGCAGGGTACACCCTGGACAGGTCGCCAGACTATCACAGGACTGACACTAATAGACAGACAACCATTGACACTCACATTCACACCTACGGGAAATTAAGAACACTAAAATATGTTTTTATGCTAGAAATAGGCATTACAATAACAGAATATTGATTCATATTTGATCAGCGCTGCCTAGTTTGACCGGAATTCACGGGTGATTGACAGCTGCTCAGAGACGGCAGACTCCAGCTCGGCTCTGATTGGTTGTTGTCCTCCGGTCTGTGAAATCTTGCAGATGCCAATAGGAGCACCGGAGGACACAGAGGAACATGATTTCGTTCAGATTACCTGTCTCATGCACTACTATCGTTTTATAAAAATAACTTTTTTTAATCGTATTTGCTCTATTTCTACCCACTGCAGCTTTAACCACAATCAGTTTGTACTATAGACAGCTTTACTTTAATTCAGCTTTACCTTTACTTTAGACAGCTGTATACCGACACGCACCAGGGTTCGCTTTAACAACGAGAAGCCCTGGTTCACAGCCAAACTCAAACAGCTTCGTTTGGTCAAGGAAGCGGCATTTAGGAATGGTGACAGAGAGGGTTTAAAAGAGGCTAAACGGCAGTATTCTGAGAAATTAGAAAAACAATTCTCAGCCAACGACTCTGCCTCAGTCTGGAAAGGGCTGAGGCAGATCACAAACTACAAGCCCAAACCGTCACACTCCACAAATGACCTCCGACTTGCAAATGAGCTGAATGACTTTTACTGTAGATTCGACGGACAAAGTGCCAGCCCAGACTGCATCTCCTCTCCCATCAGCCATCAGCCATCAGCCATTAACACTGTTAACACCAGCACCCCCAGCTTTCTCAAGAAGCACCCAGCCTGTGCACACCACTCCCCCCCTTCACACGAGTCCGCTTACAGATGGGAGGTTGACCTGGTGCAGCCTGAACCACATGGAGCTCAACGCTCTGAAGACAGTGGAGATGGCGGTGGACTTCAGGAAGAACTCAGCCCCGCTTCCCCCCTCTCATCCTGCGTGGCTCCCCAGTCAACACGGTGGAGTCCTTCCGTTTCCTGGGCACGACCATCGCCCAGGACCTCAAATGGGAGCTAAACATCAGCTCCCTCACCAGCAAGGCCCAGCAGAGGATGTACTTGCTGCAGCAGCTGAAGAAATTCACTTCTACTCAGCCATCTCTGGGTGCTTCTCAATTCCACATTTTTCGCCTCCTCGACTCCTCGATCCTCGATCCTCCGGCTGTGACCCGGAAATCGATCTCAGCCCTCCATCTTGAAGGACGTCCCAATTCCTAAAATGCGTCTGGAGGAGCGAGGATCGAGGAGCGAGGAGGCTTGCCGGAGGAGCTATGAGCGAGGATACACCAGTGTATCCTCCAGTGTATCCTCCACGGAAGTTGTTTACCGACCGACACGCCCCCTTATTGGATATCGTTTATTGATTGGACGCTGCGCCGATCGGACTGATCTGATACATGTCAACATCACTGGAGTTTTATACCGGAGTGAAGACAGATCACAGATTAAACGTTTTATAGTTTAGTTGTCTTCTGATTCACCGTCTAGTTATTATCAGTGTTTAATTATAGATGTGAACAACAAACAGAGCATGTTGATGGTAAAGTGTTCCAGCAGCAGAAGGACCTGCAGTATCTCTGCTTCACACACCGCAGGTGAAGGAGTCTGACAATGAGAGGGGTTTATAAGAGCTGACAATGAACGTACCTCAAACAACTTTCTTCATTTATTAGAAAGAGTTTGCTTTTCATGATCTGTTATTTCCCCCATTAACTTTTATTAAGGATACAGTAAAAATCAGAGAGAGAAGGAGGATCTGTCTTTTACACCTTTTACATCATTTATCCTCATTTCCATTCAGTCACATGTGAGGCTGATATTTCCTGAGCGTCGGGTTTGATAGGAGTCTTTATTAGTATTAATACAGTTCAGACATAAACAGCTGTTAATGCCGACTGACAGCTGATCAAACTGTGATCAGCTGCTGCTGTCATCAGAAACGGACGTCGCTTCACGTGACGCTTCAGAGGAAAGGACGTCTCATGTCTCTACAAACATGGGCCTTTCTCATTTGTCATTTTATACGGCTCGATTCCTCTCCTCGACTCCTCGAGGAGCGTCTTAGTCCCGCCCACGAGAGATGCGAGCGGAGGAGGCGAGGAAGAGACTCGAGGAGAGAGGAAGAGAGGACATATGTTTGTAGAGACATGAGACGTCCTTTCCTCTGAAGCGTCACGTGAAGCGACGTCCGTTTCTGATGACAGCAGCAGCTGATCACAGCTGGATCAGCTGTCAGCCGGCATTAACAGCTGTTTAAGTCTGAACTGTACTAATACTAATAAAGACTCTTATCAAACACGACGCTCAGGAATTATCAGCCTCACATGTGACTGAATGGAAATGAGGATAAATGATGTAAAAGGTGTAAAAGACAGATCCTCCTTCTCTCTCTGATTGTAACTGTATCCTTAATAAAAGTTAATGGGGGAAATAACAGATCATGAAAAGAAAACTCTTTCTAATAAATGAAGAAAGTTGTTTGAGGTCCGTTCATTGTCAGCTGTTATAAACCCCTCTCATTGTCAGACTCCTTCACCTGCGGTGTGTGAAGCAGAGATACTGCAGCTCCTTCTGCTGCTGGAACACTTTACCATCAACATGCTCTGTTTGTTGTTCACATCTATAATTAAACACTGATAATAACTAGACGGTGAATCAGAAGACAACTAAACTATAAAACTTTTAATCTGTGATCTGTCTTCACTCCGGTATAAAACTCCAGTGATGTTGACATGTGTCAGATCAGTCCGATCGGCGCAGCGTCCAATCAATAAACGATATCCAATAAGGGGGCGTGTCGGTAGGTAAACAACTTCCGTGGAGGATACACTGGAGGATACACTGGTGTATCCTCGCTCATAGCTCCTCCGGCAAGCCTCCTCGCTCCTCGATCCTCGCTCCTCCAGACGCATTTTAGGAATTGGGACGTCCTTCAAGATGGAGGGCTGAGATCGATTTCCGGGTCACAGCCGGAGGATCGAGGATCGAGGAGTCGAGGAGGCGAAAAATGTGGAATTGAGAAGCACCCCATATGTCCTCTCTTCCTCTCTCCTCGAGTCTCTTCCTCGCCTCCTCCGCTTGCATCTCTCGTGGGCGGGACTAAGACGCTCCTCGAGGAGTCGAGGAGAGGAATCGAGCCGTATAAAATGACAAATGAGAAAGGCCCATTGAGTCTATCCTCACCTCCTCCATCACCGTCTGGTTTGCTGCTGCCACCGCCAGGGAAAAACGGCCGTTTTTTTGTTTTTGGTTTCTGAATCAAAAAACGAAAAACAAATCAAACTCAGGCCGTTTTTGGTTTTTGCTAATTCCTTTTATCATTATTAATTTTTGATTGAAAAACGGGAGTCACGTGTTTTTTTTTTTTTTTCGTTTTAAACGAAAAACGAAAAACGAAACCATGTGGTGGTCTGTTTGTTTTTTGTTTCCAAATGAAAAACGAAAAAAAACAAATTCAAAAAACGATCCAATTTTGTTTTTTGCAAGTTTCTTTCTGTCATTTTTTCCTATGAATAGAAGTACGGCAAGTGTAACATCATGTAAGCACAGGATTGGGGTAACGGTAGAAGATAAATAGGCTAAATAAATACACAAATAAATACATGCATACACGAATGTATTTTATCCAAAAAGTGTGATAAATTATAGGAAGGGTCTCTACAGATGTTATACAGAACTCTCAGGTAATTGACACTTTTCTCTCACACCCTTACTATGGGGTGTTTTTTTTATATCGGCAGGCGCGATGCACGTGCGTGCATCCCAAAGCGCTTAATTGCATCTTCTAGTCCCGCCCACCAGGGAAGCATGGGAGAGACGCAAGGAAACCATGCGGGGAGAGAGGAAACGAGGAAATGCGTTTTAAGGGAATTGAGACGTCGTTTCCTCTGAAGCGTCACGTGAAGCGACCTCCGTTTCTGATGACAGCAGCAGCTGATCACAGCTGGATCAGCTGTCAGACGGCTTTAATAGCTATAGAGACTTTAGATGGAGTTTGTGTTTGAACTGTACTAATAATACTAATAAAGACACACAGTTGTTCTACTGGCACAATATCTTTATATTATTTATTCATTATTAGCATCTGTAGTTATCGATATTCTGATTGTGAATTCATTATTTAATAACCCATAATATGACTATGGGGTCTTTTGAACACTGGACATTATTTATCAGGCTGAATGTTTCAGGGAAAATGTAAATGATGTAACTCATATCAAACCCGAAGTTCAGGAATTATCAGCCTCACATGTGACTGAATGGAAAAGAAGATAAATAATGTAACAGGTGTTTGTTGCTGACAGACAGACTCTCCTTCTCTCTCAGACTTTAATAGTATCATTAATATAAGTTAACGGGGGAAATAACAGATCATGAAAAGAAAAATCTCAATCTAATAAATGCAGAAAGATGATTTAGGTCCCGTTTGTCAGGTATATAAACCCCTCTCAGTGACAGGCGGCTTCACTCGCGGTGTGTGAAGGAGAGATACTGCAGGACCTTCTGCTGCTGTTCAGAGCTACAATTAACACAGATATTAACTAGATGGTGAATCAGAAAACAACTAAACTATAAAACGTTTAATCTGTGATCTGTCTTCACTCTGGTATAAAACTTCAGCGATGTTGAGAGGTAAAATTATCAGATCAGTCCGATCGGCGCAGCGTCCAATCAGTAACTGATATCCAATAAGGGGGCGTGTCGGTCGGTAAAAGTCTTCCGTCGAGGCTGCTCTCGTGTTTCCTCGCTCATCACTCCTCAGAGATCCCTCCTCGATCCTCGATCCTCGCTCCTCGATGCACAAATAAGAGCTTTGGGACGGTCTTCAAGATGGCGCACCAGAACAACTTCCGGTTCACCCGAGGATCGAGGAGCGAGGAAACGACAAATAAGCGCTTTGGGATGCACCCGTTGTTTCCTCTGAAGCGTCACGTGAAGCGACGTCCGTTTGTAATGACCAGCTGATCAGCTGTCAGTCGGCTTTAACAGCTGTAGAGACTTTAGATGGAGTTCGTGTTTGAACTGTACTATTACTAATAAAGACACACAGTTGTTCTACTGGCACAATATCTTTATATTATTTATTCATTACTAGTGTCTGTAGTTATTGATATTCTGATTGTGTATTCATTATTTAATAACCCAGAATATGACTATGGTGTCTTTTGAACACTGGACATTATTTATTAGGCTGAATATTTCAGGGAAAATGTAAATGATATAACTCATATCGAACCCGACGTTCAGGAATTATCAGCCTCACATGTGACTGAATGGAAATGAAGATAAATAATGTAACAGGTGTTTGTTGCTGACAGACAGACTCTCCTTTTCCCTCTGACTTTAATAGTATCATTAATAAAAGTTAACGGGGGAAATAACAGATCATGAAAATAAAAATCTTTCTAATAAATGCAGAAAGATATTTTAGACCCGTTTGTCAGGTTTTATAAACCCCTCTCAGTGACAGGCTACTTCACTCGCGGTGTGTGAATGAGAGATACTGCAGGACCTTCTGCTGCTGTTCAGAGCTACAATTAACACTGTTCACACCTAAAGTTAACACAGATATTAACTAGATGGTGAATCAGAAAACAACTAAACCATAAAACATTTAATCTGTGATCTGTCTTCACTCCGGTATAAAACTTCAGCGATGTTGAGAGGTAAAGTTATCAGATCAGTCCGATCAGCAGCAGCGTCCAATCCGTAATTGATATCCAATAAGGGGGCGTGTCGGTCGGTAAAAGACTTCCGTGAAGGCTGCTCTTGTGTATCCTCGCTCATCACTCCTCAAAGATCCCTCCTCGATCCTCGATCCTCGATCCTCGATCCTCGATCCTCGATCCTCGATCCTCGACCCTCGATCCTCCGTGCAGAAATAAGAGCTTTGGGACGGTCTTCAAGATGGCGCACCAGAACAACTTCCGGTTCACGCGAGGATCGAGGAGCGAGGAAACGACAAATAAGCGCTTTGGGATGCACCCGAGGAAATGCGTTTTAAGAGAATTGAGACGTCGTTTTCTATGAAGCGTCACGTGAAGCGACGTCCGTTTCTGATGACAGCAGCAGCTGATCACAGCTGGATCAGCAGTCAGTCGGCTTTAATAGCTACAGAGACTTTAGATGGAGTTTGTGTTTGAACTGATCTAATAATACTAATAAAGACACACAGTTCTCAATGACAGAGCAGCAGTGTTTTCTCTCTGTAGCCTGTTACCTGTTTAACAAACACCTGCACATGAATAACAGCTGCAGTCTGTATTTATACTGTGGACTGAGTCCTGAGGCCTGTACTACGAAGCGAATTCAACATACCCAGGATATCTTCTCGTTATCTGGCTTAACCAACCCTAACAAATGAGATCCCGCTAAACGGTCCTACGACGGTGGTTATCAACTCAGTAAGTCAACTCAGGGTTTATCTATCTGGTTATGAGCGCGTTCACATGAACGGGGCGGGGTTTGCAGCATCTGACCAATCACTAACATGGACAAGTCTACTGTCAGCAGACAGACAGACAGCAGACAGACAGACAGACAGACAGCAGACAGACAGGCAGACAGAGCGGCACATATTACAAAGGAAGAGTAAACTATATTAGACAAATACGAAGAAGTTAAACACTTAATCAGACTAAAAGTAACACAGTTGAAGCTGCAGGGACGAATGAGTTATACTTCATCATACACATTATTATATTAGGGGCGTGTATGAGTATTTCAACCTTCTGTCAGGTGCGTCTCCGTCTCCGGCGGTGTAAAACGGACTCAAGACCAAGTAAAAAACTAAGTATAAAAATATAATTTAAAGCGGTAAACACCCGCAGCATAAATCCAACTGTCCTTCCTGCATTTGTCAGTTTAAGATGTGTTGTTTTTAGCCTGGATTATGACTTAAACTTCTTCGTATTTGTGTAATATTACCATACGATCCGCACACTGAGCTCTGATTGGTCAGTAGGCGGTGTTTTTATACGACTTGATCTCTTATCTGGAACATAACCTGCTCCGGAGCAGGTTAGCTGTTCAGCATAAGTTACCATGGTGATCTACCCCGGTAAGAAGTGATCCACCTTCGTAGGACGGAAAACCCAGAAGTTACCTCGATAACGCCAAATCCTGCTTCGTTGTACAGGCCTCTGCTTAGAGGCTCAGGAACAATTTCTACTGGCACAATATCTTTATATTATTTATTCATTATTAGCCTCTGTAGTTATTGATATTCTGATTGTGAAGTAATTATTTAATAACCCATAATATGACTATGGTGTCTTTTGAACTCGTAGTGATAACATTTGTAATTTGTTATTTGTATCTGTTCACTGTATGTTATGTCGTGTTAGCCCGTGTGTAGGGGACAGAGCTGTGGGGGGAGTAGAAAGGGTGTATGGGTACGGCACTGTGGCATTTCTGATACCTGAACTGTCTTAAAGCTGCAGTGCGCGATATTGGCGCAAATATGATTTAAAAAAGTTATTTTTAGAAAACGTCCGCTTTATCGTGACAGGAGTTCATGAAACAGGTAACCTGAAAAAAAAATCATGTTCCTCTGTGTCCTACTGTGTCCTCCGGTGCTCCTAACGGCATCTGAAGGATTTCACTTACCGGAGGAAAACAAGGTCCGCTGCCAGCTGCCGTCTATGAGAGCCGGCTGTCAATCACTCGCGAACTCCGACCAAAAGGTCAAACTAGGCAGCGCTGATCAAATATGAATCAATATTCTGTTACTGTAATGCCTATTTCTCTCCTCAAATGTTCTCAGAATCATCTTGTAGTGTACTGTTTAGCTGTAAAATGAGAAAGTTTGTGACTCAGCCACCATTGTAAAATCTGTTGAAGGAAGCCAAGTTCTGGTCACATGACCGTAGCACAGCCAATAGGAACGCTCTCTCTCTCTGAAATGACCTGTGACCTCTGACCTCTGCCGTCACGGGCTAGATTTTTCAAAAGCCTGAAAACAGAGACATGATGAGGAGCAGACGTCTAGTTTTCTCTAAGACAACTTGAATACAATATGCTGAAAGGTTATTACGGAATTTTTGCCAAATAATGCCAAAAAATTGTTGCTTACTGCCACTTAATGCCTATTTCTCGCCTCAAATGTTCTCAGAATCATCTTGTAGTGTACTGTTTAGCTGTAAAATGAGAAAGTTTGTGACTCAGCCGCCATTGTAAAATCTGTTGAAAGAAGCCAAGTTCTGGTCACATGACCGGAGCACATTTAATAGGAACGCGCTCTCTCTCTCTCTGAAATGACCTGTGACCTCTGACCTCTGCCGTCACGGGCTAGATTTTTCTAAAGCCTGAAAACAGAGACATGATGAGGAGCAGAAGTCTAGTTTTCTCTCAGACCACTTGAATTACAATATGCTGAAAGGTTATTATGGAATTTTTGCCAAATTAAGCCAAAAAATTGTTGCTTACTGACACTTAATATGCCTATTTCTCGTCTCAAATGTTCTCAGAATCATCTTGTAGTGTACTGTTTAGCTGTAAAATGAGAAAGTTTGTGACTCAGCCGCCATTGTAAAATATTCTGAAAGAAGCCAAGTTCTGGTCACATGACCGGAGCACAGCCAATAGGAACCGCTCTCTCTCTCTCAAATGACCTCTGACCTCTGACCTCTGCCGTCACGATCTAGATTTTTCTAAAGCCTGAAAACAGAGACATGATGAGGAGCAGAAGTCTAGTTTTCTCTCAGACCACTTGAATTACAATATGCTGAAAGGTTATTATGGAATTTTTGCCAAATTATGCCAAAAAAATTGTTGCTTACTGACACTTAATATGCCTATTTCTCGTCTCAAATGTTCTCAGAATCATCTTGTAGTGTACTGTTTAGCTGTAAAATGAGAAAGTTTGTGACTCAGCCGCCATTGTAAAATATTCTGAAAGAAGCCAAGTTCTGGTCACATGACCGGAGCACATTAAATAGGAACGCGCTCTCTCTCTCTCTCTCTCTCTGAAATGACCTGTGACCTCTGACCTCTGCCGTCACGGGCTAGATTTTTCTAAAGCCTGAAAACAGAGACATCATGAGGAGCAGAAGTCTAGTTTTCTCTCAGACCACTTGAATTACAATATGCTGAAAGGTTATTATGGAATTTTTGCCAAATTATGCCAAAAAATTGTTGCTTACTGCCACTTAATATGCCTATTTCTCGCCTCAAATGTTCTCAGAATCATCTTGTAGTGTAATGTTTAGCTGTAAAATGAGAAAGTTTGTGACTCAGCCGCCATTGTAAAATATGTTGAAAGAAGCCAAGTTCTTGTCATATGACCGGAGCACAGCCAATAGGAACCGCTCTCTCTCTCTCTCTGAAATGACCTGTGACCTCTGACCTCTGCCGTCACAGGCTAGATTTTTCTAAAGCCTGAAAACAGAGACATGATGAGGAGCACAGGTCTAGTTTTCTCTCAGATCACTTGAATTACAATATGCTGAAAGATTATTATGGAATTTTTGCCAAATTATGCCAAAAAAATTGTTGCTTACTGCAAATGAATGCCTATTTCTCGCCTCAAATGTTCTGAGAATCATCTTGTAGTGTACTGTTCAGCTGTAAAATGAGAAAGTTTGTGACTCAGCCGCCATTGTAAAATATGTTGAAAGAAGCCAAGTTCTGGTCACATGACCGGAGCACATTAAATAGGAACGCGCTCTCTCTCTCTCTGAAATGACCTGTGACCTCTGACCTCTGCCGTCACGGGCTAGATTTTTCTAAAGCCTGAAAACAGAGACATCATGAGGAGCAGAAGTCTAGTTTTCTCTCAGACCACTTGAATTACAATATGCTGAAAGGTTATTATGGAATTTTTGCCAAATTATGCCAAAAAATTGTTGCTTACTGCCACTTAATATGCCTATTTCTCGCCTCAAATGTTCTCAGAATCATCTTGTAGTGTAATGTTTAGCTGTAAAATGAGAAAGTTTGTGACTCAGCCGCCATTGTAAAATATGTTGAAAGAAGCCAAGTTCTTGTCATATGACCAGAGCACAGCCAATAGGAACCGCTCTCTCTCTCTCTCTGAAATGACCTGTGACCTCTGACCTCTGCCGTCACAGGCTAGATTTTTCTAAAGCCTGAAAACAGAGACATGATGAGGAGCACAGGTCTAGTTTTCTCTCAGATCACTTGAATTACAATATGCTGAAAGATTATTATGGAATTTTTGCCAAATTATGCCAAAAAAATTGTTGCTTACTGCAAATGAATGCCTATTTCTCGCCTCAAATGTTCTGAGAATCATCTTGTAGTGTACTGTTCAGCTGTAAAATGAGAAAGTTTGTGACTCAGCCGCCATTGTAAAATATGTTGAAAGAAGCCAAGTTCTGGTCACATGACCGGAGCACATTAAATAGGAACGCGCTCTCTCTCTCTCTGAAATGACCTGTGACCTCTGACCTCTGCCGTCACGGGCTAGATTTTTGTAAAGCCTGAAAACAGAGACATGATGAGGAGCAGAAGTCTAGTTTTCTCTAAGACAACTTGAATTACAATATGCTGAAAGGTTATTACGGAATTTTTGCCAAATAACGCCAAAAAATTGTTGCTTACTGCCACTTAATATGCCTATTTCTCGCCTCAAATGTTCTCTTGTAGTGTACTGTTTAGCTGTAAAATGAGAAAGTTTGTGACTCAGCCGCCATTGTAAAATCTGTTGAAAGAAGCCAAGTTCTGGTCACATGACCGGAGCACAGCCAATAGGAACCGCTCTCTCCTCTGAAATGACCTGTGACCTCTGACCTCTGCCGTCAAGGGCTAGATTTTTCTAAAGCCTGGAAACAGAGATATGATGAGGAGCAGAAGTCTAGTTTTCTCTCAGACCACTTGAATTACAATATGCTGAAAGGTTATTATGGAATTGTTGCCAAATTATGCCAAAAAATTGTTGCTTACTGACACTTAATGCCTATTTCTCGCCTCAAATGTTCTCAGAATCATCTTGTAGTGTACTGTTTAGCTGTAAAATGAGAAGTTTGTGACTCAGCCGCCATTGTAAAATCTGTTGAAAGAAGCCAAGTTCCGGTCACATGACCGGAGCACAGCCAATAGGAACCCTGTGATCTCTGCCGTCACGGGCTACATTTTTCTAAAGCCTGAAAACAGAGACATGATGAGGAGCAGAAGTCTAGTTTTCTCTCAGACCACTTGAATTACAATATGCTGAAAGGTTATTATGGAATTTTTGCCAAATTATGCCCAAAAATTGTTGCTTACTGCCATTTAATATGCCTATTTCTCGCCTCAAATGTTCTCAGAATCATCTTGTAGTGTACTGTTTAGCTGTAAAATGAGAAAGTTTGTGACTCAGCCGCCATTGTAAAATCTGTTGAAAGAAGCCAAGTTCTGGTCACATGACCGGAGCACATTTAATAGGAACCGCTCTCTCCTCTGAAATGACCTGTGACCTCTGACCTCTGCCGTCAAGGGCTAGATTTTTCTAAAGCCTGAAAACAGAGATATGATGAGGAGCAGAAGTCTAGTTTTCTCTCAGACCACTTGCCAATAGGAACCGCTCTCTCTCTCTGAAATAACCTGTGACCTGTGACCTCTGCCGTCACGGGCTAGATTTTTCTAAAGCCTGAAAACAGAGATATGATGAGGAGCAGAAGTCTAGTTTTCTCTCAGACCAATTGAATTACAATATGCTGAAAGGTTATTATGGAATTTTTGCCAAATTATGCCAAAAAATTGTTGCTTACTGCCACTTTGATGCCTATTTCTCTTCTCAAATGTTCTCAGAATCATCTTGTAGTCTTCTCTCTGGCACTTGTGTTCGACCAGCATCACAGCTCCTCAAGGTGATAGGTTACCATTTTTTAGCTCTGTGCATGGCTTCCTTTCATCCATCAATGTTTATATGGATGCATGGATGAATGCGTTTAACCAAACGGTGGTATGGTATTGAGAGTGAGGCATGTCACATGTGTATTTAGAAGTGCAGCTGGAGTTGACTGCCTGAACCAGCTCGCAGGCGTCGCTCCATTTTAGTGATGAACACTAAAACTGAAATTTTTATTGGGAGAAAAAGACACTGGTGCCATCCAGAAACGCATTTCTATTCAAGAAACACTGTGAAAGTAGACTCATTCTCAATACATGTTTTGCATTGAAAACATGCAAAAGATGATGAATATGATAGGAAACATAGCTTTATTAGATTTCACATAGGAGTTCGCCAAGGATCAAATCTTCATTCTGGACTCAATTTTATGTAAAACTCTGTGTTCGTCACTGAACGAACTTAAAGTGTCTTTCTCTCCCAAAACCAACCAGAAACAGATTTCTACTCAAGAAACACTCCAAAAGTAGACTATGAAACAGATATCATTTCTTCACAAACAGTTGTATTGCATTGAAAACATGCAAACGCGAACATAGTTTTATTAGTAACCCTTTCCTCTGCTGGTTCAATACCTGTAGAACCATTACAACTGTTGCAGAATTAGCAGAGAGTTACCTTCTCTGTGCACCGACTTCATTGTCATCAAATTACACAAGCACAGTTTGAGGAAACTTATTATCGTTGCCATAAACTAAATGTGTTACACTGCCACATACCCCATTGAGCAGACCATCCACTCCATTTACATTTTTTCACAACATTACACGGGCATCTATCCCCAAATGCAGCACTCTGCCAAATATCAAGCTTGCCTGTTTACTTACTAACATTTAATTAATCTCATTTGAAATAAGGAACATTGGACATGGTTTTGTCCAATGTTCCTCATTCCAAATGAGATCAGGACAGTAACCAAAACTTTCACTATGAAACAATTGGACAAACAATCTCCTGAAATGTATCCAGCTCTTCACTCACAAGTTTGTGAGTGAAGAGCTGGATACATTTCAGGGAACTGTCATATTCATTCTGCAAAACCTGCAAAACCTGCAAAAGAGAATGAATATGACAGTTCCCTGCAGTTCCCTGTCATATTCATTCTCTTTTGCAGGTTGTCAATGCAATACATGTGTTTCTTTGAAGAAATTACATCTTTTTCATATCAGTATACTTTTTGAGTGTTTCTTGATGCGTTTTAGGGTGGTTTCGGGAGAGAAAGACTCATTAAGCTAGTTTAGTGATAGACATTAGAGTTTCACAATGAAATTGAGCTCAGAATGAAGATTGGATGCTTGGAGAACAATTCTATGTGAAATCTGAAAAAACTATGTTACCTGTCATATTCATCCTCTTTTGCAGGTTTTCAATGCAATACATGTGTTTCTGTGAGGAAATGACATCTTTTTCACATCAATATACTTTTTGAGTGTTCCTTGAGTAGAAATACGTTTATGGGTGGTTTCGGGAGAGAAAGACTCATTAAGCTAGTTTAGTAATAGACATTAGAGTTTCACAATGAAATTGAGCTCAGAATGAAGATTTGATGCTTGGAGAACAATTCTATGTGAAATCTGATAAAACTATGCTCCCTGTCATATTCATGCTCTTTTGCAGGTTTTCAATGCAATACATGTGTTTCTCTGAAGAAATTACATCGTTTTCATATCAGTATACTTTTTGAGTGTTTCTTGAGTAGAAATGCGTTTCTGTGTGGTTTTTGCGAGAGAAAGACACTCCAAGCTAGTTTAGTTATGAACATTAGAGTTTCACAATGAAATTGAGCTCAGAATGAAGATTTGATGATTGGAGAACAATTCTATGTGAAATCTGAAAAAACTATGTTGCCTGTCATATTCATCCTCCTTTGCAGGTTTTCCATGCAATACATGTGTTTCTGTGAGAAAATAACATCTTTTTCACATCAGTATACTTTTTGAGTGTTTCTTGATGCGTTTTAGGGTGGTTTTGGGAGAGAAAGACTCTTTAAGCTAGTTTAGTGATAGACATTAGAGTTTCACAATGAAATTGACCACAGAACTAAGATTTCGTCAATTGTTATGTGAAATTTGAAAAAAGTATGATCTCTGTCATATTCATTCTCTTTTGCAAGTTTTCAGTGTAATACATGTGTTTCTGTGAAGAAATGACATAATTTTCACATCAGTAATACTTTTTGAGTGTTCCTTGAGTAGAAATGCGTTTCTGGGTGGTTTTGGGAGAGAAAGACTCATTAAGCTAGTTTAGTGATGAACATTAGAGTTTCACAATGAAATTGAGCTCAGAATGAAGATTTGATGATTGGAGAACAATTCTATGTGAAATCTGAAAAAACTATGTTGCCTGTCATATTCATCCTCCTTTGCAGGTTTTCCATGCAATACATGTGTTTCTGTGAGAAAATAACATCTTTTTCATATCAGTATACTTTTTGAGTGTTTCTTGATGCGTTTTAGGGTGGTTTTGGGAGAGAAAGACTCTTTAAGCTAGTTTAGTGATAGACATTAGAGTTTCACAATGAAATTGACCACAGAACTAAGATTTCGTCAATTGTTATGTGAAATTTGAAAAAACTATGATCTCTGTCATATTCATTCTCTTTTGCAAGTTTTCAGTGTAATACATGTGTTTCTGTGAAGAAATGACATAATTTTCACATCAGTAATACTTGTTGAGTGTTCCTTGAGTAGAAATGCGTTTCTGGGTGGTTTTGGGAGAGAAAGACTCATTAAGCTAGTTTAGTGATGAACATTAGAGTTTCACAATGAAATTGAGCTCAGAATGAAGATTTGATGATTGGAGAACAATTCTATGTGAAATCTGAAAAAACTATGTTGCCTGTCATATTCATCCTCCTTTGCAGGTTTTCCATGCAATACATGTGTTTCTGTGAGAAAATAACATCTTTTTCATATCAGTATACTTTTTGAGTGTTTCTTGATGCGTTTTAGGGTGGTTTTGGGAGAGAAAGACTCTTTAAGCTAGTTTAGTGATAGACATTAGAGTTTCACAATGAAATTGAGCTCAGAATGAAGATTTGATGATTGGAGAACAATTCTATGTGAAATCTGAAAAAACTATGTTGCCTGTCATATTCATCCTCCTTTGCAGGTTTTCCATGCAATACATGTGTTTCTGTGAGAAAATAACATCTTTTTCACATCAGTATACTTTTTGAGTGTTTCTTGAGTAGAAATGCGTTTATGGGTGGTTTCGGGAGAGAAAGACTCATTAAGCTAGTTTAGTGATGAACATTAGAGTTTCACAATGAAATTGAGCTCAGAATGAAGATTTGATGCTTGGAGAACAATTCTATGTGAAATCTGACAAAAACTATGCTCCCTGTCGTATTCATTCTCTTTTGCAGGTTTTCAATGCAATACATGTGTTTCTCTGAAGAAATTACATCGTTTTCATATCAGTATACTTTTTTTGTGTTTCTTGATGCGTTTTAGGGTGTTTTTTGGAGAGAAAGACACTTTATGATAGATTAGTGATAAGCACTAGAGTTTCACATGAAATTGACCACAGAACTAAGATTTCGTCAATTTTTATGTGAAATCTGAAAAAACTATGATCTCTGTCATATTCATTCTCTCTTGCAAGTTTTCAGTGTAATACATGTGTTTCTGTGAAGAAATGACATCTTTTTCACATCAGTATACTTTTTGAGTGTTCCTTGATGCGTTTTAGGGTGTTTTTTGGAGAGAAAGACACTTTAAAATAGATTAGTGATAAGTAGAGCCTCACCTGAAATTGACCACAGAACTAAGATTTCGTCAATTTTTATGTGAAATCTGAAAAAACTATTATCTCTGTCATATTCATTCTCTTTTGCAAGTTTTCAGTGTAATACATGTGTTTCTGTGAAGAAATTACATCTTTTTCACATCAGTATACTTTTTGAGTGTTTCTTGAGTAGAAATGCGTTTATGGGTGGTTTCGGGAGAGAAAGACTCATTAAGCTAGTTTAGTGATGAACATTAGAGTTTCACAATGAAATTGAGCTCAGAATGAAGATTTGATGCTTGGAGAACAATTCTATGTGAAATCTGACAAAAACTATGCTTGTCGTATTCATTGTCTTTTGCAGGTTTTCAATGCAATACATGTGTTTCTCTGAAGAAATTACATCGTTTTCATATCAGTATACTTTTTTTGTGTTTCTTGATGCGTTTTAGGGTGTTTTTTGGAGAGAAAGACACTTTAAAATAGATTAGTGATAAGCACTAGAGCCTCACCTGAAATTGACCACAGAACTAAGATTTCGTCAATTTTTATGTGAAATCTGAAAAAACTATTATCTCTGTCATATTCATTCTCTTTTGCAAGTTTTCAGTGTAATACATGTGTTTCTGTGAAGAAATGACATCTTTTTCACATCAGTATACTTTTTGAGTGTTTCTTGAGTAGAAATGCGTTTATGGGTGGTTTCGGGAGAGAAAGACTCATTAAGCTAGTTTAGTGATGAACATTAGAGTTTCACAATGAAATTGAGCTCAGAATGAAGATTTGATGCTTGGAGAACAATTCTATGTGAAATCTGACAAAAACTATGCTCCCTGTCGTATTCATTCTCTTTTGCAGGTTTTCAATGCAATACATGTGTTTCTCTGAAGAATTACATCGTTTTCATATCAGTATACTTTTTTTGTGTTTCTTGATGCGTTTTAGGGTGTTTTTTGGAGAGAAAGACACTTTATGATAGATTAGTGATAAGCACTAGAGTTTCACATGAAATTGACCACAGAACTAAGATTTCGTCAATTTTTATGTGAAATCTGAAAAAACTATGATCTCTGTCATATTCATTCTCTCTTGCAAGTTTTCAGTGTAATACATGTGTTTCTGTGAAGAAATGACATCTTTTTCACATCAGTATACTTTTTGAGTGTTCCTTGATGCGTTTTAGGGTGTTTTTTGGAGAGAAAGACACTTTAAAATAGATTAGTGATAAGCACTAGAGCCTCACCTGAAATTGACCACAGAATTAAGATTTCGTCAATTTTTATGTGAAATCTGAAAAAACTATGATCTCTGTCATATTCATTCTCTTTTGCAAGTTTTCAGTGTAATACATGTGTTTCTGTGAAGAAATTAAATCTTTCTCACATCAGTATACTTTTTGAGTGTTCCTTGAGTAGAAATGCGTTTCTGGGTGGTTTTGGGAGAGAAAGACTCATTAAGCTAGTTTATTGATAGACATTAGAGTTTTACAATGAAATTTGAGCTCAGAATGAAGATTTGATGCTTGGAGAACAATTCTATGTGAAATCTGACAAAAACTATGCTCCCTGTCGTATTCATCCTCTTTTGCAGGTTTTCCATGCAATACATGTGTTTCTGTGAGAAAATAACATCTTTTTCAAATCAGTATACTTTTTGAGTGTTTCTTGAGTAGAAATGCGTTTATGGGTGGTTTCGGGAGAGAAAGACTCATTAAGCTAGTTTAGTGATGAACATTAGAGTTTCACAATGAAATTGAGCTCAGAATGAAGATTTGATGCTTGGAGAACAATTCTATGTGAAATCTGACAAAAACTATGCTCCCTGTCGTATTCATTCTCTTTTGCAGGTTTTCAATGCAATACATGTGTTTCTCTGAAGAAATTACATCGTTTTCATATCAGTATACTTTTTTTGTGTTTCTTGATGCGTTTTAGGGTGTTTTTTGGAGAGAAAGACACTTTATGATAGATTAGTGATAAGCACTAGAGTTTCACATGAAATTGACCACAGAACTAAGATTTCGTCAATTTTTATGTGAAATCTGAAAAAACTATGATCTCTGTCATATTCATTCTCTCTTGCAAGTTTTCAGTGTAATACATGTGTTTCTGTGAAGAAATGACATCTTTTTCACATCAGTATACTTTTTGAGTGTTCCTTGATGCGTTTTAGGGTGTTTTTTGGAGAGAAAGACACTTTAAAATAGATTAGTGATAAGCACTAGAGCCTCACCTGAAATTGACCACAGAACTAAGATTTCGTCAATTTTTATGTGAAATCTGAAAAAACTATTATCTCTGTCATATTCATTCTCTTTTGCAAGTTTTCAGTGTAATACATGTGTTTCTGTGAAGAAATTACATCTTTTTCACATCAGTATACTTTTTGAGTGTTTCTTGAGTAGAAATGCGTTTATGGGTGGTTTCGGGAGAGAAAGACTCATTAAGCTAGTTTAGTGATGAACATTAGAGTTTCACAATGAAATTGAGCTCAGAATGAAGATTTGATGCTTGGAGAACAATTCTATGTGAAATCTGACAAAAACTATGCTTGTCGTATTCATTGTCTTTTGCAGGTTTTCAATGCAATACATGTGTTTCTCTGAAGAAACTACATCGTTTTCATATCAGTATACTTTTTTTGTGTTTCTTGATGCGTTTTAGGGTGTTTTTTGGAGAGAAAGACACTTTAAAATAGATTAGTGATAAGCACTAGAGCCTCACCTGAAATTGACCACAGAACTAAGATTTCGTCAATTTTTATGTGAAATCTGAAAAAACTATGCTCCCTGTCATATTCATCCTCTTTTGCAGGTTTTCAATGCAATACATGTGTTTCTGTGAGAAAATAACATCTTTTTCACATCAGTATACTTTTTGAGTGTTTCTTGAGTAGAAATGCGTTTATGGGTGGTTTCGGGAGAGAAAGACTCATTAAGCTAGTTTAGTGATGAACATTAGAGTTTCACAATGAAATTGAGCTCAGAATGAAGATTTGATGCTTGGAGAACAATTCTATGTGAAATCTGACAAAAACTATGCTCCCTGTCGTATTCATTCTCTTTTGCAGGTTTTCAATGCAATACATGTGTTTCTCTGAAGAAATTACATCGTTTTCATATCAGTATACTTTTTTTGTGTTTCTTGATGCGTTTTAGGGTGTTTTTTGGAGAGAAAGACACTTTATGATAGATTAGTGATAAGCACTAGAGTTTCACATGAAATTGACCACAGAACTAAGATTTCGTCAATTTTTATGTGAAATCTGAAAAAACTATGATCTCTGTCATATTCATTCTCTCTTGCAAGTTTTCAGTGTAATACATGTGTTTCTGTGAAGAAATGACATCTTTTTCACATCAGTATACTTTTTGAGTGTTCCTTGATGCGTTTTAGGGTGTTTTTTGGAGAGAAAGACACTTTAAAATAGATTAGTGATAAGCACTAGAGCCTCACCTGAAATTGACCACAGAACTAAGATTTCGTCAATTTTTATGTGAAATCTGAAAAAACTATGATCTCTGTCATATTCATTCTCTCTTGCAAGTTTTCAGTGTAATACATGTGTTTCTGTGAAGAAATGACATCTTTTTCACATCAGTATACTTTTTGAGTGTTCCTTGAGTAGAAATGCGTTTCTGGGTGGTTTTGGGAGAGAAAGACTCATTAAGCTAGTTTAGTGATGAACATTAGAGTTTCACAATGAAATTGAGCTCAGAATGAAGATTTGATGATTGGAGAACAATTCTATGTGAAATCTGACAAAAACTATGCTCCCTGTCATATTCATCCTCTTTTGCAAGTTTTCAATGTAATACATGTGTTTCTGTGAAGAAATTACATCTTTTTCACATCAGTATACTTTTTGAGTGTTTCTTGAGTAGAAATGCGTTTATGGGTGGTTTCGGGAGAGAAAGACTCATTAAGCTAGTTTAGTGATGAACATTAGAGTTTCACAATGAAATTGAGCTCAGAATGAAGATTTGATGCTTGGAGAACAATTCTATGTGAAATCTGACAAAAACTATGCTCCCTGTCGTATTCATTCTCTTTTGCAGGTTTTCAATGCAATACATGTGTTTCTCTGAAGAAATTACATCGTTTTCATATCAGTATACTTTTTTTGTGTTTCTTGATGCGTTTTAGGGTGTTTTTTGGAGAGAAAGACACTTTATGATAGACTAGTGATAAGCACATGAAATTGACCACAGAACTAAGATTTCGTCAATTTTTATGTGAAATCTGAAAAAACTATGATCTCTGTCATATTCATTCTCTCTTGCAAGTTTTCAATGTAATACATGTGTTTCTGTGAAGAAATGACATCTTTTTCACATCAGTATACTTTTTGAGTGTTCCTTGATGCGTTTTAGGGTGTTTTTTGGAGAGAAAGACACTTTAAAATAGATTAGTGATAAGCACTAGAGCCTCACCTGAAATTGACCACAGAACTAAGATTTCGTCAATTTTTATGTGAAATCTGAAAAAACTATTATCTCTGTCATATTCATTCTCTTTTGCAAGTTTTCAGTGTAATACATGTGTTTCTGTGAAGAAATGACATCTTTTTCACATCAGTATACTTTTTGAGTGTTTCTTGAGTAGAAATGCGTTTATGGGTGGTTTCGGGAGAGAAAGACTCATTAAGCTAGTTTAGTGATGAACATTAGAGTTTCACAATGAAATTGAGCTCAGAATGAAGATTTGATGCTTGGAGAACAATTCTATGTGAAATCTGACAAAAACTATGCTCCCTGTCGTATTCATTCTCTTTTGCAGGTTTTCAATGCAATACATGTGTTTCTCTGAAGAAATTACATCGTTTTTATATCAGTATACTTTTTTGTGTTTCTTGATGCGTTTTAGGGTGTTTTTTGGAGAGAAAGACACTTTATGATAGATTAGTGATAAGCACTAGAGTTTCACATGAAATTGACCACAGAACTAAGATTTCGTCAATTTTTATGTGAAATCTGAAAAAACTATGATCTCTGTCATATTCATTCTCTCTTGCAAGTTTTCAGTGTAATACATGTGTTTCTGTGAAGAAATTACATCTTTTTCACATCAGTATACTTTTTGAGTGTTCCTTGATGCGTTTTAGGGTGTTTTATGGAGAGAAAGACACTTTAAAATAGATTAGTGATAAGCACTAGAGCCTCACCTGAAATTGACCACAGAACTAAGATTTCGTCAATTTTTATGTGAAATCTGAAAAAACTATGATCTCTGTCATATTCATTCTCTTTTGCAAGTTTTCAGTGTAATACATGTGTTTCTGTGAAGAAATTACATCTTTTTCACATCAGTATACTTTTTGAGTGTTCCTTGAGTAGAAATGCGTTTCTGGGTGGTTTTGGGAGAGAAAGACTCATTAAGCTAGTTTATTGATAGACATTAGAGTTTTACAATGAAATTTGAGCTCAGAATGAAGATTTGATGCTTGGAGAACAATTCTATGTGAAATCTGACAAAAACTATGCTCCCTGTCGTATTCATCCTCTTTTGCAGGTTTTCCATGCAATACATGTGTTTCTGTGAGAAAATAACATCTTTTTCACATCAGTATACTTTTTGAGTGTTTCTTGAGTAGAAATGCGTTTATGGGTGGTTTCGGGAGAGAAAGACTCATTAAGCTAGTTTAGTGATGAACATTAGAGTTTCACAATGAAATTGAGCTCAGAATGAAGATTTGATGCTTGGAGAACAATTCTATGTGAAATCTGACAAAAACTATGCTCCCTGTCGTATTCATTCTCTTTTGCAGGTTTTCAATGCAATACATGTGTTTCTCTGAAGAAATTACATCGTTTTCATATCAGTATACTTTTTTTGTGTTTCTTGATGCGTTTTAGGGTGTTTTTTGGAGAGAAAGACACTTTATGATAGATTAGTGATAAGCACTAGAGTTTCACATGAAATTGACCACAGAACTAAGATTTCGTCAATTTTTATGTGAAATCTGAAAAAACTATGATCTCTGTCATATTCATTCTCTCTTGCAAGTTTTCAGTGTAATACATGTGTTTCTGTGAAGAAATGACATCTTTTTCACATCAGTATACTTTTTGAGTGTTCCTTGATGCGTTTTAGGGTGTTTTTTGGAGAGAAAGACACTTTAAAATAGATTAGTGATAAGCACTAGAGCCTCACCTGAAATTGACCACAGAACTAAGATTTCGTCAATTTTTATGTGAAATCTGAAAAAACTATGATCTCTGTCATATTCATTCTCTCTTGCAAGTTTTCAGTGTAATACATGTGTTTCTGTGAAGAAATTACATCTTTTTCACATCAGTATACTTTTTGAGTGTTCCTTGATGTGTTTTAGGGTATTTTATGGAGAGAAAGACACTTTAAAATAGATTAGTGATAAGCACTAGAGCCTCACCTGAAATTGACCACAGAACTAAGATTTCGTCAATTTTTATGTGAAATCTGAAAAAAACTATTATCTCTGTCATATTCATTCTCTCTTGCAAGTTTTCAGTGTAATACATGTGTTTCTGTGAAGAAATTACATCTTTTTCACATCAGTATACTTTTTGAGTGTTCCTTGATGCGTTTTAGGGTGTTTTTTGGAGAGAAAGACACTTTAAAAAAGACACTTTGGGGCACTTTGGGGCAGCAGGGTGAAGGCAGCCGACGCTAATAGACTCAATAAGCTCATCAGGAAAGCTGGTTCTGTCCTGGGAGTGGAACTGGAGTCTTTGGTGGAAGTGTCGGAGAGGAGGATGCTGAGGAAACTACTCAGTATTAGGGACAACGCCTCTCATCCCCTGCACGCCACTCTGGTGTCATACCAGAGCACCTTCAGCGGTAGACTGAGACCACCGAGGTCCACCACAGAACGCCACAGGAGGTCGTTCCTACCAGTGGCCATCAAACTATATAACTCCTCCCCCTTCTGCAGGAAGGACAACTGATAACACTGGTCACTGAGAACAATGATAACGTCAATTTCATGTGCAATAGTACTTTTTCTCATTCTCATGTGCAATATCACTGTTCATTGTGTGCAATAGTACTTTTCTCATTCTCATGTGCAATATCACTGTTCATTGTGTGCAATAGTACTTTCTTATTCTCATGTGCAATATCACTGTTCATTGTGTGCAATAGTACTTTCTCATTCTCATGCGCAATATCACTGTTCATTGTGTGCAATATTCAGGTACATCATGTGCAATATTACCTCTTTTCTGTTTTTTAGCTTACCGTACCTTCTTTCTATTTCACTTATCTTATCTTATTTACTCATTTTACTTAATGCTACTTACTTACTTAATTTGTCATTCTACTAGGCACTGGTGCTAGAAATAGTACGTTTTTACTTTTTATTTTATACACTTGTATTTTATACACTTGAAACTCGTTGTAATTTGTTGTATTTTTTGTATTTTTTGTATTTTTTGAGCAATCTCTGGCACAAGAATTTCCTTCGGGATTAATAAAGTTCTATCTTATCTTATCTATCTTATCTTTAAAATAGATTAGTGATAAGCACTAGAGCCTCACCTGAAATTGACCACAGAACTAAGATTTCGTCAATTTTTATGTGAAATCTGAAAAAACTATTATCTCTGTCATATTCATTCTCTTTTGCAA